>CM077803.1:2874526-3474526 GCA_039737535.1 Lagodon rhomboides | reverse complement strand
TAATGGCCCTGATTATTAGAGCCCAAATTAAATTCAGACCGGATATTAGCAATACACAAGCTCTTGTCATCAGTACCATTTCCCTGGCATATGCAGGACATTATCCAGAAAGCATTGCTCTCAGCCCAATTAATCCCCCTCTACTGCAAATTTACACACACACACATCCACAGAGTACATATACACATACAGTACTTGCCAGGCTCAATATAGTCAAATGTTATGCCAACCTACGACTGAAAACACAAAGAGCACAGCAGCCAGCCAAACAGCGTGAACAATGCTGCAGTGATTAGTGATTTGGGATTGTTTTTCAGGGCGTGTAAATTGAAAAATTCCAGCTGGTAAGCATGCAGAATTGATTCTGCAGAGGAGGCCGGGCTGATGCGTTTAGCAATTGTACACACAAGCAAAATAATTCAATGGTAATAGGAAAGGCAGCTCGGAGGGAGGGGAGGAATTGCATTTAAGTGGAAAGAACATTGAGTAAACATTTCTGTCTTTGTTGTTGGAGAGCAGCGTGTACACTGTGGCTTTATGAGAATCTCTCTGCATGAGTGTGCGTGTGTGTGTGTGTCAGTGAGAGAGAGACAGAGAGAGAAAGAAAGAGAGTGTCTGCCAAAATAGAGATGTATTCTGTTTTCCCATTCAGTAGTAGTAGATTACTTCGATCATAGAAGAGTTGGGGTCAGCTTCTGTCTCTCTGCAGGTCAGTGCCACTGACTTTATAAATCCTGCATTCTTTCTTATAGCCAGTAGGGGGTGACTCAACTGGCTTCAAAAATAAGTCCATTGTATGTGAGCTTATGAGAAAATGACCTTTCTTTACACACTACCTTAGTAAACATCTTCCAATGAGCTTATGGTCTCAATTGCTAGGTCCAAGTGTTCTCCAAAACAGCAATATGTTCCATTCAGAAATTATGTTCCCATTTAGAGTAAAATAGGTGATAAAACACTGCACTGTACTGTACTGAGTACTGTATGCTTTAGGGTTTGGCTACCTTGTGATTGATAAATTGCTTTTACAGCATGTGCTCATGTTCTCAGTCAGATCTAATCAGGATATCCTCCCCAGCTTCACTCTCTTGTCTAACTGTGGTCAGTCTGGCATCACAATACCAAGATGATAATGGCCGTAATGCCAAAGCCATGGCTTCTAAAATGGTAATTCAAAAAACAATGAGTGCCATCACATCACATACAGCCGCCAAAGCTTAACAGTCCCCTTTAATTCGATCAAGCATAATCCAATCTCAAACTCTATAACCCACATTCTAATTTTTAGGGCACCCATAACTGCGTAACCACAATTAAAGCTTACCAGATGTTGGATCTACATCTCAATTGTACTCACTTATAGATACCAGCTACCTAAATAAGCCAGATTTATTTTATCAAGATCCATGCATTATTCCCTGAGAAATTGATGAAAATGTTGGAAGTGAGAAAATTTTCCTAGATCTAGATCTGTACCAAAACTCAATGGGGTATATTCTGGGCTGAGACCCATCCTGCCATCAAACCTACTAACCAATAAACAGTCAGAGATGAAAACATAGTCTCTTTGACAGAGTTAATTCAATCTTTTTTGGGGTAAGTGACACCCCACTCTCCCTTGTGGTGCTCTGCAGCCCTCAGCTATGATCATTGGGTTATGACAACACAATGAGACAGGTTAGAAAAAAAGTTTGTAAAAGGTATCATTAGCAATGGCCAACCATAGTATTGCAACTATAGAGTCATTTGTGAACCCTGAAGCATTTTACCAAAGTCAGTTATCTAGGAAGCTTTGATAGGACACAACAAGGTATATTATGTAATAAATACTGAGTGTTTTTTTTTTAACTTTGAATATTTCATTTTTGTAAGAGACCCCTTCAGCCTAAAAAGAAGCTATTTTATGTGCCTGATGTTATTTAAATTTATTGTCTATGGTTGAGCAGGACCGAGCTGCCAGGGCCATGGAGAGAAGCACTAATGAGCATTTGACTTATGTAAGTGAATCAGCACCATCTTGCAGTCTGCTATCCAGTTCAACTATGGTAAACTGTGGTGGAGGTTAACCACAGACAGTTATGAAAAGGATACATTTATTTCCAATCTCTTTGATTGTCAAATTGTATGTTTCTCGATTCTTCAGCCTTCTTCTTGTTGACATATCAAAATAGAGAGCATTAGAGAGGGAGTATTTGGGGCAGCAGAACGTTTATTTTGCAGCTATGGTATAAGTGAAATACACCAAGTGATACAAAACAGTTTTCATTAAAATGCCAATATTGGATCTATATATTGTTCAGTGATCTTATCTTTTCAGTAAACCTTTGTGCAGACAGTGAGAAGACAATGCTTGGCTATATGCACCAGCCTGAGCCGGATGGTCTCTGATTACGTTAACAAATAACATTCCCCCATTCAAGTCAACAGAAAGGTTTTCAATGACAGCTAGCATGACAAAAGGTCAGTGGCAGGCTCAGCACTGCTAATTAAGTCCAATTGGTGAATGTCAGATCCACAAAGGGCAACACTAATCCCAAGTCCTGCCTAAACAGGGATCTCTGGTGTGTGTGTGTGTGTGTGTGTGTGTGTGTGTGTGTGTGTGTGTGTGTGTGTGTGTGTGTGTGTGTGTGTGTGAGTGAGTGAGTGAGTGAGTGAGAGAGAGGTGATGGGTATAGTGTGCTCGGGGATTACATTGCACTCCGGCAGTATAGTATGTACCTTCAGTGTAAAAAACAATTTGCAAAAAACAATACAACAATTTGCTAGTGAAAAATTTGCGGTTGTTTTTTCATGTTTGAATGCACTTATTGTAGGTTGCTTTGCATAAAAGTTTCAGTTAGATGTATGAAATGCATGAGAGAGCAGGGGCTACAGTTGCGCACTGCGGAGGTCTACTGAGGTTAACATTAACCGTATCATTTTCTTTCTTTTTTTTGGTGTGCCACATAATACCTGGTGGGTGCAGCATTTTTTTTTTTGCCTATAAATTTCAAGTTGGTTCAATTTTAAAATAAAAGCTCACCAGCTGCCTTCAAAATGTGAGTAAACTCAACTTGAAGATGAGCTTTGTTTCAAGTACAAAGTAATAAACAATGTTAAAATAATGATTACTTGTTTGGGAAAGGTTTAAGGATTTTTATTGTAGTTACAAAGCAAGTAGTAGGAGAATAGGCTAGCATGTCACTGACTTAGCTGTGGATCCATAAGGTGGCTTCGGGTGTTGGTTCATGTGAGCGTGTGGCAAGGAGGGGGATCCATGAGGTGACTTGGCTGGTGACTGAGTCGAGTCGTGGTAGTAGACTCTAGTAGCGACGAGAAAAGGTACAGGTTAGACTCAGAAAGAACAAGGTAAATCTCAAAAAGGCTGCCAGAGGTTCCTTGAATAGTGAAGCCATCAATACCACTACGTGGAGAGATTAACGATCTGGCAGCCAGGGAAGAGAAGACCAGCTCTTTTGTGCTGGCACTGATGAGGAGATGAGCTGCAGGTGAGCGGGCCGCAGGAGCTCCCGCCAATCAAGGACGCCGCACCCAGCCACTGTAGGAGACTCAGAACACACACACACACACACACGCCGCCAAAAACACATAAACAACATGGAGTCCATAACCATGACAACTACCGTATATAACTTTATCCCCTTCATCAAAATCACTATAAAAAAGTACTTCAATACTAAAACATTCTCTTGTCGAACAAACAAACTCCACACAATTTAATTTACTGTAGTTAAACGCTGGCGGGGAACATTATGCTGCAGAATGAGTACTTTTACTTTTCATATTTTAAATACATTTTAGTTGATAATACTTACATACATTCACTTAACTACACACTTTTCAGTGTGATATTAGAACTTGATTGTTTTATATATGGTAAAACAATCTAAACAATAAAAAGAGTTAATTCTAACCCAAATATACATGTGCAGCTTGTCGTCAGCTACTATATAGTAACAGTAGTTGTTTGACTTGTTTATGATAGCCTGTAACCTACGATTTTGCCAACTTTACTGTCCATAATATGCAAAGGATAACTCATAAAAAAGTGAATAAGCCCTGTTTGATCTTAAAAAGCTGGGTAAACTGACTATGTGTGTTGACTCTCCACTACAGCCTGTTACACTGTCCCTATGAGAAGCCTACATCAAGCCATCCTCCCACATCATCGTCCATTAATTCCTAATAATGGACACCTTGTTGGGCATTATCTTTTACTTATGTCCTTGCCGCTGGTTAGGTAATAACTCTGTCCATAATACAAAAAAAACAAATTCAACAAATGTGTTTTGAGACTGGTATGCCTCGAGTTTTTCTCCATAGACGATGGGTTTTTCTACAAGGTTAATGGAGGTCACCGGTCACTGTAACTTGGGCCATTTGATTGGATCTTTGACACAACCTGGCAGTGTGTACGGCTCACACCTTACTCCACTAGCTGGTAGCCAGTGCAACACTGTCACCTTCTGCCACCAGTTAAGCTCTGTCTAAAAAACACATCATCGCCGTATACAAACACAAAACAGGTCTATAAACCTTGCTTTCTTGGTGCTATTTTGATCAGATTTTTCAAAACAAAGGACAAGTTACACCACAAAGGAAGCTTGTCTGCCATTGCGTAACCAAAACAGGTAGAGGCATCGTATTCTCCTGTCATTATCCGTAGGTACCAACCATCAACCATCTTTCCAAGTTTCATGGAAATCCATTCAGTGGTTTTTGTGTTTTTCTTCTGACAATGAACCAACCAACAAACAGACAGGTGTGAAAACACAACCTCCTTAGAGGGTAACAATGTGTTTTGGTCATATTAACACAAAGCAGTAAAAATATTTGATGGGACCATACAATATACATCTACGGGAATAATTAATAAGAGAGGAAGTTTAAATGTGTCCGTCCCTCCTCATAAGTTAACTTTTTTAGTGCTCTTAATATCCATGTAAATAGCTCAGTCAGTAACTAAAATAATTAGTTTCTCCTTAATTTCTTTTCAGGTTTTTTTTTTAACCCCAGTGTAGGCCTGCACGATATGAGCAAAATGTGCGATGTGCGATGACACCCTTCAATATTGCGATGACGACTACTTGCGATAAATAAGAAAATATTTAAGTTTGCATACAGTTCCTGTGTCTTTCAGATTTTTCTGCATTAATAGATTCCCTGCTTTGAGGTACTCTTAAACACTTAATAGCTGATGACAATTAAATAAAAAAATACATAACTTATACATACTTATAACATTAATTTACCCATGTTACTGTTGCTGCAGTGATGGTCGCGTTACTTGACTGCTGCTCGACGTTTGTGCTCGAGACTGACTGGCCTTAAATTGCTCGTGCAGCAGGTGGTGATGGAGGTTGGTGGTGTAAATTGTCTTCTGGCTTGAGTCCAAAGTATCTCCAAACCGCGGAGCTGCTATTTCTTTTTGCCACAAGCGTTTCGTCGGCATTTTCACCGCTCTGCTCTCCTGCCTCCGACATCCTGTTTACTCTGGCTGCTAATTTTCACGCAGGAACGTGAGCAGAGCTGGGCGTCATCTGATTGGCTAAACGGTGTGCATGCATTGCACATGTGTCAAGGGCCGCATCTGATTGGCCAAATATCAGCACGCTGAGTGTGAAAGCATGGCGGATGCAAACAAAACTTATCGCACTTCAGACCAGCTTTAGCGATGGGTTTATCGCGCACGTTCACATCGCGATGACGACTACTTGCGATAAATAAGAAAATATTTAAGTTTGCATACAGTTCCTGTGTGCATACAGATGAAAATACGATTAATCGTGCAGGCCTACCCCAGTGTATGGATGACATTTATATACATGTATAAAATTCACAGATATATTAAAACCTCGCTCTGTAGATAGACTTTTGTGCCCACTGTGTGAACTTTAATCACGAGTGAAGCGTTGGCAGTATTTACTTTCTCCTGCTGCTTTTATCCAGAAATGCAGATTTGTAAATGCCTCAGCCTTCTCCCTCTTCCCTTACTGTCTTCAGGTTGCTGTGGGAGGAGCGTGTGCGTTGTTGCAGTGTTTGATTAGCAAGGCTCTCTGGGGATGTGTGTGATTGTGTGTGTGTCTGTGTGACAGTGTGGCCACATGTAGCTTCTAATGAGCCCCAGTGGTGGCCCTCCAGTGGGCTTGCCTATTGATCATTAGCCTGCTGTCCATACTCTAATTCCCAACAAAAAGAAGCGCCAGTTGCAACGAGAGGCAGGTCAGATTGCCTGTTACTGGGAGCGTGTGTGTGTGTGTGTGATGTTACATTTATCTTGGTGTTCAGAGTGTGTAGTCATATGTGGTACATCAAGGTTTGATGTGTGTACATGTGTCGCAAGGCAGCAGGTTGCCTCTCCTTATTATGATGTTTAAACTCAGAAAGCCATTGGTTTACTGGACTAACAGTGGCCTTTATTTAAAAAAAACAAAAAAAAAAAACATGATGTAGTCACAGTCATCCACCTCATGTTGTCTCCCTAAACACAGCTGCTTCATATTGTTTATATGACAGAATAAACAGATTTTTTGTTGCCAAGTTCATTTTTGGAGTTGTTTCTGGTGAACAACCATGTGTTTATCTGCTGCCCAGCATATAATAAGTTAGTTCAGTTATTTCACATAAGGAATCATGTACTCTTCCTTGTGCAGTGATGAGATCATCCCTCAGTGACTGATCAGGGGATCAAATCCTCGGGTGTTCAGACAGGTGATAATACTACAATAAAGTGTAGGTTTAGATTTTTTCAAGTCAAGTGAATATGATACTCAAATGCCCAATACACCATTGTACCTAAATGGCTTAATATGTTGATTGCCAGTGACTCCAAAAATGACATATGTTACACACTTGTACAATGATGACAGCGTCGGTCCAGGTGTCAGTATCTTTATTGCAGAGGAAAATACTGCAAATACAACAAAAAGGCAGTTTTGTGTCAATAAAGGCTCTCCATGCTGCTATCCCGACTGTCCTACGCTCTGCAACTGAGCTTTCTTCCTTGTTTACAAAGATTTTAGTCAAAATTAATATAATGTAGCTATTACTGTCCTTATATTAAATGAATACTTAATACACAACATGACATGAACAGCCTACTCAATAACCAACTCCATGGTTTAGCTGCTTATCTTAATTATTAATGTTACAATGGCCACTGAACACAATGTACATGTACCAACTAAACTGCTCATATAAGCTGCTGAACATCATATGATACACTGAACTATGAATTATTGTATATGCAACACATCATATAACTGCTACCAGTGGCTGCTTAAACCTGCAGCTTCACATTTACAAATTCCTGAGCGCAACAGTATGGCAAGGTCACTAACATTACGGCGCAGCGCCATTAAAGTGCATATTGCAGGTTAGACCCCCCCCTTACACCAATGTTTAGAAAAATAATGTAGGAACAATTTTTTCTTAAAATTATATTTATACACACTGTATTTAGGCTTCTGGAGCCCTTTTTGTGATAAAATTTTACTTCCCCATTTGAAAACGCTTGACCGGAAGTGACGTAGGCAGAGGGAGACCGGTCAGTTTAGACAATAGGAAAACAATGGATCCTGGTGCAGATTCTGACCCGGAGGAAACCGTAAATGTATACAGTTACACATACGACGGACCGCAGTCCTACAATTATGAGCCAGTTATGTGTCCCAGAGAGCAGGGAGAGACCAGGGGGAGAATTCATGGCCAGAGGAGAGAGACTGAGCAGCGGTGCCAGCACAATCAGTGGAGAGTAGGGCAGGGGCCCGTTTCACAAAGCAGGTTCAACAAACTCTGAGTCTAATCCTAAACTCTGAGTTGATCTACTCTGAGATAGAAAACTCTGAGTTTTCGGTTCCAGAAAAGCGGATTTGAGTTAGTTTAATCAACTCGGAGTAGTTTCACCTGGAGTTAAGTGCGTGCGACACAACTAAAAAAAGCCAGCATCAATGGAGCCCCGATTCGACGAGTCACCATGGCAACGGGGAAGCGGAGCGCTACGTGTTTCAGCAACCTCGAATTGAAAATCCTAATGCGCTCATACGGCGAGTTTCAACACGTTTTTAGAAAAAAGCGCAACACCGCTGCAGCTGCAAAAGAGAGGGAGACGGCGTGGGAGAACATTGCTGCTCGGTCGGTGCGTAAGTTTTAATGTAGTCCTTTAATCACAATAATATTACAGGGGAAAACTATTGAATGGTAGCCTATTTATTTCATTTAGGTGCAATCCCGCGGGGGAGAAGCGCACTTGGCCTCCACATTCGAAATGATGTATGCAGCATCACATAGCCTATATAATATAATATAATATAATATAATATAATATAATATAATATAATATTTTATATATAGCCTATATATATTTATTTATTAACAGATCCCTACATCACTCACCTGCAATCCTGTGGAAACCTAATTGATAGCTCTGACAGGTTTTTAAAACGACAAACATGGGTAAAAGCTGTTTCAGGGCGAGGCACACTTTTCTCCGACATTGTACAAAAAACTTCCATTTGCAAAGAAACGCAGTGCAACACACACTATCTGCTGGGATGTGAGAGCATCACTACGGTTGGTAATGTTGCAAATGTAAGGACGGATTAGGTTGTGTAGGTAAATGATGGACTGTGACGTGAAGCGGAACCGCTCAAAAAGATAACTGTCTGGAAATGCTAAAACATCTATGCGTGGTCTGATAACCATCTCCCAACGAATATTGAATTCTCTGCGCAGTAATGCTGCACCTTCATCCACGGGATTGTTGTCAAAAGGACATGCCACGTTCGTGAAAAAAGTCGCCTCCTACTGTGCCGAATGGACTTCTGATATAGCCTACTGACTCTGATTTTTTTAAATGATTATTGACAGATGGCAGAACAAGGCTACGCCAAAACTCGCCTGCTGACTGAATGAATGAAAGAGGAAATGAAATGGCATGTGTGGCTGAAAGTGGGCGGAGACAGAGAGAAACTCGAGGTTCATTGAGAAAAACCTGGTCCCGACCAGGTTAGGTTCATAGAGTCCGAGAGCTTAAGTTACCTCTCTCTGTGAAACAGGTAGAGTTACCCCTCTTTCTCTGGTTTGAGTTACCTCCCTTTGTGAAACAGAAAACTCAGAGTTTCCCTCATTTCAGGGTTAATAAACTCAGAGTTTTCACTAAACCTGCTTTGTGAAACGGGCCCCAGGTGAGAGACCGGTGTTAGCTTATACGCATAGCTAACATATGAAATACTGTGCTCACATCACAATATTTTACAGATTGCTGTCGTGTATCTGGCAATAAAAAAAACTAGTATTGGTCATCTTATACAGGACTGAGTATTAATAGCCTACTTACCAATAACAGAAACTAAAGAGCTTGTTTACGTCCTGTCTCATACTCTTAATATCCGCCCATACTACGTGTAGCGCTTTACTTTACCGTCCGAGAGAGAGAGAGAGAGAGAGAGAGAGAGAGAGAGAGAGAGAGAGAGAGAGAGAGAGAGAGATAACTGTCTTGACGCACATTGCGTTATATTACTGCGTTACAGCAAATAGTAATTACGTTACTCCCAACACAGAAAACAAGACTTACAGTGCACGGTTCATGTTTACGCCGAGCTGAGTCTCCGTGACCGTGTCTCCAGCCGGCGGCAGGACCAGGCGCTGCTGCTGACAGCGGTCCTGATGAAGCGGTGGACACTGAAGGCACCGCACCGGGTGAGAGTCGCGCCTGGTTCTTGCTTCGGCATCCCATGTTGAACTCCATCAGATCACTTGGATAATAATCCTCCGGTCTAAAGTGCGCGCCACACACGACCGCGTTTTTCGTTGCTAACGCAGCGGTCAAGTCCCGTCTCTTTAGCTGCACAAAACGCATCCAGGCACGGAAGAGAGCCCCGTTTTTTTCTGTTAGGAAACCGGTTGACTCGGTGTCTTGACAGGCTGGAGTTTGTGCAACCTCCACAAACGCCATAATTTACCATTTTGAAGGTAAATCAACGCAATCCAAAACTACTGAAAACACAGTGACTCACGAAAACACAACCGCTCTGACCTACTGCCACACTGACGGCAGCGCCTAGCTAGCATACGACTCCCTCTCGTGACGTAATATGACGCGATGTTGAAAAAAAAACGTTTTTTAGCGCTTTGCTCAAAACTGTCACTTTTTTGGTTAAATTTGTGCCTTAATGTCTTGAAAAACATTTTAAATCCTCAATCATGTTTTTAAAAGGTCATTTTTAGACCAGATTACGCATGCATTTAAAAAAAAATATAACCTGCAATATGCTCTTTAAGCATTGTTTATGCTCACACAGGGCTCTCAGTTTACAGCTAACGGACTCGACACTCCGATGTTAGCAGCTAAGGCTAGCAATTGTTAGCGTCCTTATTTCCTGACATTTCTGACACTTTAAACATGGCACCACAACTTGGGGACATAGTTAAAATAAGTGAATAAGGCGCTGGTGCACTTCTCTCACCTGCAAATACAACAAAAAGGCAGTTTTAAAGGCTCTCCATGCTGCTATCCTGACTGTCCTACACTCTGCAACTGAGCTTTCTTCCTTGTTTACAAGGATTGCAGCGCCAATCACTCGCCTTGAAAAGCCTATACTGACACCTATTGGTGAAAATGGGTATTGCCCAACAGGTACATAAAGTGAAGCAGGTGAGTTTCTCCTGAGGTTTTGTAGTGACACAAGGTGTTATAAATTAAATTAATAAGAAACTTGGGGGGACCAAGTTACTTACAAGAACTAATAAAATACTACTTCTGGACATAATCTGAACCAATAAAATGTCCAGGGTGCCACACATACACTGCCCAGCTTTAATATTTTGTTAGACCAGCTTTAGCTTTGATTATGGCAGGTATTCACCGTGGCATCATTTTGGTAAGCTTATGCAATATCACAACATTTATTTCCATCCAGAGCATTCATTTTTTGACAAGACCTTGTATTGATGATGGGAGAGTCGAGCGCTGCGTAAAGTCTTCTCCAGCACATCCCAAAGATTGTCAATGGGATTAAGGTCTCGACTCTGTGGTGGCCAATCCTTGTGTGAAAATAATGTCTCATGCTCCCTGAACCATTCTTTCACAATTTGAGCCTGATGAATCGTGGCATTGTTATCTTAGAATATGCCCATGTCATCAGGGAAGAAAAAAAAAACATTGATGGAAAATGGACCTGACCAACTGAAGTAACCTCAGATCATAATACTGCCCATGCAGTTTCAGCAATCTCCTCCGTTGTTTTCTTCGCTTGATGCAGGCCAATAACTTGAGTCTTCTGAAACAGAGTAACATATTTTCCACGACCACAGGATCTGTCTTCAGACATGGTTCTTTAAGAAATGAGAGTTAGGGTTAGGGTTAAATAACTTGTCGCCAGCTGAAACATATTAATCACTGCAGTCATTATCCAAAGGAAGGCTCTTACCTGTTTGCTTAGTTAAATCTGGATGGTGACTTTCTTTGTGTGTGTGTTTCACCATTCCGATAACAACATGAACGTTGCAGTGTAACAGCAACAGGCATGTCTGACCTTCAGCATACAGTCACAGTTTGGTTAGGTTTAAAATGTCTTAAAACGATTAGGTCTTTGTTATATATTTTGTTGAGTTATGTACTAACATTATCCCAAATGGTTCAGAGAATATTCAAACCCATGGAATCCACAAGTTTACTCAAAGTAATGGTTTCATTAGGTCACCGTCACCACATATGGGGAATGAGACTTAACCTAATATGAATAATGTGTGTGAACGTGTGACTTAGTCACATCAGATAGATTTTCATCAGCAATGGCAGTTGTTAAATGGTGTATTAACCACCAGCACTGCAAGTGTGACTGTAGGTTCATTTGTGTTTATTCACCTTACTCATGCAGTGTTTATTAGTGCAAACAGCCAGTTTTTACTTCACTACATTGGCCATCAGCTAACATTAGCCAGCAGCAGCACACCGGCTGTCTGTGTTTAAATTCAAGTAAACTCTCACTATTTGGCACTGACCAGAGACTGATTCCCTGTCTTCATTTCCCCTCTCCTCTCCTCTGTAATGTTACTTTCATGAAGTAAAGTACCTATCCAGCTTCAGTCGACAGTCAACATTACAGTAACATGACATAAACACAGTCACGGTACAAACTGTGCATGCCTGGATATTATAGGTTACAAATCCCATCGAGACCACTCGGCCAGTCCGAGACATTGCGAGACTGAGAGGCCCGAGACGAGACAAGACCGAGACCACTCGGCCAGTCCGAGACATTGCGAGACTGAGAGGCCCGAGACCGAGACAAGACCGAGACCAAAGACTGTCGAGGCCGTGACAAGACCAAGACCACAGAAAAGTGGTCTTGAGACCAGTCTCGGAACTACAAGTCTACTAAACATGACTAAAAACTAGATTATTAAGTTACGTGAACTCACCGTTGACTTTTGTTTCACACTGGACATGAACAGCAGACCATCCATAACTGTCCTCCTCCTTCGGCAAACTTTGTCAATCGATGTTGTGAGGTTGTGGCCTAATGAGAAATGTAATAGGATTTGTAATACACTGCTTTCATAGATGATCTACACCGATCAGGCATACCATTATGACCACCTGCCCTAATATTGTGTTGGTCCCCCATTTGCTGCCAAAGCAGCCCTGGCCTGTCGAGGCATGGACTCCACTAGACCCCTGAAGGTGTGCTGTGGTATTGGGCACCAAGATATTGGAGGTAGATCATTTAAGTCCCGTAAGTTGCAAGGTGGGGCCACCATGGATCGGACTTATTTGTCCAGCCCATCCCACAGATGGTCAATTGGATTGAGATCTGGAGAATTTGTAGGCCAAGTCAACATCTCAAACTTGTTGTCGTGCTCCTCAAACCATTACTGAACCATTTTTTGCTTTGTGGCTAGGCACATTATCCAGCTGAAAGAGGGCACAGCCATCAGGGAATATCGTTTCCATGAAAGGGTGTACATGGTCTCCAACAATGCTTAGGTAGGTGGTACGTGTCAAAGTAACATCCACATGAATTTCCCAGCAGAACATTGCCCAAACCAAAAACCAAAAACCAAATCCAGTTGCATTCAATTCAATTTCCTTGAGATAACTATGACCTGGATGAATGAGAATATTCACAGGCAACATTGCCCAAAGCATCTCACTGCCTCCGCCGTTTTGCCTTCTTCCCATAATGCATCCTGGTACCATGTGTTCCCCAGGTAAGCGATGCACACGCACCCGGCCATCCACATGTAAAAGAAAACATGATTCATCAGACCAGGCCACCTTCTTCCATTGCTCCATGGTCCAGTTCTGATGCTCAAGTGTCCATTGTTGGCGCTTTCGGTGGTGGACAGGGGTCAGCATGGGAACCCTGACTGGTCTGCGGCTATGCAGCCCCATATGCAACAAACTGTGATGCACTGTATATTCTGACATCTTCTATCAGAACTAGCATTAACTTCTTCAGCAATTTGAGCAACAGTAGCTGATCTGTTGGATCAGACCACACAGGCCAGCCTTCGCTCCCCACGTGCATCACTGAGCCTTGGCCACGCATGACCCTGTTGCCGGTTCGCCACTGTTCCTTCCTTGGACCACTTTTGATAGATACTGACCACTGCAGACTGGGGTCACCCCACAAGAGCTGCAGTTTTGAGATGCTCTGACCCAGTTGTCTAGTCATCACAATTTGGCCCTTGTCAAACTTGCTCAAATCCTTATGCTTGCCCATTTTCCTGCTTCTAACACATCAACTTTGAGGACAACATGTTCACTTGCAGCGTAATATATTCCACCCACTAACAGATGCCATGATGAAGAGATAATCAGTGTTATTCATTTCACCTGCCAGTGGTCATAATGTTATCCCTGATTGGTGTATATGGCATTCTAATAATGGGCTGCAAATGCAACATGTATGTTGAATGTTGACTTTCTGGTCCCTGTTTAACATTCATGCTGATGGCCTGAGGAGTCTTTGGTCACTTTTTCTCTGCCAAGGTCCATCTGTGCTCTGGCCCTGCAGTGGTAGGATGAACTGCTCACTGATGTCAGGACAGCACAGTCACAAGCTAAATTACAAGGGCACTAAATAGAATGTTTACCTCCAGCAAAGCCCATCCCACTTTAATTCAGTCAAGACTAATCCAGTATTAAACTCTATGCCCTTTACATTTTAGATCACCAATAAGAGCTTAAACATAATTTAAGCTCTCCAGATCTAGGATTTGCATCAAATTGTACTCACTCAAAGATGCCAGCCACCAAAATACATCTGATATTCAAGATCCATGCATTTCCCCCTGGTATATTAAAGGAAATAATTATCTTGTTGATATGTCCCTGTAAGGCCAGGGATGAAGGGAGTAACATAGTAAAATAAAACTGAGCGTAAAGGAGGAAAAGGAAACAGGAGGTAGTTGTTGAGCTAAAAAGTTTATTTACAAAAAGTAACACTGGTCCACAAAGGAAGATTAATCTCCAAAAGCAAATGTGCAGTATAGCGAAGTCACTCTGGCTCCTGCACACCACAACCGCCCAGCCCACTGGCACTAGCAGCACTTTATATAAGCTGGCCTAAGTGGCAAGTAGGATCAGGTGTGGACATCCACAAACAGGCAAGAAGGAGGGGGAGAACGAGGGCGACACCTGAGTGGAAACACTACACAAAACACAAGTCAAACATGCCCACAACACTAGGGTTGTAACACTTGGAATATTAAATTACACAAAAACTACTGATTACATTTCCATGAAACTTGGATGTAGTATCAACCCAGTATAGACCCCATCAACTTTTGGTGCGGCTCCAGATAAAGGGACAGATCCAGGATTGTTTCAACATTTTCATTCATCAACACAAAAACTACTGAACGGATTTCCATGAAACTTGGAAGGATGGTTGAGCTCGGCCCAGAATAGACCCCATTAACTTTTGGTGGGGATCTGGATAAAGGGACAGATCCAGGAGTTTTTCTAGCTGTCTTTCAACATTTTGGTTTTCTCTCAGGAAATAATGCATGGATCTTGATGAAAAAAAAAATCATATTTAGGTGACTGGTATTTATGAGTAAGTACAATTTGCTGATAATAATAATAGATTGATCGATCGATCTATCTCATGTTCCTGTACACATGAGTTGTTGTGCATCTATGTTTGTGTCACATCATAGAAGAATGATGAAATTATCTCCAAAAGACCTGGTGTACATCTTCAACTTCAGTATAAATCTTCTGTTATAAAATATCTTCTTCAAAAGCTTTTATAACAGATTAGGATCTTCTACTATTAGCATCCATGGTACAATCACGAGCACACACTTCAACACGCACCCACACACACAAGTAAGAGCAGAACAACAATAAAATCTACACATCACCAAATACTTCATTACCATGAAAAATCTACATATCATATGGATAATGTAGAGACTAGACATAAAACAGCATAAACACATTTACACACACAAACAGACATACCTAGGAGCTACTACATGGAGACACAAAACACAAGCACACACACACACACACACACACACACTACTGATTTCCATGACAATTAAAGCGCTGTGTTGGATGCAGGGTGGTGTTTGCACAGCAGGAGGCTAATGTGGATCCCTGCATGCTTGGCCAGGTGGCTACATCCTCCCCCTCTGCCACCCACACTCTATGTTGGGGGGTGATCAAGAGGGTCATCATTGTCTGTGAGCAGTGCAGTCATAACTACAACCTAGGCATTTAACTCTGTCCTCTTTCATTTTGAAGTCATAGAAGTCAAGACATACGGACTCTATGTATCTATGATTGGAGAGGCTGCTTTCAGTTATTTTAGATGTTTCCATGTGCACAGTGTGCAAACTATGACTGCTATAATAATCTGTTAATGAGTACATCAAACCTCCATCTAGCCAAACAATCAGAACCAAATCAGAACCAAATGTCACAGTATGATATGAACCAAAGCAGGGTTGAGTTGTGTCGTCACTATAGTGAGATCGGCACAAATAAGAAATAGCAAAACATGAGCTTATATCAAAAACAGAAAACACCAGGCCAGACACTGGTTATATTTACCCATCACTATACAGTTGAGCACATCAATTTCTTGCTACAATTAAGGTGGCAAAACATCTTCCTATAATATCACACAAAAGCATTTTAAATGCCAATAAAAATAGACCAGGCTGCCTACAAGTGATCCAAGCCACATCAACACATACACCACAATACAGTGTTACAGTGAAATATACAGTGAATTGGGAAAAGCCCTTACCTTCAAACAGAAGTGACCACAGAGACTGGGCATCAGCTGCCTATGGAAGTCCCTTGTTTCCGTTTTATGCCATGGTGGCTACAAAACAGGCAAAACAGCAGAGATCCTGCCTGCAGACTGATTGTGACAAAAAAAATTTTTTTTCTTTTGTTTGTTTTTATTAATCTTTGAGTTGAATTGCATGACATTAATGACATTGCTCTGCAATGTTGTGATGGTGCCCAAATCTTTCTTAAAGTGAATTAGTGATGAATCAACCTCATGCATGAACCATACATCAATAAAAGTAGGGATGTCCCGATCAGGTTTTTTTTTTACCCCGAGTCATTTAATAGGGGAGACCGGGGATGGTTGTAACAAGGGAATGGTTGTAACAGCATCACTTTCACCAATAAGGGATGTAATTAGAGTAACGACATCAATTTCATGTGTTACCACTCCCTCCCTGACCTTGCATGTGGATTTGCATGTCTGTGGAAAGAAGTGTGTGGGCTTTAAAGCCAAAAAAGAAAAAAAATCAGGTAAGAAACTAATCTTTTGTACCAAGTTTATATTTTGGTTAGTACTGACACTGTTGAAGTTTGAATTATGAAACTTATATTGGATTGAAGAGTAGATTCTAAGCTAAAATATGAGTCATTTCATCAACACTAATTTTAAGCTATCATGCTAGTACAGCTAGCTAAACAATGGCTGACAGGGGTGGGGACGGTTGTAACACCTTCCAAAAAAATGTTACAACCATCCCCGTAAGGGCATCTCATATTTTTTTTCTTTCCTACTCCCTCTTTTAAGTATGCCAAGACGCTGGGTGCGGAAAACGAATAGTCATCACTGTGAATCTGATTCTGATTAGACAGATAATACAGATAAACACACTCACATCCGCATTTTATCATTTGTGCGCATGGTTGTTGTTTCTTGAAGTGGAAAACATCTTCCTTGAATTATTTTTGTGAATTGGGAGCTGTTTCTGACCTCCCACTGCAGTTTTCTGTTCTCATGAGTAGTCCATTCATATGTATTATTGAATATTTTTTCAAATAATGTTCTTTGAGTCTTAGGATCAATGCCACTGAGAATGTTTTTCATTTACCCATCAGTGATGAGTTCTTTTTGGTCTTAGTAAATCACTGGAAGATGTTTGAGTGTTAGCACGTGCACAATAAATTTATATGGAGGCATATTTTGTGGTGTGGTCTCAGTTTTTAGTTACCCCGGGTTGTGTTACAACATACCCCGGTAGTGGGGTAGGTTGTAACAGCGGCACTCCTTGCATTTGACATTAAATAATTAGTTCTGTGATGTAGTTGGAGGAGTTGGAGGCATTTCTATTTGTAGAGGACAAATGAGGGTACTTTGTGTCAAAATTTGAGAGCCCAACCATGAACACTCTGCAAGTTATAGGAGCTGAGACAAAAAGTGTTACAACCATCCCCGGTCTCCCCTATTTAAAATCTGCCGACACCATGTCGTGATCCGATACTTAGCCCTAACTAATATTTTCCTAGATAATACAGCTACATTAAGAAAAATAATACCTGCATCCAAGCTGTTCCTTAATAGGCTTTTTTATTTTATTGAAACAAAGTATATACTTTCATATGGCTCTTTCTTATTCTGCACACTATTGCAACATTGGTCTACCATCTTCCTTGCGTTAGCGGGTGAGTCTGTGATGCTGCGCTGTGACTGCAGACCCTCCTGTACAGCCAGCTGAAGTGTGTGCAGGAAGCAGCCCACGCTTGGTAGCTCCATATCATCCGTTGCATTTTTCATATTCCTTGCTGTTACAGTTTTTTTTTTTTAAATCAAAGGAGCACACGTAAACTACCTTCCAAAAGAGGATGGCAATCCCAGCTGAAAACAAACGAAGGGGAAATCACTGAGCCAGCCACGTAGTGGGCTGTCGCACCCCGCTATCCCCTCTAAACTATCAAAAAGGTAAAAAACGAATTAATCTAACCCTGAATGAACCAAAGAAAACTGAAAACTGGACTCCCGATGATCTCCAAACTAAACTAGAAACAAACTAACAAAACAAAACCCCAGCACTGTAAAACATGTGGAAAAAAAGACAACAAGGAGGAAAAAGGAAAAATATCCCCCTTCTGATGTGAGCTGGGCAGTGGCTCCAGACAGAGTGAGACTTCAACTCAAACCTCCTTAAATGCTGTCATCAGGTAATTGCAACACACCTGGACAGGTGTGTCTTCCTGAAAGATAAAAACACAGACAAAGGAAAAGAGGGCGCCAGAGAGCAACAGAGGGAGAGAGAGACAGAGAGAGAACTGGCAGAGGGAGAGAGAAAACAGCCAGCCGTGTACAGCAGTATCTCTACAGTATCTCTATTTCCCATGCATTCAGCTTCTCCTCAATTGCCTGTTTTACATGCTCTGCTGTATGAGACCCATGGAACTTGTGAGCATGTTGTCCCGGCACGTTGTAACTCGAAAGTGGAATCAATGTAATGTAATGCCAAGATGTTGGGGCATACCGGGGATTCAAAAACTGCAGATGACGAGGAAAAACCCTGATCCTCTACCTCAGAGATGAGCTGGTTATCCAGAGCGATTCATTAAATTTCCTTTTCTGTAATATTTTTGGCCATGTCGCTGTCTCAAGGATATGTCTCTTTCCTTTTGAAAGTATCCACTAGTGTTTGTTGCTTCGGTGCCTTTGCCTGTATTGCTTGAGTGAACTCGTTGTATTCCTTAGAGTGTTTGTTTTTTATGTGCCGTAACAAATTTATAGTATTAAATGCAGCTCTTTTGTTGCCCCAGATGTTACATGTCGCCAATTGGTCTGCTTTTGCTTTCTAATTTAAAATATTTCCACACTGCAGACATTTTATCCATACAAGGCCGAAATTTTGATTTCGGGGGGGGGGACACAAGTATTTTTAATAAAACTCTAACTCTTTCAGTTCACTGTGTTTTCTAGTAGTTCTTCTAGTTTTCTATTGCTACTTTTAAGTTTTCTGTTCCCTTTCTTGGTTTGACTGGTCGTAAAGCATGTAGCAAAACATTATCACCCAATTCTGTATTTCACCTTGTTAGTCAACTTCACTCCAACTCAGTACCACCAATTTTACACGTATGTTTTGGAATATATGGTAAACAGACAATTTGCGGTGCAACAATCATCAATTTTGATGATATGATTATAGAGGAAAAAACTTAGTTTCACAATTATCATGATATTGTGAAATGATATATCGTCATTCAAAGAATATACAGTAGGGTCAAAAAGTCTGAGATCAAGAATGATCGATTGTTTCAAATTTAATACTATTTTTTTGTAATTACAATGGTAAAATCAGTTCTACAATTTGAAAACAGTTGAATCTTCAATGATAATTCATGAATTTCGGAATATTTTAGTATGGCATGTCCTCGGGATGAGTATCCAGACAGATAATGTACTTTTTACAGTACAGATAATGTAAATTTGAAAATGTGTCAACATCCGATATGTGATGAAGGAAAATCAGTGCAATGTTATGATGGGAAATTGGGGGAAAAAGGGCTGTGGCTCTGGAAGCATGTGTCAGTATGTGTCAGTGTCTGGCAGCTGTTGGCACTTTGTGGCAGTTACTGGAATTGAGTGCCACTCTGAGTAATTCTGCAGCAGCGACTGGCCGATCCAGCCCAAGGCTTTATGGGGCCCTAAGCAGATTTGATTTGGGGCCCCAAGTTCAACGCAACACCCATTTCAGCACCACCAATATTAACTCAATATTCCATGCTCCATTGTACATCTAACACAACCATTATCATCATTACTGGTGAGAAAATAATCTAAACCAGGAGACAATGCATTTACTGTAAACACTATTTTAATATGAAATGTGCAAAAGTGCAGAATAGTCAACTACAAATTATTTATTTTTTACATAAAAATAATACAGGTATGTAAAATGTAAGCAAAATGCAAATGTAAAAAACAATATTATATGTCATCCGCTCAATACTTTGGAAAGTATCAGGTGCAGGTGTTCCAAAATTTCCAAAACGAAGTGTTCCAAAAACGAAGGAGATGATTATCGACTTCCGGAGGTCACAGCCCGAGCACGCTCCTCTCAGCATCAGTGGAGAGAGTGGAGAACATCAAGTTCTTTGGAGTGCAGATCTTGCAAGACCTAAGCTGGAATAAGAACACCTCAGGGATCACGAAACGGGCCCAGCAGAAACTGTACTTCCTGAGGAAGCTGAAACAAGCCTCACTCCCCATCAGCATCCTCAGGACTTTCTACAGTGATGTGGTGGAGGGTGTTCTGACGTATTGTATCTCAACATGGTACTCCAGCTGCAGTATGTCAGACAAAAAAGCCCTGCAGAGAATAGTTAGAGGAGCTGAGAGGGTCATCGGAGTTTCCATCCTCTCTGTCCAAGAACTCTTCCTAAGCCACTGCAGGAGCAGGGCACTGAACATCGTCAGGGACGCCTCCCACCCTCTCCACACATTCTTTGAACTGCTCCCATCAGGAAAACGGTTCCGAAGTCAAAAAGGCCAAACAAACAGACTAATGAACAACTTCCTTCCACAAGCTGTTAGGTTGCTGAACTGCTGATCTGGAGCATGCGCACTACTGCACTTCATGAGCCTTAGTCATAGTTTCTATATTTAGATATTGTGTGTGTTTATTGTGTTTGTGTTATTGATCCCAGAGAAACGAAATCTCATTTTTGCTGCACTGCTTTTGTTGGTACAGTTAAATGACAATAAAGCTTTGATTGATTGATTGATTGATTGATTGATTGATTGATTGATTGACAGATAGATAGATACATAGAGAGTTTATTTTACCAACATAACTTATAGCAAACTCAATTAACTCAGAGCAAATGATAAGCAAAACAACACCTTAAACAACAGGTCTTAACATTATATATAATATATATAATACAACAACTAACTATTTCATAATGGGACTATGCTGGTCACATAATAATTAATATGTGACCGGCATAGTCCCTTAGTTCATAAAATCGTGGTTACAGGAGTAACCTTTGTTTATTTTCATAACAGAAAGCAATACGTAATTTTACACAGTCTATCTAGCCAATGCAATATGTGCATCATAATATGTCAAATACGTTGCATTACGTAAGTAGGTACAAAAACTATCAAGACTATTTAGGAACAGGATTCAAACATGATTTTTTGTAGGACCAGACATACTAAAGCCCCCATAGGCTTTTAACTGACTAGCCAGCTAACGGTACGTTACCAACCATAATGCCTATGGTTTACATACAACTAGGGCTGGTGCAACACATCGACTTAATCGATTACGTAAATACATCAATTTACAATTGTCGACGCAGAGGATGTAAGTAGTACTGCTGCCTTGCTCGATCACTTGAAGTGGAAGCATCCCGGGGCGCCTGGATTCATATTGGAGCCGGCAGTGCAGCAAAAGACCCCAAGTTGGTGCAGCGGTGTGGTAGTGTCACTCCACGATCCATGAGAGTGATGTGTTAGGACCCCCACTGGTCAGTTTGCAGAAAGACAAAGTTGCTATGTTGTTATGCTACATGCATGCTGGTCCTACTAGTGACTGTTGTCCTCACTGATGGATTAAAAATAACAGTAAACAACCAGGATGAGGCAGATCATTGCTGTGTGTTTTAAACTGGGGCACAAGACCAAACCAAAGTGAAAGGGAAATTTAACGTCACACAGAAAAATGTCTGTTATGTTCCCTCTGTAGTATTTATCCGTGCTAAATAACATGCCCTGCTACTGACCCGTTCTACTCTGCTTATGAGCTCAGGTCATGCGTCTGCCACAGCAGGTTAAACATGCCGGTCCTTCAGTGATCGTCAGCATCCACAGATGTGTTTTAAACTGGTGTGCAAAGCCAAACTTAGTGAAAACACATGCCACATTACTTTTTTACCAAAACATAATATATATTACGATTACACAGATTACCAGTTAAGACTGAGCTATTATTTGTTGGGGAATAATGCCCTGCAGCGCATACTATTTCATATTTGTAATATTGTAATATTTGTTTGATTAATCCAATAAATTATTAATAGGTTAATCAATAAAAAAATAATCATTAGGTGCAGCCCTATATACAACATAACCTGGCTAACAAGCAGGAAAGTTTGTGTGTTAAAACATCCTAAAGAGCCTCGATATCTTAAATCCTCCTAGCTGTATGAATCATAGCAACATGCATTTGTATTTTCCCAGGGGAAATGTAGCTACTGGTATATTTTGTTAACTAATGTTGGATTAAAGCTACAGTCATCAAACCAGCTAGCTAGCTGCAGTAGCACACCATACCTTGACTGAATTGAAGGCTTGTTTGACTCATCTACTTAACTAACTTTACTGTTAGTGAATGTTTATGATAGAATACTGTAATATTAATGGAATCAAACCTTTATCCTGCTAGTTTTTCTCCCTCTCTGTATTTTTAAGCAACCGCTTAGTTTGCTTTTTGCTATGGCCAGCCCTGGTGACTGGTCTCACAAAGACAGAAAACCTTGAAGTCAACATGGTGCAAATATCTACCAATGAAATAAAACCACTCGATGTCATTTTACAGCCAATGAAAAGTATGTTTTATGAACAATGAATATGAAAAGGCATAATATAACTGTCATGGTGGGTGGTAATGGCTGAGGTAGGAGGACCCAGATGCACGGACATGAGACTGCGGTTGCAGGGTTTCATAATGATATTTAATTTTTCAAAAAGACCAAAAACAAGGCGACATAGATGAGGCATGACAAAATACTACAATCAAATACAAAACAAAACAATAATCTGACAAGGAGTGAAGGGGAACCAAGGCTTAAATACACACACACTGATTAGTGAATGAGAAGCAGGTGAGGGGAGAGAGGAGGGACAAGGGCAGGTGAACTAACGAGGGGGAAGCACAGAGGAGAAATAACACAGACAAGACACAAGAGGGCAAGAAAATCAAAACATGAGACACAAAACACAGAACCATTACAATAACCTTTTTTTTTTTTAAATTAAAATGTTTTATAGAGTTTAAATGCAATGGATAATATGTTTAAGTAAAATTAAAGTAATTCTTCATGGGACCAACTACAGTCAAAATTTTTCAGCCCCTGAAGCTTTATTTAGCAAGATTGGTGGCACTACTATGACACAGAACCAGAATATGTCTAAAAGACAGTGAAAATTGTGAATTTTTGAAAATTGATGATTCTTCATTCACTAAAATATGATTTAATGTTATTAATTTGATTACTGTGAACATTCAGCAACAACTATGTAAATGAATTAATATTGTCACATTTCCTTAGGTTCTCTTGGATGTTCAGGACAAATTTCAAACTAATCCAGTGAAAAATAAGCGATCAGTGAGGCTCAGAACATACATACAAGCAGAATATGAAATTTAGCAGAGAGGGCCAAACTTCCATGGATTTTTAGAGAAAATCCATGACATGAACTAGGAAATCTCCTGGATTTTCGGTGGGTTAGCGTGGAATGACCCATGTTTGAAAGTACAAACAGGGATGCAGGAGAGAAAACATCTCTCTCTCAGCTCTCCTGCACAGACATGAGTCTCACAATAAACACACAGACTTGTTTGAGGGAGAGACGAGGGGTTGCCATCGGTTGGCCACGCTGCTTGGAGGCAGGGCGGGCACACTTTGGCTGGTGGTGGTCTCAGATTGCTTACAACCCCACTAATCAGAGGTTAGAGCAGCTTGTTTGCCATATGAGTGGCAAACAAATGGTAAAACTTCTACCAAGCACTTGTTTTTGCTTGTAACCCTCACTGCTGTGTGAAGAATGAAAGTGAAAGATGAGTGTATCAACATTTTTATCTCCTTCTTACTTCCATTTATTTTGCCAGCTGGAAAATGTCAGTTTTACAGGTGAGCTGTTTGTTTTTTTTATTCTCATTTTCGTATTTTCTTAATTTTTTATGCAAAGCCAATAATTCTAGTGACAGGCAGCTATTTGTATGTTTGTCAACATCTCAATGTGTCTGAAAGACAATTTCTAATTTTGGGACCAATAACCAAATAAGTTTGGATAGCCAAATCATGGCCATCAAACCCCTTCACTTGGATCCTTCAGTTAATAGGCCTGGTCATTGTTATCAGGACAATTTATATGCTTATAACTATGGGCAAGTGACTTTTGGGAGTGATTTCAGTGAGTGATGGCTGAGGCTTACTGCACCCATGACCCACATTTCAGTCTGTAACTGGGGTTTATGTGGATCATTCAGTCTTTGTAGATGCTCCATTGCCCTCTGAGCTCATAGAGAACAGTGAAGTGGAACATAGAGCCCACAGCGATGACTGATAAAGGTTCCTCCATCTCATCCTGCTGCATTTTAGCATTCCAGCAGAGTACCAGACCCCAGTTTATCAGCTGTGTGCCTGGGCCAGTCATGGCCACTATCAGGGAGTGGACCAAATGAACATTTCACATGCCTTATATACTATAATATAGACCAGGGCTGCCAAAGTGCAGCTGGCCTGCCTTAAGGTTCAATTTGGCCCACCAGATGACTCTAAAAGTATTTGAAAAGATTATAATAATGCTTGTGCTTTTTGGTGAGGTAAAATGCTCCTTAAATATGTTTTATTAAAAATATAACATAATAAAAATATATTACTTTTCATAATATGAGCACAGCAGGCAGTGTCACTTTGCACAGGAAGTCAGTCAATTAAGGGAACTTACACTTGACTGAGACAAGTATCTGGTACAGATTATGTACTTTTTACGAGCAACCTGTATCATACGAGTAAAATGTGTCAATATTCATACACATGATGAAGGAACATCATCAGCTGTGTCCACATCATTCTGTTCAAACTTCTCTCAGAGCCCCTGCCTCCTACCCAACATACTTTATGGTTTGTCCTCATTTGTATTACTATTAAGTTTTCTGGATTAATTTTGTTACCAGCTTTTTGTTACTTGGGGTTTGGATTTTTTTGTGTTGTTAATGTTTTTAACCCGTCTGCCTCTGAGTTCTGCAATTGGGTCGTCTTTTGATACACCTCACACTAACTTAGGTTTCCAATAGGGCTTTGTACTGTTCACATATGAACGGATGCCGGTTCCAATACCGGTACCTGGAATTTGATACCAGTCTCTTAGGTATTGAGATTTGGCACTCATTGATTCAATGTGAATTGGTACTCAGTAGTACCAATGTACTGATTTGGTCAGTACCCTTAAAAGAACGGACTTTGGTACCCAACCCTAATAAATGGGCTAATTTTTAAACTGTTTATATATTTTATTGTTTTCAGTACTTATGTTCTGGATAATTATGATGTTATGGTTATAATATGCAATAACTTCATTTGATATTTTTCCTTTATTTTTTCATGATATGTGCATACCTTTCCTTGCAGTGATACTTGAGGTTTATAGCTTCTTGTGTATCTCTTAACATCCAGACAGCAATGAAAATATAAAATGCTTTGGGAAAAAAGGAAAAATCCATAGTCTGTGGCAGCAACAGGGTTGTTATGACTTCATCCAATCAATTTTAGTGGCCCGAAGATATTGTATGGACAGCCTACCTGTCTCTGACTCCGCCCATCAATCATTGCATGACCGGAGTGTACGCACTGCACTGCTGTAGCTGTGGTCGAGCGATCTCATTGTTTATGGACAAGCATGGCAGAGAAAGTACAGCCACACTTTTCATTAGCAGCTGCTGTACCTACAGCAGCTTGTACTGCCAAACAGAGCAATAAAAGAAAGACGAGCTCCGGACTGCCAGAGCTGGGACGGAGCAGATAGGAGACAGAGCGCAGCGGACCCGGTGGAAGTTAACACATAGACTAGAGTAGCTCTAGAGTAGACTATCAGCTCCGCTGCCGTGGCGTAGCAGTGACAGAGCAGAGCCGGACCGGACACATATTTGGTGGAATGGAGGGGTCAGACACCGTCAGTGGGATTCAGCAGTCATCAGACAGTGCTTGTTCATGGTTTTGGGGGAGTGACTTTGGAGAGAGGCCTGAGTGCAGGGGGTGGGATTTACTGGTTGGATACTTTCAAAATCCAGCCTGGGCATGATGGTTTTTCCATCTTACCAACCCCCCTTTAAGTGGACATTGATGTGTAAATTATTTGACCGTGCTGACTTTCAGGGTCCAGAGACTACCCAACAAAGGAAGTTACCTATGTTGCACCATCAGGTTTACAGTAAGAGAGAAAAACATCTCTTGGATAAACAGAGATCTTTTGTGTGGACAGATTTGTTCAACTTGTTTACTATTTTTCTAGTTTTGGCAATCATTGCTATTAGTAATATTAAAGGGATAGTTCGGATTTCTTGAAGTTGGGTCATAAAATTACATATCTATAGTTGGTCTGTTCCCTACCGTAGTTGCCAATCAGCGCAGCCTCAGTTTGGAGAAACAGAGAGTTGCTCCAGCCCAGACGCTCAGCTTTGTACTGCAGTGAACAGAGACCAGATGCAAAGCGATTTTAACCACCTAAACAAGGCCCACCTAAAAAAATCTATATCAGTTCAAATGTACATTGTATAGAGAAAATTCACACCGCTTTACATCGCTGTCAGACCGCCCTTTCTTTTGGCACTACATTTTCTCAACCGTAGAAGCTCTGTATCCCTACGCATTAGCGCAACCCCTCTCCCTCAGCATTTGATTTTGATTGATTTGATTGTTATAGGGCCAAAGAGTAATTGTGTAATAAAGCTAGTAACTTATCCTCTGCCCAGACTGTGTGCAGAATTTTTATAGTGAATCATGTACATTGAAAACAAAAGAAATATCAATACATTTGTTTATTTTTGGAGGCACGTCTCTGCTCAGTGATTTCGAACCAGTGACCTTTCTCCTGTATAATGCCAAAGTGGTTGTATCCACCTAAATATTTCCTGGAGGCGAAATTCCCCTAGGTGACGATGTCGGATTTAAATGTAATCTAACCAACTTAGTATACCTACAGTAAGTATACCCTCACTACCATTGCCATATTTAGCTCTCTGTGAAAAAACGCTCCTTCTCATCCATTTGAATAGAGTATACAGGATAACTTTCCAAAGTTGTACAATCTAGTCTGCAAGTATTATAAAACCTCTGCACAGTGTTTTGTGGTTGGATAAGCCCTCAAACACATTCATATGTTACTCCAACTTACTCAACTCTCTGAATAACACAACCCCCTACACTGCCTCACAGGGATCTTTCTGGCCAGAATGCCCACTTAGTGGCTCTGTGGTACAGTAACAACATCAGGCTACTACTGTTGTCACTCCTGAGACACAGCATTCATAATAAAGTTTAGCAAAACGTTCAGTCTTGATCATGGAAAAAACAAAAACTAAGTCAATTTAGCTTTTGTTCAGACTGCAGGCAAAATAACCCCTCCCACACACCGCGCTGATTCGCTGGTACACCGCCAATCAGAATGGTCACTGAACAGCTAGCTAACAACCAGTCAGAGTATCCGACGGCGTCCTAACTCAGACGTCCGACTTCGCATGTTCAGTCAGATCAGATGCCGTCCTTGCGCTTCAGCGCGGCTCCGACAACTCTGAACACACCGAACAGAATAGCTCCCAAACTCGTCCGACTCTCTCCTAACGCTTCAGACGTCCGATGTCGGAGTCGGTGTGTGGGGGCCTTTATTTGTAAGTGATCAGATTTTGGTGTCCAGACATCAGCATCCTATCTGCATGGGTTTTCCACAGACTGTTTTTCTGTGTGTTCCTCTCTGACTTCTATCGCTCTGGACATGCAGTAGTCGTTGTGTGTCAACCCGCCAAGTGACCCAAAAGAGCGAAATCTGATATGAGCAGCCAGAGTCTTCGGACTGACACGCAGCTGTAGAAATCTGATTTAGGTTTTTGTCGCCCAGACTTCCAAAAATCAATCTGGACATGCCAAAAAAGTCTGGACTGGCAGTCTGAACATAACCTTTGTAATCTTACAATCATATCACATCATCAACAGCAGATAGAGTTCCCAGAAAATTAAAGATTTTCTGGCTTTGAGGACTTGGTGATGTTGGCTATCACGACAGTATGACAGCTGATGAAGATCATGTAATAAAAAGCCATAATTGGCTTGATAGTATCAGAGAAGGTTATTTCCTTACATAACCTCGACCAGATTAAATGTAAGACTATATCGCAATTTACCTAGCTACAGTAATACCAGGAGAATCCCATCAAACAAGCTAATAAAGCAGTTACAGAATGAATGTTTGCCTCAGTTGCATCAGTGATTCAGAACAAATGACAAGACCTGTTTGTTTCTTTGTTTCTCAAAAAACCCATGTATGGACACTAATGGTTCACTCTCTAACGGCAGGGAAGTGGGGGATAGATGGAAAAGGAGTGGTTGGGAGGGGTAAGAGGAAGAATGTGAGGTGAAAGAGGGAGAGGAAAGGAAAGGAGAAAAGGAAGCCAGAGGACAAGACAAAAGCTACATCCTGATCTCCCTTTCACCTCCCTCCTCCCTCTCCTCCACCCTTCCCCGCTTTATAAATAATGCAGACCGTGGCGCCCCTTGGTGTTGTGAAGTGTTTGTTAATGGCCGTGCTAATTGCAATAAACAGGAGTGGTGTTTGAATCCTCTAACAGGCACAACACTCCTAATTAGGTTGGCTCGGCCTGATGGGACACTGGGAGAAGAGAGGGCAAAGAAGGGAGTCAGAGAGAGAGGATGAAGGAGAAGAAAGAGGGAGGTCAGACTGAAGGAGGAGAAGGAGATGGAGAGTGAGAGAATGGAGAGAGGACGTTTCCAAGAGAGACACTTGTACACAAAACAGAGTAGAGGAGGAAGAGGCGAACACCGAGATGACGAAGAGGAAGATGGAGGTGAGGAAGAGGATAATGTGGAGGGTGAGAAAGACAGAGCAAAGGGGCAAATTAAGGAGCTAATTTTGAAGAAGAGAGGTGAGGAGCACATCAAGAAAGGTCACAACATCATCTGATCAGAGGTCTGATCATGAAGGAACGGTGGGCAGGAGAAGGAGATGAAGACAAGGATGTCATCATCCCTCCATCACCAGCCCTTGTTATTCATACAGAAAATGTCCTGTCCTCCTCCTGTCTGGGCCTGCTGTTAAAGAGAGAGTGTGTGTGTGCGTGTGTGTGTGTGTGTGTGTGTGTGTGTGTGTGTGTGTGTGTGCTCCTGCAATTCCCGCACATTGTTGCAAAATTTGGGCACCAACACTGTCTGCTCTCACATTCCCGCACATTTTACCCTCTGTCTTGTGGGAACCAGTCTTTGTTTTCTCATACTCTATCCCAGCTGCAAATTGGTGGCGAGACACAACAAATATAGCTTTGCCAGTGTGGTTCCTTATCACAACTGATCAATATGGCCAAGAGATTCTCTGCTCAGAGGGCCTTGCAATTGATTTTGGAAGAGAGAGAAGCTTCTGATGATGATGTAGAGGAAGAAGTTTCAGAATGTGAGGATCACATTTCTGACAGTGACTTTGAAGAAGAGGATGAGATTGAGCATCAGCTAGTTCCAAAACGAAGATGAGCCTCAGGACCAGCCCGTTAGCAGCCAGCCTCAGGACCAGCCCATCAGCAGCCAGCCCCAAGACCAGCCCGTCAAAAAAAGGCAAGAATGTGGTACTCATGAGTACACTGCACAGGGATGGGAGAATCTGTGGCCAGGAGCATCAAAAACCAGAAATCATCATGGATTATGATGTCACAAAAGGAGGGGTGGACAACATGGACAGGCTGGTGACTGCCCACAGCTGCAAAAGGAGGACCCTACACTGGCCACTGGTGATATTCTTTGACATGTTTGACATCTCAGCGTACAACGCTTTGTCATCTGGATGGCACTGAACCCAGAGTGGAACAGAGGGAAGCTCCACAGGAGATGCCTCTTTCTCGAAGAAATGGGTAAGGCAAGGAGAGGTAAGGAGACCTCAAATCCAGAGAAGACAAAATGTTCCAAGAACCCCAGCCTCTGCAGCAATCATGAGGAGGATTCAGGAGGAGAATGCTGGTGCCCCATCCACCTGACCCACAGAACCACCATCACCATCAACGTGTGTTGTGCAAACTGACCTGAATGGGTTACATTCTAATGAAGTTCAAATAAATAAAAATCAATAGTTATGAAAAACCTTGCTTCATTTGTAAATTTGTTGAATTTATTCCACTTACATCTTGATTATAATTGATTTTCTTTTTTTTAATTACATTTCATAAAAAAAAAACATGTAGCACTTTAAATCATAAATGTGATCTAACAAAGGTAAAGGGCAAATATTAACCATAAATGCTGTTTATATTGCTTGTAATTGGGGTTAAGTAAACATCTGCTGAGTACTTTAACATAAAATTGTTCGATTGTGTTAAATTAAAAACCCAGAAATGCAGCAGGTCTACCAGACCCACGAACACTGGCTGAATAACAAAAATATGAACACCACACAAGGGTTAAGCCAAACTACCCTTCTGGGAGCTCAGAGATTCCTTCCACTCCATCTCAGGTATGTTTGGTGTTTCCTCTGGTGGACCCACATGTGATTTTGGGCAGTGGTACAATTTTGTTGGACCACCTTTAGCTTTGATTATGGCAGGCATTCCTCGCGGCATCATTTGGATAAGCTTATGCAATGTCCCAACATTTATTTCTGTCCAGAGTTGCATTAATATTTTGCCAAGACCTTGTATTGATGATGGGAGAGTCGGATCGCAGTGTAAACTCTTCTCCAGCACATCCCGAAGATTCTCAATGGGGTTAAGGTCTCGACTCTGTGGTGGCCAATCCTTGTGTGAAAATAATGTCCCATGCTCCCTGAACCATTCCTTTATAATTGAAGCCTGATGAATCGTGGCATTATCATCTTGGAATATGGCCATGCCATCAGGGAAGAAAAAATCCATTGATAGAAAAACTTGGTCATTGAGTTTATTCAGGTAGGTAGCTGACCTCACCCGCCTATCTTCTTACCCTGATGCGCCCATCACTCTGGAACAGGGTAAATCTGGACTCATCAGAACAGGTGATTGGTTTCCATTGCTCTAGAGTCCAATCTTTATGCTCCCTAGCGAAGTGGTTTTCTTAAGGCTACACAGCTGTTTAGTCCCAATCCCTTGAGTTCTCTTCACATTGTGGATGTGGAAATGCTCTTACTTGCACTATTAAACATAACCGTGAGTTCTACTGTTTTGATTGATTTGACTGATTTTTTACAATTTGATTTCACCATACTTTAAGTAATCTTTGACTGATTTTTTTTCCGACAACATTTCTTTCTCCAACATCTTTTCCACAAACACAGGATATGTCTTCTGACATGGTTGTTTAGGAAATGAGAAGCTCCTCACTGCATCAGTTAGGGTTAAAAAAAAAAAAAACTTGTCGCCAGCTGAAACATATTAATCACTGCAGTAATTATTATACTTTTTTACGACCAGGCAGTGTAATTTTGTGTTTGTTAAGGAAAATAGGTGTAAAAATATTTCCTTTCTTGACATTTAGTGAGTTTATTTTCTTCTTCTTGACTTGTTAGCAAACTTGCCACTTGCAGAATAAACTAGTTGACTAATGTTTAAACCTAAAATTCAGGCCATATCTTACAAATTGCCCCTTTAATATTATATCATCATTTATCCTGTAAGAATGCACATACTTGCATACACACTACAGTAAATATTGTTACACATAAAGCAAATGACAGCAACCCATGAACTTTCATGCAAACACTTTGGCACAAGAATACACTTAAATGACACACACTCACCGAAACACGTATCTTACAAAAATAAAAACAACCTCAACATCATATAAAAGACTGATGCACACATGAGGACGTGTCTGCACTTACATACACAAAGCACCATAACTCATGCTCATACACACATGAACAGCCAAACACGCACACAGCGTGCAGCACTCCAGACTAATGATGTCTGAAGGCTTCTCCTGTCTTTTGATGAGCGCTTCACTCGGCTGCCAGCGTCCTGTGCTGCATTGAGTCCGGGCAGGTAGCATCACATGGCTTTTTGGCTGAGTGTTTGAACCCCGACTTTGATGTTTGGCAATCAGTGCAGCCTCAAAACTAAAGGCGACACACTAATGTGAGCAGATGAAAAGCTGCAGGGTCCACTTATGCTGCATTCATGTCATATTGGATTTACCATGAATACAACCTAAAACAATTTTCACACCAGCTTTTTGATGTGTGTAGTTCAGCACAGAGAGGCACAGAGGAGGGTAGGTTTAGGCAGTGTTTCAAAAGTACAGTTGCTGGTACAAGAAACATTTGTAAATCTTCTGTAAAACCAAACCAAACCATCACTTCTCGAATAAAATCCAGTGTTCAAATAGCCAATTTATTAGCTGATTACCAATCAAGATTAAAAACCATGAATGGTAAGTGATGGTGCCTGTAGTATAGTGGCTCACACGGAAAAAACAGTATAATGAAAATCAGTACAATAAGTTCGAGTCATGTAACTTTTTCCTCTCCAACAGAAGTAAGTACTTTTGTGCTGTGCTTAAGTTTGTTTGTTTTTTTTAACAATTTTGCAGTATTTGTTCTTTACTTGAGTATTTCTCTATCTTCTGTGACTTTATACTTCATTGCAATAGAAAGGCAATTATTGTACTTTTAACTCCACACATTGATTGACAACAGCAGCATACTTACAGTCACAGCTCAGATACACTGAGAATGAACTGAACAGTGAAATTGCAGACCTCTTGTGTGCAGGAACACATGCCCATGCGTCTCTGGATTTCACAAAAGCTAATGTCTAATTACTAATTACTCCTTTCATTTCCAAGCTGCCTTTTTTCAGGAGAGACGCCTCGCAGTCTCATCCTTACATCTACCTAAAGGAGGACGATGTTGTCCTTGCAATAAAACCTTCAAGACAAACTCTCTCTTAGTTATTTACGACTATATAATGGCATTTGTTCCCCCTTTTTCTTTAAAACAGACACTCTCCTTCCTCTCAGGTCATGCGAATCTCAGCACTCAGGAATCCACTTTCTGAGCTTCAACAGGACAGATGTTCTGTTTCTTCAAAAGATGTCATGATTAACCTATCTGCAATTGTAAATCAAGAAAGGACGAGTGTTTTCCCTCTGTTTTGGATCAACAGGGAGATGGTGTGGCTATCTGGTTTCTTCCTCCCCCCTTGTCAAGTCATTGTTTACGACATGCTGTTCTGTGTTCTGTGTCTGCTGGAGAGTGAGACTTGGTGAATGGATCAGACTTTAAGGAGAACTTTTTGTTTAAGACTTCTTATTTACCACTAAATGTTTCTAACATGTTTGTGTTAATAAGTATTGATGTTGAACAGGAAAGATATGTATTCATCCTCAGTTCTACTGCATATTCACATGTTTTATTTGTAATCAAATTTTTATCTCTTTTTGACCTTTAAGGATTTCAACTCTGCCATGTTATTTCACGTAGGCATAATTCACATATTAAGTCATGGTGAAATTCTGTGAAAGGTGAAACACGATCTTGAAACATTAAAACCATAGTTTTGTTAAATTAAGTTTGTGAGTTTAGACTTATAATATGGTCTAAGGCATGAACCCATCACTCCGCCCCTCCAGGGAGCCTAATAAAATAGAGAGACAAACTTTCTCTCTTGCTTGCTGGCGTTCTCTTGCTCACGCTCTTGCCAACACTCTCTTGCAAATTCTTCTGGCTCTTCTGTCCTCTTCTCTTTTCTCCGCTTTTTAAGTTTTTACCTTTTATTTTACTTTGACTTTGCGACACAGTGATCTCCGCAGAAACCAACCACGTGTTGATTTTTCTCAATCCTTTTAAGTACTTTTACTCTTTAAAACTCTAGCAGAACGAAGTTCTGTTTGTTTTTGATTTTGTTTAATATATATCGTTAAGTATCACCGCCTGATTCAGAGTAAGTGAATTTAATTTATTCATCCTCTACTGAGTAATGATACAGAGAAGATCCGCCAGGCCAGCGTTTCATCCTCCAGTTATCTTAGTCAAGAAGTTGACTTAGTTTCGAATCAGAGCTTAAGCACCACCACTCGAGGCAACAAAGAAGAAAAGCTTTATTAAGAGCATCATCATTAATGACGACGTTGCAGTAACTGACTGCTTCAGAAACCGTGCAAACGGTTTCCAACGAAAGAGACATTGGTGCCAAGCCGAGGACCGGCTCTGCCCCAACTTTCTCAAGCGGACATCCCGCTGGGCCGTGGACCAACAGTGTCATCAGCTGAGTACCGGATGAGCCGCGACTTCCCTCGGGCTACTGGGCCGACACTGCAGGCCGCAGTCGAGCTAAGAGCACCCGAGGAGACCAAGGCCCGGACGTCCTGACTCCCAGACTCCCAGGCTGAACATCTCCATACAGCTGGATTCACACACGTGAGACATGAGTTGGTGTCTTAGATCTGATTTCTATCTTTTGATCTTAAGAGAAATTCCGCTAGGGTCTCGTTAGTACAAAAATTACTCCCGTAATATTTAAAGGCTTTCACCCGACCCGCAATTTCACCATCTGCACATTAGTCACATTTTCTGTTTTCTGTTCGTCCAAATTACCATTTCATTTATTTACCCTGAACTATTAGTTAATAAACATATATAATTGTATGTCGTTGTCTGTGCAAGTTTAATTTTAATGTGGAGAACCATGGAACTGTGAAAAAGAACTTACTGCTTTAGAATATGAGATTGAATTATGAAATATCAAATTGAATATGTCAATTTAAATTGATTAGGACTGTTATAAACTAAACTTGTTTAGTCCAGATTTGATTAATTTCCTCCAGATTATTCAAATAGATCAAACAACAGAGGTGGTACCCTTTTACGAGTGTATAATTGATCCCAGTGGTTAATTATGTTTATTAAAGTAGTGTTTCTCCTACATGTGTCAAGCAGTTAAACTTGTGAAATTAAAAATATATGCATATCCATATTTTCTTGGATGGCGAAGCAAAGTTGTCCCCATTTTATAATTATGGTTTGAAACAATCAAGTGCAGCCCCATCCACTTTTCCAGTAATGCAGTTTTCGTGTTATGAGGTGGAATCTAGACTTTAAAAGGGTTGAATACACTGCTTTGTGTCAAGAAAGCATTACGTTGCTTAAAAACAACCTTTTCAATGATCTTTCTTAGAAAAGGTAGGTCTGATACAGTGTTTGCTATCGTAAACACAAGTCAAAAGCCTTGAACCGTTTCACAAGGTCATGTAACCTGACACCATTGCACCCACCACAGTCATGATTAAAAAGACAATTTTTAGCATAATGTCATGTACAGTTTATAACTAGCTTGTAACAAGCTTACTTTGTGTTTGGTCAGGATCAACAGGAACTCAAACATAATTTTACCCAATAATGTACATGTTACTTTATTCATAATATGATTCAAAATTAATAGGTTATTAATTAATAAACCCATTTCAAAGGAAAAAATGAGTTGTGTGAAATTGGGGAAACTAACCAAATGAGTGTTCATACACAACCCTAATATAAAGTTTTTTTCCCCTCTTTTTCCCCTTAATTAGCTGTAAGAAAAATAATCTTATTCCATTTTTTTCTGACATTATCAGTGTTGTAGGTTAACACAGTAACAAAATAACATATTGGAGTAGTGTGACTACTTTCAGTCAAACGAGTTGAGCTCTCTACACACTGGCCATAAACCATCGGCAGGTAAAAGGACTTTACACCTAGTTCTAACAAGTGATTAAGAAATATATAAGAGCTCTGCTATTGGCGTATTGTGTTAATAATCTGATGTCTAATGATTGTTGTCATGATTACAATAAAGTTACATGAAGTTATAATAAAGTTATAATGAAGTTATAAATGAGACACATTTACAAAATCGAATGAAGAGATTAATCAGACAAAAGTTATAAACAAGCTGAAGTGGGGAAAAGGTTGAGATTTCTCAATGAGTTTGTGAAGAAAAAGAGGAACAACAGTTGACCGACAACAGTACGTCATCATGTTAATGGAAGCGGCTGCACAGCCTTATGAGGAAGGAAGCAAAATCTCCCTCTTAAGCAATAGATGGCCAGCTGAGAGAGTATAAAAAACACGAGGACACTAGGTTCTTCCTCCACTCTCCTACCTTGGATTAACCTACAAGACGGAGTATGTGAGCAGCATCATCGCAGAATGGACCCTAACCCTAACCCTAACCCTTCCCCGTAGTTGGATCCAAGGATAACAGAGCACAAGGAGGATTAACCATTTTTACCAACCAGCTGTGGATCATAATTTGGACATCAGAGTTCTTTTGTTCACTCTGAAAGCATAAAGTTTGGACTTTGAGGAAATTTGGTGACCTCGGGCGGGGTCGAGAATTGCCTCAAGGACCTGGACTTTCAGAAGGAAGAGAAAGGCAGTCCGGCCAGAAAGGCCTGACCCTCTCCATCTCTAGTACATCTACAAGTATTTTAACCAGCCTCAGCTCTTTTAGATTTATCTCTATTGAATTGTGATCTTTATCAATAGGTATTCTTGATAATGATTGATAGTAATTGAGATAAGTTTGAGCTGTATGCTTTGCTCTTGCTAAAACTTTGTAATAAACCTTCAACTATAGTTAAAGTAGAAGTTGTGGACACTGATTCTATGATTCTTTGATGGAAGTAAAAAGTAGGTGATACGTGTGTAAAACATCTTAAAGGTTCTTAAAGGTTAGTCTAGCCCAACAAATTGAAACAGTCCCTAGGGTTTACAAAAAGCCCCTAAAATTCAACCTACCACCCTTCCAAGTGCTCAGATCATTTAGAGGAGAGCTGTCCTTAATGGGCGTGGCTGGTGGCTGTTATCTGATTCCAGATGCCAGAGGAAGCAGGGTAGATGTTCAGACGTAGGCGGTGAGAAGCTAGGTGAGTCTCCTCGATACCAGCTTAAGCAGTCCCTATTTAATTCTATTTTAAAGTAACACCTTGTAGATTTAGAGACCTAACCCTTTATAATGGAGAGCTGGTCCAGTACCTCCCAGACAGGGCTATACTTGGGATCTAACAAAGGTCTCTGTGACAGGCTCAAAGTGATGGGGCAGGACACAGTGCTCAGCTGTGACAGGTACTGATCTTTTTCACTGTTAGGCCAGCAGAACTAGACAATGAAAAAAAAAGGTTTTGTCCTTATTGAGATTAAACATGGCTGGATCCCCTGGAGAGGGGACTGTAGCAATTTGTTTTCCTGAATAATTAACAAGCCCCCTCAACATTACTGTGTGTGTGTGTGTGTGTATGTGTGTGTGTGTGTGTGTGTGTCTGTGAAGCGTGCGCAACATAGGCGGGACAATAACAGAGTCTGCCATAATGAGTCCTGAATGAGGAGGAGCAGGGAGGAGAAAGGGGCCAGAAAGAAGGGGTAAAGGAAATGTGGAGGAGAGGAGAGATGGACAGAGCAAAAACAGAGGCATACATGAGAAAGGAATTAGGTGGCTAAAAGAGGTAATTATGTGATGAGCAAAAAGAGAGGTAAGGAAGGAAAAGAGAGTGAGAAGGAGGGAAATGAAGGAGGCAAACTAAGGGAGGGAGGAGGCTTATGAAGAATGGGGGGATGGGGATGGGAACAGAAGGCATGAAAGAGTAATGGATGAAGAGGGAAAAAAGACAGCAATTAAAGGAGGAAGACAAATAAAAGAAAACAGTAGTTCTCTTCTCTCATTCTTAAGAAAATGTGAGAAGGAAGAAGGCAACAGGAAGAAAAAGGGAAAGTAAAAGCCCTGTCATGTTAAGGCCTGGTTCTCTCTGCAGTCATGTCCTGTTGTTTGTTGAGATGAATTAAAATGTAAATGTACTGTAATGAGCGGCTGCTGCACCTGATGCATCATTCATAACATTTGTTTGTGATTATAAGCTGAAGCAATTTCCACTGTCCATAATCACACAACTAATACAACTTTTAGGTTAACTAGTGCTACCTTTGAGCAAAACAGCTGCCCTGTCCCTGTTGTTCTTGCTCAGATAGCATCCCCACAGCTAGCTGATGTCTCTGCTGCACAGCAGCCAATCATTCAGAAGCTGCAGAATACTGTTCACTGTCTGGGTTGAGCTTGAGAGTAGAACAAGTGAGTATATTTAGGTGCTGTATAAAGACAAGAGAAGACAAAAGATTTTGATGGTGACCACCAACATTACCCAGCACGTTCTCACTCCCAACTCAAAACAAATACAGGCTTGGTCAGTGGGCTGAAGCTTCAAACTTTGACACTCTACCTACCTATTCAGTGTCATTCAAGTTAGTAATAACGCATAATATTCAGTGTCTGGTTAGACTTTCACACAGGGTATGACATATAATGGGTCTTGGACTGTTAATAACATGAAACAGTTTTGGTTTGGTTAGTTTTTGGCACAAAAACTACTTGGTTGTGTTTAGAAAAAGATCATACTTACTGTTAAAACATTGAGTCTTGTATTGTAAGTTACGTAAGTGACGTAACTTGTGTTGTGTAAAAAATAAAAATAAATAAAACTAAGAAGCAAAGCTACTGACAAGGCTGCTGCATTTGACACATTGGGAGTGAAAACAGGCTGCATGATCCTGGAAAAAAATAGTCCACTTGAAATAACACCATGTCAAAGCGCTTGATTAAGTTACATCAGTTTAACCCTCTTATGCCCAGGGTATAATTGGCCCTTTGCGACAACTTTTGATTTTACCATTATATTTCACCTTAAAAACTGTTTGCCTTGCCTTGTTTGGTGTCATTTTTTTCAGCACAACCTCACATGTGTGATTGTACAGTTAATTTTGACAGACTGTATTAACACATTGGACCTAAAATCACACAAAAAACATAAATCTGAATAGGAAAAAGTTAGATTTTTTTAATGTGAAAACATGTTTAACCATTTTTGTCACTTAGAATGCAAATATAAATTGTGAACTTCAAAACTTATGTACAAATTTAGCAAACAACAAAGTTGTATACAACTATTTACATTAAAATGCAGGCAATGCCTCAGGCGTTTTTTGTACAGCTATTTACAACTATGTACAAAACAATCAGGTGTCACAATAAGATGCCACCAAACTATTTGTGCCACTCCAAAAAACAGTTCCTGTCCACCACAAGACAGAGAGGCACATCACAGGCCTGACCCTTCCAGGGTGTGTCCCTCCTCCTGTTGTCCACCTGGAGGCAGCGATGGCACTGAGCTGTTCTGACACGTCAACCCCACCCATATTTTGGTTGTAGGCCAGGATTGGTGTGGGACAGGGAATGTCTCTCACAGCTCAGCGTCCAGCTCCATCCTTCACCCTTCTCTGCGCCGTCTCACATGAAAATGCAGGATGGATGGTGGAGCACAGAGACACCTCCCGTGTGTCCATCCACTTTACAAAAACGAGTGGGCCCTTTCTGATCCATCTCACAGACCCTCTTCCTGATTTTTTGGTGAGAGCATTTCCCCTCCCTCTGGGGCATCCTTTTCTGCTCTCCCTGTCCCTCATGCTGGACAGGTCCAGGAACAGTTTGGGACTGGTGTAAAATTTGTCCGTGTATATATGGTATCCAGTGACGAGACAAGATGGCTGAATAAGGTGTATGACCACGTTTCATCTTCAATGCCCTTGCTGATGGAAGGAGGTTTTCACTCAAAATCTCACTATACATGGCCCCATTCATTCTTTCCTTTACACGGATCAGTCGTCCTGGTCCCTTTGCAGAAAACAGCCCCAAAGCATGATGTTTCCACCCCCATGCTTCACAGTAGGTATGGTGTTCTTTGGATGCAACTCAGCTTTCTTTCTCCTCCAAACACGACAAGTTGAGTTTTTACCAAAAAGTTCTATTTTGGTTTCATCTGACCAAATGACATTCTCCCAATCCTCTTCTGGATCATCCAAATGCTCTCTAGCAAACTTCAGACAGGCCTGGACATGTACTGGCTTAAGCAGGGAGACACATCTGGCACTGCAGGATTTGAGTCCCCGGCGGCGTAGTGTGTTACTGATGGTAGCCTTTGTTACTTTGGTCCCAGCTCTCTGCAGGTCATTCACTAGATCCCCCCGTGTGGTTCTGGGATTTTTGCTCACCATTCTTGTTATCATTTTGACCCCACGGGGTGAGATCTTGCGTGGAGCCCAAGCTCGAGGGAGATTATCAGTGGTCTTGTATGTCTTCCATTTTCTAATAATTGCTCCCACAGTTGATTTCTTCACACCAAGCTGCTTATTGCAGATTCAGTCTTCCCAGCCTGGTGCAGGTCTACAATTTTGTTTCTGGTGTCCTTTGACAGCTCTTTGGTCTTGGCCATAGTGGAGTTTGGAGTGTGACTGTTTGAGGTTGTGGACAGGTGTCTTTTATACTGATAACACGTTCAAACAGGTGCCATTAATACAGATAACGAGTGGAGGACAGAGGAGCCTCCTAAAGAAGAAGTTACAGGTATGTGAAAGCCAGAAATCTTGCTTGTTTGTAGGTGACCAAATACTTATTTTACCTAGGAATTTACCAATTAATTCATTAAAAATCCTACAATGTGATTTCCTGGATTCTTTCCCCCCATTCTGTCTCTCATAGTTGAAGCTTGTGAATATTCTCATTCATCCAGGTCATAGTTATCTCAAGGAAATTGAATCGAAAGCAACTGGATTTGGTTTTTGTCTTGAAGACGTTTCACCTCTCATCCGAGAGGCTTCATCAGTTCTGCTCCCTTGACTAGGCTGAGACTAGTCCAACTAGCTGGTGTGGAGGTCCAGCTATTTAACCTCTCAGGAGGCGGGCACAAGGCCACTGGGGCCTCTGGGTTGTATGTGCTCCATTATTGCCAAACGACAGTCGTTAGTATGGTCGTTGGGGATGGTGGAAAGTTGGTTTCGACTTCGTTAGTGTTCTATTGTGTTGTAACGACAGTCGTTGGAGACACATGAGGCCCTCTGTGCACAGCCGTTATTCTTAGAGGCTAAGTTGTTGAATCTCCTGGGAAGACATGAAAGGGCAGCATTGTAAATTGGAGATAGGTGGTGTCGCAGACCCCCTCCTCTGTTTAGAGATGGTTTTTCAATTTTTGCATAGATGGCTTCTTTTACTCCTCTTTCAAACCATCTATCCTCTCTGTCCAAGATGTGAACATTATTGTCCTCAAAGGAGTGAGCTTTTTCCTTGAGGTGCAAATAGACAGCAGAGTCTAGGCCTGAGGAGTTGGCTCTCCTGTGTTGGGCCATGCGTTTGTGTAGTGGTTGTTTTGTCTCACCAATGTAAAAATCTTTGCATTCCTCATTACATTGCACTGCGTACACCAAATTGCTTTTGTGGGTGTGTGGCGTTCGGTCTTTGGGATGTACCAGTCTCTGTCTGAGTGTGTTACTGGGTTTGAAATACACAGGGATGCAATGTTTGCTAAAAATCCTCCTGAGTTTCTCTGATACCCCAGACACATACGGGATGACAATGTTCTTTCGTTTGTCCTGCTTTTGTTCCTCCACCACTTTGGTGTTCTTTCTGGAACCTGCTGCAGTGGTTATCCCAATTGGACCTTTGTGAAAACTGCAGCAGGTTCCAGAAAGAACACCAAAGTGGTGGAGGAACAAAAGCAGGACAAACGAAAGAACATTGTCATCCCGTATGTGTCTGGGGTATCAGAGAAACTCAGGAGGATTTTTAGCAAACATTGCATCCCTGTGTATTTCAAACCCAGTAACACACTCAGACAGAGACTGGTACATCCCAAAGACCGAACGCCACACACCCACAAAAGCAATTTGGTGTACGCAGTGCAATGTAATGAGGAATGCAAAGATTTTTACATTGGTGAGACAAAACAACCACTACACAAACGCATGGCCCAACACAGGAGAGCCAACTCCTCAGGCCTAGACTCTGCTGTCTATTTGCACCTCAAGGAAAAAGCTCACTCCTTTGAGGACAATAATGTTCACATCTTGGACAGAGAGGATAGATGGTTTGAAAGAGGAGTAAAAGAAGCCATCTATGCAAAAATTGAAAAACCATCTCTAAACAGAGGAGGGGGTCTGCGACACCACCTATCTCCAATTTACAATGCTGCCCTTTCATGTCTTCCCAGGAGATTCAACAACTTAGCCTCTAAGAATAACGGCTGTGCACAGAGGGCCTCATGTGTCTCCAACGACTGTCGTTACAACACAATAGAACACTAACGAAGTCGAAACCAACTTTCCACCATCCCCAACGACCATACTAACGACTGTCGTTTGGCAATAATGGAGCACATACAACCCAGAGGCCCCAGTGGCCTTGTGCCCGCCTCCTGAGAGGTTAAATAGCTGGACCTCCACACCAGCTAGTTGGACTAGTCTCAGCCTAGTCAAGGGAGCAGAACTGATGAAGCCTCTCGGATGAGAGGTGAAACGTCTTCAAGACAAAAACCAAATCCAGTTGCTTTCGATTCAATTTCCTTGAGATAACTCATAGTTGAAGTGTACCTATGATGAAAATTACAGGCCTCTCTCATCTTTTTAAGTGGGAGAACTTGCACAATTGGTGGCTGACTAAATACTTTTTTGCCCCACTGTATATAGCGCCTTTCAGGGTACCCAAGGACACTTAACAAAGTGGAACAAACAAAATAAAGAATAAATGGAGCGCCTGTCAGTAAGCACGGAGGAAACAGCACCACCTCAGTCAGCACTGTCCGTATAGAGTTCAGGAGCCCCCGTGCACACAGCGGGGGCGACGCAGGAGACCAAGAGATCCAATCCCAGTGATGGAGCCTGGGGCGGAGTGACAGCAGAGGTCCAGGAGCTCCTGCGCTGAACACCTGAAGACCCCGCCAGCAACGGCAGAGCAGTGACCATCCAACATCACCGCGAGCCGAGGGAGACCACAGCAGCAGAGGAGAAAGGAGCTAGGCAGTGAATAACCTGAGGTTGTGGTGGAGGGAGGACCAACGGAGCAATGATGGACAGCCCACAGAGAATTGAGTACATCTGTCTGAAAGTTTGCGTTGCTAGGCTAACAGCTGATTGGCAAGGCTAACAGCTGATAGGCTGGGCTAACAGCTGATCGGCGGGGCTAACAGCTGATCAGCGGAGAAAGGTGAGACCACGGAGCCTATTGTTCAGGTGTGCAACCTCCAAAGTTATTAGCACAGGCCCAGAGCTTGTAGGGACAAAAAGAAAAAAGCAGTTTTGCTACGGATTGAGAAGCGGCGATATTCATGCCAGCCTCCTCTCGCATCCCCTAGAGCTACCAGTGTGAAAGTAGCTATGCTTACATGTCCCTTGTCTGCAGGTATTCCACGCAAAGTTGGAATTGCCCCACCATTTAGAAAAATCTCCCGACTAATCCTGCCTTGTACTGACAGAGGTTGGACAAACAGTCAGTCTTGAAATGGTAAGCACACACAAACAGTTTTTTGCCAACTGTAGCTGGGACATTTCCTTCAAAAATGAATTCAAGACATGCCGCTCTTCTGTCCTCTGCGGCTGGGACACGATGGAGTGTTTTGTGATCGTCTTTACAGCCAACAACAGAACACTTCACGTTGCACTTCGACATGGTGCTTTCGATAACATAATGGTGGATTTCCGAGAAGGTAATGCTGTACCTGGTGGGTGGAGACACTGTGGGTGGGAATATTCAAATGTTTCGGTCAATGACGTCGGTGAACGATGCCGAGTTTGACTGGCTCATCTGGAAACTGCAGGCGAGATACTGTCAGAAATCTGTATCTCACTCAAAAAAGCATGGATGGTCTTTTTTCAAAGTTTATATGCGTGTGGCAGCACCAGAGACCCAAAATAACACCCCAAATCCCAGTAAAAATTAGCTTTTCATAATATGGGACCTTTAAGATGAGGTCAGAGCAAAAGTGGCAAGAAGTAAAGAAAGATGACACTAAGTACAGATGAGAAAACAAGAAAAGATACAAAGTAAGCAATCAGGGAAAATAGAAGAGGGAGAAAACACGAGACAGACAGGAGGAGGAGTGATGAAGGGAAGATGAAGACAAACAATAGAGATGAAGGAGAAAGGAAACAGTGGGAAAGAGGAGGAGGAGAGTGGATGAAGAGGAGGGAGACAGAGAGATATTATTTGTTGCACCACTTGTGTGTGTTCTGGAATGGCTATATCTTTATTACATTCACTCATTAAATTCATTTGAACTCATCATCTTTATGAATGCCATCCATTCATTTAGCAAATGGAAAATAAGTTCTTTGTCTGGATGCATTGAGTCACGCTGTGCCAAGTCTTATCAGCTGATACCCGATGCGTTCATGCAGAACTACGTTATTAGGATCTGTGATGGTAAGAGGTGACGGTAAATCATGGATATGAATAATTCTCACAGTTGTTAATTATTTCCAGAGGGGATTCAGAACAAGATGCCTACAGGTTAGGTAAAAAATCGACAAGCTGACCCATCGACCTGATGAAGTGAGGTGTATCGTCCCGCATAGTACCCATGCTGTATGAGTGTATTCAAACCCCAGCCTAGGGGCTCTAAACAAAGGAAATATTGTAACATTTTCCTCCATTATATCAGAATCAAAGAGCCTGTCTCATAAAGCAAGTCATTATTAGCAAGATAACCTACACTCAACAAAATATAAATCCAGCTCTTTCATTTCCTGTGTTCACAAATAGTTATTTCTCCCAAATTTTGAGCACAAATTAGTACAAAGTGAGGTGTGTCAAGATGTTGATAAAACAGCATGATTATTGTTCAGATGTGCCTTGGACTGGTCACAATAAAAGGCCAGTCTAAAATGCACAGTTTTATCCCACAATGCCAGAGATGTCTCATGTTTTGATGGAGCATGAACCACACCATCCCAGGACATCAACATCCAGCTTCTTCACCTGATGATGATCATCTAGGGTCAGCCAGCCTGACAGCTGATGCAGCAGTTGGTTTGCACCCCCAAAGAAATTCTGCACAAACTGTCAGAAAATGTCTCAGGGAAACTCATTTGTGTACTCGTTGTCCTCACCAGGGTTTTGACCTGACTGCAGGTCGCTATCGTAACCAACTTGAGTGGGTGAATGCTTGCCTTCGATGGCATCGGGCAATTGGAGAAGTCGTCTCCTCATTGATTAATATCTGTTTTTTTTTTCAGTACCAGGCAGATGGGGGACAGTGTGTATGGTGTCATGCAAGCAAGCTTTTCACTTATGTTAATTTTGTGAACAGAGTGCCTCATGGTGGCAGTGGAGTTATAGTATGGGCAGGTATAAGCTATGGACAAAAACCCTGGTGCATTTTATTGATGGCAGGAAGAATCAACAGAGATACTGTAACGAGATCCTGAAGCTCATTGTCCTGCCATTCATCCACCACCATCACCTCATGTAGCAGCATGACAATACATAGCCCCATGTTGCAAGGACTGATGTTCCAAAGCCTGCCAATATCCAGCAACTTCACAGTCACTGAAAAGGAGTGGACCATCACTCCACAGACCAAAGTCAACGACCTGAACTCTTTGTGAATGAGATGTGTCGCACTGCATTTCTGCCAGCGATGTAGTACCTAGTGTACGGTAGCTCCTCGGGAATGTGCTAATATATATGGGTAAACGCCTCATATTTGTCCACCACCTACCCCATATAATTCTCAGGACTGCCTTTTATTGTAATCCAGCCATTTGACAAGATACATGGCGAGTTCATGGCTAAAAAACAACTCTGCCAGGCCTGGCCCTGGTAGGCCGCATCAGTACCCAAAGCCTGATTCACTGGAGAAGCCAGATGTTAATGAAGGTATGCTACGTTCCATTAAGATCATGATGGACGATTTACAGGCCGAAATCATCACCAAGTTTGAGTCGGTAATTTCAGAAGCTGTGAAGAAAGAAATGATCACTGCTCTGAAGCCGCTGGAGGAAATTATTTCTGCTCAAAGTAGAACTATCGTGGACCTAGAACACTCGGCATGATGACCGGTTAGCTAACCTTCCAGCTGACGTTGATGGTCTCACTGCTATGGTGGACTCTGAGCAAGAAATGTGAAGACTTGGAGGCACTGTCCAGGTGGAACAATATTTGACTAGTGGGTCTGCCTGAGGGATCAGAGGTGCCCAGACCTACAGAATTTACAGCCAGATTCATACAGGGTCCATCATAAACTACGTGCTAAACCAAAGGAAGGTGAGCCACAATGTCCAATTGTTGTCCGGGTGATTCAATTTCAAGTCAGAAATTACATTCTATGCAGTGTTGGGAACATTACTTTAAAAAAGAAATTAGTTATAGTTACTCACTACTAGTTCCAAAAAGTAACTGAGTTAGTAACTGAATTACTTTATAATAAAAGAAACTAGTTACCAGAGAAAGTAACTATTTGCGTTACCGTAAAAAAAAAAAGTTGCTATATGTCAAAGAATTTGGATTTTTCTGAGCAGTTTTCACAAGTCAGTTGAAATGAGTAGAACAGACAGGTACTTGTACATAACCTTCAATATTTATTGCACATCAACAGATGTGATATTTTGAGTACATTTTTCTGTTGATACTCACATACTGACGTAAGGGTTTGAATGCAGCACTTAGACTTGTAGTGGAGTATTTTCACAATGTGGTCCTAAAACTTTTACTTGAGTAAAAGATCTAAATGACTATTAATTATATTATATATTACTCTAGGTGTTCAAGTGCTGGTTATTAATGGGTTTCTCTAAGACATCAGTGTGTTTTGGACAATACATTAGAGTTGCTTACAACGGATGTCGACAAAGTCTTCTCTCCCGGACATAATGTACACTTTACATGCACGTTCTTGCCTTTGACCTCAATGAATTTGAAGTAGTGCTTATATCTCCACCTTGAAAATGCCAACTTTTCATCGGACTGCTCCGGACTCACCATCTCTGCTGCTTCTTCGAATCTGTTTGGTGTGTGTGTGTGGTGCGCATGTCCTGGATCATGTGTAAAAACACTGGCTCCAATTGGCTACCATGAAACATGACTCTGCCTTAGCCAATCATAATCGCTTATCTCGTTGTTAACCCACCTGGTCTCCTCATTAGCAGTTTGTGTGGAGCCAGGGGTGCATCCAGATTACGCAGTTTATTCAATCAATTCATAGTAACGTTCAGTAACGATAATGGCGTTGTAACGACGGAAACAGTAACCCCTTTCACACTGGCGTTTGGGTGCGGCTTCTGTGCGCCAATTCTCCGCATCCGTCCCAGTGTGAATCTCTCCGATGCGGCGAGGGGTGCAATTTCGCTCCGGCGCTGATACGTCTCTGGAGGTAGTGTCAGCGCCGCATTATTGGCGAGCCGAACCAGTGTGAACGGATAAGCCGACGGCGCGTATCGAGGGCGTGTCGATCGGACGGTCTGTTAACTACAGAGGTCCTTCACTCAACTTAATACAGAGAAATGTCCCACAAAGCAACGTTACAGGACCAAACAACAGTAACGTAGCAACTGTAACTGTCTTTAGCAACTTATATGAGGAAAAAAATCCCGCACATATGAGCGGAGAAGCCTCTGTCCTCCCGTCTGTCTGACCGACACATATCTGCCCAAAAAACAGCGTCTGTTGGCGGCAAAAAACTTAAACTCACGGAGTGTTTGTGATGAAAATAAATCACCGCGACCGTCAGCCCTCCAGACCGAGACTTCAGTGAGCTTTCCCCCGGAGGACAGCCTCCGTCCCCGCGAGTCGGACAGCGTCCAGTTTACTGATGGTGATGTAGGCTAATTATGTAATTTAGCGCGAAAAACGTAACTTTGTCACTTTCCAGGATGTTTGGTGGGTCAGGATCTCAATCACGACACATCATAACAGCATCCATATGATTATAAACTATCCGCGGGTTTAGACTGACAGGGGGACACCGGGGAAACACCTTGAAAACACACCTACGTCATCATCATGACGTATACCGTCACGCCTCTTTAGGAGCCGCAGCGCCGGCTTTCTGTGTGAATTCACGTCGGTTCGTCTTTAATGCGGAGCTGCTTCGCTCTGTGTGAATCGCTATCGGCGGAGAATTGCCGAACTGCCGCTGCGGAGATAATGCGGCTTCTCCTGTGTGAAAGGGGTTACTAATTAGTTAGATTACCCTGTTACTGAAAAAATAACGGCGTTACCTAATGCCGTTTTTTTAAACCCCGTTATTCCCAACACTGTTTCTATGTCTACCCGACAATGCTACACATCACCATGCCGAATGGCCAGTCCCAAAAGAGCTTGTGAACAAGAAACTTAAAAAATCTATGGCTCTGGAGGTAGATTTATGTCTGGGCCTACTAGCCTTTAGCTTATATGAGGGTTGGCTCTGCTTACAGACTTTGTTTTGTACAGTATCTTCCTGAGAACAATTGCATTTACACACGTACATTTTGTAATAGTGAATAGTGTTGATGTATATACATATATGCACCATTTCTTTTTTTGGGGGGAAAGAAACAGGCTTGAGAAGCAACACATGAAATGAAGGATGCACTTTGAGTGCCTGAGGGAGTCTAAGTCAGGCCACCGCAGTATTAATCATTTAATAATGTCAAAAGGGCAATCCTTGGTGGAAAGCCACACCTTCTGACCTGGAACGTAAGTAGGAGCTGGCGAGCGATGTCTGTCCGGCAGGAGTTGGTTCTGCTCAGCGGAGCAGAGGAGGGCAAAACAGGCCGCTTGACAAATCCGACAATACCTCTGCATGTGGCTTCGAACAGACGGAACCGCCACTTCCGCTTCCTGCTCGGGGAACAAGGGGGGCTGGAAACCATTCGCAGCCATTAAAGGCGACATACCTGTGGTGGCACTGATGAGGGTGTTGCATGCGTACTCAACCAAGGACAGATGAGTGGGCCAGGAGACAGGATGTTGGGCGGAGACGCAGTGCAGCACCGACTCCAAATAATGATTAACCCGCTCCGTCTGCCCATTGGACTGTGGGTGGTAACCCGAGAAGAGACTGACTGTAGCCCCAATCTCCTGACAAAATACCTTCCAGACCCTGGATATGAACTACAGCCCTCTGTCAGACACAATGTCCTCTGGAATTCCATGGAGCTTGAAGATGTGCAGGACTAGTCGGTTGGCGGTCTCCAGGGCGGACGGGAGTTTAGCCAGGGGGACAAAATGCACGGTTTTAGAGAATCTGTCAACTATGGTGAGTATGAAGGTGTTACCTTCAGAGTACGGCAGACCTGCGACGAAATCCAGGGCGATGTGGGACCAGGGTCGATGGGGCAATGGCAGTGGTCGTAACAGGCCGGCGGGGGCGCAATGAGAGGCTTTGCCTTGGCCGCAGACGGAATAGGTGGAGACAAACTCTTTGGTGTCCGAGTAGATAGCTGGCCACCAAAAACGACATCTGATGAAAGACAGGGTCCTCTGAAAATCCGGATGGCAGGTCAGCTTTGAAGAATGCCCCCACTGGAGCATTTGAGACCTGGTCAGGAGGACAGTCACTCGGGGAAGGATGAGAGCACTGTGCCGCCAGAACATAGCGCACCATGTCCCAGCTAGCTGCAGGCACAACACATCGGGGGGAGAGAATCAGTTTCTTAGGGGCCAATCGCTTGGCTGGGCACAGGTATGCCAGGTTCTTGTGATCGGTCCATACCAGGAAAGGATGCCCAACCCCCTTCCAACAAGTGCCTCCATTCCTGAAGGGCGAGGACAACGGCTAGCAGCTCACGGTTGCCTACGTCATAATTCCTCTCGGCTGGGTAGGACAATGAGAGAAGAAGGTGCAGGTGTGTAGCTTCTGGTCGGCCGGCGAACGCTGTGATAACACAGCCCCAATTCCAGTGTCAGATGTGTCCACCTCCACCACGAACTGGAGGGTTGGATCCAGGTGGGAAAGGACCATAGTGGTGGAAAATAGTGTCTTAAGCCGGACAAAAGCTGCGTCCGCTTCGGGTGACCACAGGTATGAGAGCTTGATGGAAGTGAGCTAGGTGAGGGGTGCAGCCACCCAGCTGTAATCACTGATGAACCATTTGCAAACAATTGCAAAAAACCCCAGGAAACGTGGCAGGTGCTTGTGGCTCTCCAGCAGCGGCCAGTCGGTCACCACCAGCACCTTCGAGGGGTCCATCCTCACTTGTCCATGCTCGAAAATGTACCCAAGGAAATCCACTGATGTCGTATGAAATGTACACCTCTCCGCCTTGATGTACAATCTGTTCTCCAGTAGACGCTGGAGCACCAACCGGACATGGATGTCATCCAGATATATGAACACAAACTGGCTCAGCATATCACAGAGGACGTAGTTGACCAGGATCTGGAATATAGCTGGCGCGTTGGTTGGTGAGGCCGAAAGGCATGACCAGGTATTCAAAGTTGCCCAGAGGTGTTTTGAATGCCATCTTACACTTGTCTTTCTCACAAATACACACCAAGTAATATGTGTTGCGAAGGTCTAATTTAGAGAAGATGGTGGCTTGGTGGAAAGGTCAGAAGGCAGAGTCGACGAGGGGCAGTGGATATTTATTTTTAATGGTAATATCATTTGGTAGTCAGTGCAGTGAGGGAGCCATCATTCTTGGCCAAGAAGAAGAATCCGGCCCTTACTGGCAAGGAGGACGGGCGGATGAGTCCGGAAGCGAGGGAGTCAGTGATGTAGGTTCCAATGGCGTCTCGTTCTGGGCGAGTGATGTTATATAGCCGAAGGCAGGGTGGCACCAGGAAGCACGTCCATAGAGCAGTCATATGGTCAGTGAGATGGTAATGACAGGGCTTGATCTTTACTGAACACCTCACTAAGGTCATGGTAGACTGAGGGAACAGAGGAGAGGTCACTGAGTTGTGGAATGGCAGGTGTCGAGGGGTTACAGGAGGGGGAAGTAGAGTAAAGGCAATGAGAATGACAGTGAACACTCCAGAGGAAGAGATGGTTGAGGCCTTGAGAGTGTCCCCTGGAGCTGGATACGAGAGGGTGGAGGTACAGGTAGTGATAGTTCGACTCACCAACGCACATGACGTGATGAGCCTGATCTTTTGGCTGCAGAGGACAGCGGGTAATAAAGTGGCCAGTCTTGCCACAGTAGAGGCACAACCCCTCCTCGAACCTGTGCTGGTGTTCAGCTGGGGCGAGGCGCATCCTGTCAAGTTGCATGGGCTCTTCCAATGAGACAGGAGAGGGTAGAGATTGGTCAAAGGTACTAGCTGACACCGGTCTTCTAGGCGGGGGAATAGCTGTGGCTACGCTAACAGCCCTCTCCCTGCATCTTTCTCTTAGTCTGTTATCTGATCTAATGGCTAGGGAGATAAGCTCCTCGAGAGAGTAGTAGAGTAGTAGTTTTGTCTCGCTAACTCATCCTGTATGTTATCTGCCAGGCTGCGTAGAAAAATTCTCCTTAAAGCGGTCTCATCCCACCCACTCTCAGCTGCTACTATCCTGAAATTGACTGAAAAGTCGGTCACTGAATTTATTCCCTGTCTCAGAAATAGCAAACGATTAGACACCTCCCAGCCCTGCAATGGGAAGTCAAATAATTTTTAGCAGTTCCGCAGAAAACAACGGATACGAATGAGGGAAGGGAGCTTGGGACCTAGAAGCTGCTACTATCGCTCAGTCAGTAGACTCTTAACAAATGCTATTTTGGCTCTGTCAGCACAATAGGTTTCACTGATGTAGAAACCTTTCACACCCACCTAACTCACCAGAATATATAGCTGGGATGGGGATGTAAGTCTCATGTGAGGAAGCGGGGGCAGCCACAGAAGCAGATGAGTGTTCAGCAGGTGGGGGTGTGCATCTGCAGTGACGACAGATAACCATGAACACACTTGGTCCATGTGGCCTCCCAGTTGCGTTACACTGGTGGTCAAAACCCGAAGGGCATCCATAACTTCTCGGACGGCTTGCTCATGGTGTCCGACCATGACTCCCTGGGAGGTGAGGGCATGATGCAGATGCTCGGTCTCCACTGGGTCCATATGACCAGATTGTTCTGTTATGTGGGGGTTTTCTTTCTGGACACAAATGCATTGATCTGAGGCTGTGGTCAAGGTGCAAACTGAATTTATTGAAGCTCAGAGAGTTTGTGGGAGGAGAACAGTGGACAAGCTCAGCTGGCAAGGTAACAAGCAGTCAGACAGGCAGGCAGGCAGAGTCTTCCAAGAGCAGCGCAGGTGGGACACGGATAGCAGGAAGCCGGAGCAGAGAGACGCTGGAGATTTCTGCACACGAAGGTAGAAACACAGGAAATCCCTTGAGACAGCAAGCTCATGTAAGTTTGTTCTATGAACTCATAGAACTAGCAGACACAATAGGAATCGTGGAAACTATTCTAGTCAAACACTAGGAGGAATAAGCAAAAGACAATAGCTTGAGGCACTCGATATAATTACCAGAACAACAACCCCACAGTAGGCTGTGACAGTACGCTCGAAATTGGGATGATGAAGCCTTCAAACGGGTCTTCTCAATGTTACCAGATTTATCTCTGTATCACTTAATTTTGAGAGGAGATGTTAATTGTTGGCTGGATTCCTCTTTAGATCACTCTTTCTCTAGCCCAGCTTCTCAGTCTAAGTCAGTAACAATTATTAAATTGTTTATGGAAGAGTTTAATGTTGTTGATCCCTGGCACCTTTTTAACCCTGTCAAAAGAGAATACTCTTTTTTTCTCCCACGTTCACCTTACTTTTACAAGCATAGATTACTTTTTGGCAGACTATAGACTATTAGACTACGTCTTTGGCTGCACTTATGATCCAATAGTTTTGTCAGACCATGCTTTTGTCTCCATGAATTTTATTTCAATAAGTTCATTAACACAAGTCCACTATGGCATCAACACTCTCTCATTGTTAGAGGAAGATTTAGTCAAATTTGTATCTAAGTTACTGGACTTTTCTTTCAAGTTAACAAAGCTCCAGATATGTCTGCCTCTTTGCTACGGGAGACAATGAAGGCTTTCATAAGTGGGAGCAATTATTTTCTATGTTGCACACAAAAATAAGTTTAAGAGAGAGAAATTGACTAAGTTAGCGCAACACATATCTCAATTAGATTCTTTGTATGCAACCTCTAAATTACCGGAAACTTATAAAGAGCATATATCTTTACTATGATATCATCATGTCACTGATACCATCACGTATTCTTCTGACCACACCCTTGCCTCGGTTGACTTGGACTGGTTCTTTAATAAAATTAACATCCCTACTGTAGATCAGGATGCGGACGGTGAATTGGAACAGTCATTTCACTGGTACTGAATTAGAGGCGGCAGCCAAACAACTGAAAAGTGGCAAGAGTCCTGGTCCTGACAGCTTTCCAGCCAAGTTTTATAAACATTATGAAAACAACTGGTGCCGTTCTTGTCAGAGCTGTTTCTTGAAGCCTTTAACTTTGGTGTGCTCCTGCATACGTTGAATCAAACAAGTATTTATTTGTTCCTGAAGAAAGATAAAAAAAAACAACCCTTATTGCGTGGTTCATATCACCCTAAATGTTTGTTAAATGTGGATTTTAAATTTCTTTCAAAATTGCTTGCTTGGTGTGTAAAAACAATTATTCCATCCATCCATCATCTCTTTTGATCAAACAGGCTTTATTTGAAACAGACACTCTTTTTCCAATCTAAGGAAGGTTCTTAATATGGTCTATAATCCCTCGCAAAGTACTTTCCCTGAAGCCTTGATAGGTCGAGATGCTGAAAAGGCATTTGAGGAACTGTAATGGGATTACCTTTTTTGTTTTAGAAATGTTTTGGGTGAAATTTATTTCCTGGATCAAATTATTATATGCACGAATAGTAGGTATTCAGAAAAACTTTCAAATATATCGCTCGACTAGACAAGGATGCCCGTGCCATAGTTATGGAACCTTTATCACTTGCTTTAGAATCACATCCTGATCTCTGTGATATAACCAGAAATGGTGTAGAGGTGAAGTTAGCCTTTTATGTGGGTGACCTCATGTTATTTGTATCTGACTTATCACGCTCCATCCCCACTTTTAATTTTAGAAGCATTTAGTGAGATCTCTGGGTAAAAACTGAATTTTGACAAGAGTGTGCTTTTTGCTGCTAATGAGCCTGCCAAAGATTTTCCACTTCAAAACCTGCCCTTTAAGACCGCTAACTTAATGACATGTTAGATAATCTTAGATAAAACTTTATGTTTTTGGTAACAAAAATTACACAATACTTTGAACGATGGTCTCTTCTTAATCTGTCAGTTGCAGCTAGAATCAACACTATTAAGTGTTAATGTTTTCCCACGTTGTTCATGCTGATTTCAGTGCCTGCCAATCATTCTCCCTTTCTCCTTTTTCCACAAGCAACGTCAATTTTTTGGAGGCCCTAGACAGTGTGTGGGATGGCACTACCTAATGTCCAGTTTTATTATTGGGTAGCAAATTTAAGAAACTTGAATCTTTGGCTACAACATGAGGATATCGTGGCTCCCCCAATTTGGTTAGTTATTGAGGTCAACTCTGCTTCTCCAGTAACTTTGAATTTAAATATGGGTTCAATTTAGACGCGTTTTGGACTCCAGACACTTTCCATTAAGGCACCATTAGCAGAAAATAATGCTTTTCCCCCATCTTTGCTGGACAGTACCTTTTCTGCTTGGGCCAGGATAAGAATAAAAATGTTGAAGGAGTTGTTTTTAGACAACACTTTTGCATCTTTTCAACAATTTGTTGACAAGTTTTCGCTTCCCAAAGGACATTTCTTCAGATTTGCAACTTTGTTTGTAATTTATTTCCTAGTTTTCCTTCCCTTCCAAATGAGTCTGACTTATAAATTTTTTTGGAACCTCTCCCCTCACTGGAGGGCGTGATCTCAACCATCTATTCAAGTATTTATGGACCCTGTATGGACTTCCATCATGCCCTCAAGGTCACTTGGTTGGCAGACCTGGGGGAGGAAATTTCGGGTGATGTTAAGCTAGAGATTTTGTGGTGGGTTCACAAATCTTCTATTTGTTCTAAACACAGTTTTATCCGGTGTAAGATTTAGCACTGAGCTCATTATACTAAGGCTCGACTTATTAATATTATAAATATTTGACATAGTCTCCTCGTCATATGATCGTTGTCAACAGACCCCAGCTAATTGCACACACTCTGGTGCTGTCTGTCTTTAGGTAAATTTGGGTCTGATAGTTTTGACACTTTATCTAAGGTAATCGGACAGAGGGTTGCTCCTAGTGTTATTACTGATATGTTTGACATGCTGCCGTCTTTGTTTAGTTTCTCTACCTCCAGTGAGGACATGGTCACATTCACATCTCTTTAGGCCAGAATAATGATACTATTGAGATGGAAGTTTTCTGTTCTTCCCAACCATGCAAGCTTGATTAAGGAGGTGCAGCATTTTGTCAAACTTGAACAAATTAGGTTGTCTCCATCTGTATTCACTAATGTGTTTGAAAAGACTTGAGAATCCCTTGTCATGTGTTAGTAGCAAGACCTGTCCTAATTTCTTGGATTGAGCACTACTAATATATTATGCCCATTTTCAAGATGTAGTGACTCATACACGCCATATGCTGAATTAGAAATGTAAAAAAATTACCTTTCTATGTGTTTTTACCATTGACATTCAAATAATCTTGATGAAATTGAGTATTTTTAAATAGAACAATTAAAGGATATGTTCACCCCCAAAAAATAGTCTTTGAATGTCAAGACTGCCATTAGGCTACAGCCTTAAGGCACTACCCTCATTGAAATGAATGGGAGGACATTTGAGGACATGAGAGGCATTTTCGCCACAACACCATATTTTCTTCTGAATGCAGCCTAACACTAATCTACAAACATAAACAAGTAAGTAGCTTTTGCCTTGTCCTTTTAATGTGAGGGCTCGCAAATGTTCCAACCCCACTATTTTGCAGGGGCACCGATGCTTCATCCTCGGCTTTGCTCCGCCAAAGATGATAGTGACTGTTTTAAAGAAAGCCATATCACAGATTATAGCCAGATTATTTTTTTCACTATACCAGAATGACAATAGGCTACAGGCAGCCAGACCACTCTCCAGTGCTAGCATAGCTGGCTATTTAAAATTACTCTGACACTGATAGGAAGTAAGCAGCTCTCTTGCCATTATCAACAAGAGTTCCACAAGTCAGTGGATTCATTTCCAGTAATTTTCAGTAATCCAAAAAAGGCATAAAGTACAAAATTTGACCAATTTATGACGATAAGTACTTGGTTTTAGTCTACACTGACTGGATCCTACACCCCATGTGCCTTCTTATCAGCCAGTCATGCTTGGTGTAAGCTCTGATGATGAATGTGATTTGAGAACAGCTGTCCTTATCTTTCTCAATGCTCTTCACTCTTTTAAAGAGGTTGATCTTGAACTTTCTAGCTAAGGTATGCTGTGCTCCAGTCAAGCTGTTTTGAATGCTCCAGTAAGCCCAATTATTTATTTAAATAGCTTAGGTTATGGAAAGCATGACAGGCCTACAGTCCTGCTGTCATGTAATTTATTTTTTTATAATAAATGGCTATTACAACAACAATGTGAGAATTATGGACACACCCTTCGATGCATGATAGCTACTGATAGCTGCATGATAGGTGCTGTACAAAAAACGATGATGTCCTCCCCCCCCCCCGGGTTATATAAAGGCATTTTATATATATGTACACCTTAGCTCTGTATATATACCGTATCTCTGTCAGAGTGCACATTTATAATCTTTGAACCATAAAATATGAGTGTACATTAGTGTACATGCACATATTCAACCATGTTTTTATGTCAGCAACAAAAAGCATTTAATGACTTCTATCTATGTATCTATCTCAACTCCCAAACCCACACTCCCCCAATTAGATTCAGGAGTGATGCACTCTGTGTATTGGTATGTCTTTGTACACATACTTACCGATTGTTATCGTGCAGATAAAGTGCTATTACACTTAACACTGTTTGTTAAGGGTTCTATGCCATCTGAAAAAGAGTTTTAAAAAAAAAACAACAACTTTGGCATCCAGATCCAGACAAAATAAACAAAACAACTGTGAGCACAAACAATATATATTTCCCACCAGTAGGGGGCTCCCTATCAAAACAAAACATAAGACATCTGCAGAGTTTCGGGTTAGCACCCATCTATTTGAATGGGCATCAAATAATTTAATTGTAAGGCTTTCCAAATTTTATTTCCAGTAATTTTACGCGGGTTGTCATGCTCATAAAAATGTATCCACTGTTTTACAGATGCTTCTTTTGCAATGTTATCTTATGGGATAAAATCTTTTTGGACCCCAGTGCATCACATGACAGCAGTGGCGTCATTAGGCCTATTTTAGGGGGGCTGAAGCCCCCCTAGAATATTCTTAAACCCCCCTAAATAATTTGGTGTTTTTATTAAAAAAGAAAAAAAAAGATTTTTTATTTATTTATTTTTTTTTTTTACAAAAAAGTGCCGACAAATTAAATATAAAGTGGCCAGAATATGAGTTTAAATAAATAATCATATAACTTGTCATTATACACTTAAATATGATCAAAAATCTGTCAGTTTCCCTTCACTTCATAGTGTAAGGTAGAAAGAGCCCCTTCAGTGCGTCGTTATCCAATCCATTCCACTTGTTCATATAGAGAACGCCCACATCACTGAAAATCCAGTCCACGTTTTCCCTGCGACCTTGCTTGCACTCGGTACCTGCAGTGTGAAGCTTGAAGCTCACAGAGCGACTAGAACAGTATGAGGAGAAGAACGCAAATGAAGAACAAAGGATATAAGAAAGTTTTTCAAGAAAGTAAGTATTCATCACTGCTGGTAGTAACAGTTAGTTAGCTCCAGCCCCCAGCTAACAGCAGAAAGTCCCACGTCATTAATGAACCAAGTGCTCCCTGTTTGACAAATAAAAACCTAGCTTGCACACTATAGACAACCTCTGCGCACGTCTCACCATTGTTGTTTCGCGGTCAAAAGTTACATTCCAGCTCTAAAAGAATGCTGCTACTTAGCTAGCTAATTGGTCTGAAATGCATTGTGAAGGCCCTGCAGGTTGTTTATAGAGTCAAGTGTGCACTCTTTTTACCATATCTTTGGGGTGACTTCCTTCTGGAGCATCAGCTGTGTTTCTCACTTTATGCATGGATACACAGCGTGAAACAGGAGCCGAGCTCATTCACATTTGATTATCATCAGTGGATAATAATAATAATAATACACTAATAATCATCTATCCACCACCCCTATTGACCTGTAGGAGTCAGGGCAGAGGAGCACAGGGAGTGAGAGGGGAGAGACCTCTACTGGAAAGGTGAGTCTAAAGGATTTCACAGGATAGAGTCATTTGTGATGCAGACAGTCTTGGAATTTTATAATAATAATAATAATAATAAATAAATAATTTCTAAGTCTTTGTTAGCTTTTTGTGAAATTTTGTGCTTGCGCGCTACGTTCGCTCACATCCTGTACATCTCTTGGGGGCTAAGCCTCCCCTGTCCTTAAAACCTAGTGACGCCCCTGCATGACAGTATAATTACACGGTTTGGCCACTATCAAAACTGGCTTCACAGACTGGTGCTCCTCCTGGGGGCTCACACACAAGGTTGTTTTTAAGTTTTATTCATGTTAATTATTTTTTCTCATTCACTGACTTCCCTACCCACACGGAAAGAACCTATATAAACATATAAGTTGTGATATAGGTTTGGAATATGTGCAACATATATAAAATTGGCCGTTTTCATATATTATATGTATAGGTACCTATATGTACACATACATATATGTGCATATATGGGCACATATATGTACTTATATGTTCACCTATATGTGCACCTATATGTTCAGCTATTTAAGTACCTATATATCCACCTATATGTTCACCTATATGTACCTATATGCGATGTACAAGTTTTTTTGAATGTAATTGAATGTACATTAAAAATTATACATTAAAGATTTTAAAAATATTAAAATCCATAGCAACATAGCCTACACAAACAAATAAAAAAAACAAATGTAGAAACTTTACATAATTTATTCACATTAAAACAATCAAATAAAACAAGAACAAGAACAAAAATAATAAATTAAAAATCAAAAAATTAATAGAAAAAACTAATAATTATTTTTCTCTCTTTGCTCTTCTAAGCTCGGTGAGCTTGGAATTAATAGATGCACCGATCTGCCCTCGCGAGGCTGCTGGCCACTTCTTCAGTGTAGTATCTACAGAAAAGACAAAAATAATGAGAAGACAGTATAATAATAACAATAATAATAATAACATAGCGCTTCATCAGGAACCCAAAGTGCTTACAGTAGCTGTGTTTATATGAGCGGCTGGAGAGGAAGCGTCACCCCCCCCTTTTCCTTTTTTGTGGCACCGTCCTTCCGGGTTTTGACGTCAGCCCTGGCACACTCTGCTAGCTAGCCAGAAAGCTAAGCCATTACTAGTCAGAGCTTACAAGCTCATTCCATCTTACACTCTTGCACTTTAAGTGCGAGCAAAACCATTGAGCCTAAACTGAATGTGGTATGTAAATACATAGCTAACATTAGCGTGTAACATTACATACTTGCCACTTGAATAATTTTGGCACGGCACACTGGCCAAGGTTTGCGGCCTTTCTGCCATTCCACCAAGTGCTCTTCGGTACCGTCATCGGTCCCGTCCAAAAAATTTTCAACTGAAAAATTGCGGACACAGTCGAGGGACAAAAAACTATGTGCCCCTCTATCCCCGACAGGGCATATCTAATCTCCAAGGGTGATGGCGCCATTTTTGCTCCCAGCTGATTTGGCTAGTTCTGTGCATGAGGGTGACATTATCAATTATGCAACGCTTGACTAGTTGCCTCTAAAAATGTTCGGAATAAACAAAAAACAACAACAAAAAAAGCCATTTTGTTATACATTTCCTTCTCTTCCACAATCTTCATACAACAAAGGATTAACGACCTTGTTATTGTTAATGTTTTAGGGAAAAAATGTAACAAATAGTATTAGATATTTGTGTTGACATAGTGTTTTGTCTCCTCTCACTTGCCACAGTTAATAATGACTGGTTTCCATATAACATGTCATTTCATTCATTTCATGTCATTTCACGTGTTTACATGCAATTAATAGGTTATTGAATTTATTATTTTTTTCCTTGTAAGGGACTTTGGACAAATATGCAGTTATTACCTTGAGCATATATGTAAGCTTGGTGTCAATATGAGCTAGGCATCATTTATGACAGTTGCAAAAGTGAGATATATGAGCTACCAGTATATAGGAGACATACCTTGTATGTATAGGGCTTGTATGTGGATATAAAAAAAGCAATATGGGAGACCTATATGCCCTGTATATGCACATATATGCACCTGAATTTGGCCTATACTGTATGCGGCCAAAATGCAGCATATATGTGGCATATATATGCATATATGTTATATATATGCGGCATATATATTATCATATGCGCATATGTGATGTATATATGCAGCACATATGCACAAATATTCTGCATATAGGTTTCATATATGCGCATATATCCTCATATAGGTTCTTTCCGTGTGGGTAACCCAGAAGTGATCTAATGAAACGTACCATTACCCTGAGTAAGCTTGTGGATTTCTCCAGATTCAAATATTGTTGGAAACATTTGGTAGTCAGGTGGTAAACCAGAGGGAGGGAGGGAGGGAAGTTAGTGGGCCACGGTTAATTTACTGTTTAATCAGACTAAAAATGTGAAAACAAATTTGCTGGGTGGGTTGCTATTTCCTAACTGTATGATCAGGGCTTGTCTGGTGTTAATGGGTTGTGTCTGTTTTACAAATCACCTGCAAGAAATACACAAATGGCCAGCAGCTGAGCTTATACAGCACATTGTGAGCTGTAGTTTCCACGTTAAGCATACCGACCTCTTCAGCTGTAGCATTTGCAGTGTCTCTGGGCTTGTTAGGTAAAGCAGACAAGGCGGGGTGTCAGCAGGACTGTTCCTGTTAGAGTTTAGATTCTCTGCCGGAGCCCGAGCCTGAACTTGACCCAACCCGGCCCGCGGGTAAAAATAAAAAAATAAAAACGCAACATGTGTGGCAGCACACGTGTCTCCTCCACTTGCACGCATCACACCAACTGCAACATGGAGCTTGAAGATGCAAAGAAGAAAATAAAAACAGGAGAATTAACTTTGAGCAAGTTTGGAGGAAAGTCGGAGGTATGGAACCATTTTAAACAAGTCGTGGGCAGTGCATTAAGTGCGTTTTTTTAGGGACATGAAGCAGTGTTTTTGCACTACGTTTTATAATATCTTTAAAAATATTTATTTTGTTATAAAAAATTCTATATTCTAAAACCTTGTTGAAATATATTAGAGTAGTAAGCATACTCCTAGGTTCGTTCTTGTTCATTGTCTGTGTTCATCATGGTTCATGTTTTTTTTTTTAAGTTTCTTCATTCGGATCCATTCCATTCTGAATAAACAAACAACGCAGTTTACATGCTTCGTCCTCGTTGCATTTATTCATTAAAATAATTCTAAACAGATTTCTGTGGTTTAAACAACTCAGAATTGTAGTATATATAGTATTATAACAGCCCACGTATTAAAAAATTGTCGTGTTTAAATCAGGTTCAGGCTCAGGCTCAGTTAATGTGTCGAGCCTGGCCGGGCTCGGACGCAACGTGTAAGGGCTGGGGTAGGGTCGGGCTTGATTTTTTGGGCCCGATCTAAGCTCTAAGTCCTGTGTCATCCCGCCCTGCCATCACCCAGCCTTTCCACTCTACCTAACAAGCCCAGAGACACTCTGGCAGCGAAGTGCAGCGCCAGAGGATGAGTGACCGAGAAGAGCAGCAGTAGACCAGGAAGGAGGCAGAAGAGGTTGGTGTGTTTGGGGAAAGGACTCATAAACCACCATATCAGAAGGGTAAGAAAAACAGACACAGCCAGGGCTAGGGGGATATTGCAAGGAAGTAGCAGGCTCGATAATAACATGGTAGAGAGAAGTAATAAAGTCTGGAACAGTAATGTCAGTTGCACTGTGATGTTCACCTTGAATTTGTTAGCTACCAATAGCCGATATAAACCAGTTGTCATCCCAGACCAAGAAAGGCGGTAGCAGTTAAAGTCCTGAGTGCAATAAACTGACCAGATACAGTCATGTTTTGGTTCATAGCCAGTGTGTAACACAGCTCAGAAAGCAAATAGAGTGTGGGAATACAAAGGGAATTTGGTATTTTGTCACAGTCTGGCTCATAAACTGGACAAAGATGGGAGGACACACGAGGGGTTGCGGAATAACAATGAATAATTTATTTACAAAAAATAAGACTATGTACAAAAAGTTGTAGATCTACAAACTAAGGAAAATGAGGACTAATGCAAGTAACAGTCCAAAAGCCCCAGCCAGCATCTGACCTACAATCAGGTAGGCACTAAACGGAGTGCCGGCATCAGGGTAGAGAGAGAGAGAAGACTGGCAGCTCCTCAGCTTTAAACAGTTAGGCTACACAGGGCCCTTGGTGTAGGCCAATCAGCAGCTAGCTCTGCTTCCTCTCTGGACTTGGCCTGAAATTCAACAATAGAGAGACACCTGGTGCCCTGGTGGAACTCTGCCCCCCCATGAGGGAGTAGCAACACGGGAACCCCACTAGGGCCGTGACACTAAACAGATTCTTCAATCTAGAAGATTCCCACTAAATTTGCATTAAGCAAGAGCTGTCGAGTTTCACTGATTTTTTTATATATAGCCAGCTTGTGATAGGATTCATGGACATATTGATACGTGAGTATTGTATAAAAAAGAAGCTGATAAAATCCTGATCCTTTGTTTTAAATTAGGGGTGGAATGTCCATAAATACCAGGTACACAATGTTAATTCTAATGCGATATTGTGATTAAACTATATAAATTGTCCCCTGATTAAAAAAACAAAGATCTCTGGTGAGCAAATTATTTCAATTTGTGTAAATCTATTCCATGCCCCCACTACATTCGAACATGCAGTAGGTGGGTGGCCACACTGGCAGCTCAGAAAGTCTCTGTGTTGTCTGACAGATAGACTTCTGTCTGTTGAGTTGTTTCTCAAAGTCACATTGCAGTGGGCAGAGCAGAAGTACCACAAAAAGAAAACACTGATGCTCAAGCAGCTGTGCTCTTTGCAGTGTGTTTCACTGAAAACAAATGAAAGGAATAGACCACACATCATAAATTATCATGAATTGAATAATGCAGAAAGCTCTGTTGTAGCCTACAAAGACTGCAATATTCATCATATTATTTGAAAAATGGAACAAACATTTAAAGCTGAACAAGCTGCAGGAAAGGTCATGGGGTCACGAAATTAAAAAGGTTAATCCATTTGAAAATGTGCTTAACTGATTTTTATGAAGAAAAATGTCAGATTATGTTATATTTTGCCAGAGTTTACATTTTTCCTGAGGGTGTTTTTTGTTTATTTTAAATGGATGGCTGGTGCATGGGTACAAGATCCAATACATCATACAATCAAAACATTGAATAAAAACAATCAATACAATATTCAAAACATGCTGTCAATTTTTCATGCACACTCCCCTCCAGGCTATGATATGGTTCAACTCTGTCTGCTTTTCAATGCTTGTGGGAACTGATGGATGGATAATACAGATTGGAGTCGCGGAGAGGGATTAGGCCCAGGTTTGGGTCACTAACTGGGCCAGGGGTGTGGTTAGGGTTCAGTATATAGAAGGCTGCGGTTGTGATTAGCTACTGCAAAGATGTGGTATGGGATCAAAATAATAGAGCAAATGAGGGCAGGAGGGGCAGGCCGAGGAAATGCTAGCCATGGAGCCAAAGTGAAGGACCTCAAGTCCCAGAGACCTGAGAGATTTGTCTCGCCCCTCAGTGTCTTATTCAGATGCATAAGGGTAGCCTTCAGCATCTATATTAGACACACTGGACTTCAACTAACCACAATGTAAACCCGAACACCTTTTTAGAAGCTGTGAATATCTCCTCTGGCCATACATTGACTCTAATATTAACCTGACCATGGCACTGTAAGACACTGTGATCAGTCCCATTGGAGAACCAGATTGGCATTTGATCTTAACTGTTCACCCTATCACAATAATGTGAACAAATAAATCATCTTAAAATAAAATCCAGAGTCCTCTTTGTCTGAGACAAGAAAAATGGGGTTGATTCTGAGACCATACTGAGACCTTCGAAAGTGATGCAAGGAAAGGTACAAAGGGTAATTTATTGGTCATTATGCAGCACAGGGTTGCATAATGAAATGAAAGTTGATGAAGTTCTTCATGCTAGAACATATACAGTAAATTATATACAGAAATACATCGACACAGTGCATCTTTTGAATTTGCGTCAGGGTGAATGTAAGCAGCAGCAACAATATGGTGATGATAACATGCTTGGCAGCTTCACATCAAAAGTTTGACAACGATGCAAACAAAGTCCACCTCTTCGTCTTGCTACGGTCCTGCGCTCTGTTGGTATGGAACATGGCCCACCCACCGAGTGCAAAAGCTTGATCTAAGATGTTGTCATGAAGACAGATCTTAGAAAAATGTGAGCACAACAGTCTCTGAGTCCCTTTTATCCATTCCCTTTTCCTGCTACCGAACATTAGCCAGGAGCAGCCTTAAAACCAAGCTGGATTAGCATGGCTCTCACTCACTGAGGCAGTCCGGTTGGTCAGGTGGGATCGGCGAAAGATGCCGTAGACAGTGATTGTCTTAAATTCTGCTGCTCTTAATCCAAAACACCCACAAAGTGTCTCAAATATCAAGTTTTTGACTGTGTAGTCCTCTTTTTTCATTTCATTTTAATATAGAAAGCATTGGTTAAACCAGTCAAAACAGTGCATTACATCACTGTGACAGAATTAAAAACATGGCTGCCATAAAACCACCAGACAAAGGGAGGGAGCCTTAGTTCCTCTCATAAAGACTGAGAGTGCTGGATCAGAAAGACAAAAGAGATTTTATTTTATTTTATATTCTGTTGAGTTTTCCTGCAACACTCGTTGGTACAGTAAAGACTGGTCCAAACACTGCACACCTGCTGAGAATCAAAACAAACGTCTCTCCATTTTGGCAGATACATATATGTCTGTGTCAGAATAATACACTATTTACTGCTGCATTATCATTATGTGGGCATGTAAGCAGAGGATGAAAAACAATGGGATAGTTAGGGTGGAAACATTAACACAAATATGAAACAATGTGCGAAGGGAAAAAAAGCTGTGCCCTTCAACAGAAAAGCCCCTCTGGCCTGCATGCGGTCCTAATTAGAAGGCAAAGCTTTTTGACAGTAAATTGATTTTTAATTGTTCAGTCCCTGCATTCATCCAGGTGGCCAAGTTCCCCCATTTAATCTCTCTCTGTGTCTCTCTCTCTCCCTCTCTTTAAGTGGAGCATGTTTGGAGCTGCCTGCCACTGTTAGCAGCAATTTCCTGAACAAGAGCAATTCATTCAGCATTAGACAGAGAGAGATGGAGAGAAGGGGGAGAAAAAAAACATTGGAAACTGACAAACACAAGAGTTGTGCCATAATTGTGAGTAATGCTTTTCTACTTGAGTCATTTTGGACGTGGTACAGGGCAAACAGTCACAGTGGATGTTTTCCATTGGCTTTGATTTTTTTCCTTCTGTCTTAGCTAGAAGCCACTCAGGCCTGTGCGGGCTAATGGCCATGACAGTGTGTAAAAGCAGTTTGACAGCAGTGATCTACGTAAGCCATTGTAGAAGGAGGCCTGGGGATTGGTTGATCTGATTATTATGCTGCTAGTGGCTGTGCATGGATCCTGATACTGTGCCAATTATCTGGTGAGTGGAGAACATGGGGAGTCTGCTTTAGCAGGGTTACACCAATAAATCCATTTGTCAATAATGGTTATTTATTAAGGATCAGCTGTGATCCAGTCTACCTCTTACATGATAAGGTTCCTCTTTCGTATTGACATGTAGTCAATATGTTTATTTTTCTTGTTATACCTATGTTAGATCCATCGATTTTATCATTTTGCTGGGGCAGGATTTTATCACACAGACCTGTAATAAAACATGCCTCCTCCTGTCTTAAAGGCCCAGTCAGTATTGAACATAAATAACTTGTATGTTCTCAGATGAACGAGACATACTATATAGATGACAAATTATTGATTTTAGACTAAGCTGTGTGCATGTGAACAAAATAATTCAAGCCTAGTTTAAATGTCTGGGTGTAAAATTACCTAGTTACTTCAGTGCTCCTGGCTGTCGCGGGCTTTCCTCCACGGTTGCTTTGCCTTGGCCCCATTAGACATTTGGGGAGATGCTTGGGGTCTGTGCCAGCTCAGGTACGTGTGTGTGTGTGTGTGTGTGTGTGTGTGTGTGTATGTGTGTGTGAGACCATAAACATACATGAAGTTTGGTTTGGAAGTCAGGAAGAGTAGTATAAACAGCTAGGAGTCCACATAGGCAGGAGGGCAGCAGACACCAAGTTGCCCCACCAACACGTTTTACACTCCCATGTTTAAGCCAGAGCACTGACCAACATGGCATGTAATTTCCACACCTGTGCAAACGGCGTGCACAGCATCATAGTGAACCCAGATCAAACCCAGCCACCCGTGCAGCAACAACCTCTCGTCATCGTCACCATCAGAGGCGAGGAAACTAGACGTCTCTCTCCCTGTCGAACACTCACAAAGCTCTAGCAGCACACCATCCCCCTCCATTCTCCCTGCTTTCACTGTGAAAGAAAGGAACAGCCACACTGAGCCTTGGAGAAGGTGAAGTTTCATTTTTAAAAATCAATCAGACAGACAAACTGGTATGAAATGGCAGGGAGATAATGCAATGGTGTGGCGTGGTGACCTTTAAACACAGCCTGCTGCTACATCCCAACCACTGAAAAACCCTGACCTTTGTAGAACCATTACAGAGGCCTCTAATCTGAAAGGTGGGGGACAGGGAGACATGCAAACACACACACGCACACACATACCTCATTTGCACAGGCAAAAACAGCACACACAAGCATCTACTGCATCTACCGCATGCATATGTACAGATAAAGACACACACACACACACACACACACACACAGCATGCACACTTGTAAGATGAACATATTTACATGTGTACACATAAATGCATGCATGACAACAATTAACAAAGACACATGGTTCAAACATACAGTCACACTGAAATGCGCATGCAAACACACACACACACACACACACACACACACACACACACACACACACAGTGAGCAGCCTTCCTGTTGGCTGCAAAGGCCAGATGTGATAATGGCTTCCTGTATGTTAATGCTGCTGGCTGGAACGCCTCTCTCTGCTCCTCAGTATTCCACTCAGGCAGCGCTTGCATCGTTTTGAATTGCAAAATGCCAGAAGTGGAACGACACATTGTTTGTAATGCCATTGGCACTGTGCATTTAGAGAAAATACAGAAAAAAAATCCTGTGGAGTGTTTGAATAGATAATTATGTGCGGTGCTGTGTGTGTGTGCATATGTGAGTGTGTACGTGCACTGAGTGCAGACTGAACAATCTGGCCCAGGCGAGTCGAAGACGAGCAGTAATTGTTACTGTAGAAGAGAGAATGAATCGATATGTATTGATTATCTTCTGTCCATTAAGAATAATTGGTGATGTTTGAGCACGTGATGTGATGACACATCGACACAAGTGAAAAGGGACTAAAACATCATCGATTCCAAAGAAAATCCACAATTTGACAGTCGGTTTAGTTGATGTTTCACAACTTGATCATCCACAGCTTTGCGTTATTGGGATCAGTCGATATACTGTAAGTGGAGATGCACTGTTTGGAATTTCCCCACATGAATCAAATAACCAAGGATTTTCTTCTTCCTTTCATGTGGATGGATATATTTGTTTTCTTGATATGAAATTTTTTTTTAGAAATGTTCAATTTGAGAATGCTTAAGAACTGGAACTTCTGCCACTTAAATGCATTTAGATTCCTAACTAGATCTTCCTTGATATAGATTTCTTTCTCAGAAGTTGTGTATTTGATAGATCCAGAGAGACAAATCAACATCCTTATCCTGGTTTCTGAAAATACAGAACAGTGGTTGAGATAATGACAGATCAAGACCCACTCACAATCAGAAACCTGGATACTGTTGATCATGTAAACAGGGATATGAATAATCAGGTTTAGGACTCAAAACAGATGCTTGTGTGCATGTAAGACAATAACCATTCATGGCACATCTTCTCCATGCACAGCTACAGTTTATCTCTATATCTCAACATTATATATATTGTTAACCAGTATCCTCCCATACCTTCCAATCTGTGTATCATGTGTCTTTGTTCAAAATAATAATACAAATTATAATCATTTAGAAATACAGACTCTCTCTCTCTCGAATACAGATTGTCTTTTTTCTGTTTGGATGCGCCATGACAGAAATTGACAGATGTACTGTTTGGAAAACACTTGAATAACATGTCTTTATGTAATATACAAACAGTGTATCAAGGTTTTAGACACATGCGTCTTCCACTCCAACTTTCTTGGAAACATGGAAATATCTTACTTACACCAAACCAACAATGGCATATGTCTTTCTTAATTCATCATCCTTATGTCCTGTCAGATAAAAATTACACAAGGTAAACATATGAGACAAAGAGCAAATTAAGTATATGATGAGTCAAAGTCAAATGCACGCCACTTGCTTCAGCTCTTTCTATGGTGTAAACAGTCAAATCCCCCCAAAATCGCCATGTAATAAAAAAGGGCGACGTTTCAGTCACAAAGACCTTTCTCATCACACCACTCACAAAAGTGACGCAGTCTACTATTGCATAACAGTCCATCGCTGTGCTGGAGGTGTGTCCACAATCACATGCAACAGCTCAAGTCCAACCCAATCGTCAGAATACATGGTGGCAAAGTACGTTTCTGCAAAACTGTTACGTTTCTCTAGGTGAACATTTCAATTCCAGTCTTGTCACAATGCTGTGCTTAAGCCTTATGGTCTGGTTAGGTTCAGGCACAAAAACTACTCAGTTATGATTACAAAAGCGGCTTAAAATTTGTCGTCACCAACAAAGCTGGAGATGTCCCGAGGTCTCGTAAAAGCCCCCAAATGTTTGTATGGAATCAGAAATATTAAAGGAAAGTAGAATGCATGTGTTGTGATATTGAATCCTGCCACTATGCACTGACTGAAATAACGTTACTGTTACAATATAATCACTAAGCTTTTAAAACTGTGTATACTACGCTAAGCATTAGCCCCGTAGTACGAAGGGTTAATACATTTGAGAAACGAGCCAGGATAGGAGAAAGAACACATTGTGCTCACAGATAACAGCAAAAGGGAGACGTCAAGGTCGTTTACGACGATAAGCTCATAAACAAGTTTTTCTAGTTGCTTGTACGCTAAGATACACTTGCTGAAAGGGAGAAGCAGCGGGTAGGGAGCGACAAACGTAAAGATATAGTTCTGCAAAAAACAGTTGTCCTCAGTTAAACTCAAAACGAGGCAGTAGCAGAGCTAGAAAGGGAGGTTCTCTTCACAGGACGCTGTCTCTGTGGTTGGATGGTTTGTGTGCCGAGAGGCTGGGACCAGTCTGTGCACCAACGAAAGGAGAGCTAAGTCTAACCCACAGCCCTTTACTCATCAGTTTAGCCAATGAGCTTATATACACTGTCTAACTACACTCTGTATAAAGCATTTGTAACAGAAAGTCCTCATCCTTTTCTGGGCGATGGGTTGGAGAGTAACAGCACTCCGCTGACTGCGATTAGTCAAAAACAGGGACAGTCCTTGTACAAACTTACTTTAATGATACAATTCTAAATAAATGGTAAAACTGTATGTCGTACTTTGTCTTCTCTCAAATCAACGAACACGCTGACACATGACACTGAACAACACAACATATACAGCATGTGGATTGCTGTGGCTGATGAGGTCCACAGAAATGTTTTTTCTTTTCTAAATGTATAAATGTGCATACAATAGGATGAAATGGGTTTCGAACTGCAGGAAGATAGTTTAATATAACATTGTTTCATTTATGTATTCCATTTTTGTTTCATTAGCGTTTCTTTTTTTCTCTCAAAAAATCTCCAAGATTTCTTGTCTTTGAAGTTATGTTGTAGGGGTGAGGACAGGGACAGGGTGGGAGGTTTACAATATATCTCCATAGTGGGAATGGGGTTGGGTAATATGAATGTATGGCTATGTGATGTCATGTTTATAGAAAAAGTAATAAAAATTGGATAAAAAAAACAAACAAAAAACATATCTTCTTTTGCAGGAGACTGCAGGAGATGTGAAGGAATAAATGAAGAAGTGAAGAATCCCTGGTTCCTTCAGCCCAGAGAAGCAATACTTATTTGAGGAAAACGTACAAATTGAGAAAAAAAAAAAGGAGAATCTGGCTGGGAGAATCAGTGTTTTCTTCTTTCAGGAACAATGTTTGCTGTGGGGTGAAGGAATGATGAATATGTGCGGCAGCAGCTGTGCTGATGAACACAGAGAGGGAAGTGGAGCCTGTGATCGATGGCCAGGAAGCATCGGGGACAGACTGAAGCGTGACACACAGCATGGCTTGTGCAACAGTGACATCTTTTGGTTCATCCTCTGCTGGTGGAGCTGAGGCTGTCCATCAGTACAGCCTGCCGGCCAGCCACATTACAGTAAATAGAGATTATGATCACATTATGCAAATGACTGTTCCATCTGTACACCGCTCCCTTGTGTTAGCTGGCACTCTCTCTTTGTGTTGTGACAGTTATTTGAGTCCTCGAGGCTACAGAGAGTTTGACTGTGCAGCCATGTGTTGACAGGCGGCTGAAGGTGATAGGAAGTCTTGCTCTGACAAATACACAGGAATATATTATAGTTTCAGGTGCTGTGTGCTGGCTGAGCATGAAATGAGCTTTCAGAAGTGAGCTGAAGCAGCCAAAAAAATGTTATGTTCACAGGTTGAGACTTCTAATTTTTGGAGATTTAATCTTCTCTACACTTGACACACATAAGCTCGTACACTATTTTTAAGTAATGCACACATGCTAACGTCAAACCAGATGGATTTTTTTGGAATTCAGCTGATATTGGAGTCTGAACTGTAGTTCTAATGAAGAAAAATCTTAATCCTCAACCTGATTGCCAGAATCAATATTGGCAATGTATGTTTTTGAAATCATTGATATGTTGAAACTTGACAATCCTTTATGTTGCTACTTTACTCTTCGTAAGGTTCAAATTTACAATTTTGTGTTGTGACCCTTTGCGAATGGCCTGGTTAGCTTTAAGGAAATATGTGCTGGCTAATAACAACTGGTTTTGTCCCCATGAACGTGGCTGAAAATGTCTTCACATCTCGTTGAAAGCATTCAGTGGTTTCACTACAAATGTTGAAACATGTCTCAAACTGCGGTCACTGGCTTGGCAGCATGTCGTGGACATGATGTGACATTGTGGAAATTATTATTATTATGGAAATGTAATGGCTTGTTTGCATATGATGTTGCATCGTTTCATTCTATGGTGCAAACTGCAGATGGAGGGCAAGGAACTTATAAAAGGGATGGACAGTTTGGTGCCAGTTCTATTGTCGTCAATAGGAGTTGCATGGACAAGCTAACTAAAAACCCAACATGGACATTGTATGACCTTTGACAAAGAAATGTCTCAATGTGAAGATGAGGGCTTGACAATTGTTTCTATTTTTTCTTTTTTACTAAATCGACGGTGATATGTCGTGGTTTCTTTCTTGTGACAAATGTACTTATTGTATGTCACTTTGGACAAAAGCATCTGCTAAATGCCCTAAATGTAAATGTAAATGTAAAAGTAAGAACAAACTTCAGACAATAGGCCAATTGTGATTTTTTTTTTTAAATAATGGGTACATCAATTTATTTGCTGTTGGTCCCCAAATAGTAATAAGTAAGTAACTTTGGCACAGTTATCATAGTTCAGAATGGGCAGACCACTCCTTCATCTCTCCCCTCTCAGTTTCAGAGGCTATCATCTGGGTGATGAAGTCACCAGTATTGTGGTGTGTTGTTATCTAGCCAGCTTTTCAAGTGTTATTTAGTTGAATTTGTATGTTGATTAAATATTTTATTTTCATGCAAGTTACACTGATCTTAGGCTAGTTTGCCATTTACCATGGTGAGCATTTTCAATTGACTCACCTTGAGCCCTGTAAAGTATGACTATAACTGTTTGGATACTATTTGGAGACCGACAGCAAATAAATTGATGTGCCCATTAGCCTGTGGTCTGACTACAATAGAACTGGCATCGAGAATGTTGGAATGACAACATCCCATCCCTTTCTTCTTTCATAGATTTCTTGAATGAGGGCAGTCACACATTTATTTTTTAACTTAAATGCTTTATTGAACAAAAGAATTACAAACAAGACACGTTAAACATGGTATTAAAAAAAAGCCTGGTCATGAGCTGAGTAGGAGAAAAACATACAAAGTAATGAGAGATGCTAATTAAACAAAACACCATATAATTAAACTATTAAAACTAGGCAAATCAATTAAATATATATTTATTTAAATACGAAGGGTTCATTTGCAAAAAAGTTGTCTCCATTGGTGTTCGGGTCAAATCTGACCGATTTACAACTTCATAAAATCCTAGACATTTTATTTTTTCTCTGATTGCCTCAAGGCCTTATGATATCCTCCACACTAGGCATTTGAACATATAAAATTGCTGATCACCACTTTCATTGAATTTTGAGTGGTCTAATCAACTTTGTAAAACCTGTGGTGTTCATAGGAAATGAATGGGTAATACTAGATTATGTTCACACACATCCACATCCACAACCACAAACATCCTCCCACACACACACACATTCTCACACACACATTTATTCCCCCACGTGAACCACACATTTCAGACTGAAGAATTAGGTGTCATTTATGGGAACCTGTCTCTTTCTCGTGCTTATGTGCCCACCTGGGAGCCACACTCTCCACACCTAACAATGCATCATACCTGTTCAAAGGCCCCGTATATAAAGATTTACACATTTCAAACTAAACAATTAGGTGTTCATTATGGGAACCAATCACTTTCACGTGCTTATGTGCTCACCCCCCCCCCACGTGAACCACACTTTACAGAATAAATAATGTATCATATCTTCTCACAGACACTCTGTATAAACCTTTCCTTGCTCTCATTTTACTCTGTGACTGCAATTTACTGTCAGAAATGCTCTGGACCGAATTTTTTAATCAGATGAAGAGGAGATCGAAGTTGAACCAGAGATAGAGGAGATTCTTCCTCCCAGGACGGAGGAGGAAGAGCAAGAGTGGAAAACATTGTAAGGATGACACCAGGGCCAACACGATACGCAAGTCCAGCCTCCAACTCTTTTTACCAGAGTCCATGGAGGAAATTATACTGGACATGACAAACCTGGAGGGGAAGCATGTGTTTGGGGACACGTGGAGAGCATTGGACCAGGTAGACCTCCAAGCCTACATGGGTCTGTTGATTCTGGCGTATATCGGTCAAACAATGAGGCTACAAACAGTCTGTGGGATGCAGAGTCTGGGAGGCCTATATTCTGGTCAACTATGTCCTTACAGCAGTTTCATGTCCTCTAAAGAATTATCCGATTTGATAATAGAGATACACAACCTGCCCGCTGCACAATGCCACACACACACACACACACAGATGACTATTCATGTTGATTGTTGATTTTTCTGATGTTCTGTGAATTCGGTCTCTATTTTGATTATTATAATTTCCAGCATCTATTCTTTATATATATATATCTTTATATTCACTGCAATTATGCATGTTCACCACTAGTTGGAAACATTGGGCCTCATTCATGAAACGTGAGCAGAACGAATTTGTGTGTAAACCGTTCGCAGGATTCAGTGCCATCGCACACATGCCAGGTGTCATCTGTGCCATAGACTACACACATGTACGCATCAAGGCTCTATCCGGTGATGCATTTGCTTACATAAACCAGAAAAACTTTCATTCCGTTAATGTGCAACTGATCTGTGACGCAAAGTGTGTGTTGTTAAACGTTGTGGCACGGTGGCCTGGTGGGACGCATGACGCATTTATCCTGCGTAATTGCGCAGTTGGCATGCGTTTGGAGCATGGAGCTGTGAGAGACAGCTGGCTCATTGGTAAGAATATAGCCTGCATAATTACATGTGTGCGTTATATATGGACTTACCCTTCTATATCCAAAGGGAATAGGGGTTACTCCACTTCTCCCAAAATGATTTCAATCTCCGCTTTGGAATAATTCTTTTTGTCTTTCTCTTTCCTTCTTTCTTTGCGCCATGACTGACAGGTCGACAGGATGCCTCTACACCTCCTTATATGGTGGTCATTGGCAATTCATGGGCGGGGTTTTATGCTAATTGCTGATTACCGGGAGCGCGCTGTCACCTTACGATGGATTGGCATTCATGATCATACACACGTGTTTACGAACAGATCTGAGTTTCCCGCGGCGTTCATGAATCCGGAGTAGGTTTTTAGTAGCGCAGGCTTTTATGTGCAAATCTACGCACAAATTTACTAACGTTTCATGAATGAGGCCCATTGTTTACAGCATTAAAAGGTGTTAAATATAATTTGGTGATGATTATGTTTGAATTATGTTTTTTGTGGTAATGTAAGAGCAGTTAAACCAGACCGGTCAAATTTGACCAGGAACACCAAAGTAAGGGGGGAGAAACGGACATAATACAAGGGTTAATGGTTTTTCTAAATCCCTTTTTTTGGTTAAATTGTGCACACCAGGAAATATCAATGAAGCTGTTGTTAGGTTGTTTCAATAAAATATACCAGATATCTTTACTTTTCATACAAAACCTTTTGTTTATTGCGAAGTTGAAGTAATATCAGCCATTTTAGGAATGTTTTACATGTTTTGAAAATGAACTGTATGTAAACAATATAATAGAAATAGATAATTAAAAAAACTATAAATTAAATACATAGATGACTTAAAATGAATGAATGGTCAACACCTTCATTCAGCGTCTATTATTGTCCCTCTTCTTCCCACTGTATTTGCCACCTTTTCTTCAGTCTCTATTGATAACACTGTCTGTTTCAGTCTTGCTGAAGCTAACTACCAAATCAATATTATTTCTTTTTGTGGCATTCTTATCAGCTCTCATGTCCATTGACACTGTTGTGAGCTGGTATCCATGAAAATATCACTGAAAGGCCCATCATTTGAATTATGTATATTGTTTGCTGTATTTCTTAAAATGTCCGGTCTGCTGTCTGAATTACTGTATTTTAAACTGGTCAATCATGAAGCAATTATGGTTCTCAGCAGTCTTGTGTCCTCTATCCACTGTACTGCCAGTAATATAACAAGCAATCCTCCTGTGTAAACTGATAACTGATAACCCTCCAGTGATCCTAATTCTGTTACAAAAACAGCAACTCCTAATTTACGGTTAAAATCTTTGATGCATAGATCCGACTGTCAATATATGACTGTACAGTATGTGAACTGAGAATACACTCTTTGTCATTGTTCTTCGTCTCCAGTAATGTTAAGTCCACTATAGCAAGCGGAAGTATTCAGAGAGTGAACTGAAGGTGGGCTCCTTTGATTGGAAGGCCTGGATGGTGATTGGCCAGCTCCACGTCTGATGAACCTATGGGCAGCATGGCCAAACTGCTCAGGTGTAACCCAATTTGGCCGTTGACACCTGGAGAGACACACAGGGTAGGGGGAGAGACAGAGCAGGAGGAAAGAAAAACACAACAAGCACTTTGGCTTGGATTCATTCTTATCAAACATCTTGATACCCTGAAGAAGAAGAAGAAGGTTTTTTTTTTTAGCCCTAACCTAAACACTTTAAATAGAAAACCTTTCTTAAAGTCTAGAAATAAAATGTAACCATCCTTTTCTATAAAATCCTCACAGTCTCGAATGTCTAAAATAAAACTATTGCCCGTCAGTTCTCACGTATTGACGTGTGTCCCCACCTGTGACCAGATCTTACTTCACCACTCTACACGCTCTACATAATGTTTGCTGAATTAATAAGAAGGCAGAATTCATTTTAAGAATGTGTTGTAGACAGCATTTCACAAGTTCATAAATGCAACAATTTTCAAAATTGAGCCATTTTTAGTCTGGTTACCTTTCTCAATGGGCGATCAAGAAGTATCCCTTATTAGTTGCTATTTAATGCATTTTTTTTTTAATTGACATGTTTACCTGTGTCTGTTGGCTTCTTTCAGAAATTGAATGTAAATTATGAAACCAGTTGAAACAGTGTGTTCAAACAGCTGCCTGCGCAACACATATTTCCTCTTTTTACAAGGAAAGAAACAAGGTAATGTTTTGCATTTGATGCCAAATTTATAAGAAGGCACAACAGACTTAGAATTTGGCATTCAACCACTTTGCAAAATTTAAGTTTCTCCTCATGCAACTAACTCTTAAAATCATGTGATTTGTAAAGAGAGTTGGAGGATATTGGGGTAACTACACTCATCAGAAACATTTACAGAATACTTTAATCACACATTTGATCAAATTATCAACAAATTATTCAAGTTGAAAGTCTTTACTGATGTACAATGTATAATTTGTTGAGAACAAAATGACGTAACAACGGTCAATTGAAATCAACCACCAACCCATTAGGAGCTGGATTCAAAATCACACTAGAAATCAAAGATAAAAATGCAAATCACAGACTTGCTTGAATTTGTCAGGGCAACTCATAATGTGACTCAGTTGTGTGTATGGCCCCCTGTATACCTGTATGCACTCCCGACACAATGAGTCAACAGATGGTGACCCTGGACGAGGGCATTAGTGAGCTCCTGGACATTCTGTGGCAGCATCAGATGGTAAATGGTCTTGCATTTTTATAGCGCTTTTCCAGTCTACTACCAGTCTACTGACCGCTCAAAGCACTTTACAATACTTGCCACATTCACCCATTCACACACACCTTCATACAGTACACACACTCATACACTGAAGGCTGCCATGCAAGGCGCCAACTGCTCATCAGGAGCAATTTGGGGTTCAGTATCTTGCTCAAGGACACTTCGACATGCAGCTGGGGGGAGCCGGGACTGGAACCAGCATCCTTCCGATTAGACGACCTGCTCTACCTCCTGGGCTACAGCCACCCAAATGCACCAGATGCACAGGTACATAATGTCCCATAGGAGCTCAGTTGGATTTAGGTCAGAGGAACAACAGCGCCAGTCAATGGCATCAATGCCTTTGTCATCCAGGACCTGCCTACACACTCTAGCCACATGGGGCCGAGCATTGTCCTGCACCAGGAGTAACCCAGGGCCCACTGCACCAGCATAAGGTCTGACAGTCGCTCTGAGGATTTCTTCCTGGTCCCTAACAGTGGTCAGGGTACTGTTGGCTATGACATGGAGGTCTGTGTGACCCTCCAAGGATATGCCTCCCCAGACCATCACTAACCCACCACCAAACCAGTCAGGCTGAATGATGTTACAGGCAGCATAACGGTCACCACAGCATCTCCAGACTCTTTCACAGCTGTCGCATGTGCTCAGTGTGAACCTGCTCTCATCTGTGAAAAGACTGGGTGCCAATGACAGACCTACCAATTCTGGTGTTCTCATGCTAATGCAAATGGAACCGCATGGTGCTGGGCTGTGAGCACAGGTCCCACTAGAGGACGTTGGGCTCTCATGCCACCCACATGGAGTCTGTTTCTGACAGTTTGGTCAGAAACATGCACACAAGTAGCCTGCTGGAGGTCATTTTGTAGGGCTCTGGCAGTGCTCCTCCTGTTCCTCCTCGCACAAAGGAGCAGATACCAGTCGTGCTGCTGGGTTGATGCCCATCTACAGCCCTGTCAAACTCTCCTCCTGTGCCATCCTGGAGGAGCTGGACTACCTATGCAACCTGATTGGGCTGTATGTACCACTTTATGCTAGTAGTAGTGACAAGGACACTAGCAGAACACAAAACTAGAGAAGACTCAGTCAGGCAGAATAAGGAGAGAGCAATTGTCTGTGGCCACCACATGCAAAACCATTCCCTTTTGGGAGGTTGTCTTGCTTTTGCCTCTCCATTGCACCTGTTGTCACTTTCATTTGCACCAAAGCAGGTGAAATTGATCCATAATCACTTGTGCTTCCTAAATGGACAAACTGATATCCCTGAAGTTTAACTGACTTGGTGTTCTAGGGTGACAATTGTAGCTCAATGGTTGGTTGAAACGGTCAGTGTGTTCACAAACATCTGCTGCTAACATTGACAGGATAAGAGAGCCTCAACATGTGATTTACATTACAGTGAAATACATGGAAATCTTTTTGCATTTTCTGTGTCTTCTTCTTCTTCTTATTCTTCTTGTTTAAAGAGGATTTCTGTTGAGTAGGCAAGTCCTTCAATGCAGCCCAGGACACATGTGCGTGCAAATAAGTATGGTCACATGTGGCCCAGACCACCTCCAAATGTGGTCTGGTGATTGGACACTTAGGATGGGTGTTGATACCAACATCATCTCTTACACCTGGCACAAAGTGGAAGATGGTGCAGTGCAAGTGTCATTTTTAACCCTAATCAACACATTTGTCATTTTCATGCCCAGCACCCATGATCTGTAAACAGCAAATGTATTAAGTGTACCCTGCGCCTCTGGGCTAGTTGGTCTTAAAATGAGTTGTGGTCAGGTGCAGTGATGGCAAATTGCTAAATTTAGGTGGCAAAAAGTGACTGCGGCATAGACCAACAAAAGCTACTTTAAACTGACTCAAGGCAGGCAACAAAAAGGAAGGCCACACACAGACACTTCAATAAAGAAATTATATATTTAGCTCAAAATGAATAAACAGAGTAACCAACCAAATGGGGTATGTGAGTGAGAAAGTCATCAGTCATGTCAGTTGTGTATAGATGAGTGAAAATATGGTGTAATGTATGTGGTAAGGTGCAACAAACCAAACCAAGAGAGAACAGGCTGTCGTGGCTGGAGCAGGCCCAGCTGAGAGAGACAGAGACTACCGGAGGGGTGGACCTTTCTGCCTTTCGGGAGGCCCTGCCCAAATGGGTAGGTATTAAATACACAGAAATCAGACAAACTGACAGCTGTCAACTGGAGGGTTGTCATAATCAACGTCAGCTGTAAGATCTTGCCGTTGTGTCCTCAGCTCTCTCCAGTTTATGGCTGTGTGTTTGTATTTGGGTGGATTAAATACAGATCATTTATTTCCCACTGGGGACTTGTTAAAGTAATAGAAATCTAATTAGAACAATTTCAAGCAGGGAAATTGGGTGTCAGTGAAGTCAGTGACTCAGGCAGTAGATATGGCATCCTGTGTGAATCTGTTGGTTCTGAAAGTCTGGCAGGGATGTTATATTTGATGTGCTGGAGAACTAGGTGAGAGCCACAGGGCAGTAGTCATTCAGACACAGAAAAACTTTTTAGGTACAGGTATGATGACGGCTCTCTTGATTTTTTTTCTCTTTCTAAAACACACTGGGAAGTTCCCATTAACTCATGTCAGTTTTTGAAGTATATTTTGATGAATTAACTGCAGCAGTAGGGCAGGTTTCAGGCTACTCTACTCCATAAGGGCAGAATTGTGGCCTGAATGCCATTCTTTGGCCCACCACTGAGATTTTCTCGTCTTTCTTTCACTCTTATTATTTATTTATTTTCTTTTTCTTTCTTTCTTTTTCTTTTTTTTTGTATCATATTTAATACCCGAGTGTCTGAGACCTCTATCTTATCAACATGATAAATACTTTCCTTAAAAACCTGTTGTACAGTATATCACCTGATACATGTATTCTGCCCTCTAGTGGATTATCATTCCACTGCAGGCTTTTTTGTCTTTTTCAAAATGGCCGCTCTCATTAAATCATCCACACACTTTTGGCAGGAAAATCTTTGCTAAATTTCAAGAAGTTACAGTAAGAATAACATTTATATTGTTACTATTTTTTAAATACATATTTTCTGTATTGAAACAATGCATAAATACTTAATAATTCATTATTTATATTACAGTTAAATCATGTTAAAAATGTGTCAAATTTGATACTGCGGGAATATAAGGTGCTTTATTCCTGAATGGTCATGTCACATTTTTGTAATGTAATCTACATCAATTTGTTATGTGTGTCATTTTAGATGTCAAAAAGAAGAGAGGAAGAAGAGAGAAAAAGAAAGTACATTGAAAATGTCATCAACATGGTAATGGATGGCAATTCAAGTGACATGGAGCAGTTAGGGGAAGATGATCAGGAGGATGAGGAGGAATGGACTCCTCAGGCCATGCATGATGATGGAAGTTCAGATAGCAGTGATGAGGAAGACTATTAAGATGAAAGTGTAGCCCAGGCAAGCATGGAAGTTGAGGTCCCATCAACAACACAGGACACAATCAGAAAGGAGTCAGTGAAGGGCAATGCAAAAAGGAAAGAATACAGATGGAGAAAAATACAATATCAAGCTCCATCTGTCGATTTCATTGCATGTGTTGAGGAAGGCACAGAGGACAGGTGTGACTGGACACCATGCATATATTTCAAACAGTTTGTCCTTGATGAAATGCTACAGGAAACTGCAGAACAAACAAACCTGTACAGTGTACAAAAAGAGGGCAAGCCAGTAAACACAACTGCCAAAGACAGAGCAGGTTCTAGGGATGTACATGGGGTTAGTGCAGATGTCCAGTGTGAGAGCCTGTTGGGAGAAAGAGACAAAGCTCCCTGCACTTCGTGATGTGATGTCTCAAGATCAGTTTCTGAAATTACTGACACTGATTCACTTTCAGAACAACCTCATTGTGTCTGATGATGCAAAGAAAGATAAAGTGTGGAAGCTCCGGTCATGGCTACAAAAACTGCGAGAACAGTTTATCTGCATACTTCCTGAAGAATGCCATGCAGTTGATGAAATTATGGTGCCATTCAAGGGAAAATCTCATCTACGCGTCCGCATGCCTGCAAAACCTTACAAAAGGGGTTTCAAGATGTGAAGACCTGCTGGACAAAGTGGCTTTCCTTTTGACTTTGATGTTTGTGAAGGTGCAGCAAATCCAGACAAAGAGAAGTCTGAAGCTGGCTGGTGTTCCAGGAGAAATTGTGCTGAAAATGACATCAACACTTCCAGCAGGAAAAAATCACAAGGTCTTTGCGGACAGCTACTTTACATCAGTTCCCCTGGTGCAACACCTAAAAGAGAGAGGGATCCACTACATTTGCACGATCCGGATGAACAGGATGAAAGACTGCACCATGACGAAATGAAGAAAAATGGAAGAGGGTCAATGGACTTCAGAGTGAACCAGGACAACAAAGTCATTGTAAGATGGTACGATAACAAAGCAGGGAAGTCGATTTCCTCTTTCGTTGGCAGTGAATCTGCAGGAAATGTGAAATGCTGGGATCGCAAATCCAAAACTCACATAATGGTTCCCAGACCAGCCATTGTTGAAACATATAACAAGTTCATGGGAGGTGTTGATCTCCTTGATATGCTGCCTGCACTTTACAAGTTCAGCTTCAGATCCCGAAGATGGTACATGTACATCTGGTGGCACACTGTTACAGTGGCAGTCATCAATGTGTGGAACCTCTACAGAAGAGACCAGAAGAAGCTAGAGCCCCAGAAGAAACCCATGGCTCTGCGAAGGTTTCAGGCTTTGGTTGGCACTTCTCTCACAAGCGCAGGAAAGGTCAAAATCAAGTGTGGGGGACCACTATCCTCTCCAGAAGCGACTCCAACACCACCCCGTAAAAGGCCAAGCTGCAGTGTGAGAAGGGATGGCACTGATCATTTTCCAACATGGGAAACCCGACAGAGTTGCAAGCACTGCACCGGCAATCACTTCTCACATGTCTACTGTGAGAAGTGTAAGGTGCATCTTTGCCTGAACAAGGACAGAAACTGTTTTTGTACCCACCACAAAGTGAAATATTAAGGCTGTGAAAAGTTTTATGTAAAAAAAAAAAAAACAAAGAGAAAAACTGCCTGAAATCTTCTATATTCTATATTCTTCTGTTTTTTCAAAATGTTACGGGCATAATTTGTTTTGTATCTAAAATCAACATTGTTGTGAGCAAAAAGTTAGCAAAAAAGGCCCAACGTGTCAAATGTGATACAAAAAATATATCCTTTACAAAATGATATGGCAATTTTCTTTTGGGGGGTGATTTTGTTAAAAGGTTTAATAAACATCTCAGTTCCAAACATTTGAATTTTCTGGCTATTTTTGGATGTGTCGGGCTTTATAGGGTTAAGGCGTTGTTTCAGACGAAGACATCTCCAGCATTTTATTTCAGGTTTTATTTCCACTGGGTCGAGTCTTGTGCTAATGTTCCTAACCAGGCCTGCTCTGGCTCCTCCTCCTCCCAGCTGAGTGATGCAGGGAGTGATTTCTGCTCTGATCCTTCCGTATCTGCGCTCTCAACCTTTCAGCTGCGTCAACAGTAAAGCTGGCCAGCATTATTCCGGAAGCGCCTTGTTTATTTTCACCAAATTAAACGTCCCCTCTATTTTAAAGCACTTGCTTGTGCAAAACTAATCTTTTCTCAGGCCCAGTGACATACCGGTAATGATAAATTAGTTTGAATGATAGATAAATAAATAGATAGCAAAGGAGAAATTGCTAGATTAATTCATAAATTATTTCTAATATTTCGTAAAATTTAAGTTGAGCCTTTCATATTTCCTAGGATCCAGAACTCATACAAAAAATGGACATTTTAATATTCAGATGAAGCATATGGTAGAATCACACTATATTATGACCTGTGTCACAATCAATTCATTTAGAATTAGTCATATACCACAGTATGAAAAACCTAAATATTAAATCAGGAGGCAAATGGGAGACCAAAGAGAAGACAACACTTTCTGAAAACAAACAGTACAAGCTTTCAGAAATACAGTTTACACTCCACCTCTGGTCAGAACAGAAGCATTACTTTAACATGATCAAAATAGGCCATCAAAGCAGCCAATTGTAGAGGCACTGCTTTTATTTTGAAACCCCTGAGAGGAAGTGCTGTTACCGGCCGCCCTAAGTTTCTCTGTGCTGCTGAGAAGTTGTGGTTAAAGTTTACCTCTCAGGTCTGTCTCATGAGCTCGGTTCTTTCAGAAAGTTCGAGAGAGAGAGATGAGCGGACAGTCCGTCCCCGTGGACTTCTCAGGAAACATGTTGGACTTGGACGAGGACGACGACCTGGAGGTTTTCAGCAAGGTAAGGAAAGAACTGCCGAAAACAAGGCGACAGCTTCGGGCGCTCGGCTCCAGCCTCCAGCCCGTCCCATTGCCTCTCTCGCTACGTGGATCTGACCCTGGCACTGACAGACCCGCTTTAACTGGACTGTGTGGAAGAATAGAGAGCTCGTGTGTTGTCTCCAGTCCGTGCGGAGTGGAGTTAGTCTGCGGTGCACATCGTGACCACACACACTGTCACCACACACACACTGTCTCCATACACACGGTCTCCATACACACTGTCTACACACTGTCACTACACGCACTGTCACGTCAGGAAGGAACTTAGTACATTTCCTGCATCAGCTGATGAGCTGACCTTAGGACCAGACTGTCCTGTCTGCCCAACTCCCTACAGTTTTTTTTAATAATGAAATGTTTCTTTGCTGAACTGCAGCATGTTACACCATACACACTACAGCAGTGGTAGAGCTTGAAAGCTCTACCACTGCTGTAGTGTGTATGGTGTGACAGGGGAGTGAAATCACTCCCCTGTCAAAGGTGTGCTCAGGGTGCAACATCACCAAGACAATTGGAGGATCACGGTTAGAAAGACTTTATTCTGTGTTTTGTTTTGTGTGTGTCTGTGCTGACCTGTGCTCAGGTCAGAATGTGAACAAAGGGTCTCAAACTAATCTGAAACAGAACTGCAGCGCCGCTCTATTTAGTTGCAATTCAAGAGTCAGGCTCCATAATCAGGCACAGGGCTACAGTCAGTTCAGAGAGGTAAAATTGTGAAGCAGTCAATAGCGAGAGATAAATACATTTGAATTGTGTCATGAATCAAACAGTGATGTTTGTCAATTTTAAAAAGATAATTTTCAAAGTCAAGAAAGTCGCATTTTGTCGCAATTAAAGTAAAATACCATTTACTTTTGTGTTAAGGTGCTCAGTGAACTACAGTGTCTCGCTCAACACACGTCACCAACACCAACTCAGCTCAGAGAAGGAACTAAAATCCGGCCATATTGACAACTGCAGTTATGTGAAAGAAAAGTTGGTCAGTTCTGTGAGCTGCTGATAAACAGAAGCAGGTCTACAAATTTAGGTTATGTATTATGGTGACTGTTCAATGAGCCAACCTCACTACACATACATTTAGGGCATTTAGCAGACGCTTTTATCCAAAGCGACTTACAGTAATTCATACATACATTCATACACTGATGGTAGTGGCTGCCATGCAAGGTGTGGACCAGCACATCAGGAGCAGTTTTGGGGTTCAGTATCTTGCCCAAGGACACTTCGGCATGCAGACCAGGGGAATCTAACTAGCGACCTTCTGATAACAAGACACTGGCTCTACCCCTGAACCACAGCCGCCCTAATACGACTGTCAGCTCTGTAGTCTTTATAATGATGTATTTTCACAGTGTTATAATTCACGTTCTGCAATAGCCCCGCAACGAAGGCTGGCCTCTACACTGCCTTTGTTTGTTAACACTGAAGCAGCCAGCATGTGTCATTTCATACAGAACGGTGTGTAACCAAGCGAGGCGTGATGGTACACATCATAACATGGAGATCTGGGGGGGTGGACAGGACCACTGTCTAGAACAACTGTGACGCTCTGCTATTACTGTTCATTACTTTCCTGTGTGCATATGTAACATAAAGAAGAGAAATGAGCTTCCTTGGGGAAAAGTCTAGCTGGGAAAATCAATTTTTCCTCATCTTCTAAACCGGCTTGTTTTTTTGATGTTTAAGAAATCGGCTTACTGGAGAAGGCCCACTGTAGTGTGGTTACTGTGCATGTAAGCACACAGTTATTTCAGTGTCAAGTAACCTTCCCAGCAAGAAATGACTTGTCATATCCCGGGAAACGTTGATTTGGTGGTTTGCAAGACAAAAGCATCTATATGTTGAGGTTAAAACGGCCCTAAATGTTCTTTAAAAGTAATATGACCATGGTTTTGAACATTTAGATTACATTAAACTGTTTTTAAGCAGCATTTCAATAACGGTATTTCAAAGTGCAGTTACAGTTTTCATCAGATTGACTCGCATTCATTCAACAACAAAAAAAAAATCTTCTTTATATATGTCACAAAGGAAAATATCCAACTATGGCTGTGGCTTATCTGCTACATTAATTTCAAGCAAAGCATTTTCTATTCAACACCTACACCACAAAAGGAGCTTGTGGTTGGTACTCACATCCAGGCGAGGAGGGATGTAGAGGCCACTACCCGACAGCTCCTCATAGCCGCCTGTCAGGTGTGTAGCACAGTGCAGGATATCCACCTGTCACAGACAAAACACACGTTTCAGTACAAATGTCATCACAACATTTGGATAGCTAAACAAATGTTTTTGCTACCAGCTGAAATGACAACAGGCTGAACATAGGCGTGATGGTGTACACAAACCTCTGATGTGTGCATCAGAGCCAGTCTGGTTTCCTGCTGGTGAATTCTCCTATTTAAATAACAGTTGTTTTTAGGCAATGCAACCACTGAACACTATGGCATTCTGACCGAGATGGGGCCCAGTGGAATCAGGGGGTTAGGGTGGCCTTTTATTGTGACCAGTCCAAGGCACATCTGTGCTGTTGACCTCCGGATCAGAGGTAACAAGTTAGTTTTGAATTGACAGATTTTATGGCCTTAGACAGCTGATATTATGAGCTATCATATATGTTAGTTTTCTGACCAAAAATAACCTTTATTAAGCATTGTAATGTATTTTAAAAGAAACCACAGCCAGCACATAACATTTAGTGCAAATGTTCAAATACTTATTGAGAAAAGATAATACTAAAAAGTTGGATTGCAAGTTGTCTCTGGAAACCCCCAAAAAAGATACATTTAGTTGCTGAGTGACGACTGATGTCAGTGAGGTTGGGTTTACAGTTATTCAGTTCTAGTAAATATACAGTGCATTCAGAAAGTATTCAGACCCCTTCACTTTTTCCACATATTGTTATGTTGTGCTAAAATATCATTTAAATTAGGTTTGTTCCTCATCAATCTACACTCAATACGCCATTATGAGAAAGCAGAAACATAATTTTAGATATTTTTGCAAAATGTCTTAGAAAGGAAAAACAGAAATATCACATTGACATAAGTATTCAGACCCTTTACAGCATTGAGTCATCTTGCGTATGACGCGACAAGCTCTGCACACCTTGATTGGGGGATTTTCCATCAGTGCACAGCCATTTTCAGGTCTCTCCAGAGATGTTCTATTGGGTTCAAGTCAGGCCTCTGGCTGGGCCTCTCAAGCCCCATTTACACGAAGGGAAAACGCAGATATTTCCATGCAGTTTGGCCTCTCATTTACACGAAAACCCTGTTTTTATCACAGAAAGCGATTATTTGTAAAAACTCCGGGCAAAGTGGAGAATTTGGAAAACTTATGTGTTGTCGTGTCAACTGGGAGAAACAGGGTTTAAGGTTCTCACGCTCATTAGGCTATGCGCCAGAAAATGCTTAACGTCATGTGAGCGCCCTATTGTTTTGAATGGAACAGGAAGTCGCTTGTGTTATTCATTGTGGTTGATTCTGAGGATTCTGATTGCCTTGCATGGCTTTATCCTTCTCCCTACACTGCCGCCCATAGGTTTGGCATAGTTATAATGGCGCTCAACGGCGTATTTATGCGGGTTGATGTAAATGACAACTTTTTTGAAAATGATGTTGTGTGCACAATGTTATTTTTGAAAACGGAGGGGGGGAAATAGTTGTTTCTCTAAATACCCTGCTATGTATAAACGTGGCCTCAGAGACATTCACAGAGTTGTCCTGAGGCCACTCCTGCTTTGTCTTGACTGTGTGCTTAGGGTCATTGTCCTGTTTGACGTCCTGAGAGCGCTGGACCAGGTTTTCATTAAGGATAAATCTGTACTTTGCTCCATTCAGCTTTCCCTCAACCCTGAACAGTCACCCAGTCCTTGCTGCTCAAAAACACCCCAAAGCATAATGCTGCTTCCACCACGCTTCCCCTTTTGGATGGTATTTGGCATGCAATGAGCAGTGCCTGGTTTCCTCCAGACATGATGCTTAGAATTGAGGCCAAACAGTTCAATCTTGGTTCATCAGACCAGGGAAGCATGTTTCTCACAGTCTGAGTGTCCTTTAGGTGCTTTTTTTGCAAACTTTTACTAAGGAGAGGATTCCATTTGGCTACTCCACCAGAGTGACCATCGGGTTCTTGATCACCTCTCTTATCAAGGCCCTTCTCCCCTGATTGCTCAGCTTGGCCAGGTGGTCAGCTCTAGGAAGAGTCCTGGTTCTCTCTTCTTCCATTTAAGAATTAAGGATGCCACTGTGCTCTTGGGGACCTTCAGTGCAGCAGACATTTTTTGTAGCCTTCTCCAGATCTGTGCCTCAACACCATAATGTCTCTGAGCTCTGCAGGCAGTTCTTTTGACCCCATGGCTTGGTTTTTACTCTGATATGCGTTGTCAGCTGTGAGACCTTATATAGACAGGTGTGTGCCTTTCCAAATCAAGTCCAATCAATTGAATTTGCCACAGGTGGACAGTCAAGGTGGAGAAACATCTCAAAGATGATCAAGAGAAATGTGAGGCATCTGAGCTAAATTTCAAGTGTCATTGCAAAGGGTCTGAATACATATGTCAATGTGATCCCTGATTTTTTTTAACTGTGTCAATACATTTGGCTCATGTTTTTTAAATGTGTGCAGCAAAAAGCCATATGGTGCTATCATGACTTTCCCACCAGCTCAGACTCCCTCAGCTGCACTATACCATGAATTTTGTGGTAACTGGAAACAGAGGTAGAGATCACTGCTTTCTCCTCTCCTTGGGCTGTTACCATAGCAACCAATTCATCACAAAGAAATAGATGTTAGTTGTGGCTACTCTTTCCATATTATTTGGTTTTAATGAACTTAAGTTGGTTTCAGTAGAAATTAAAAGTAGACCATGGGCCGCCATGTATCCATCAACAGACTGTGCTGTGTCTGCACTTCCCAGAAGAAAAAACGGGGTGAGTGCTCCCTGCTGCATATGTATGGTCAGATGATAACAAGACTAACTGGGGGAAAGAAGTTGTTGTGTTTGTCGTCATCCTGTTTGTAGTGTGGAGCAGTGTAAGGGAGTGGGGCTCTGGGTCGTCTGCTGACCTCAGCAGCATCTCAGCTGTTGTTAAAGAACACAGACCTGCAGGCAGCACACTTACGGTTCACTGCTGTTTGCATAAACTGGATCATTTGAATGTGACAAGTCCACTGTGAAAAGGCCAGTGCTTCAAATAAGTCAGACAGATGTCGACATTTGATGTTACATATCGTAAATATGGTCACTTTATTATTAGTTGGCAACCTGTTTTGTTGCTGTGTTTTTCAATGTCATTACTATTTATCGTTTAAACATTTACCTACACCTATAACAAAATTCCTGTGAAAAAATTCTCAAGGTCCAAAGTTCAAAAAAATCTCTTAACACACAAAGTTGAATTTTTTATTTAAATTTTAAGATTAATGGCTTGTGAAACAATTAGAGGAAATGGCAGTGAATTATATAATATGTAAAACTAGACTGTTACTTATTCTTTGAGTTATGTACTTGGTCGCCTGTCGTTATAATTCTCAGGAGAGGGTCAGAGTTTCAGTACTGAAATCTGTAAACATGACTCAACAAAACATAGATAAAACATTAAAACTTCACCTAGTCTGTGAGCATGACCATGTGCCAGAGTCACCGATTTTTATCAACAGTGGTGGATGTTCACTGGGTACTAAAGGCCTGGGCAATGAAACGATAGCAGTATACTTGCATTAGATGGCAAACACACTGACCCTTCTGGCCACTGTCCTGTTCTTCTGCTGCTGCTGTCCCCAATCCTCCCAAGTTGATCTTGCTGCCGGAGTGTCTCTGGGCTCATTGGGTAGAACAGACATGCCGGATCTAGCACTGCTGCTCCACCACCCAGCCTGTATACTCTACTGATGGCTCACAATCCGCCTCACCAGAGTAGGGAAAGGAGTGCTGATGGAGAGGAGATTCTGAATAAAGAAAGTCAGGTCCGCTTTCTAGTTTGGCAGTATTTTTAGTTATTTGTGCGATTTTCATTGTTGTGTTAACATAATTATAACCTACGTGCCTTGATAAAGTGGTTGTATTTAAAGCTTGGGTCAGTAAGTCGGAAAAACCATCAATCCCAGGTTAGATTTTGAAAGTATCCAGCCAGTAAACCCCGCCCCTTGAACTAAGACCTCTCTCCAAAGCCCCTCCCCCCAAACATGAACGCGCACTGTCCGACAACTACCGAACACCGCCAACGGATTCAGATTCCTGACGAACGGTTAGGAGGAGAGTGTATTGGTGCATCATTTTCCATCACAACGTCCAACTACAAGTAACTTCCTGATTTCTCATTCACCTGTAAGTAAACTCCTTATATTATGGTACATAGCCATTGCTAGTACTGATAGCTGTCAAGCTAGCTTTGTCAATATTCAGACATTGTTTTGAACATGCATTTTTATGTTTATGTAACTGATTGCTGGTTAGCTAACAACAGCTGGCTATGGTAACGTTAGATATTGCAAAGCTAAAACATCAAGATTAGTGTAGGGCCTACTACACATTTATTTTCTGTTATACTCAGTGATTCACAGACAAACATGAATATTGTATTGGACTCATGATAATACGATGTTTTGCATTTTAGAGCCTCCATGACAAGAGCATCGGTGACTCTGATTGTGAGTATGTGCCAGAGCCAAGCAGATTACGTCCAAGAAGATGACCGCGGGGACGAGGGCATCTCACGCTCATCTATTGCTTGACAGGCCAGAATTCAAAGACTTACTCTAGAGCAGAGGTCACTAAGGCGGACCGCGGTCCGAGTCCGGACCCAGACGCCGTCCTATGCGGACCCAGACCTATAATCAATAAATTACTGAGGGATTCTACATTTTGACGGGGCACTTATATTTTAACCAGCACAGCTTTCCTATTTTTTGCGGCATTTGTTTAGCAGACCTTACAGACCAATTGCATGCGAGTTAAGCCATCCCACATGATGCTGCTCAGCCAATCAAATCTGTGTAAACAACAGCATGACTCTGAACACAGAGATGAGAGAGATGAGAGGCGGGTGACAGGTGGAAAGGTTAGTTAGCGATAGAGGGAGATGACAGAGAGAAAAGTGAGCGGGAGACAGGAAGAGAAGACGGAGAGATGAGTGAGCGGGAGAGAAGACGGAGAGACGAGTGAGCGGGAGACAGGACACGGAGAGACGAGGAAGTGGGAGATAGGGAGAGAAGACGGAGAGACGAGTGAGCGGGAGACAGGACACGGAGAGACGAGTGAGCGGGAGATAGGAAGAGAAGACGGAGAGACGAGTGAGCGGGAGATAGGAAGAGAAGACGGAGAGACGAGTGAGCGGGAGACAGGGAGAGAAGACGGAGAGACGAGTGAGCGGGAGACAGGACACGGAGAGACGAGTGAGCGGCAGACAGAGAAAAGTAATGGCGCTCTCTAAGAAGAGAAAAGTGGATAGAGAAAATAGAGCTTTCAACCCGGAATGGACAGATTCATTCATGTTCATTCTTCCCACTGGGAGCACAAAACCAGTGTGTCTCATATGTTCAGAGACCGTGGCGCTCATTAAAAGTGCCAATGTGAAAGCCACTATGAGACAAAACGCAAAGTTTTTCATCAGACATATCCACTTAAGACTGAACTGTGGTCACAGAAAATACGCATTCTCAGATCCCAATATGAGCAATCAACCAGGATCCTGACCCATTCATTCACTGCCCAACAACGTGCTAATGAATGTTCCCTCAGAGTTGCTTGGATTTTGGGTCAACACAAAAAGCCATTTACTGATGGAGGGGTTGTCAAGGAGTGCATGAGTGCAGTAGCAGAGACCTTACTTGAGGGAAAACAAAAAGAAGAGCTCTGTGACAAAAATAGGCAAATACCTATGTCGTCGTCATCAACCACAAAGAAAGCAGAAATCTTAGCCCAGCTGGATGAAGCTATCCATAAGGCATCATGTGTATGCTTAGCTGTAGATGAGTCCACTGATGTGTCTGACAATGCTCAGCTATTAGTTTATGTAAGGTTCTTCAACAAAGACTATAATGTGTTCTGTGAAGACCTGTTAGGTGTTACTCCCCTTCAGACTAGCACAAGAGGAGAGGACATCTACATGGCAATTAAGGAGATGTTAACAAAGCGAGGAATACAGCCAAAACAAGCAGTTTCAATAACCACCGATGGAGCCCCTGCCATGATAGGAAGACAGAAAGGAGCTGTAGCAAGGATGAAAGAGGACAATCCCGACCTCATCTCTTATCAGTGCATAGTTCATCAATCTGTCCTGTGCTCCACCCTGTCTGATGAGCACGCAGAGGTGATGAACACAGTGATGAAAATGATACATTTTCTCAGGGCATCCTCTTCCTATCAGCATCGCTTGCTCAGGGAATTCCTGAGAGAAGTTGAGGCAAACGCTGATGATCTTTTACTTCACAACAATGTGAGATGGCTCAGCAAAGGCAGGGTTTTGGAGCGCTTTTGGTACATCAGAAGGGAAGTAGCAACTTTCTTAGCAGAGCTGAGAAGTCAGAAGGCAACACAGTTTTCTCTCTTTATAAAAGATGAGAAAAAGATGGATAATGTGGCCTTTTTGGTTGATATCACATCACATCTGAATGAACTGAATCTGAAGCTACAGGGCAAGGACAGTTCAGTTTGTGAACTGATGACAGCTGTCCGCTCCTTTCAGAGGAAACTTGAAGTGTTCAAGGAAGACCTGCAGGGAGACTGTGCACACTTCCCAGTAGTGCAGGGACAGGTTCAGGGACAGAGAGATGTGTCTCATTTTGTTGACTTTGCTGAAATTTACAATTAGCTTATCAACAAACGTTTTGACAGCTTCAGTTTTGGACAGCAGCTCACCATGTTCATTCAGAACCCATTTCTCATCACAGATGTCAGGGGGGGGAAGTCACACAGCACTTCCGATGGGTAAATGCTGGGCCTCTCCAGCTTCAATTGATTGATCTGCAAGCAGATATGGCCCTGAAAAAGCAGTTCAGCAGAACTGACCCTGCCACTTTCTGGCTCCAAATGGTCTCTGAGACAGCTTTCCCAGGTTTGAGGAAAGTAGCAATGCTCATCTTGACCATGTTTGGGTCCACATACAGCTGTGAGGCAGCTTTCTCCACAATGAACATAATTAAAACTAAATATCGTTCCAGGCTCACCAATGAGCACCTTCACATGTGTATGAGAATGGCCCTGACACCATTCCAGCCCAGATTTAAAGTCCTGGCAGGAGAAGTTAGAGCTCAGTTCTCTCACTGAACAACAGAAGGTGGGGGCATAAGATATAAGAGGGGAAGAAAGAAAAACTGTAAAACTGTTCAATTGTTAAGATGTGTTTATATTCATTTATTGTAAAAATTTGTTGAGACAGTTAACAAAGAAAAAGGGAAATTCAAGCTGCTGGTGCACTTTATTTTATTTTTTCAAAATGAATCACTTTATTTTAAGATGCACAATTTTTCAAATGCTATTTTATTTATTTTCTCTATTTTATTTTTAATTGCCGTCCTTCTTTAACCTAACCTTATTGTTATTATTATTATTATTATTATTATTATTATTGTTATTATATGTGTAGTTCAATGTACACAGTCACATGCAGATGTTGATACAACTATGAGGCTACTTCAATATATATATATATATATAAATTAAACAAAGTACAATTCAAAAATATTTATTGTCACTTAACATTGAAGTATACATGTGTACATTGAACTACACATATAATAATAATAATAATAATAATAATAATAATAATAATAATAATAATAATAATAATAATAATAATAATAATAATAATAATATAATGTATAATGTTTGACATTATGATGTTCTGGACCTTCGCTTGAGGAAATTTTCTCTAACTGGGCCTCTTAAAATTTTAGTTGAATACCCTTGCTCTAGAGCAATCCACCAGGCCCAACTGTAACAGGTCAATCCACTCGGTGTGCTTGCCAGAGGTGCTGAGAAATGCCCACAGATGTTGAAAGGAAGTGCTGTGGGCAACATCCTGACTCCGGTGTTTCCATGCTGCCACACATGGAAGCCTATATTTTACAGGAGGGGGTCCTGCGCCTTGCCAGACGAATCTGGAAAGACATTCTTGCTGTGACTGATTTTCCAAACCCAGGGGAGAGCAACAGACAATTGGGAGTTTCCTTCCAAGCAGGATCTAACCTGTAATGACACTGTAGGTGCTAGAATTGCACACTGGACAGACAAAATTACAATGCACAGTTTTCCTTTCTTGATCCATAACAAGAAAGTAAAAGATTGTATTTATTTATTGTTCTGTAATTATTCCTTGTTTTGCATTATGCGTGAATAAAGTCTTGAGAATGATAAATGCGTTTTCTTTACACTTTACAGTTCTTACACTTGACATGATACGGTAATAATAACAACTGAATTTGTCATGACTTTTTTATTGATTATTTTGGAAACCACATAAATAAATTACACTACAAGCAGTGTTTCCGACAGAATCAGACTTTAATCCTGGCGGTGGCTGTCCAGCCTTGGTGCCATAGAGCAGGCGCATTCAAGACTTCCGCTGACCAAATCGGCTAACTTCTGGTTTTGCATAGAGTGAAATGTAATCAGACGGCTTGTCTAGACTCTCTACTGAGTGTGGAGCAGGCAGTGCAGCTCTTCTTTGAGCTGGAAGGAGCTAAGGGAGATGCGGAGCCTGAAGCATTACCTGCATTTTAATGTAAATATTTATATATAACTTTGTAAATTTCAAAAACTTATGTACAAATTTAGCAAACACCAATTTATATTTGCATTCTGAGTTATAAAAATGGTTCGTTAAACATGTTTGTGGTTTTCACAGTAAAAAACTTTTTCCTACTCAGATTTTGTGTTTTTTGTGTGATTTTAGGTCTAATGTGTTAGGAAATAGAGAACAGTTTTAGTCTTTATTGCTGTGTGAAAGAGAGGGAATGGACTAATTGGGGATGATTCCAGTCCAAATTTTACTGAGCATTTTTAGACTATTAAAGTTCTTACCCCACACACCATCTGGATAGATCTGCAAATTGAAAATGTGCCCACAGGACCCAGATGGCTCCCAGAGTTAGTAATCAAAGATAAACTGGGTGTGTCACTGTTGAAAATCCATATTTCTGAAAGTAGTGGCAGTAAGTCTTCTAAAACAATAATTATTAGCTACTTAAACAGAAGCAAAAATTATAGTATAACTGTAGTGTGTAACATATTCTTTATATGTCTAAATGACTGTAAACATACAGTATCTGCATTTCTAAACAAAGAGTTGTAATTTCTCAGTAAAAATATACTAATAGTGTAGGGCTGAACAATTAATACAGTCTACTGTATCTCATTTTTAGGTGACTATTCTGTAGAGTTTTCATTAGTGGAGAGATCCATTGGGTTGGGCAATATATCAATGTTGTATCATTATAGTGATATGAGGCAATATATCATGTTGGATTTTGGGTATTGTTATATTGTGATATGTCTAAGCATTGTTATTTCACTGCCATGGCAAAGAGGTATTATGTTTTCGGCTTGTCCGTCCATTAGTCCCTGCCATTCTTGTGAATGTGATACTTTAAGGACACTTTGAGGGAATTTCTTCAAATTACATATAAATGTTAACATGGATCAGAGCACTGTGTTCTATGTTATTGATGGGTGCTTTTAGCTTGTGGTTGGGTCTATGGAAAAAAAGGATACAGGACTTTATGATAGTGTGACCCACTGTGTGTGATGAATTAGACACCTTTCAGGTCAATGTGATATAGAGTTAATAATTACATATCAGTAGCAGGCCTACTTTACATCTGATAGAACGTAGGCTTATTGTTCTTGGCAGGTTCTAGGGCTGACTTGAAATAAAATTTTAGTAGGAAGGACATACAGTTTCAGTGACACTGTAGCCAAAAGGTTTTAGAACTCTGGGAGAGGTTGCTATGATCAATGGTGGTCAAGCCCATGTATGACTGTCAAAGCAAACTGCAAAGAATGTCACTGGACTGTACCAGTCTGATACCTGATTTCTTTTTGGCCAACTTGAAGCTTGTAAACCTGTTTGTGTAGAGGTGATTCAGTGAATTACACAAATGGGGATAATGGTGCCCACTTTAAGACCATCTCCGTTCAAAGACTTTCATGGTTATGCGCTCTGTTGTTCACACATTAAAAGTGACAGGGCTTAGATAATTTATGTTTGCTGTGGACATCACTGTGGACTAACAGTAGCATCCTCTCATTGGTTCAGAACACATCCCTGGCAGATGGGAGTCCCATGCCCAACTCTCCTAGCTCCATGGTCAACCAGTACAGACTGGAGGAGGATGAGGAGGAGCAGCTGGATGCCAACACCAAAGACCTCTTCATCGCCGTCGATAACCCAGAGAGCCATGTCACTGCCATTGAAACCTTCATCATGTACAGAGTCGTAACCAAGGTGAGGATATCATATTGTACATGTCTGTATGCAGAGCAGAAAATTAGTGCAACTGGCCAATAATTCTCAGAATACTGCATATTGAATTCTTCCCCTAGGCCTAAGAGCAAAGGCATTTTATCAGCTTTCTTAACTCAGGAAATTATTTCGAGCTCTGCTGATATTTTGGAGAGCTGCAGAGTAGTCCCTAATCTGTTAGGATCAGCAGAAGATCATGGCCAGGAAGAAACTGCTTAATGACCACGTTCTTATTAAAAGATGCCACAAAGACAGGAATGTAATATTTGTGACCTTGTTGCAAAAAACAACATCCTCAGTCTCAGTGATTTTGTAACACGGATGTTGCAGCTTTGCAGAAGTGATGATTCATTCACAAACAATAATTCTGGCTTCAGATCTTATGCAGATTCAGTTTATTCACCACCACTCGTTGTGAAGTCCTGGAAAAAACAGTGCTACACAGCTATGTTAGATGATAATTTGACAGTCACAAATGGCTGACCAGTAGTCACTTACAGTCTACTGTGCAAATTGCTTATTACTACCAATTATCATTATCAACATTTAAGATATTTATTAATTTTTGCATCATACTATTACACACATTACTCCCTACCCACTCTACAGTGGGTGATTAAAACTGCCCAGAAGATCATTGGCAACCATCTACAGAGCATCAGTGACATCAGTGAAATACGATCTCTGCACAGAGCCCAAAGAATACTAGCTAAAAAAAAAAGCTACTAAAAACTTGCCTTTCATTGTAAAGCCCTTTGTTGTAGAATGAGTAATAAATGAATCTTGTGCCTTCAATATAACCAAGAGAAGGTTCTGATCATTAGTTGAGGATCTCTTGATTCAAACCTCATGTGGGGCTGGCTGTGGCTCAGGAGGTAGAACAGTCATCCACCAACTGGAGGGTCGGTGGTTCGATCCCCAGCCCCTGCAGTATACATGACGAAATGTCAAAGATACTGAACCCCAATTTGCTCCCTGTGGCTATTCCATCGATGTGTGAGTGTGTATGAATGGTTATCGCTCCTCTGCCACCAGTGTATGAATATGTCTGTGAATGCTGACTTGTGTTTAAAGGCACTTAAATGGTCACTTACACTAGAAAAGCCAGATCTACAGTCCATTTACGATTGACCATGTTGTCAGGTGAAGCAACAGATTTATTTTTCTTCTTTGCTGTACACAGAGCAGCAGAAAAACAGTCTGGCCATCTGTGAGGCTTTACAAAGCTAGTCTTGTTTCAAAATGACCTAACGGTAAATCTAACTGTGATGGAAATGGGGAGAAGGGGGATGAAACATTTGTAGAAAGGAGGTCAGAGCTTTACTATGTACACGTTTCTTCAACCTCTTAGTCAGGAGTGTTTTAGTTGTACAGCAGTTTAACTTTAAGTGCAATTCCTAGGACAAATTACAGCACGCTTGATAAATATGGGCTCATGTGTGTTTGTCTTGACAACACTACCACTACCTGAGATACCAGGCATAAAGTTTTGTGGTGTCTTGGGAATGATTTGCAACTACTCTCTCCAGACCACACGGAGCGAGTTTGACTCCAGTGAGTATGAGGTACGGAGGCGCTACCAGGACTTCCTGTGGCTCCGAAGCAGACTGGAAGAAAACCACCCAACACTAATTGTCCATGTATGTATCAGCTCACAACATCATCGCTGAACACACCTGTGCTGCTGCCACTTGGACCAGTTTTTGGATGATTACTACATCACATGTCACACACACCAAGCATTCATTCATTTTCGCACTGTATGAGAATCAACATGAAGAGAGCAGACATTTTTTTCATTTAACTTGGATATCTTCTGAGTCTTTAAGACAGGTTACAACAACTTACCTGAATTGAGATACATTTATTGTACAGTATATGCACATTCACGGTTGAAATTGTCTTTTAATTTTAAGGTCATGATTCGTTTTCAAACTAATTTGAATTTAATAGTGACACCTCTGTTGTAGGTCTGTATTTGTAAAGATAAACAGACCATTGGTTTTAGCCTCTGACAAAATTCTGTAAATGTAAAAAGAAGTCCCCCCCTCAGTCAAAAGAAAAGCTCTGGGGTACTTCACTGATCTGGTCAGAACATAAAATTAAAGAAAATCTTTGTTTAGGGAGTAGCAAGGTCATTTAGAGCTTTATAAACAAGTAAATATTAAATTCTATGAGGGTGATGAGGGTAGTCCTGCATTGTCTTCAGCAGTGGGGCAATATAATCCATTATCCCTCACCTTCTTGGGCCATTATTCAGCACCATGGCTCTGGAACCGCAACTTGACCTAATGTGCCAAGGCATACCACTGAGATGTGGTAATTCTTGTGTTTTTTATTTCGACCATGTTTATAACATCACAGAGTCATATTAGGTCTCTCTAACTACGCTGTTTGTAGTGAGAAGGGGGGTTTGATAGCTATGTAGTATTTACATGACTACCAAATATTTGGTAGCTTTCAAAACCTGTTGGTTGTTGTTGGCTTTGTAAGCAGGACTCTTGACCAGGCTGCTAACTATGCTAATTTTTTGAAGTAACTGAGTTTGTGGAGCTAAATGAGACTACAGGTTTTGTCACCCTGTAACTGAAATGCTATGTATTTCCAAGTTAATCAAAGCTAATTTATTTATTCACATATGTAAATGTACATCAGAGAAACCGACCATTAGCTTGTAAAAACAATAAAATGTCATCCTCTGTTGGTGGTATGCATCTGCCTTGCACCTTGCCCTGTCTCCCTGTGTCCTCAGCCTCTCCCAGAGAAGTTTGTGATGAAAGGCATGGTGGAGCGCTTCAACGATGACTTCATTGAGACCAGGAGGAAAGCTCTGCACCGCTTCCTCAACAAGATATCTGAACATCCCATACTGTCCTACAACCAGCACTTAAAAGTCTTCCTCACAGCACAGGTCTCTCTCCCTCTCTCTTCCAGTCACACTTACACTCACACACTGTTGAATGAAGCTTGCTGGACTTTTGAGAAGGTTTTGTTTTTCTGCTAAGCTACAGGTGTATAAGCTATTTAATGTCATGAAGCCAAATAGTTGCTGCTCATCACAGATTTATTCAGGTTTATTCCCCAATCAGACATATTGACATACTTATTGATAGTCTAAAATCATGTTGTATGTAATACATTTAGACCAGTATAAACATTTAACAAAAACTTCATTGGCTCTGGCAGGAGTTGTCATCTCACAAGAAACAGGGTCCAGGCTTCCTGAGCAGGATGGGGGAGACGGTGAGAGCGGTAGCCAACTCGGTACGAGGCCTGAGGAGCCGGCCAGAGGAGTTCACGCTGATGCAGGAGTATGTGGAGGACTTCAGTAACAAGATCTGCTCTGTGGACAAAGTCACCCAGAGGATCATCAAGGAACAGAGAGGTACCCAGAACCAAACCATTATTCCTAGTCTCAGAGGATTATATATGAATTCCCATAGCTTATAATAATACTGACTAATGAAAACATAATGATGAATATTATATTCCATTTCTGCCAATAGATCCTTGATCATTGTGACCGTTGAATATGTCTGTGTTGTTCATGTTTTTTCTCTGTGCTTTCAGAATATGTGGATGAGTTGAAGCAGTACAGCCCCACCTACACCCAGTGGGCGGGGTCAGAGGAGGAGCTGGCGGATTCACTGAACGGTGTTGCCAGCTGTGTGGAGCGGTGCAGTAAGGAAACGGAAGAGCAGATCTACCATCTGTCTGAAGTCCTTGTACCCGCCCTGCATGAGTACGTCTTGTGTGCTGAGACCCTGAAGGTGAGCCCAGACCACACTGCTATATCTGACCTCCTCCTCACCACTGAGGAGGCATCTCTGCTCGTCTGTATATTAAGCTGGGACCGGTTCCAGAAAGCAGGTTTAATAGAGGGCAGTGCTTCAGCACGCCTCACTGTTGTGATATGGAGAGGGCAGAAAAAACTACTGGAAGCTTGTGACAAGTGCCGGTACGCAAGGAAAAGTCATGGTGAAGTGAAGTCCTGGTACTGCGTACTGGCTCACCTAAGGGACTGTGCGTAGTTCACAACCATCATTTCCCAGACTTAGATGCTGGATTGCATTCTTTACATTTTTAAATATATTTATTTGTGTGTAACCTGACAGGGACAAAATGCAGGTGGCAGCAACTGAAGATGAAAATACTGATCAAACAGACAGATTATGAATTTTCAGACATTTACTTTACAATCTTACGCAACAGCATTTAATAAATATAAGTCAACATGTGATGAATTTAAACAGTGTCACTAGATGAAAATTAGAAAGCATCCTGACTGGAAGCATCCGGGACAAGAAGGCTCCAAAGCGGCTGATTAAAACCACTCAAAACATCACCAGTACCCATCTACAGAGCATCATTAGCCCCATTCACACCTCCCTTTCAGTGCGTAAATCATGCGCCGATTCTCCGCATCGTCGTCTGTATGAAAGTTACAGATGGAGAGGCGGGACAGTTTTGCTGCGGCTCTGATGCTCCTCCAGAGGAAGTATCAGACAGAGGCCGAGGCGAGCCGGCATCTGTCTCCGGCAGCAGAGCCAGGCAGCTCCGGCAGTTGAATGGCGGTGATTATGTGATGTGATTCAGAGCAAAACACTTTTACTCTCCTGTCTGTCTCCTTCCACTATTGTGTTGTTGTAGTTACTGTCTCACAGTGACGGTCAGCCCTCCAGACAGAGACTTCAGTCAACTTTCCCCCAGAAAACAGCCTCGTCCCCACGAGTGACAGAGTCATACAGCATCCGCTGTTACTGATGGCGATTATGTAATTATATCATTTAGAGCGAAACATTTAACTTCATCACTTTCCAGGATGCATGGTGGGTCAGGATCTAAATCACAACACATTATAACATCATCCATATGATAAGAAACAATTGGCAAATACATATTTAGATTAACAGGTGGAAACTGGGGTGACATTTAAAAAAAAAAAGCACTCCACCATAAAAAAAAAAAAAAAAATTCTTATGTAGCATAAAGAGACAATAACTCACATTTCGTTTTACAACCCTGGTGTTGTAAAATAATTATTAAATGAACCTTTGAAATGCTGTTCAAAACATATTCAGAGTATTTGCAGCCTAGACTTTGATACTTGATTTCGTCCAGTTTTCCTGACTGACTTCATCAGCACTGTTCACATGATCTCCCATATAATCCTAATGTTAATGCTGTGTTCCAGTCAAAGTCGGAATTTCGTTGTTGAAATTTCCAACCTCTGACCTCCAAACATTCCAGGTGCACAACACTAAAGATAAACGAAAAACTTAGCCAACCATGACAAACTGCTGGTTTGGTAAGTGTACACACAGGTGAACCCTCAGCAGTGCAGCCTCCTGTCATATGTAAATGAGGAAGAGAAGGTAAATGACACTTGAGGCAACACATTTATATTTCACACTGTGAATGTTTATACTTGGACACATCTACATTTTCCATTCAGTGGCCTTACACAAATACTGTCGTCTACAAACACATCCTACCACCTCCTATGGGTGCTGCCAGTGTTATGTGATGTCAAACAACTGCTCCCTCATTAGTCGGAGTAGATATATTTTGCTTTGAGTTTACAAGTAGGAAGTCCGACTTTGAGAAGCATTCCATGGTTGTTATCGAGTGGGAGGCTGAAAAGATGTTGTGTTCCAAGTTGTTCCAATTCTCCGGCCACTGTCTTTGTTTCCAGAGTGTTGTGCAAAGGGAGGGTTGAGCTCATCGTAGTGTTAGCTCCGTGCTCGTATGACCGCATTTGTGCACGCTGAGCAGATATGCTTCCTCGCAAAGATGTTATCCACATGCGGATACTGTGCTTTCTATCACGTGCACACGTCTGGTTTATATGTGCATATGGTTTTATACCTAATACCATCAAGGAAAACTAAAAGTGAGATACACAGAGGCTTTAAATGTGTCAGGTGCTGTGGAGTTTTCTTTTTCTTTCAAGCTCTGATATCAGAGTCACAAAACATGACAACAGTAGTTTCATTGTGTGCAGTAAATGTGTCATCTCCTAGAGAGCCATTGCTTTTTAATCTGTTATAGAAAAATGAATCCATGTAAACTGGTGGAACACAAACTGATTTACTTTAAAATAACTTTAGTGACTTTAGTGATTTCCTGGAGCAGTTTCACTAAAGGGGTTATTGTTTATTGTTATAGTTTTTGTAATGTTTCATTACTTCACTGTCTGGACTCGTCTGTTGAGCAGTTAAAAATGGGGAGAACAAGACTTCCAGGCAGTTCAGTCGGCATTGTTTCTTTAAATTGATTTCTCTACAGCACCGACCACATAGATGATGGGATGCTTTGAGAAAATGTTTGTAAAAATGAACATGTGTAGAATCACACTTAAAAACATTCACTTATCAATTGTTGTTGTCAATCTAAGTTTTATTAAAAGTAAGTCTTTGCTGGTCTGTCTCAGGCTGTGATGAGACGGAGGGACAACATCCAGGCTGAGTTCGAAGCCAAGAGTGAGGCCCTGGCATCCAGAAAAGCTGACCAAGATGCAGTAAGTGCGATTTTACATCCACACACACTGACAGGAAACCAAACAGACTCCTGCCATCCTCCCTCCCTGCATCCTTCTGAGCCAACTGATGTGTTTGTGTGTCCTCCAGTCATCTTCCCCGAGATTAGCTTTAATAAAGTGAAGCAGAGAGAGGGGCCTCTCCCACAGGGCCACCCTCAGCTCATATTGGGGGAAAAAGGAGCTTCCTGGGAGGATTATCTAGATATCCAGGCTTGTCAGTTGGAAGTCAGTCCTCAGCTCAGTGGGAGTAAGAGCTGTCAATATTATTTCACACTGTAATCCCAGCAGCTAATCACGGCGTAATGAAAATTCCCATATCCTCTTTATATGACGACTGGCTTCTAAATGTCTGGAGACAGAGGAAGAAGGAGGAAAGTTTGTGAAATCAAAGGACAAAGCTATTTTTAGACACTGTGTGTGTGTGTGTGTGTGTGTGTGTGTGTGTGTGTGTGTGTGAGAAAGAAAGAACGGAGAGGCTTTAATTCAGTCCACCAGCTTTTAATGCATTTCAGTCTGCTTCTTCCTTTAACAGATCTGAACTAATGAGAAGGGAAATGTCAAATAGAAGCCTTTGTTACTGCTTCCAACAATGTGGCCACACACTGAGTTTAATGAGAGCCCAGGAAACACAGCAGCTTTCATTCAGCTTTTATCTGAAGGAGCTCCCTTTGAATACATTAATTTGTTTCTTATCTGGAGAAAATGCTGATTTTTAAGAAGTTGTCATTTAAGGAATCAGGTGGACCACCTGTGTTACTGGATAAAGAACAGGGCTTGTGGTAAAGGTTAATAGAAATGCTTAAGCTGGATCCCGACCAGTATATCAGTTGGCCGATATTATACTGGTATCATCGTATATGCTGTCCAATATGGGCCGGTGCAAAAACTTTTTCAAAGAGATAATAATGCAGATACAGATGCTCAGGGTGATGTATGATTACTGAATTCCCAGTGAAGTTTACTGATTCAGTGCACTAGTGTCATTTTGCACAATATAATGTCCCTGTTACATCTGTATCATAAGTGTTAACCATGTTTGAGGAATCATTGTAAAAAGTGTGTGTACATCTGCCGATATGTCAGAATTTTTTACTCACTAATATCGGTATCATCATTGGTATGGTCGGGCTCTATCTGAGGTTTCTTTGTAGTATCTTCAGTTCTACAAGTCTTAGTGTTGCAGCCATATTATTGTTTCTGTGTCTATAGGATGTATTTGGTTTCTTAGTTACTCCATCAGTCAGAAACACTATACATATATATATAGATACATGGCATTAAACACCTCGCAGTCCATTTCATTTCCGGTATTTTAGCGTTTCCATTATCAAATGTTGTGGATATTACCAAAAGAACCCCTCCATGCTGTCCTGCTCTTTCACTACCCTTCTGTTGAGGTACCTGACCACTGATCAGTGGTCAGTTAAAACAACCAGAGTCTTCTCATCCTCTGCGCTCTGGTGGATCTCCCAAGCTGTTTTTTCAGCAGTCTTCTGTCTCGCTGCCTGCTGCCTTTTCTCAAGCAAAGCCTGTTTCCCTGTTGTAATAAGCAACCACATACCAGGAAGAAAGTACACAGAATGTGTGTGTTGTATGACCTGTGGGTAGGGAGTGTATGGTGGAGCAAGAGAGCGTCAGAAAAAAGGGAGAGAAGAGAGTGAATCCAAGCAGAGCAGAGGAAAGAAAAGGTCATCAGTTTGTATATGTTGTTAATCTGGCTGAGGAAGTGAAAGCAGTTATCTCATAAGCCTGGCTTAGGTTTAGGTATATTGATTATGAGAAATGTCTGGTTCTAAGAGTACTATACCATATGTTGGTGTAAACACGGTATTATCACACTACAGTAGGGTTGGAAACCTGGTTGCGAGTGTGCGTTTCATTTTCATTTTGCAATAATTATTTGAGTAGACTTCTGCGCCATCATGGGCAGCCCAGAGTTGCTCTTTGTCGTTCAAGGATTTACTTGAATTTTTTGACATGACCATCAAGTAGCTGAATGGACTTGTATTTCTAGGTGTGATCCAAAAGTCAGTTTGGCTGAGGCATTGTCAGTGCAGTGATACACTGACACACAGCTGATCTGATTGGTTTATGCATCTATTCAGTCATAACTGGAAAGCACACTCCATCAAATACAAAGCTCACATGACGTCTTTTATTATTATCACTTTGTCTGTATCAGTATGTGTCTTCATCACACTGCAGTCACTTCTTAAAACTATCATATCTGGACTGCAGACTGGAAAAGATATGATCAGTCCTCCAGAAATGTCATGTGTGAGCCGGGGTTCACAGCTGGACTGACCAATATGATGAGGACCTTTCTGAACTTCAAACAGGACAGAATTAATTTATTTCCTTCTGTCAACATTTATCTGACCTTTATTATGAACTTTTTATGATTCAACCTTCAGACTGAATATGATTCTACGACACAACACAGCCAGGAGGGGGCAGTGTCGCTCTAATTTGAACTCACACTGAGGAACAAGGTGTGATCCACCAAAGCATGTTCCTTTATTGTTTAGTTTTGTCAAAAGTTTCCTTGAAAGAGTTAAAACACCAGGACTACTTTTACAGTTTTACGTTGTATAATTTGTAATGCAAGACTTTTGAATAGATCATGCTATGTTGTTGGTACTTTTATGACCTGAATGCTTCTTCCTTAACACCTTTTAACAAATTAATTAGTCTAAAATTATTTATGTTAGAGTTTAACCAGTGTCATTATTTGGATTGGTGGTCTCACACACAGTCATTGAAGTCATTTAAATTCTGACTGATTCTTATTATGAGTAGATTCTCAGAGACACTGATGCATTGATAAGAACTTAAAAGTCAAATATGGCTCTTTTTCCTTATGTAACTGTGACCCGACTGATTACCTTAGCACTTCTCCTGTGTTACATGCCATCCACATCGGCCCAGAAACTTCTCCCTACTGCTGCTGGTACTGGTACTACTTCAAAAGCTGAAATAAGTTCAATTTGGTAAAATGGAGGATTGGAAGTTATATTGTAAATATGCAACAAGTGTTTCTCAACTTGTATAGTCGTCAGCATCAATGCTCAGACTGGCAGTGCTGATGGATGCTATCTGTCAGAAGAAGATGCTCAATGCAAGGTGTCATGGGTGGAGAGTAGGTTTCAAATACAGGCTTTGCTATTCTCATTTTGAAAAGCACTGTATAAATGCATCTACTGTACCTTCATGGTGGAATAAAATATGAAAATGTATGGAGTCCAACTAACATTTCTAAATGCATATCCGCTCTGTAAATCAACTGTCCTGTGTTCTCATTTGCGAAAAGTCTGAAACCAAAAGGGAGAAATTATTGTCTTTTGTTTTTGTAGTTTTTGGTTTTATAATGGCACTTTATAGTTTTGCATAAATTCAAATGAATACTCTAGGCATTTATTCACATATACACAAGATATACACATGATACCTTGTAGATACAGCCAATCAAATCTTGCATAAAGGAGTTACATCTGCAGCCTGTCAGAGACAGAGTAGACTGTCACACTGAGATAGACAGCAGCCTGCTACGCAAGAGCCATAGACTCTGAACAACAACCCACATTAGCTTTCCTGCTGAAGTCTCCTTGTTATCTGACTTTCAAACAGAAACAAATTATTTTCCTGCACCAGAGCTTGTTGAACGAGCCGCCAGACAAACATTCACTGCAGAGAAGCATAGGCTCAGTCTGAACTTTTAAGGTTACAAAAAAAATCTAGAGGAACTTGAATGTGTCGTTACTGGTTACACTATAAACTGCAAACAAATACATATCATTTGCTATTTGCATGGTAGTGATGCACTGATCACAATTATATCCATTAGCAATGTGGATAATCTGTGAAGTGGGCAACGTAAAAAGCCTTCTATGAATAATGTTTTGTGTTCTTCTACACGTCCAAAAGGTCTCTCATAAATTCTAGATTCATACGGTGAGATTGTTTTGAGGGGTTCACCAATTGTCAGTGTGGCCAATTAGCAGGGCCGATATTCAGCATTTTTCAGACTATTGGTATCGTCAATTTTTGTGTCTGATTGCCAGTAAAATAAATTGATTTTAAAAAAATTCACTGCTTTGGCTCTGATGCTGCATGCTTTCTCCGTCTGGAGTCACAACTCTGTGGTCTCACTCAGCGTCCCACAACACTATCTGATGGTGACACATCACAAGTGACAGTCTGTCAACACTGAATCATGTGAATCTGCAAAGTAACTGAAAGCTAAAGTTGTCTAATACATGTTGTGGAGTGGAAATATTGAGTAGCAGAAAATGGAAATACTCGAGTACCTCAAAACTGTACTTAAGCACATTGCGTGATCAAATTCTAGTTAAATTGCCTGGTTATTCTCAGCTTTGACACTAAGATTTGTATTTTTACTGCAAATGTATATTGGTTCCAAATATGGTTTATCTCTCTTGTTTATGAATAATCGGTCTCAGTATCAGCCCTGAGAAAACATATCTTTCGACCCCTAGTTTGGAGTAAAGCAGCCATCCTCCAAATAAATACAGACCTCCATCAGAGCTGTCTTCAAGATATTAATTTCAGAAGCTAAAAGTGTAATTCTGGTTCCTCTGGAAAGTTCCCTCCATGACAGTCACATCATTAGTTTCCCCTTCATTATTAATGCAGGTTCAGTGCCGAACCAAACTACTTGACTTGATAATTAATTGGCTGTAGCACATTAAACAGCATGTAAACATACCTCCCAATGTCATCTGGGTCCGGTTGGATGTTGGTGTCTTCTTTACTCCTTATTACCACTAACAACACGCTGTCAGCCTCGGACTTGTAAGCTCCAGCACAAGTTTCTTTACTTTGTTTTTTTGCTTTCTTTGCTCTGGCAGCCCGCCCACTGCTGTCTAACAAACATGGATACCAACGAGCTCCTCCAGCCTACTGGGACCGAAAGGAGCATCTCTGATATTTCCCCAACAACCTTTTATCCTATCCTATAATAATAAAAACTACACATGTAGAAACATGTTGACATTAGTCTGCTATAACTCAGTTTGACTAATATAATACTGAAGTATTTCACTTAAGAACCTAATGAAAGGATGTCGAAAACCAGATACAATATTTCCTTTTCAGATTGCTAGAGTGATTTACTTCATACTGAATACATTTGCATCTACTGTAAGATATCCTGTACAGTTACTGCACTAACTGCTTCATAGCTAAACTCAGCTTGGATATTATGTTACTACTGGAACATTGGTAGGGGAGACAAATAATGGTACACACACACACACACACACACACACACACACACACACATACGCTAGATGCTATTCAGTCGCAGCCTAGACAAGGTGGCTGGATCAATATCAGTGCAGTAGCAAGCAGGCCATTGATGTCCCCACTGTGTGTGTGTGTGTGTGTGTGTGTGTGTGTGTACGTGCTGTGGCTAAGCCCATGTTAAGCGTGCTTTGTTTATTGAACTTGACTAAATGCCATTGTCAGTCTAAATGTCAGACAGCTAATCCGAGCTCAGGATCAGTGAATCCAGCAGCATGATAACATCTGATTACCTGCACTGTGAGGAGAGCTAACATCACGTGTGCTTTAGGCTCTCCATATAGTCTCAGACTACATTTACTGTTCATGTTTAATGCTGAAATACACATGATGATATTAATAGTTAGTGTGCATAATAACACCTGGTTCATTGTGACGTTAACTCAGTCTCTGAATCAAAGGCTATTTGATGCAGTGGATGTTTGTTCAGTGTCTCCCATGATTCTCAAATGGTTATCTAATGCTGCTCTAATGATTTATGCCAATAACTAACATTGTGCTGTAAAACATAATGTGCACTTGTTTGTAACTCCCCAACTCCCTCCCAAGATTGGGCTGCAGTGAAGTAACTTTATGTGTAGAGGAGGAGAATAACCACACTCAATTCATCTTTTTTTTCTTTTTAGTGGTAAATGGGCTTGCAAAAAGAAATGTGCATACTTTTAGAGTAATTGGAGCCTGTCATGCTGCAAATTTAATACGTTCCACCATCTTCACATTTAAAGGAGAACGTATTGAAGATATGGCCAGAACTGTAGTTTCAAACATTATCAACTCAATGTGAAGAAACAGCAGTGTTGACGTTATGTCAAAAACCGGGGCTCAAGACTGCATTTTGTCAAACTTTTTGGAGACAGTGTAACTAATTTTTGTTAAGAGGAGTACCTGTGTGATTTGATGATCAAATAAAACAACATGGCACTACTTACAATTAAGAAAATACTCAGCATTCTGATTTTAAGAAAGTATTTCAATCTTAAAGAAGTTCCTTTTTTTTTTTTTTTAACAGCTTTGCTGTCCTGTGTGTTTTTTTTTTTTTATAAAATCAACATCATCGTGTGAAACACCAGGAGCAACATTTCTGTGGTAACCTTTTGCCATCTTAGGGGAGGAGAGGCGTGTTACTAACCACACATTCTATAACTGATTACTGTTAAAATATTAAGTTCTTTAAACGTCCTTTATGTAAGAAAGGTCGATTTTTGAGTCTCCTTACAAATTTGTCAGATACTGACGCTTTGAGGTGGCGACCTTCTTGACCCACCAGTGAGACTCAAGAATCAACCTTTCTTACAAGTAAGACCTGTAACAATTATTTGAAAAAAAAAATATCCCTTACAGCACCTCTAAGGTTGAATTATTATGTCTGGCACTTGATGCTGACTGCTACAATAGGTGAAAACAAAGTAAATACTGGAGAATCAGAGGAGAGAGGCGCCTCCAAACTTGCTCCAGGTCTTAGAAGAAATATTAATTGAATTGTGTAGCCATTAAAGGGCAGCTGAAATGGCTGTATTCACATCACTGACATGATATAGCCGTATGAAGATCATACTGGAACGTGTAATCAAAAAGTTGCTGATTTCGACATCTAGCAAACATAGAGCAACGTTCGCGTTAATTTAAAGTGGTGGTGGCTTTAACTTCAAACATCATCATTTAATTCATGATTCATTCATTATATTGACTGGTGCAGCTTTAAGGAGGGGACCACACATGTAGTTATGAGAGTCAGGTGCTTTTCATTCATTTGACGGTATTTTTATTGAACTGTGTTGAACGTTTTGTCCTGACTGTGTTCTCTTGTTGTTTAGTATAAAACAGTTGTAGTACACAATCGTGGCAGATACACATTGAATATTAAACATTTTCTCTCACCCTGTTGTCTGAGTTTGTGAAAATGTATTACTCCCCTGTATGGACAGCATTTTTTTTTTTTTTTTGCTTGTCATTATGAAGTAAATGTTGATGCCCAGTGTGATGGCTGTAGAATAATGACACCATCGGTGTGTAGATTTGTTCACTCTAAGCTTGCTTTCAGTACTGATCCCTCTGCCACTGGGCAGGAAATCTCCGGTGGAAATGAAGGCTGGCTGGTGATCCACTCAGGCTGGCAGCCAGGCATCACTTCTATCTGCTTTCATGTTTCCATTATAGACTAAATGAATGAAAGAACTCATGTCTTGTCCTATGTCCTCCCCCACACTTTATACTTCTCTTGTGCACAAGTTTCACAACACCAGTTGCTTCTACAAATCCATCCAGAGTGCCATAATGTGAGGCTGTCAGCTCATTGCATCAAACCACTCGAACAACTGCAAGAGTTTCATGTCTAATTCTTGAGTAACAACTGCAAGAGTTTCATGTCTAATTCTCGAGTAACCTCACACTTTTTGGTAAACCTGTGCATTATTTGATATCCTCCTCTCCCATGCTTATTAGAGAGCCACACTTAATCACTTGAAGCAGTTGTGAATCTCATCTGTGTGCTCACATCAGTGCAACTACACCATTGGCTGACACGTTTCCCTGTTTGGCTGTTACAAAGCAGACCTCTCTATTCAAAATGCTTGAGTGGTCATTCTCCTCTCTTATAACATCTCTCCTCTGACGGTGGAGTACCCTTCGAACTCTGACTTTCTTTCTGACTTTGTAACCTTGCAAATTTGTATAGTGTTGAAGAATGTGTTGGTCAGATGGTGCTTGTTGTCTGGAAGTGTTTGGTCATTGTTTTGTGTGTTTTGACTTCCAGCTGCAGGAGGAGGTGGATGGTCTAGCGGATCGGGTGGAGTTGGCGAACAACGCCTTGAAGGGAGACTGGTCCCGCTGGCAGAACAGCATGAGAACTGACCTCAAATCAGCCTTTATATCCACTGCTGAGAAGAACATAGACTACTACGAGAAGGTGAGAGCACAGAACTTTAAATCTCTCCTTGAGTTTAGAACATATGTTCCTGTCAGGATGGACCAGGGTTTATGAAGCCGACAGTGTATTGATTTAGCAATATGAAAAAAATCCTTAGATGTTTACCCTTTATTAGCAAACTACTGAAGATATAATGTATGAGAAAGCAAAAGAGCATAGGGCAAAATTGCATAAACTTCAGTAAAACTCAGTTAATTGAAGTTATTAATTCAACATACATAAACATCTGTAACCTGCAGTGCACTGATATTTGACCTGAACCTGAACAATGTGGCAACAACTGCACAACCTTAAAATTAAACTTTCTGACAACTTTGCTGTTTTTCTTCTGCTCTGGCACATCACCTTTATCAATACTAGGAGAAAGTCTTTCTACTAACTGTAGAACATAACTTACTGTCACTGTGCTCATTTTCATATTTTGAGACACTACAAATTATATTCATCTATGGAAAGCCTGACTAGTTGCTATTGAAGTACAGAGGGACGTTCGTTACTATTGAGATACACCATCTTGTCTCGTCTTATTGGTGTAAACTGGCAGGTTTTTAGAACGTTGAAGACCAGCACATTGCAAATAGGTGCTAGTTTCAACCTGCCTTGTCACAGATCTTTGATCTGAACAGGGCTGAGTCGGAGCTCGAGTCAGGCTACTACTTTCTTGGAATCAGTCAGGTTCAGACGGACAAATGCTGCCTGAGCTGCTACATGTGCCAAGTAAAAAAAACAAAGCGTTTGTTAAAAAAAGATGTGAAAATGTTCCGTTAGTCAAAATAAAATCAAAATTGCGGTATGGCTTTTTCGATGAGGGTAAAATGTTTGCCAGAAGCGCATTAAAATGAAGGACATTAGTGCTGCAGAGTTGTACTGGTCCACAAATCTTTAGTTTGGTACAGACCCCAACACATTCATGATTTTACTAAGTGCTGTATCATAGGCAGCAGGACTTGTTTCAGTTTCTTGAAGATGTTTCACCTCTCATCCAAGAGGCTCCTTCAGTTCTAACTAACTAGAGGGGAGTTGCAGGCTTTTAAACTCTGTGTGGGAGTGTCGTTGACCCAACCAGCCTTCATGTGGGTTGCTAGGGCTAGGTGAGCCCAGGTGTGAACGGTTGTTAAGCTGGTCTGAACTGAGTCTTGACCTGAGGAGTTGGCCCTCCTGTGTTGTGCCATTCTTTTATGGAGAGGTTGTCCACTTACATCTGAAGGAGAAAAATCTACGTCATGTGTCCTCAACAACTCTGACCTATTCATTGACCATATCATGCAGCCCTGGCTGGTATGGTCTGCGAAAAGAGTCGCAGCGAACGTTGTAAAACCTGTGGTCAGACTGAAGCTGGGGCTGGTTAGAAATAATGAATATTGCCTTTACCAGTAAGATCCATGGCCCTCCAGAGAAACCAGTATTTACCTGCAGCTGCTGAAAATAATCTGACGACAAGCACTCGCTACATCAGATGAGATTAAGGAAATGTGTTCACTATATCAACCAAGTTGTATTTTAGGTAGTAAACTAGCCTCAACCTGAAAATATTTGTTAATTATGGTCGATATTTTTTCTGTTTTATGAAAGCTGCAGGCGATGTGCTGTTATTCAGCAGGACTGCATTACAATTCCAAACACTGCAATGGGAAATGCTTATAAATGCTCAGTTGGACCCTGTTTAATATTCTTTGTCACAACCACCTGGAGAAGTGATATTGTGTTTATATGTCCCAGTGGCAACATTGGGACTAATTAACCAAGATCCTCTTACAGATGCTTTTTACCCAGCAGAGAACATACATTTGTTTGAGAACTGACTACTAGTAAATCTGAGAATCAGCCCGAAACCCAGCTGCTTTTATGTCTTTTCAGATGAATCTCATGTGAAATGGATTTAACCTGAGAGAAGAGGGTGGAGATATTGATGGAGGCGAGTAGGAGAGAGAAAAAAAGAGAAGAGAGGGAAGTTACAATGTAGAAGAGACAATCCTGTATCCAGATTAAGGAGCAGGCAGCCTAGCATAGACAGTAGGGAATTAGATGTTGAAAAAGAACAATGGAGCTAGTTGGAAGGAGCGAGCATTACAGCTGGAGGAGAATGAGACAATGAAGCTGTTACGGTAGCAATCATTTACTCCTCTGTAGGTTTTGTTGGTCATGGTGGAGTCGAAGCTTGCAGCAAGGACAGACATATGCTTCCATTTGGCTTGGATGTATTTTGTTCCTGAGGACTGGATCTCTGCCAGCAGAGGGTGGTGCTGCTTTAGATTTATTTCTCCTCAAACAGCTGGCCTGTGGAGGGGTTGTCAGCTCTTGTATTTCCTGTGGAAGCTTTTCTTCAACAGTTAAAGGCCCTTTAGAACATGCTGATGCTGTCAAAATCATCTCATGCGTTCTGTTTCCTGTTGGTCTTTAATATATGCTACATGGCTGTTTTCCTTAAAAGACTGCAGCAGTTGGAGTCTTTGCTTGTCATTGGTAGATGGTTGTCAGCTACACAAGCACAGAAGGGTGTCAAATATTATAAGAAACGGAATACTTTATTGTGAAAGTTTTTTTTCTTTTGCATTTTACCTTTATTTAACAGTGAGTAGAAATACAGACAGAAAATAAAGGGTCTCAAGTCAGAACCAAATGAAGGGCATTTCAGTGTTGGGCAAGTTACTCAGGTGCAGTTGAAAGCATTTTGTTGCTTGTACAAAGTTTGCGCCAGATCACAGTGTTCTTGGCATCATCAACTGAGACAAACTTACTGAGACAGACCTGTCTTCTTTTGTCCAACCGACAGATATTCGGTTTGTTATCATACGAGACATACGAGAAAGCAAGCTTATGTTGATATTTGGGCATTTTTCTTAAAAATGACTGGAGTGATTCATCCGTTTAATGGATTTGATGACTTTAGACTGTTTGGTGTGGCAGAAGTTGACTGGCTTGCACATGGTCCTGAATATTAGCTGCATGACTTTTGTCCAGTCAGCCTTTCTTGTTTCTCAGTTTCTGGTACTGGTAACACATGAGAAGACTGTAGTGTTTTTGGATAGACCTTTTTTTAACAGGCAGATTTATAAAAGGGGATGTGTATGTTTGTCATATTTTGGTTTTCATTCCAGTGTCTCTCTCTGCAGGGACAATCCTCTCCCTGCAGCAGCTTTAACAAAAACACTCACCACCCGGCACATTGGCCCTGGCAAGCAAATGCAATACAACAAATGATTACTGTTGTGTGTGTGCACATGAGTGAGTGTGAGTGTGAAAATGTGTATGTATGTGTGTGTATGTTATAAGTTGAGGTGACTGATCTGTGCATGGATAACACAGGGCTGCTCAATTAAATCAAAGTTTGTTGTCCCTTTATGCTGCAAACACATAAAACATATTTGCAGATAAACACATTTAGAATGCAATAGGATGACATATTAAAATTTAAAAATAAAACTATATGCAGATTTTATTACATAACTGTAATAACATACAAAAATTCAACACATCTTTTCTCATTCTCCTGGCGCTAGCAATGTTTGAATGTTTAGGAAGGAGGCACTCATGGACAGACAAGATGGCACAGATGTGCCATGGAAATTTCACAATAAAGTCATATCATTAGGACGATGATATGGACCAATGTTTTCACTTTGCATGGATGATATTGTATTGTTTTGTTGATTGAATCAATATCCAGATTTAGATCAATGGATTGTTACATCCCTACCAAAATCCTACAATGCTGATGAGTGTTTCTGTCATAGGTCATACATGTATTAGCAATAAAACTGAAAAAACCCTGATTGAAACAAGAAGCAGCAAAGTTTGAAGGAGCTATAGTCCGTCACAGCATTATGTGTTGGCGTTGCCATGGCAGCGAGCGAGTGAGTGGTAAATTCAGTACCTGACAGCTTCTTGCCTTGTATCACTTCTCTTGTTTCTGCCAACCAGTGCAGACTGCTAATCCATCCAGCCTTTAGACGAAAAAAAAGAAAACCTGCAAAATACAGACCTGGGTTATCTGCTAAATAGATGGCAGATTAAACCCATCAACAATTTTTCTCTTTTGTCTTTATTTTTGTCTTTCTTGTGAAGTTTTTCTTTTATCCAAAATAAAGTTTCTTGTCCAAAGGCTAGTTGAGGGGAACACAGATCAGTTGTGCTTTGTGACGCGTTTTCCATGACTCAGAGCATTCAGTGTCGTTACTGCCAAGTCGTTACATCAGCTTGACATAGCTCAGCCCCTCACTTGCATTGTAAGGACTGCTTCATGATATGTATTAAGCAGCAGAAGCCTCTCTGAGAAAAATGCCCTCTCACTGGAAAAAGACAAATTCAATTACTAATACTTTTTTGCTTTTGTTTTGAATTACCGGTAAATAGTGTTTTTTTTTCATTACAAATGATAATATCAGCTTTATTAACTGGGCCTGGTGGTTCTGCTAGGCATGTGTCTGGTATGAATATGTGTAAAATAGAGCATGCCTGCTAAGCAAAGGGCTTGTTGCAGCAAACAATGCACAATGCTGGTGAAGCATAAAATCAGTACTTGGACGATTTTATAGCTTTTCAAAGCAGGGTTATTCCAGATGAATACATTAGATAGACTTTGTCCAGTAGGAGAACTGTGATGTCATTCCATTGTGAATAAAATCAAATCTATGCTTTATTACAGTGTTCACATTTCAAGGACTGTTTGGACAGGATTTGTTTCTGTGTGGTTGGCAGGAGGATTCTAATGTTGCATCCTCAATGAATTCAATCCCAACAGACCTCATTTGTGTATGATTTTCCAACCCCTTCCCCCCACTGTTAATTATGGCTCCAACTACCTGCTGTTTTTTGGCACACTTGTTGACCCTCAGAGAATTTATCTGAATAATAGCTAGTGTTTCTTAATATGCTCAGAGGTTTTGTGTGTGAAAGGCCACAGTTCCTTTTATTGAGTTTACAGTTTTATACTCCAGTATCTAGTTTCAGTTGTGTGGGGTGTAATAAAAAAAAGATTGTTGATAATCTAATAGATATATATTGGCACCAGACAGTACGTTTTCAATTATATATTGTGATGAAAAATACAGAATCCTTTACAGCCAGACTAAAGAATAAAATTTAGTCACCTCAATAGCTAACAAATAAAAAGTAAAAAAATTATCACATTGATTTTGAAATCTACACATACCTGGTTTTGCAGGTCCACAGGGTGCTGGAGCACAGCTCATACAGGGTGGGGTTTGGGGGGTTACAGAAACATCCCTGTGGACTTCTCATGGACATCCATGTGCAGCTTGGACAGTACAATCCATGCCAACGGCACAGTATGAAACATTCAGGCACCATTGTTAATAAAGATAAAACCACATACAAACCTGAGCAACCAGATGGAACCTGCACAGACCACACACAAAGAAGGTTCGATCCCAGGACTTTCTTGCTATGAGGCAACATTGGGGACTGACCACTGCGCTTTTATGAGGAGGGAAATGCATTCAACACATTTGTTGGTCTTCAAAAATACATATAATGTATTTTGTTGGGGAAAAATGCATGTAAACATAACTGTGTTGCTTTTTAAGAATCAATGTAAAGAAGTATTGGTTTAAAAAAAATGGGGCTCAAGGTGTAGCCCAGAGCCAGCTCACTGACTCTGTGGCATGATGGTACTTCCTTTGTACATTCCTCAAAGCATCATGGGAATTGTACAATTTTTGGAAATTATGGGAATGTAGCAATTGACTTTATTTTGTCAGTGTCAGGATTCAAGGTGCCAATCTACCATCTCTGTGAAAGTTACAGATGCAAAGAATTTTGATCCGCCTCTGACCCTCCATTGGAGGTAGTAACAGAGGCCGAGACGGTGTCTGTGTGAATGGAAACGCTGGCAGCGCCTGACAGGGGTGTGTCGGTCTAATGGTGTCCTTTCATAGACTGAACCATTTTTTCAGCACAAAACAAAACAGACAGAACAAGGGGTGTCTTGAGAAAATGAATAAAATATAGAAGTTATAATAACCATTGTTATGATTAACCTTTTTTTTTTTTGGCTCATTGAAAAGGTAATTCTTTCCTTTATGAAGATTTCATAAAAAATATAGTACCAGTTCTCTTTAGATGAGGCATTTGGCTGGAGCCATAAACCTTGTAATTGATTTCTAGCAGCGATAATTAGGATTCCAAAAAAGTGTTTTGTTTTAATGTTTGAACATAAAAGACCAAAGAGGAGTTCATCCCACTTCCCCCAAATATAGTAACTTATTATATAGAATAAAACTTACGTCAAAAGGCTTTTACTTTGGCACAGGCCCAAAACAAGTTATAGTGGTTGGCTTCCTGGGAGCCACAATTCCTCCAGCAGCTGGAGCTGCCTGAATGATGAGATTTATGTGCAGGTGTAATAAAAAATTAACAAAACATTCTTCCAGCCAAACACCCTCCATGCAACTGAGCTCAATATCCTCCACTGAAATTCACAATATTCCTTCCAAACTTCTTCAGAGATAAAACTGTGACTTTCCCTCTCCCATTTTTGTTTTACATAAGTGGAGCTTGTTAACTTAACCTTCTCTATAGTCCCCCTCAGAGCCCTCTATAGTCTTGAAAGTACTTTAAGCCCTGAATCTGTTTTACAGGCACTAATAAGAACCTTCAATGAGATATTTTCAAATGCCCTTTGACTCCACAACATAAGGCTGTTTATATGGTGATGTACCTGAATGAGTTTTTTTTAAAAAGTCACTATTATTTAGTCCATATAGTCTTTTCAGTGCCTGAAAGTCACTCAGTGTCCCATTTTTCCCTTGCCAGATGTATCTAGATTGTAATGGGCAAGATATTCATTTTTACCGACTCATTCCGTGACTCAAAACCTAGTACTGGGATTAAATTCCACCTCCTTATGTCTTTCTTTATTTTTTGGCTTAACAAGTTAGAATTTAAATCATACAACTTGGTTAGATCCTTAGGGATGTGTGCTCCTAGATATGTAATATGATCCACATACCAATTTAATTTGATCTTGGTTGGCTAATGATCTGGCTAGGTCTATAATTGAAAAGTCAGTATTTGGGACTTTGAAATATTCAATTTGTATCCTGATAAAGAGCTAAATGCATCTAAAAAATGACAATTTCAAAACTGAACACGCTGGGTGCGACAAGTAGACTAAAATAAGGACATTTTGTGTTCTTGGCCTAGCATGTCAATGCCTGTAATATTACTATCCTGGGTAACCCCCTGACTTAATGCTTAAAACTGCAAACAGTAAGGACTTAGGGCCCTATTCTCCCGTCCACGCGCAAGTCCTGATTTACGCGGCTGGACTTAAGCGCTTTTCATTTACGCGGATTCTCCCATCCAGACTTCTGACACACCCACCGCGCGTAAGTCGGGAATCGAGGCGGCCTCATCAGAGAGGTGTGATTCATTGAAAACGGAGGCAGACCTGGCCATGTCGTCATTCATTTCGACTGTCTGGAAATCATGGAACATGGAGTTTTCTTAAGACTTGTGAATGCCATTGAAATCCGTGCAAAAGATAAACCAGACTTTAAATTTGAAAAGGCCTCACACTTTGAAGGAGAGCATGTTTTATGCTGTATGAAATACATCCAATAAAATATTTAAATCAGAACACTGTGCATATGACTGAATAGCAAACATGTTTACAAGTCATCAATGAAATCACAGAGGATGAGAGGTGTGCCTATACCGCGCTCGCAGCTTACTGAAATCACCTCCACCTGTCGCCAATTGGGGAACCCGGCAACCCCGTGAGACCCTATTTTAATTCTTCGTCTTTCAGCGGCTGTTGCTGGCATTCGGATGAACCGGTTGGTGAAGTGCAACATTGCGTCCACAAATTGTGTCAAACACCTTGACACAGAAGCTTGCGATACATGGACCACATCACCAGCCACCCTCTGAAATGAGCCAGATGCAAGCACCGACAGCGCACTGGTTACTTTAATAATTACCGGTAAGGCATGGGGATGATTGGTCTGAGTTGAGAGCTGCTCGTCCAAAAGCCGGCAGAGTTGCATCATGCCTTCACGGTCGAAACGAAACATTTGGATGCATTCAACATCCGTGAGCCCCAGGATGTCCAAACGCGGCCGATATATGCGCCGTCGCCTCGCAATACGCCGTTGACGCGCTCTCCTCCTCTCCCATTCACGCAGAACCACAGCCAGGTACACGATGGGCATTTTGATGTCTGATTGTGAACTCACAGCCCTCACAGTCCTTTTTATACTCATCTTAATAGATGTTTCCAGGTGTTTCCAATTTAAGTCGTCATCACGGTTGACATTATCATTACATCAATATAAATAAAAATGTTGTAGGCCTATAATATTGTGTAACAAATAAGGGGAGAAAGAAAAAAAAACCTTTGTGACATTGATTGTTTGAATACATTTGATAGCTTTCTGGGAGTCTCTTTTACAATATTATTCCTACATGTGGCGTAAATTGTAACTGCATCCCAACTTTAAGTACAATATTATGTTTCACCTTCCGGTGGCGCGTGACTTACTACAGCCTCTGAAGCGCGTAAGAGGAGAAGCGCTTAAGTCAGTGGGAGAATACGCGCAAGGCCTGATCTGAAAGGAAACACCCACATTTTCGGGTTGCTCCACCCCAAGTGCGCATCGCGACTGAAGGCGCTTAAGCGGCAGAGATAAGTCAGTGGGAGAATCCGCGCAGCCCAAAAGCGCGCAGCTGCACGCTTTTTCCCCTCTTACGCGCATGGGAGAATAGGGCCCTTTGTGGACAGCCCGGTCTGGTTCCTCTTTCCAGGCCATGAGTTTGATACAGCTCTGTTTGTTTCTGCTCTTGCCTTTGGGTTATTATATAAGGCTAGTAGCTAATAGTATTAATAAAGGTCTGATGAAATTAAAATGTTCCTAATACACTATATAAGAACTCCAAACTGACTCAATCAAATGCCTTTCCTGCATCAAGGCTCAATAGTACTGCCTGGAGCTTATTTTTTTATATATGTTCGATTACATGTAAGGTTAGGTGAATATTTTACTTGTGTCTGTTTTTGCTGGATAAAGCCTCTCCGGTCTAGAATTATTGTCTTTTTTAAATTATTTTTGCCAAATGTGTGTGAAGATTTTGTAATCCTGACTGAGTACACTTACTGGCCAATAACTTCCACATTGGGTTTTGTCTTTCCCCTCTTTTTGTATCAGAGAAATCACTGCATCTCTCTAAGAAGGAGAAGTTATCCCTGTCCAGTCTTGATAATGTGGTTATATGTGTTCCTCATCAAGGGGATCAGCAGGTCTGTCATTTCCTTGTACCTCTCCGAAGGGAAACCATCGGGTCCTGCTGTCTTATTGAGTTTTGAATTTGACATTGCCTTTTTAATTTTTTCATCTGTCATTTCTTTTAATTTAACCTTGACCATTTTATTCGTCCCCCATTTTAGGTACAATTTTCAGGCTTTGTTTGATCTATTTTAGGTTGTGTATATAATTTTTTATTAGGTTTCAAATGATTGCTGTATATCTTTTATTTTATATTGAATGGAATTTGTTTTTGGGACCTGTAATAGTTTTTTCAGCTTGCTGCTTTTTTAATTTGTAAGCTAGTTTTGTGATTTCCCCCTGCTTTATAATATCTGTTTCAGAGAGAGCATCTTTTTTTGTCGTTTAAGAAGATTTCATTCTTTTTGTTTCCTGATTCAGTGTTTTTTATTTATGTTCTCTGTTTTTAATTCTTTTTGCAGCTGCTCCAATTTTCTATTCTCTGCTTTTTTAATTAAGAGCAATAGCCTATAATTTTCCCCCTAAGAACAGCTTTGCATGCGTCCCAAAGAATCGGTGGGGACACTTCGTTTTCGTCAAGGTATTATTTTATTTTATTTGCTGTCTCCTTGATTTCGGATTCCTAGGTTTAATCTCCAAATAGTGATCTTTTTTTCAGAACCTAACATGAACCTAACCTAATATGAAATCCATAACAATTGGGCTGTCCTCCGACAAGTCCATTGACCCTATCTCGCAATTTATCACTCTCTTTGAAACATAAATAAATAGTCGAGCCTCAACTAAACACTGTGTGAAAAGAAAATATAGTCCCTTTTTGTTGGATTCAAATCCCCCCAAACTTCTAAGAGTCCAAGCTCCTCAATCATTAATTTTATATTTTTGGTAGTTTCTTCTCTCCTGAATAATAAGGTTAAGATGTGCAAGAGTCTGGTGAAGTCTAACATGAAAGTCTCCCCCACAGATTATGATACCCTAAGCCTCAGAGCTCACCAACTTTTCTTTTCTTTTCTTTTCTTTTTCTTTTCATACGTGCACTTAAAGTTTAATTTGTTGGAATCAAAACTGACTGCAAGAGAAAGAATATCGGTTAAATCTCAATCGCTTAAGTTTTTTGTGTTCATATTCTTTTAAATGGGTCTCTTGTAAGAGAGCTATCTTCCACTCCTTCCCTCTTCAGTTTCGTCATAACCTTGCTCCTCTTGATTGGATTTGCCAGCCCACTGACATTGTACGTGATTATTTTAGTTGACTGAATATTTTGTTTACTTTGCATACTTTGTGTCTTTGTTTTAAGCCCTTGTACACCTATACCTAAGTCACATCTTACACCCCCGGTGCTGTAAAGAACTGACATTAAATCAGACTGAGCTTACCTAGACCTAAAACAGGAAAAGTTTAGTCTGATTTAATGTTAGACAGTGAGAAAAAAAAGGTTGTGTCTTTTTATACAGTGTATGTAAACTTCTGGTTCAACTGTACCTCCTCCTTCTTTCTGTAGCTTGAGAACTTGATTGATCTTGGCGGCATTTTAAAGGAAAACGCCACCGTTTTTCCATACTGAACTATGTCCTTCCCTGATGTTAGACGACTTGACACATACCTCTCTCGCCTTCGTGTGTGCAGTCAGTCGCTCCGGTGCAGTAATATCATCACTCCTAGTGATTACTGCACCGACGACGAAGTGCTCCCAGGTGTTATTCCGCCATACATTATAGTTATCCTTTTTATCCGCTTTGAAAATGGGCATATTTCATTTTGTGTAACCACACTTGGGTCGTGTAACTACTCACGTAACCGTACTTAAATAGGGAAAACGTGGAAGTGCTTGGTCGCTTCTAACTTCACCCCCGTGTGGAGCCGAAGGAATGTACTGGGCTGGCAAAGTAGCACTGCGCGCCGGAGCGATTGAGTGCACACATGGAGGCGAGAGAGGTATGTGTCAACTCGTCTAACATGAGGGAAGATCATAGTTCAGTATGGAAAAATGGTGGCGTTTTCCTTTAAGTCTGAGGTTTCGGGGCAACAGCCCGGTGTGCTCTCTCAACATTTATTGCTGTTGAATAAAGAAGCTCCAAACCTTTCTACAACAAGTCCTCCACGAAAGTAATCACTGATGCCATGCTTTCTTCAGCTCCTTCTTTTTACCCCATGTATTCTGACACTGTCATGACGCGAGCGCCCCTCCAAATCAGTCAGTTTAGCCCCCATTTGTATCTGAAGCTTCACCAGCTCTGACAAAACATCCTCCGATGACTGGATTCAGGTCTCGGCTGCATTGATACAGTTCTCTGCTTCTTCCACTCTTCCGTAGATTCTACCAATATCATCTCGTATGCCATTTAGTTGCTGACTGGTGTCCTCCCTGAATTCTTGTAGCTCTTTCAATATTAAGTCCAGGTTAACCTCAGGGTTTGGCCCCAAATCCCTGTCCACCTGAATATTGGCCTCCATGTTGCTAATGCTGCTAGCTTGTGGCAGTTCACCTTCTTGGTCATCGTATTTCTTACTTTGTGCAAGACTTTTCTTCCCTTTTTCTTTTGGGCATAGTCACACGTCCGCTGTAGCTAAATTTGCTTTGACGTTTCTTTTAATAAATTTGAGTTTTATTGGACACCTTTTGATTGCTGCTGTCGGGAACCTGTTGCGCTATGCTGCCATCACTTCGCCAGCTAGACTGGAAGTCACAACTCTGATTGATGGATTCATATTTTGTAACTCACACCTCTGTTTAGAATTTGCTTATGTCCAAATGACGCTTTAGACTTTTTTTTTTTATTATTGAAATACATAAGTTGAACTTTTGTTATTTTTATTTTTTTTACATTTCATTGCAGACAGTGAGCAAATCTTTTTCTAATTAGTGATCCCAAAGGACGACATCACTCTTTGCTATTTGTGGATATTGTTTTTCAGGTTCAGATGTGGGAAAGTGTAGCCACAGGGCCTGTGAATGATTTATTCGAGTGGAGTACAGAAAGACGGCTTATAAGTATATAATAAGAAACCTGCACCTGGGAGGGTTTTGTGTCACCTAGGTTGGTTGTGTGGAAAGACTGGGCAATGGAAGGGGAGGATGAATGAGGGTGTAACTAAATATGAATGCTTATTATTTTGACATCTTAGCCTTTCTTCCAGTTTTAAACCATCATTTTATGATGCACCTTTTTAGATCCTCTGCATTTTACCTGGACAAAACAAAAGGTTGTAGTTATCAGACGTTAGGATTGTTTACCTGAGACTGCTTCCATCGCCACTGCAATAGCCCAAGGATAAAACTTCTAAAACTGTAAAGGTTGGTACAACAATCATGGCTGTGTATCAGGACCTTGAACTTGCATACTCACAAAGAACAGGGAAAAGGACAGGATGATCAAATGTTTTTTTATCAGTTGCTTTTGCCCAGGCAAAGCATTTTTCTTATCTCTTGATGTCCGGGCGACCCTCCTCTCAAATATAAAAACCCTTGATCTCAGCTTCTGCTACAACCCTTTCATGGATTTGCATTTGTTAATGGCGTATCCATACCACTGCTGGGGAAATCATGGATTCCAGTGCCACTGCTGCAGAAATCATGGACCTGGATGCAACTTGAACATCAGTGGCTGTCCCAGTCAGGCCAGATGATGCATGGGTCAAACATGAGCCAGACCCAAGGTCCCTACTCTGAGTTCCACACCAAACAGACCATCCGCTGGTGGTTTGTGGGGGTAAGAGAGTCTCAGAAGGAACTGGATTACAAACACACCTAGTTCTCTCAAACTGCTACAATAGACTGTCTGATGCGGTCCTGTCACCATCTGACCTGGAGGTCGGTGACCTTGAACTGGTGGGGTTGCCGCAGTCTGTGGTCACTGTGCTTTTTGTCCTTTCAGCACTCGATCCATTCCTTTATTCACTCTTCTACCCAACTACAATTGTAGGCGGGATTCCACAATCAGGAGAGTATGTTTCTTCAACGCAGCTGCACACTGTGACCCTGGTACCAAAGCTCCATGATCTATTTCCTTCACTTCCAACATCCCAATATGTGGGAACAAATAACACAGTCCATTAACAGTCATAGGTGATCAGAATCGATTTTAACGAGCTTTTTACCCTTCTAAAACAAAATGGCAAATCTGTTTTTATCTCAAGTCCCATTCCCATACTTGGCCAAAGTGCCTGTCATTGCAGCAGAATCCTGAGCCTTCACAACTGGATTCGGCCTTCTTGTAGGGCTCATAATGCTGGTTTCATTGACTATTTTAGTCTGTTGTGGATCCATTTTCTCTCAGGTGAATTTCATCTCCTATTAGGATTATATCTCCCTGATTATTGTTGTTTTTTTAATCTTTTTCGGGCTTAGTTGTCATTGAGGAGGTAATCCAGTCATTTAAAAAAATGCCACCTCTGCCCTCCCAATCCATGTTTGCACCAGTTTTGAGGTTTTTATATTTTAAACAGGTGGTATGACAATCAACGAGAGGGGTTACTGTTCGTTTGAAAACAACAACGGCAGCTTCTCAAGAGCTTAGCATACCTGCTGCTAAGCATAAGTTATATCAGGACTAGAGAGTAAATTAAATTTTAAGAGGAGCAAAGAAAAGCAATGAATGATTTCCTTATCTCAACTGCTTTCGGTAGGAGTTTGATTTACCAACTGACCTAGCTGGTAGTAGTGTTCTCCTGCTGTTGATCTGATTGGTTGAAGTTAGCCGATGGTAGATCCAAACTTCTGCAGAGTGTTTTTTGAAAATGCCTGCCCTTCACCAAACAGCCTTTTTCAGCACCTTTCAAGATGGTTATGTGTAACACATCATCTGGCACGTCAGATTGGAGGAGACATAAAGAGCACAAAGAAGGGATAATTGGTGAGGGTTGGGGAGGTTGGGGGAGACTTTAGAGGTATAAAGCGACTCAAAGATACAAGGAGCAACAGGAAGAAATAGGATGGAAAGTACGAGGCTTTGAACATAGAAATGAAAGAACAATGGACTCAAACAAGGGCATGTGTGTTTTAAAAATGATAACTTAGTAATGACCAATGTCAACTGGTAATTAAACATCTGTCAAACATTCACTTATTCGAGTTTGGCAGATTTGAGGATTAGGGACATTGTGATCACCATTTTATAGACCTACCATTGTAAGATTAATTGATAGAGTTATCAAGACAATATTGGATAATGAAAATTATTATTTGCAACACTAATAAATAACTTAATGGTAATCATGACATCTTGAGCGATTTAGAAATTTTGCTTGACCACCATTATGTCATCACTTTAACCATCAAGTGCTCCTGACATTTATTCCCATATGACATGCATGCACCATTAACACAAACTGACAGAGGAGCAGGCAGGGGAGGACTGGTGTGAACCAGATGATGGGACAAATTTATCCTCACCTTACATGACCATTTTCTTAGGTGGTGTTGTTGCCATGGCTCTGCACCACTGAAAGTGAGCACCTGTAAAATGAAGACATTAACAGCCATGAGGTCCCTCAACTTGGAACATGGAACATTCTGATCAGATCACCCTGACAACAGCTTCTATCCCAGGTGATATCTGGTACCACCACATAGAGGAATCTTTATGCAAATTTCATCGCACCAGTCCCAACATCTGATCCTAGAGACGAATAACGGAAAAAAGGAATTGCCATCTCTCTCTCCATTCAACCTCCTATTATTGCGTGACCAAAGATCCGCACTTGATGACTCCTTATTTGCTGGTGAAGACTCTGAGATGGGGTTAGGATCTCTGAAAAGTAGATAGTGGACCTTTTTGGGTGAATTTTTGTGCCTAAACCTAACCAAGGCATAAGCACAGCATTACTTCAATGAAAGAAATTGAAAATGTAACCTAAAGAAACGTGAGGTTGCAGCATAAAGGAACGTTCATAATGTGTGGTTTTGCAGAATTGTACATTGCAGACATTTAAACCTGAAATTGAGTTGTTCAAATGCTGATATGTGATGATCTCTGCATTCACAATGGATGGCAATGGCAGAGCCTTGTCAGCATTTCCATGGTTACCTCATAGCAACAGAGACTGGGACTAACATAGATACAAGGATGTTGCTTTTTTTTATTGTCAAATTGGACTAGCTGTTGAAAAACAGTGTGGGTAATTTAGGACCAAATGTGGCGACGGCTATGCCAGTTTATTCCAAAATTCAAAAAGTGTCTTTGACAAGTAGTTTATTGTAGGCATGTGAGATGACAATCATTGTGCACTAAAACAGATGGCATCTAGACTAAAATTGAAAGTCTAGTTCTTGTACCCATTCACATTAAAGATAACAGTCAGATGTTTTTTGTCCAGTATGAAAGGAGTATAAGACACATAGACACAGAGTTGTTGGAGAGATCAGGGAGGTAGTTCGATGCAAACAGGAGGAGGTAATGCAGTGTTTCCCAAAGAATCAGACTTTGATTGTGGCGGTGGCTGTCCAGCTAGGCTGCCGTAGAGCATGCGCATTCGAGACTTCTGCCGACCAAGTCGGCTAACTTCCGGTTTGGCGCCAAGCTTGGATGGGGATATAATTATAATCGGGCGGCTCTTCTATACTCTATACTCTTCTATACTGAACCGAATTGCCCACATTCTGACAAACAAGTCATTTTGCGGGGGTTGTGAGGCTTTTATTACCGTTTTACAAGTGCGTCTTTCACAATGCTAGCTTTTGGGAACAAGTCCCCAGTGCATCACATGACGATGTAATTACACGGCTTGGCAATGTCAGAAACTAGCTACAAGGCCTGGCGCTCTTTGTGGGGGCTTGATCTCAACATTGAGGCCAGCTGTCTTCTTTCCAGAGGAAGTTACGGTCAAGCCAACTGCGTTAAATAGTCCTTCTCCTCCTCTTCTTTGTTGGTTTTACTGGTGGATTAAAAACCCCCGCGCCATCCACTGTATCTGAGTATACACCGATCAGGCATAACATTGTGACCACCTGCCTAATATTGTGAAGGTTCCCCTTGTGCAGCCAAAACAGCTCTGACCTGTCAAGACATGGACTTAAGACCTCTGAGGGTGTCCTGTGGTGTCTGGCACCAGGGCGTTTTATAGTGGATCCTCTGGGTCCTGTATGTTGGGGGGTGGGGCCTCCATGGATCAGACCTGCACCATATTGGGATCTGGGGAATTTGAAGGCCCGGTCAACACCTTGGGCCCTTTATTGTGTTCCTCGAGCTGTTCCTGAGCAGTGTCTGCAGTGTGTCAGGGCACATTGTCCTGCTGGGGGGCCACTTGTACTGAGTTGTGGGAAGCATGCTGAGCATTTACAGGAGTAGCAGCTTTGTTTATTGTTTATTGTTTATTGATCCACATCAGCTATCTCATCCACAGACGAGTGCTGTTCTACCTGTGGTCAAGTTACAAATTGCGTTGTCATTTTTAGACATGAACATGCATTTATACAGCATACAACACAAACAAAAGATAAGAAATAAAATAAAAGAGGAAATAAAATTCATTACTTGAGATAAGTTGGTTTTCTATTCTGATAAACCCATAGTCATAGTACCCATGTACTTATGAGATCCACAGGAAAAGGTAGCCTACATAGCCTCTTTTAAAAGAGGAGGAAGAAAAAAGCAAAAAAAAAAAAAAAATCATGTAACACCTTGTGTAAACAAATACAATTTCAATTTGATTTTAAAGGTCATCTTACTTGTTTCATTAACCAAAAAATCTGGTAAAGAATTCCATGCTATCATTGCTCTGTAATGTAGTGTTCTCTGCCCAGCCCCTGTTCTATGAGCAGGCAACAAAAATCTCATCTCTGATGATTGCCGTGTAGAGTATTTGTCTATCACAAGAAAACATTAAACTATTAAATAAATTAACAGGACTCTTTGTTGTTATTATATTTCTCACAATACTAACAAGAGAGTATTGTAACCTACCTTTAACTGGTAACCAATTCAATTTATTAAGCATCTCACATACTCTAGTTCTGTATGAGCAGTTTAGCACTATACGAGCAGCTTTGTTTTGAGCTACCTGTAGCCTATTAAGATTGTTTTCAGATGTATTGGACCATGTGACTGTGCAGTAATCCAGCTGAGATAGGACTAAGGCTTGCATTAATTGTTTAATCAAGCATCCTGGTAAATATGGCCTACAATATCGAATTGCAGCCATCCCTCTACCCATTTTCTTCACCATTTCATCTACATGGCTCGTCCAGGACATTCGGCTGTCTATCAGCACACCAAGTAGCTTTACTTCTGTGACCTGTTCTATTTCTTTGTCATCTAGTTTTAACTTCAATTTTGGCTCTACTCTCCCTCCCCGTTTAGAGCATAGTAGTATGCATTTTGTTTTTTCTATGTTAAGAACCAATTTATTTATGGCAACCCATTTTCTAATTAGTACAAGTTCTTCATTTAGAACCTTTTCAAGATCTGTTGATGTTAACGCTGCCGAATGAATGGTTGAGTCATCTGCATACATAACAATGGAAGCATGGTTTAGAATTAAAGGTAAATCATTTGTAAATATTGAAAATAAAAGTGGCCCTAAGCAACTCCCTTGCAGGACTCCACAGCTCATAACTCTCATTTCTGAAAAACTGCCATTAAAGTCTACACAGTATTTCCTATTTGTGAGGTAGCTATTGATCCAGGCAACAGAGCCCTTATCAAAACCATAACAGTGTAGTTTATTCATTAATAATCTATGGTCAAGAATATCAAAAGCAGCACTGAAATCTAATAAAACAGATCCAACTATCTTTCCTGCATCTATTTCTTTTAACCAGTCATCAGTCATTTGGGTTAGTGCAGTAGCTGTGGAGTGCCCCTTCCTGTATGCATGTTGATGAGCTGTGTTCAGGTTATTTATACAGAAATAGTTTTGTATTTGCTCATATACTATTCTTTCCATGATTTTGCTTAGAGTGGGTAGAATGCTTATTGGTCTACTGTTTTTCCCTGAGAAAGTTTCTTTGTTATTCTTAGGCAGTGGAATAATTTTAGCGATCTTCCAGTCTCCTGGGCAATTTGATTTTTCAAAACTTAGATTAATTATATGGCAGATAGGCAGAGCCAAGACATTAGCACCAGGCTTAAGCAACCTCGCATCCAGGTTATCCACACCCACTGGTTTGATCTTACTCGATCTTATTAATTGTTTGACTGTAGACATATTGACTTTTTCAAAGTGGAAACTACAACATTTATTCTTCATCATTTTGTTTGTAATAAGCCTGGATGAGAGCTCTAGACCCTTGTCATTCACCTCCATTCCATCATTTAATTTCTGAATTTTATCACTGAAATAAACACTCAAATAGTCAGCTATATCAGCTGGTTTGGTGATAAAATTGCCCTCTGCCTCTAAGATAGATGGTGTAGATCTACCTCTTTTTCCCCATTAGTTGATTAAGAATGTTACAAATTGTCTTGCTGTCACTAATACTGCTAATTTTCTTATGATAATACATCTTCTTCTTATTTTTATTCAACATTGTTACAAAGTTTCTAAGTTTACGATACTTACTCCATTCTCGTTCACTACCAGATTTTATTGCATCTGCCTTGGCTCTATCCCTCTCCGTCATGTGTGCTTTAAGTTCTTGATCTAACCAAGGCGACATAGCATTTCGCACAGTTAACTTCCTGACAGGAGCTAGTTTATTCACAATTGGGAGTAGTAGACGATCAAACGCACCCAAAGCAAGATCCTCCTGTGGTACTTAGTTATTTTCATCATTTTTAAAGATTCGTTTAAAAATAATTTTCTTACCTCTCTTGGGTATTTTTGTCTTTCTACCAATAGCTATATGGTTGTGGTTGGTACAGCCTACTGGAATGGAAGTTGCTTTTGAACACAGCTCAGAGATATTTGTAAATATTAAATCAATACATGTTGAAGATTCATCCGCTCTTCTGCATATTCTAGTAGGCTTCTTGACTACTTGTGATAAATTACATGTATCTGCTAGAGAAAGGAGTCTGGCTTTCAGCGGGCAGTATTTCACAGTCCAGTCTATATTTAAGTCCCCTAAGACAAACATTTCACAATTTGCATCACACGCTATGTCCAACACTTTACATATATTTTCCAAGTACATTGTAGTTGCGTTCGGAGGTCTATAGCAGCACCCTATTAACATTGGCTTTATATATGGAAGTTGAACCTACAGCCACAATACTTCCACCTCTTTACATCCTAGATCATTCCTGGTTTTAACTGGAATATGATCTTGACAATAGATAGCTACCCCACCTCCCCTTGTTGTTGCCCTATCTAGTCTATACATATTATATCCATCTATTTTCAATACTTCACTGTTTATTGCTGGATTCAGGTGTGTCTCTGATATTGCAAGTATGTAATTTATATCCAGTCAGGATTTCAGAAACATCATCAGTTTTATTACGTAGACTACAAATATTCAAGTGACCCAACCTCAAACCCTTTCGTGGCAAAATAGGACTATACATTAGTGTACCCCAGTAACATTTTTAACCAACATAACTTTTCCCACCATAATCAGAGCTCTCTTCTGAACAAAACCTCTTAAACACACAACATAAGCACTCCCCACCCCTTCCACCCCCGCACGCATCCACTCACCCACGTCGCACTCACACTTGCAAGTATGCTCACACGCACACACACACACAAACACACACATGCACGCACGCACACACACACAAGGCTTTAATACACAAAACATTCATCTTTGCATGCTAGGCCTTGATTTAAAGTAGAGGATCGAAACAAGAGGCATCTATTCTCGAGGCAAATGGAATTTGGGTTCACTATTTCCTGTGTAAGATAGGTCACAATATGTCCCCCTGCCATCTGTGTGTGCTCGTCCTGGTTGTCTGTGTTTACCTGTTCAGCACCAATGGAGCGTGGAGGGAAGCTGTTGGCTAATAAGGCCTCTGCTTTCTTAATGAACCCTGTAATTAGAGCTTTAGCACAGGGTTTGTGTGTATGTGTGTGTTTAATTAATGGGAGCATGAATTTCTTGCTAATATGTCTCTTCCTGTGTATTAGACAGTACATGCGTGTGTTTATTTAAACCAAACTGTATATCTGCTCCAGTGCATCCCATACATTGATTTATTTGTTGTGGTCCGCTTCAATCAGAATATTGAAAAATATTTCCAAAGGCTCAGAGGGCCTTGTGCTTAGGAGGCAGAAAGACAGTTTTTCAAAGACAGCACTTGTTTTTCCAGAGAGCTGAAAGATATCCAGACTCCACCCAGTCAGAACCTACAGTACAACACCGTGAATTCTGCCTCTTAGTGTGAACTGGAGAAGAACCAGTCCTGTTTCCACCAGCACTCCCTGTTGTTGTCTGAGTAATGTGCTACAATTTCCTTGTTTCTTGGCTTCGTCTGTAGTCTTCCTTAAAGTGAAACTCTCGCCAAAATGCAACCTAGGCTTTTTTTGTGAATATACCCGAGTCACACTTTAGTGTAAAAGCATAATTACAACGAAAGCACTACTTTTGAGATTGACCGTATTTTGTTTTCGGGTCAAAATAATTTTCAATGGGAGTGCTAGGGGCACTTTTACGTTAGTATCAATATCACTATTTTTAAAACACTAAGAAGGCTTGACACAACATGAAACTTTGTTCGTATTATCACCAGGGTCTCTACACATGAACTCGGGCATTGAGAACATTGTTTTGTACACAGAGTTTACTAAAAGGAAAGTTTTTGTACAACTCACCAGTTGTTTTTTCCGCTTGCCGCCATCTTGCCAGTGGAGAAGTGTCGATCTCCAAATGCGAATGAATGGACTCCATAGGTTTCTTATCTGAGGCTCCTTTTTCAACTTCAAGGTCAATATTGTTTTTCACTAACGACAAAACAACAAATTATCTGTGCATTTATATGGAACTAAGCTGTAGGAGCATTCCACCTTTACTCTCCTCCCTGTTGTGTCGCACTCAGGGATCGACACTTCACGATGGGCAGGACGGCAGTGAGCGGAAGAAACAACTGGTAACATGAGTTGTTCAGAAACTTTCTTTTTAGTAAATTCTGTGTACACAAACAATGTTCTCAATGCCCGAGTTCATGTGTAGAGACCCTGGTGGTACTATGAGCAAAGTTTCATGTTGTGTTGAGCCTTTTTAGTGTTTTAAAAGTTGCGATTTTGATGCTATCGTAAAAGTGCCCCTAGCACGCCCATTGAAAATGATATTGACCCGAAAAACGAAAACACTTTCAAACTTAAAAGTGGCGCTTTCATCATATTTACGCTTTTACACTAAAGTTTGACTCGGGTACATTCACAAAAAAGCCTTGGTTGCATTTTGGCGAGAGTTTCACTTTAAGCAAAGCTGTGCTGAGTAGACAGCCTGTTAAAAATCCAGGCTCCTTGGACAGATTTAGTGCTCCGCTGGAACATCTGAATCTGCTTGCTATATCTTGGTGTTATAGCTGCCTCTGGAGCAAGAAGCACCAGTTCTTTGAAAGGTATACTGTAAAGACAACATTTGGTGATCTCCAATCACATTTCTTTGTAGATAACCAACCACTGTTTAACCCCTGACAGCAATATCTCTACATCAGTGCCACCGGCACTGTCCGTGCTAGTAGGTGGGAGGCTGGTAAGGGATCATTGCCTGCTGCATCACCAGTGACTTCTATTGATGGGTAGAGCTGTGGCTAAAAATTAGTTTATTATTGATTGATTTTCTGAGTATTTTCACAATTACAGTTTTTTACAACCACTATGACCCGTTTGTCAGAACCTTAAACACTTTTTCAAAACTGTTAACGCACATCACACCTGAAACACACAATTCCCCAAACAGTTAATTTCATGCTCAAAATCACGCAGTGTAACTAAACACAGACACACACTTCCAAAATACAATAATACACTAACACAGTTCACCAAATCTACCAAAGCACTGACACACGTTGTCTTCCAACAGAAACATTTAGTCAGTCACAGCACAGTGTCATAAAAAACACTGACAACTGATGAAATAACACAAACTGAATCACTTTGCATGTATCAAATCTACTTTTTTCCTTTTTCTTTTACAATCAACAGATTATTGTATTGATCATACATGTAAATCAATGTTTGTGATGATGTTCTTCATTTTTCTTTTGTTAGGCATGAATTTTGTTCCTTTTTTTTTGGACAACACACAGTACAAAAAGTGAACGACCCATATCAGAGTAGCTTTGCAGAATGTTTATGAAAGAAGACAGTAAATGACAGGATTTGCAGTAAACACTTTTCTGTATTGCAAATGAAAATGACTTACAGTAGAGTAAAGAGGAAAAAAAATCACCATTTAGCTGTCATTCATTACTGTATTGTCAAATACACAAAAAGAAAAAGGAGCAGAAGAAATCACTGTAAAAGTGGAAGAAAAAAAAGCTAATCTGCTCGGTCGTCAGCATTGGGCCACATATTTTCATTGACATGACACCTGATGTCTTCTCTGGCCAGGCATCTTGGGAAGTATCTTTTTGCATGCCTTATTCAGCCCTGGCAGTTGTCAGCTGTGATCAATGTAATCTTCAATCCATTAGTTTTGAACATGAGGTTTTCTGTTTTGACAAACCGTGTGAAAGCAATTGAAAATTCACCAGTTAACATCTACTGTTTTGGTCTTGATTGAGCTTGTGTGTAAAAGGAGTTAAAACTAATTTTAAACGTGTAAAATGTGTGTATTTTGTGTCAAAAGAGGAAGAATTGTGTTAATTGTATAGCCCACACAGGCTGATGTTGTGGTAACTGTGTGAAGAGTTTTGAAAAAGCGTTAAAAGTATTGAACAATGGGTCATAGCGGTTGTAAAAAACTGTAATCATTTAGTCTACGAAATGTCAAAAATTTTGCATGAAATGCTCATCAACATTTCCCAATTTCCCAGAGCACAAAGCAAATTAAGTTATTTGTCAAAAAATATTTGGTGAAAAGTGTGGCTCATCAACATTGTCATGGAAGGGAAGGAAAAATATGAAATATCATAAAAATGCCAAAATACACGGGAATGGGGCTTTAAGGCATATTTTCAAGCAAACAATGTTTTCTCTCCGCCATCCGCTTTTATAACAGGTAGATAGTCCACAGTAAGTGCTGTATAACTTTAATTATGCATTTGGCCACACGATGATCTACTGTTGACAGAAATCTGGATGTGGAACTGTCAGTGTTTTAGCTGTTGTTAATAATGTCGAAGGACTGGTTGACATGAAAAAAAAACCTTCATCGTATGCCAATTTTATAATTGACAAAGTAAGACGAAGGTACACATTTATAAAAGGTGAAGAGTGCCTACTTATTTTATTGGCATGGAATAGCATTACCTTCCTCCTGTCTCAGTTTTTCGCTGGACTTTCTGGCTCCACCTGATGTGGTTCAGCTTGACCAATGACATGTCTGCCTCCTAAAATAATTTCTGTGACAAAAAGTCCAGCCTGCACTACCACGGCGCTGCAGAGGTGCTGTGGGTGCTATTGGGAGAAATTGGCTGTTAAATGGAGAGTTGACAGGCCAAGGCTCTGACTTGTTGCCACCTCAAAACAAACTGCTATTACCTTGGAAAAACTGACTGCGCTGTATTGATGCGTGCTGACAGAGTGGAACCTAAGTTCACAGATTGGCTTTTGAGTGTGTCTGTTGGTGTGTGTTTGTCATTTTCACTTTCTTCCTGCCTCTCCTGCTATCTAGATACTGCTTTTATGCCATAAAAGTGCGATACACACATGCACGCACACACACACACACACACACACACAATGGGACTCTCAGTGTCTCTGTCGATGCAATAATGTGCCTTCACTGATGAGATGGCAAGGGAGTTGGAGAAAAAACAGAAGAGAAAGACAGATCAAAAGAGAAAGGGGAGAAAAGTGCTAGGATAGACATTTGGGAAAGCTCTGAAAGAAATACTTTTACAGTGCTGACAACAATGCTAAAAGTGGAACAGTGGTGAAGACAGTTATTATGTGGTAATTAATAATCATGAATATTGTTACCCATGTGAAAATGAACAAAGCTTGTTTTTCATCTCCAACCTAAAATGTTGAGGGGTAAATGCAAAATATGCTTCAAATAAATATGAACAGAGTCAAGTAAGTAAGCATCAGCCACTTGTTGGATGTAGAATATGATGCAGTGTATTAAAATTCATTATGAAGTAGATGGTAAAAAGGACTGTGTGTGCGTGTGTGTGTGCTTGTGTGATGTCACCCATATTTGTAATGAGTTAGTGGGTTTATTGCTTGTTATTACCTTAACATTTACTCTAGCTAATAGAAATACCAAATTTGACTGAAGGGAAGGGAAGCTTTATTAGATCTGAGGGAGCACTAGCAAGTAGCAATCACCATAGCTAACTGTGGTAATCATGGCACCAAGGGCCAGTGTTGGGAGGGGTGGGAGTCTGGAATCTCACCATTGGATGTGATTTCTTTTCATGATGTCATGCTTCAATTACAATTTTGACTCCAATGGAGTGGAGGAGTGCGCTGCACACAGGTAGTGACTGGCAGAAGTAGTCTGAGAAATCATACAGCCCTCAGCAAATTAATGACGTGACGGCCATCTCAAAGGCAAATGTATTAGTTTTAGCCCTTTAACATCCTGATGTTAGTTCCTCAAAGTCACTGATCTGCTTAGTGATACTAACACCTATGAGACACTGAGGCAAGATCCTACCAGTAGCTACAAAAATAAGGTTATAGAATATCTGCAAAAACTGGGAAAGGTCAAAGCCATTGATAGGCCATTATATTACAGACTGTACCCTGGAGAAGCCATCCCATGTATCTATGGACTCCCATGGACCCATCATCAGAAGAATTAACTCAGTTACCTATAACATATCCAAGCACCTAGCAAGCATCCTATCTCCTTTGGTTGGTAACACTCAACACCAAATCAAAAATTCACAGGATTTCACCATCAAGGTGAGAGAAATAACAATGGACCCAGACGAAACACTGGTTACTTATGATGTGACTTTTTACATTGATTCCTATTCAAGAAGCGGTAAATCCAGCAGAACCAACTTCAGCCTGACCACATTTGTGCCTTACTTGACCTGTGTCTATTGACCACCTACTTCCAGTACAGTGAGGGTTTCTACAGACAGAAGCACGGCTGCACCATGGGCTCACCGGTGTCCCCAGTAGTGGCCAACCTCTACATGGAGGAAGTTGAGAGGAGAGCCTTGATTACCTTCACATGAACTACTTCTAGCTACTGGTTCAGGTATGTGGATGACACCTGGGTCAAAATCAGAACAAGTGAAGGAGAAGCTTCCACAGAACATATAAATGCTGTGGACAATAACATCAAGTTCACACAGGAAGATGCCTGAGGAGACAGTCTGCCCTTCCTGGACTGTGCAGTGTACATTGAAGAAGGCAGAAGCCTCAACATTGAGGTGTACAGAAAACCCACAGACACAGATCAGTACTCAATACTTGACTTTCATCACCCACTGGAGCACAAGCTGGGGGTCAACAGAACCCTAAATTATCGGGCTGAGACCATGCCCACAAAGAAAGAGGGGAAGGAGAAGGAACAGAAGCACATCGGGGGAGCAGTTAAACCCTGTTGCTACCCAAACTGGACATTTGTCAAAACCTCTAAAAGATCCAGAGCAAACAGAGAGGAGGAGATGGAAAAACGTTACAACATTGTCATTCCTTATGTTGCAGTATCTGAGAAACTCGGGAGGATCTTCAATAAACATCATATCCCAGTTCGCTTCAAACCTATCAACACGCTAAGGCAAAAACTTGTCCATCCTAAGGACAAAACACCCAGGCATAAACAAAGTTATGTAGTTTATGCTGTTTAATGCAGCCAGGACTGTACAGATTTGTACAAAACAACCTCTCCACAACCATCTTTGAACAGAGGATGTGACATTACTTATCACCCACTTGCAATGCAGTACTGAATTCCCTTACCAGACAGCTTAATAACCATCCACACCTGGCTCACCTAGCCATAGCAACCCATCTGAAGGCCGGTCGGGTCAGCGACCCACAAGTGGCTCTAACGACTCTGAAACTCAGAGCTCACACGTATCCTTAACAATTCTGTAAGGACACTCCCACCAGTTTAAAAGCCTGCAACTCCCCTCCAGTTAGTTAGAACTTCTTGGATGAGAGGTGAAATGTCTCTAAGAAATTGAAACATGTCCATTTCTCTATCATACAGCACTGAGAATTAGTTATGGAAATTATGTATTTATGAATTAAGAAGAGGGAAGTTTCACTCCCAGCCTCTTCAGAATTTAAAAGCCAGTAGAAGAAGTGCAGCTTAAAGGAAAATGCCACCGTTTTTCCAAACTGAACAATGTTCTTCCCTGATGTTAGATGAGTTGACACATACCTCTCTCACCTTCGTGTGTGCACTCAATCGCTCCAGCGCTACTTTGCCAGCCCAGTACGTTCCTTCGGTTACACACGGGGGTGAAGTTAGAAGCGACCAAGCACTTCCATGTTTTCCCTATTTAAGTACGGTTACATGAGTAGTTACACGACCCAAGTGTGGTTACACAAAATGAAACATGCCAATTTTCAAAGCGGATAAAAAAGGATAACTATAATGTATGGCAGAATAACACCTGGGAGCACTTCGTCGTCCACACAGTAATATCATCACAGGAGTGAGCACATTACTGCGCCGGAGCAATTGACTGCACACACGAAGGCGAGAGAGGTATGTGTCAACTCCTCTAACATCAGGGAAGAACACACAACACGGTGGCGTTTTCCTTTAAGACACACTTTCTGTTGGCAGCTGTTGTGGTTGCTGCTTCGGTTTCAAAAGCTATTTCTCCTTGATGAGTGTAAAGGCCTCAGAATGCCACAAATCAAACAGGTTGCATATTGACTGTATGTTAAGGGAAAAAGCCTTGGCTACTTGTCATGTAGTGGTTGTGATTTTCAGACCATTCACTTGATCTGAAGCATATAAAGGACTTAAACACTAAGGAAAACTAAAACCAATATTCTGATAAAAATGATGACCTTGGTGTGCCTTCTCTTTCAGTGTCTGGCTGTGTGGGAGTCATTCCTCCTGTCTCAGAGAGTGGAGCCCAGCGAGTAGAGAGATTTGGAAGACACCTCTTAGGTGGATATCGCCTCCTTTGTTGAAACAACATAAAGCACACCATCATCTGTTGTCTGTCCAACACATCTCAACATATGGACTTCAATGGAATCATTGTCAACCTATGCAAACATGCATCTTTTGTACGACTAAAACACACTCTGTCTGTCTCTCTGTCGCTTTTTCTTTTCGACTGGCCAAAGAAGTCTTACCATTCCAGTGATGATTGTACATCACTAAAACCAACACTGTGATCCAAATATCCACATACCAGTGTTTACATACCACTGTGTGCGATGCCACAAGTTAAAAGAAGACTTCTGGCTCTTCTGGGCCTTATCTGCTGTTATATAGAACATTATTGTATATAGATACAGTAACTGTTCTCTGTGTAAACCACCTTTTCTTCACCAGATCTTGACCAAATTACTTTCATGGAACTCAGTGTGTGACATGATTCTAAGAACTTTATGAATGTGACATGCTTTTTTTAATCTTGGTCAGAGTAGTAGTAGTAATGAACAATCCCAAGGTCCACTTACCAGCTTTTTATATATTGAGGTTGACAGTTCTGGGAAAAGCTACTAAATTGACTGTGATTTAAGATTTTTTATTAAAAACTTGTCTCTTGACTGTTTTCTAGACAGTATCCTCAACTGAGAATAGACTACAAAATATGAGCCAATGATGGCCTGACTACCATTGTTATTCATACAATCCTGATAACATACAAAAAAGTTTTCATTTCGGTGCTGTTAAAATGAAACTTTGCGGATTTTCCTGCAGTTTTGTAGCATTACAATATGGGTAGTACACTAATCAGCCACAACTATAAAACTACTGATTGGTGCCAGAACAATTTTGATCCTTTGAGGCCCCACCTCACAACCCACAGGACTCAAAAGGTCTGGTGCCAGGCACCACAGGACTGATCCATGGTAGGGCCTCCATTGGATGTCTTGCATATGCTCGATCATATAAGGATATGGAGAATTTTGAGGGCAGGACGACACCTTGGGTTCTTTGTCATGTTCCTCAAGTTATTCCTGAGTAGTTGAAGTCTGCCATGTCCTCCAGCTACAGCAAGAGTTTCTGATCCCATGACCGAGTAAGCATCTAAAATATCGTGTAGTCTGATCCTTGTAGGCAAATGATCAATCTATCAATTAATATGCCGCCTTTGACTGAAAGCAAGTTCAAGTTTTGTGTCTATAATGTATTTTCTCACTAACTCACTGAAGACGTACCAGCTAGGTTTATGCACACCAAAAAACAAAAGTATAACATCTAACTACAAAATAGCTGAAAAAAAACATCCCATTGAGCTGATGCCTCCATCCATCTGAAGAGTTTCTTTTCAAGCTCACATGTACGATTAGAATGGTATTAATAACGCAAACTACTATTGATCTTCTGTTAAACTTTGAGCAGAGAAGCCTTAAATGCCTTGTGAAATTCTCTCAAGAATGTTTGGAAGTTTTTGCTGATAGAAATTTCACGTTTACATGTCTGATGAATACTACCGCATCTGCAGTGTCTTTATAACAGAATTCTTAAGTAACCTTTTCATACTAATGTAATCTTTTTTTTCTCTTTTTTTTCTCTTATTATTGAGTGTAAAAAAAGAAAGTCGGAATAAGATTGATATTGAAATGTTGGCATAATAATAAAGACGATCTGACACTATAAACTGTGTTGGCTTTTGTTTGTAGACTGTTAAGGCATAAGTGGCAGCAGAAGTAATGACAATAGCAAAATTGCTGAATGTCTCTCCCAGGTATTCACACTTGCTGACTCACACATCAATTTTCTGAAGGCTATTTATCCAGAACAAGCATATTTTGTCTTCCCCAGTGTCAAAGCGTCAAAGCTATGTTTAACACTTTGCCAGTCGTTATTCCTCTTTCATGTCAACACATCGATTGGAACAAGAAATGTTTTTGGAGAGTGAGTAACGATCGCTCCAAGGCCAAATGGAAAAATCTTGTTTTTCTTTTAAATGGTTTTAAGCTGTTGAAACCAATTACTGCTGGAGTTGTGCTTCACACACAAACGTCTGGGTTTATGCTTATCAATTCTGAGGTGGAGAACAGTTGCTCCACGTAAAGAGCAACTCAATCAGATGTTTGTGCTAGAACCGTTACCACAGCCACTGTCAGACTGCAGTGGAGTTTGTGTTGATATTTTTTCTAATTATTTATTACACTATCCATAATCTGATTGCTGAGCAGAACATCATACCTGGAAAAGGCGTGTGTTTGGTTTAGATTGGGCCTACATGTCTAAAATAGTTACCAAATTTCAGAGTGCTTGAGAGATTTGTTTGTTTCTTTGTTTTGTTGTGTTTGATGCACAATATTTTACTCACAGCTGAAGTTGCTGTGCTTTTGGCCACTTGGTTGTTGAAAGCAAAACACTGACATGTCACCTTATAAAGCTAATGTGGAACAGTTTCTTCTTACTACATCCACCAAATTGAACACCAAGACCTGGGGCGGTATCTTACACATGGTGCAAATCATTTTCTTAAACAAGTCCGGTTGCATACAGAATAGCACTTAGAACTAGTGGCCTTACATTACATGTAGTTATTCAATGCATCATTAATACGAAAAAATAATTGGTCAAATTAATTTTGCATTGTAGAATGCTAAGAAGGTCTCATCAAAAATAGATTTTAATTAGAGCAGTCTTCATAAACCCATACCAGTAAAACCATATGCATAAAAGCGCTAGTTAGAATTACTAACCAAAAATATCTGGCCACAATTGCTGTCAAAAGGTGCATGATTAACATACTACACAATATCAGTGTTCAAGTGGAAATCACCTTTTCAGCTTTGCTTTTACCATTAAGGAAAAATGACATTCTCATTTTGTATTCCTCCCTCCCTGCATGCTGAGGACTGTAGCTGTACATGCTACCACTAAGTAGGTTACCCTACACACTTAATCACATTAAAAATTCAAGAGGGTTCTTTAAATAAAGCAGTGCCTTGAAAATTAGGCCCTACAGAAGCCCTTTTTTCCTAATGCAGAGGGGAATACAAGTGAGGGAAAAGATAGAGAGAGGGGGATGGACAGAACATGTATTCGTATATGTACAGCAGAGCTCTACACTGATCTTAAATTTACCGACGACTGTTGTGCCCTGCATGGAGGTCCCTGTAGAGAGAAAGATTATTCAAGTGTTTGCACAACATGTTTTCATTGGTACATGACAGTTTAAACTTGTCCTTGTAATTAGCTGAAAGGCACACCAACCAACACAATGGTGTGTGTGGATCTAAATCCTGATATGCCTTCTCCCTTGTGCTATAGAGCTGTATTGTTGTCCATGAACAATTAAAAAGTCAGCTATGAGCCATGCTGTTGCTCTGCATGACATGTTCCCTTTTTACCATGAGCACACACACACTGCAGTTTATTTGGGCTCAAACCCACATACACCTGCCAGATATAAAATTAACACCATGGTGTTGTTTTAATATTCCATTCCATTCTCTCACCAAATAACTGTAATTTAAAATTATAACATAAAAAAATGCTGCATATTATCCATACGTGTCTATAAATAATTTTACTGCATGAATAACTGCTGCACCATTAGAATAGCTATGCTAAAGATTTGCATATTGCACCTACATTTCTAGTGCATAATGGTGTGTTAAATCATTTGCTAAGCCATTTATTTGAAATGTTGCATCATTATTACTTAATGATGGGCCTGATTTAACCGACTCCATATTCAACAGCATATATCATCCTGAACACACTGTCATGTCCACTAAAAGGGATTTGTTGCAGTCACTCTGACATCAGCATTACTTTCACTGCTCCACAACACCTTTTTTTTTTGAAGGAGAGCCAGATGGGAGAGATGTCTGAAGCAAAATCACCTTATGTATGTATAGTGTTGTAATTCATTAACTGTGTTGACAGATATAAAGTGAAGCTGAGCATGAGCCACACATGTTAACATGTCCCAGTATTCTATCTCTCAGTAAAGAGCAAACATGTTTATTTTATTTCTGTGATTATTATTTCACTGTATAATAATGAATGAATTATGAGTTGAATATATTTTTTATGCTAACACCTGATGCAACACAGTGTCAGCGCAATACACCTCTGAAGCTGCTAAATGGCAGCACTGCTGTGTAGGATTACATTATACTGTAACTGAATGTGTAATTGCAATCAATGAATTCACCCTGTTGTGACAATAAACGACTATATAATGTTCTGATGTATGATTTTTGATACGCATTAACCTGATGCTGCACTGAGGATTACAACCAGAAAATCGGACTGGAAAACCTCTGCATAGGTATTCACAATCATGTTCAGGTTTCAACTCATAGGCCGCAGAAATCATCTTACGACAGGGTTTACGTGTGATTCATGAAACGTTCGTATCTCGCCAATCACAGCGTAAGAATGATCAGGCGTTGATAAATGTGGCGGCTGGAAACACTCCTTATTTAAATACCGCGCCCTTAAATATTCTCGGTTTAGAGATGCGTAATACATCCAAGAAGAGGACGTTCTCCGACCTGAATGCTTGAAGCATTTTGGGTTTAGCCTATGTTTAAATAAATAACGGTTATTTTACGGTTGCAGTCAGAGTTTATTTCTTTATTTAAATGATGTTTCAGATCATTTGTAGCGAGGCACGAGTGGCGTTGTTCAGGCTGCAGCTGAAGAAACTGGTCTGGAGCCAGTCCCACAGAGCCAGTCAAATGTGAGCTGTGTGTGCGGCGCGTGTCCTCCGCCGCCCGTGCAGGCACACCACCGCGACCCTGGATTCTGACAGCAGAGGTCTTGGAAAAACAAACCGAAATGTGTCGGTCAATGGCGGAGATAAATCGCTCACTTAGGCCTATAGTAATAATTGACACTTTAAAAGAGAAGCGAAAACCTGAAAAGTGCATCACATGAATAAAATGTTTGACTAAACGTTGTGCATTGTCTGTTTCCCTTGTGTTGAATAGCTGCCAAACATAAGTATTTGACACTTTACATTTTAGAAGCGATGAATGAGGTCCTGTCTCCTTCGTGTAGCCTCCAGTTGGGGCTCTGCTGGCCAGGCTCTCTGGGCAGAGGTTCATCTGGCTGCACCAGGAAGTCAAATGGCACCTATTGTGCAGAACCCCACAGGCTAAAATGATGTTGCAAACTTTCTCTGGTGTGTACAATAGGGTTCCCCCTGCGGATCCTAGACAGAGCCATCTGCCCTTAAGCAACCTGATGCAGCGCTCCAACGTGGCCCGTGTGCGTAAATGCGCATGGTTGAATCTGCGCTCCTGCTCTGTTGCAGGGTTTGCCAGTGGAGTTACCTGTTATTCCTTGAGGGGATAACCTTTGTCACCGAGCTCATGAATCATGCATGTACTGCTTGTAATTATGTCACCTGCCTCAAAAAATTTCTCAAAATGAAAAAGAAATTAATATTACAGCAATAAACTGTTAACCCTGTTAATTGCAAACTATTTGAAACTAGTAGGTTACCTTTAATGTCAGGGATATATGGTCTAATAACAATTCTCGGACTCTGCCAGATTTACTATGCTGCACCGCAAATCAACACGGCTTGAAAACTTGCGTACACGAGTTGAGACCTGACGTGAGATTTGATCGTAGCCTCCGCTCACGTCCAAATTGATAAATGCTGAACTTTGCGTGGAAATGACCGTATGCCCAGTTTTCTGTCGTACGCTCGTTTGATAAATGAGGGCCATTGTGTGTCCAACTCCTTTCTGCTAGTTAAAGGGCACATAATCTGGGCGCAAAGGGGTTTCCTCTTAATTACACATTGGGTGTAACGTAAATCAAACCAATCACAACGTTATCTCCCATTCCCTTAAAGAGCCAGGTGCACCCACAACTGACACATTGCCATTTGAAAAGTGGCACTTGTCTTTGATGAGGGACAGTGGTCCTTGGCAGGGGACACTTTGCCTCCACTGCCAATCCTCTGTCACATCAACAACTATGTTTGACTGCATATGAACAAATGCACCAAATTTTACTGAGGAGAAGGAGAACTGCTGTGCATCCGTCTTTGTGTAATATTGGATGCAGGTGGGTGACATTATACAGTATATCCTTAATGTGGGAAATATTAACGGTGATCCCCCGGCAGCAGAAAACAATAAGTGCATCTCTCTATTGAAAGAGACCCTTGTGCAATTCACACACGAAGCTTGGCAGCATAACCTCAGTGATTATTCATCATCAAAAAGTCACACACACAGTAGGATGTGCAGTGAAATCTGGGGTGAAGCGGCCGTCCTGATAAATCCTGAGCTCCATCAGAGCTTTGCAAGAATATTTATTTCAACAGATAAAAGTTTCCTCTGGAGAGTTTTCTCTGTTCTTTCAAGTTTCTAACTACAGCTTTTAGTTCTGCCGCTTAAATGTGCCACAATATTTGTTGCAGTGACATCACTGCATGCATGGGAACGTTTAGAATGGCTGAAAGCATCCTGTCTAATTATTAGAGACAACATCAGACAACATCTTGACTATATGGCCTAATGTGCTCTATAATGACAATCAAATACTTCACAGAGTAACTTTAATTGCTTCCTTGAAATGTGTCCACATTCTACCTTTGTATTAAATAGTATATGTTCAGCACATCTGTCTTTCAAATGCCTTTTTGTTCTTTCTATTTAAAAAATGATATGAATGTGTAAGATGAAAGACTTAAGCATGTAGTGTATCAGGTGGGGAGAGGGGAAAACCTTGCACTCAAGGTGGGCATCAGTACCACTTAGACTGTGATCCAGTCAGGGTTGGAGGTCAGAGTTTCCATGTTGAAATTCCTAATGTCTGACCTTTATATATTTTATTTTACTGCACATCGAGATATTCCATTCACTGGCTCAATATAAATGTTGTAGTCTACTTTTTCTCATAGGAGGTTGGACATTTTCAAGTTCCGAGTTGTCTGGAATGCAGCATTAGTCCTCCCAAGAGAGATCAGAACATATCATCCTATCAGGTGTTTGCTCTTTTGACCCAAATGAAGACGCCAACAGATTCTTTCATTGTCTCATGACTGTGAACTTTCTTTATCAGAAGTTCCAAATTGCTCTGGCTCCCAGTTTGCTTGGATAAATTGTTTTGACAAAAATATAATTTAAGGAATAAATCATAGCAATCAGTGCTCCATTGAAATGTTGCATGACAGTAAATTTCATTACGGCTATAACTACTTATTTATTATCAATTCACTGGTATTGTGCACATGAAACATCAGAAGTAAGGATCCAAATGACCCAGAAGCCTGTTTGTTCATCTGGCTTCTTCAGTTTCACACACTTCATACAGTCTTTAGTGCACTCTGAAGGACAAGCAGATGAATAATGTATCTTCTCTGTTAAAAAGCTGGCACTTCTACAAGCAGCATGGCTGGTATGTTCCTCTCTTTCCTCATGACTTGGGGCCCTTGGACGGCACATACGGACTAATGGATTATCCCTCAAGTGGAGAGAGGATTCATAATTCACCAAGGAAGAAAAAACTTCATGGCTACAGTGTTGGCCTGGCAGGGAATGAGTGTTCTATATGAACTAAAGCCGAGTATGCTGCATCTATTTGACATGCGCAGTGTGAGGAAGTCGAACCAAGTATGGCAGCATTGAGGGTCCTCCAGAGGCCCTGCAGGCAGAGTCTCTGTCTCAGCAAGTACATGTGTATGTGTACAAGTCCGTATGCGCCCACAACACACACATGCACACTCACATTATTTATGTATTTAACCATGCATGCCCTACTTCTTCTCACCAGTATAGGCAAGGCATATGGAGTGTGACAATGTGGTTTTTCTGTTTCCTTCCACTATGAGCTTCATTATGTCAATCTTGTGCTTGCATTTTGTATATTCTTAAATCAATTTCTGTTTAATCAAATTACTAAAAACGTTATTGGGGCCAAATCCTTACCTAACATTCTCACAGAGTGAGAGGAGAAGGGGTAGCACCAAGCAGGTGGCATATGTAGTCGTGATCAAACGTTTACATACACTTAAAATGTATATCATGTCAGTCTTCGGTTCCAGTGGTTTCTACAGCTCTCTGAGATGGAATGAGTGGATCACACACACTTTGTTACAAAAAACAGATGGTTCAATAATGAATTTATTATAGGTCTTCTGAGAGTTGTAGAAATCATTGGAACTCAAGACTGCCATGATATACATGCTCTTTACAAGTGTATGTAAACTTTTTACCGCGACTGTATGTATATTCATGCAAGATTGTTAGTACATAGGTGCAGGGAGTTTTCCAGTACCTCATACCATATAAACAGGAGTATGATCCCCCAGTGTACCCATAATATCCTGTTTCTACCTCTAAATCGATTCTTATGACATGATAGCCAGGTGCAGTCTTGAGTACTAACCCTAATCACTTATTTCTTTGTGACACCAGAGAAAATACCTTACTTGGTAATTCTGAGGTAATTCCATTTCCTCAATTTTTTTGAGTAAAGTCAACTTTAAAAATGTACAGTGCACTGTAAATGTTATAAGTTGATTTTACTTTAAAAAAGTCAGGAAACCGATTACCTCAGACTTACCAAGTAAAGCAGACTATTACTTAATAAAAGCTCAAAAGTTTTAACAACTTAAAATTGTTAGTCTACTTAGTAACTTTGAGGTATTTAGTTTACTCGAAGTAAAGTCACCTTATCAGATTTTTTGTACATGTTGTGCAGCTGTATGTTTTTAAATAGGGGGGAAAAAACCTATTCTTTGCATTTTATTTTGATCCCAGTCTGTGTTTGTGACCTTTCAAATGTGGTTGTAACTTACAACATAACATTCAGCCCACTTCGTAGAAAATAAAGACATACACCCTGTATGGCCAGTCCGCCTGACAAAAAAAGAGATTTTTGTCCATTTCACCCAGCCCTGAATGATGAGATCCCACCAGTTTCTACATTTGAGTCCAGTTATCCAGGTTGAGTAAAGCATTCAGTTTCTCCAGCTGCTTCAAGGTCTTTGAACAGCTTCCTCCATTGTTCCAGTCGTATTTGGTGACTTATTTTATACAACTGAAATTAAATTTTTGTTATTACAGAGAGAGTAAAGTACTCAAAAAAGGTAATGTTATGCACTGACACCGGTACCTTGAATTCAGTACCAGTGCCGGTTCAAATGTGAAGGTACCCAACTCCAGTCATAACTGATAGAATGGTGGCCAAAACAATGAAAAGCACCAAGCTGTGATAAAGTGAAATTATTATTTTACTGTTGTTCCTCATGTGCATGTTTTCATCATCTGGTCTGTTAAACCATTGTTTCAATATATTTTATAAGTAAAAGCAATGATTACAACTCAGTTTAAAAATGATTATTATAACAGTTATGAATATGCATTAGAACTTAGACTCTGAAACAATACATTTGCCCTGAGGACTGTTGGAATTAACAGAAGGAACATTGTATAATTCCTGTACTGCCATCTTGTCCATCTCTGACCACAGAATGTGTTCTTAAAAATGAATCACCACATTCTTCTACAATATTTCATCCTGGGAGCACTGATGGCCCAGCCTGCTCTTTCTATTTCTGACATCATGTGAGCACTGCTTCCCACACAGTGAGCCTGAGGCATCTGGAGATCCAGACTCACAGTCGCTATGACATAATACGACTTAATGACTGCAGCCCACTCCTGACGCTGCGCAGGCGTCACTGCTTCGCTATGTTATGGTCTTGTTTTCATTTCATCGGCTGGCCCCAACCATGTTTATGATGAATACTGTTCATCTGTTAGAGTGATTTGTTGTGTGGAGTTTGTCCTTCCAGTAGCTGAAATGAACCGTCTGTCCTCGGCCGTTACTGCGGGGGATTCAGAAGAAATCCTCCGATCACTTTGTCGATTTTGTGTCCTTCTTTGCTGTGCACAAATCCTCAGTGTGAAAGCCTAACCATTTAACAGGACTCATGAGTGTGTGTAATTGCATGAGGACGATTGTGTGTGCTGCTCAGTGCGATCGATACACAGTTGCATTACTGTGCTGTGACTCACTAGCCACAGAGCTCTGAGGGCAAAAGGGCCTCACTGAGAATCTAGATGAGTGGAACGAAGAGGGTAGGATTTATCAATAATATACACAATGATATTGGACAACTTATGGACCTGTTGCAGCAGATATATTAAAACAGAATCTGCCTTATCCTTTATCAGTTTTAGACGATGACTTAAATACACAATGCAATGGCATAAGCTGTAAGAGGAACTAATAAAAAGAGCAAATTTCTGTTTTTTCTTTTCTGTTTTGTTGGTGTTCATTTAAAGGAATAGTTCAACATTTTGTGAAAGATGCTTAATTGCTTTCTTTCTGAGAGTGACATATGCTAAGATAAACATAATCACAATGAGTGATTTACAATTCTGTTGTGCGTGCCCTAGCGTGGCCTGTGTTTGACAGAAGCTCTGTCCTGTCCTGTCCTGTTTCAAGCTGGTTTCCAGCATTTAGTTCACATCTTTTGGTCCAGGCTGTTACTCCTGTTCTTTAATTGGCTTAATATTTAAGACATCAGACCTACAAATTATATTTTAGGGAAACTGTTAGGTGGTTGTCGTCATTCGTCATTCGTCAGCCATCATGGCTTCAACTCTCTACTGCCAAATATAACATATAACTTTTTTAATGCTATTCTTTTTTCAGATAATTGGATTACTCTTTGACTTAAGAGGCACACAGGCTAAGCCTCAGAGAACAATTTCCCCTCAAAGACTGAGGCCATCTCCTCACCCTTCTCTGCCACAAAGAGGAAACTGAATAGCCTGTCCTGTCCAGGCAACCCACACACCTTCTACCCATCCCCTCCCCCCTGTCCAAAACATTAAATATCAGTGATTCCATTTTCATAAACGCGATCATTCACTGTCTTCCTGGAGCCACAATCCCTGACATGCTGAATAAACATCCTCACTCCGAACCTCTATTAAAGAGGCCACATTATGCTTTTTGAAGGTTTTCCTCTCTAGTGTTATATGGATTTTTTGTGCATGTAAAATGTCTGCAATGTTCCAAGCCCAGTCCTCCTTAAAGGGACTTGAGGCAGGATTTCTGAAAAAATAAACATGCATTTTAAGTTTTTTAATGCTAATGGGTGATGAAGCATTCATAAACAAAAAGAATGAGCCCACCCACGTATCTCTCCATTGCCTTGAACAGGCTGTGTGCTGCATAATGTACTGCAATTCATGGTCCGAATTTCCCACGCAGTCCTACAGACGTAACGTCAGATGGCACTGAATGCGCGTCCTTGACGGCTTGGAAACAGGAAGAAGACAAGCCACACAAAGTCCACTAAAAAGTCATACTAAGAAGAAAACCAAGGTTTTATCAGCGGCAAGTCATGAGTCGGAACGAAATTACATCCAAAGCCGGGCCGGCACCAAAATAAACATTGTATACGCGTTCAACTCATGGAGGCAGCTTCAACTTGAATTGGGACTTAAAACAGATACTGACATGGCTCATTTCCTAGTGACCAGGTAAGAAAACATTACAGGTCATGTTTAGAGCTTGATTTGAAAATCATATGAGATCACAGAGGACCCGGAGTGACCTAACGTGCAAAGTAGCATTAGCTGCTAACATGTAACTTAGTCCACCGCTGTGTAACACTGAATAGTTACAGACTGCGCATTTTCCACGATCCTTCAGTCTGAAACCGAATAGTTAGAAATATGTCCCTTTATATATGGGACCGAAAGTCCAACCTGTTATCAGGGAGGTGACGTTAGCAGCTGGCTGTAGCCACAGGCTAACGGTTTGTTTGTGTCTGTGTAGTAACATTAGCTGCTAACACACAGCAGTCCCGTATCAGAGACGATGTTTTTGTCCCCCAATATGCCGTCTTTGCTTTCACCTGTGCCTTTCAGGCTCGCCGCTTGTGTATCGCTACACACAGCGAGCCGGCTTCCCGGCCGCTTCATGTGTGTAGGGGATAAGCCTATCCCTTACACACAGCACAGTTCACAGTTGTGGGCTAACGTCATTCCACGGACGCATGCGCGAAGGTCTTGCAGTAAACAGTCACGTGAACAGCGAGTAAAGAAATAAGTGTCACAGCATCAGCTGCACTGCTGTGAAGAGTTCATACACACTCAGAGGTGGACAGAGTACACAACTTCACTACTTGAGTAAAAGTACAGATACTCCTTGTCAAATATTACTCCAATACAAGTAAAAGTAGCTTAGTCAAAATATTACTTAAGTAAAGTACTAAAGTATTTGCTTAAAAAATTACTTGAGTAAAAGTATTTTAAAAATATTTCAGGAAATACAGGAAAGAAAAGTAGCTTTATTGTCATTATACAATACACTGATGCGATTCTTTGATATGAATTGTATAAAAAACATGAACAGAAAGTCAACTTAATCATTCGACTGCCCTGCAACAGTTGCCATATTTTTAAACCGTATAAAAATTATGATACTACAAGCTCATACAGTTACGTTTAAAATGTTCATCTGCCATTTAACAAACATTAAGCTAGCTAACATCAGTAGCTACTTTACATACTGCAATGTGCTTTTTCAGGTTGTAAGACGAGTTTCTGTAGGCCGTGATACAATTTGTTCGCTGTAAGCACAACAAACATTTAATCTGAAACAAATCAGTTTTTGTGACAAAAATCTCAAACATGGGTTTGAGATAAGGCCACGGGTGCTCGGTGGGAGTTTCTCCATGTTTGTTTCTAAAGTTTCTTCCTGCATTGTATGGATTGTATAGCATGACGTAGTACAGGTACGGCAATACGACTAAGACAAACCATACGCGAATCAGCAGAAACAGTTTATTTTCTCAGAATATTGAAAAAAAAAATTATATAAAAAAAAAAAATCATCAGCTGACGTAAGTTCAAAAGTAGTGAGTAACGAGAGCATCAATAGAAATGTAGTGGAGTAAAAAGTACAATATTTGTCCTTCAAATGTAGTGGAGTGAAAGTAAAAATATCCCCCAAAAATAATACTCAAGCAAAATTAAAGATATGGCCAGAATTTGAAGGTAGCTACAATAATATAGGGTGCACATCACCAGAGTAACCACTAACTGCTGCTCACTGTACTCTTTTTAGCACAGTTGGCCGTGGAGCTGGTGTTTGCTATACCATTTGTCATATTAGCTTATTAATGAACAGACTAGTTAATTCCTGTAAGTTAAACACAACTATGTTTGTGTTATGTCCCCTGCTACACTGATGAAACCTGCTCATCCTGCTTCACAAACGCAGTCAGTGGATTCTGTCTCCTGTACTGTTGACGACTCTTGCATCTCCTGCTACAAAGACACAATCTGCTCCTCCTCCTTTGCTGATGCAGTTTGTTGATCCTGTCACCTGTGGAAGTCTTGAGGTCCCGCCATGGGATTATTTTTTCCACAGGTTGGATGGACCTATTTGGATCCAAATTACATGAATAATAAGTAAACATATCCAAAGCAGCAAACTGACTCCAGATAAGCAGGTACATAATATACATGGGATACATCACACCCACCCACCTACTCGATACCAAAACAATAATTGAAACTGAAATGATACTGATTAGATACTCGATACGAAATAGATCATAAACAGAACAGGGGTTGATCACATTCATATTCACAGCTTATTATCAACCATGTAACACTGTGAGATTGCTGGACAAGTCTCTTGTTTTTTGCTGGATCTACAAGTAAAAAAAAAAAAGAAAAAAAATGTAGTGTCAAAATGTTCAGAACACCTTCAACTTGTAAGGGGAGGTCTGATATTCACCTCAATTTCAATGGTAAAGAAAATAAAATAAAATAATAGAAAACCTGGACATCTCTACAGGAAGTGAGGACCTGGTTAGTCTCCTTTTGAAATGTCTCTCGTATTTCTCTGGTGAAATATATTTTAAAAATAAAACAATTTTCGACCTTTCAGCTGTGCCTCCTGAATACCAAAACTTTGCCAAGGTGTTCAGTAAGGAACTAGCTCTATCTCTACCTCCTCACTGACCATGTGACTGTGCTATCGACCTCCTTCTTGCCACTTCTGCTCCCTCCAGTCATCCCTACAACCTGTCCTGCCCCGAGAAAGAGGCCATGGAGAAATACACAGGAAACTCTCTGGCATTTGGTATCATCTGTCCATCATCCTCCTGACTCGCAGCTGAATTCTTTTTAGTAAACAAAGAAGACAAGACTCTCTAACCATGTGACTGCCATGGTCTCAAATCACCATTAAATAGTAAATATCCTCTCCCTCTGATCAACTCCTCCTTCGAGCCCCTCTGCCATGTCCAGGTTTTCTCCAAACTGGATCTTCACAATGTCTCTCACCTCGTTCGCATCCGTGATGGAGACAAATAGAAGACAGCCTTCAACACACCCCTGAGATACTTTAAATACATGGCAATGTCTTTTGGACTCACTAATGCTCCTGCTGTGTTTTAAGCGCTAATTAATGACTTCCCCCAGGATGTGTTCAACCAGTTTGTTTTTGTCTATTTGTTAGACATATTAGTCTTCTCCTGCTCCATTCAAGAGCACACCCAGCATACACGTTTGGTCCTCCAGAACAAGTTATATGTCAAACCTGGAAACTGTGAGTTCAACACCCCTGCCCTCAGCTTCCTTGGCTATATCATTGCTCAAGACCAACTGAGACCAGATCCCTCTAAAATCTAGTCAGTGGCAGAGTGGTCAGCGCCAACCTCTCATAAGCAGTTTCAACACTTCCTGGGTTTCGCCACTTTTTGTAGGAGGTTCATACAAGATTGCAGCAAGGTGGCAGCCCCCCTGACCAGCCTAACCTCTACCAGTGCTCCATTCAGGTGGACCTCTGAGGCTGAAACAACCTTCCACAAGAAGAATTTGTTGTGATATTGAGGCCATCGTCAAAGAGACTCAGCGTGCCCAACCTGACCCAGGTGCCATTCCTGTCAACCACCTGTTTCTTCTGGACTCTGTCAAGTCTCAAATACTCCAGTGGGGACTACATCTAAACAATGATGTCATCCCAGTTTTCAGCATCCTTCAATTCCTTTGACAGCATTTCTGGTGGCCAGAGATCTCCAGGGACATGAAGGAGTTTGTGGCTGCCTCCTCTGGCCTCCAGCCTTCTTCGCCCATTGCCCATTCCAAGTCACTTCTGGTCACACATTGCAGTGGACTTTGTCTCCAGTCTTCTTCCCTCTGTCATACTGTCATCTTCAATGTTGTTGACCGCTTCTCCAAGAGTGTGCACTTTGTTCCACTGCCTAAACTGCCTTCAGCCCTTGAGACAGCTGACGTGCTGGTGACACAGGTCTTCAGGATCCATGGCATCCCAGTGGATATGTTTCTGATCAGGGCCCCCAGATTGCATCCCAGGTGTGGCAAGCCTTTTTTAAATTGCTGGACGCAACCCCCAGCTTGACCTCAGGATACCATTCGCAGTCTAACGGCCAGATAGGGCAGGTGAATCAGGACCTGGAGATGGTCCTCCGTTGTGTCACAGCCCCAAACCCCTCCTCCTGGAGCTCCCATTTGCCATGGGTAAAATATGCTCACAACTCCCTCACCTGTAAAGCCACAGGTATGTCCCCGTTTATGGCTGCAAATGGCTTTCAGCCTCCGCTTTTTCCTGCTCAGGAGTTGGATGTAGCCGTCTGACAGGTGTATATCCATCGCTGCAAGGATGTATGGATGTCCACCAGTGCCGCCATCACTCACACATCGTCGCACAATCGTCGCTTGGCTGACCTACATTGCTTGTCTGCTCCACAGTACCAACAAGGACAGAAGGTGTGGCTCTCATCCTAGATCTCTCACTTCAGGTTAACTCACCTAAGATGACTCCTTGTTTTGTTGGGCATTTTGTCGTGGGAAAAAAATATGAACCCCTCTGATGTCCAATGTACCTCATTTAAAACCAGTTTCATCCAGTAACCTCAGCCCTCCGGCCAACCTCCCTCCACCCACCTGACTCATTGACGACCTTTCAGTGTTCACTGTTAACAAAATCTTAGATCCATCATCGGGGTAAGGATTTACCTCGTTGATTGAGAGGGTTACGGTTACGGGTTACAGAGGAGTGCTCCTGGATCTCAAGGAAGCTCATCTTGGATTATACACTCCTTCGGGACATCAGTTTCCCCATAAACCTGGTGGGGCACCAGAAGGTGCCCATTAAAGGGGGGTACTGTCATGGTTATGGACCACATATTATTGTTTGGCTGTTGGCTGTGCCGGAGTCTCCTGCAGAGGCTGGGAATGGCATTTCTTTTCCTTTAAATCCTTTAAACTTTTCCGCTGCCTTGGTTGTCACTTTTGGTTCACCTATACAAATCGCAACAATTGTACTGTTGTCCCCCTCTTTTCCAACATTATGCTTCTTCTCCATTTGTTGTTTGTACAAGTGTCAGAAACTTTGTCTTCTAGACAGGAATATATCTTCCATAATAGAGGCAGGCCAGAGGAGAGAGTTTGATCTTTTTCTCTACTCAAAGCATCTGTGAAGGCACTCAGAGGAGCTAGAACATCCCTCTGTGTTTACAATATGGTGATGTCTGTGTCTTTGTGCATGAGGTTTTGAGCAACCTGATTACATTGTTTTTAGCCAGGGAGGGGCATTATGTTCACTATGGGCAATGTTATGTTCACTAAATGTATCGGTGTGAGTGTTGCTTACTGCCCGTTTCATCCGACACTGAGCCACTGTAGTTTAGAAGTGACATGTAGGTCGTATTGCTAGTTAATACGACCTGCTCGGCTACATTATACCGTATACAATGAGAGCCGTGGTCCTGGTTCAGGCTCTCTGAAACAAGGAGATGCAGGACGATACGACAGAACTCCACCCCAGTACGGTGTTATGCTGTGTTCAGACCAAACACGATGCAAATTATATGCGTGACTAGATTACATACAATGTCAATAAAAACATGCGATTAAATGCATTGTGGTTATGTTTATAGTGTCATGCGATTACAAATGTGATTTAAAATTAATAACCCTGTGGTCAAACTTGTGTAAGTAACGCAACGCCAATATTTTCATTGCGTTTGGTCTGAACGTGGCATTACACCTCTGATGTTCCTGCCAGCACCATTGTTGACCTGCACATCTTCTTTGATGCCTCAGAGTTATACTGAGTTGCCAGAGAGGATGTAGAGGGCTGAGTAGGCAAGAGGGCTGGCTGCCGCATTAAGGCCCAGCAGGCATGGTGGGTGGAAGCGCTGAGTGACTGTGTCAGCCTGGCCGGGAGCTGGTCCCCTGATGAATGGTGGAATATACACTATATTGCCAAAAGTATTCGCTCACCTGCCTTGGTAAATGGTCTTGCATTTTTATAGCGCTTTTCCAGTCTACTGACTGCTCAAAGCGCTTTACAATACTTGCCACATTCACCCATTCATACACTGATACTGGAGGCTGCCATGCAAGGCGCCAACTGCTCATCAGGAGCAATTTGGGGATTCGAACCAGCAACCTTCCGATTACTACACGACAGCCGCGCCGGATTCATTTTAGAGGTGGGGGGGCCAAAGAGAGAGAGAGTCTCTCTCTCTCTCTCTCTCTCTCTCCGTCGGGTTGTTGTGACACCCTAAACCTGAATGACTGTCAGGCGCACATACTCATTTTTGTCACACTGTAATGTCGGTGCGTATTTTTTAATGACAATCATCAGATCAAGTGGAAAAGTAGGCCATCCTTTGCAATAAGAGTTTGTCTTTTGAAAATGGAAATAAAAATTTTAGGGCCGGGACTTTAACACGTTAATTAGGATTAATTCATTACAACGCGTTAACGCGTTAAAACGAGTTAACGCGTTAAGTGCGATTAAAATGCGTTATTTTAATCGCACTTATTTTTTCACCGCGGAATCTTTCTCACTGGACGAGTTTCAGGCGGACCGATTATACTGGAGCACCAAGTAGCGTTCATGACTTCAAACAACAACAAACCACAGTGAACATGAACGAAGAAGCCGATGAGACCGCTTTGGTTGGCCCCGTGGAAATTTTGTTTTAAAAAACGAACGGATGTAGCGTCGATAAGAGCATGGTTGTGTGCAAGCTATGCAACAAGGAATTCGCATATCACCGCAGCACATCGAGCCTCAAGTATCACCTCAATGCAAAACATATAGCAGCTAGCGTGGACGTTAGCCCGACTCCGAATACAAGGAGCCACACCCACTTCCGCTACACTTAATGGCAAAAATTGCACTGGTCTGTTGGACTTGGTTGAGCAAAAATAAACAATATTTTGTTGCTTAAGCTTATGTATTCAGTCATTATTCAATGGTATACTAAAAATCCATGTGAAAAAAATTACTTCTCACTGTTCTCAGGTCAAATATTTATATGCGATTAAAATGCGATTAATCGCAATTAATTAATAGCAAAGCCTCTAATTAATTAGATTAAAAAAATTAATCGAGTCCCGGCCCTAAAAAATTTATGTACGAACTGCAGCACGCATGAATGTGAATGTGAGGGGTGGATAGGTAGGCTATTAAGAGCAATTAGGCCTACATTAATACACGTAGGCCTACCTATAAAATAATGATAATCAGGATTGTTTTCATTGTGTGAATCTCATTTGTCAGATTTTACCTTGATAGTCGGCCAATTGTCCAATCATGTTTTTTTCCCTCATTGATTTATTATCACATTTGCTTTTATTCTGAAAAGAGCTAAAACAGCCCCAAAATTTTATTCTTAGTTTATCTCAGTCATTGGGCTTATGTACATCACTGTCTCTCTTTGAGCCCGTGAGCATGATAGAAAACCCTCCGCATCAGTGCTCAGAGGCGTCGCTCGGAGTGCAAAACTTCCAGGGCTTTAGCCCTGCAGACAGTGTTGCCTCAGTTATCTTGAAAAAAGTAATCTGATTACTGTTTATTCGTTTTTGAAAGTAACTTAGTTAGATTACAAGTTACTTTATTAGTTACACTCAGCAGCTGCCGACAACACCCCGTCAACTCAACATAAAAATGACCACGGGTTTTGCCAATACTCACTATTGGCAGTGCATTTTTAACAGTAACGCAGCACGGCAGTGATAGTAGTAGGAATTATTGCAAGGGCGAGTCAACCGTGTTTAAGGGCAGCATTTCCTCTACAACATATCGCCCGACCAACTTCTTCAACTCTCCTCAGCTTACTTGTTTTGCACCGAAGTCCAGCTTTTGTTGTTTGGGCGGTGAGAGACCTCCTGCACAAGTCGAGGCCGTGGATATCTGATTTTCTCATCTTTAGCTGACACGAACTCAAAATAATGACTGTATTTCCAGCTAGAAAACGTGCATCTCTCTCCTCCCTCCATGTTGTTTGTGTTTGTGTCGCTGTGTACTGTTACACGTGAGTTGTCCTCATGCTGAAAACGTGACTTGTCGCACGTGTGAAATTTTGAAAAATGGGCTGTTAAAGATGCAATTTCAATGTGGTTTGAGAAGGACATGAAGGCCAAACCGGGCGAGGTTGGGCAGGGCCGTAAAGTGGGGGGGGGCAATGGCCCCCTGGCCCCCCCCGTTCCGGCGCCGTTGCTACACGACCCGCTCTACCTCCTGAGCTACAGCCGCCTTGACTTGCATATGAATTTAAGTGACATCCCATTCTTAATCCACACGGTTTAATATGACGTCGGTGGACCCCTTTGCAGCTATAACAGTTTCAACTCTTCTCTTCATCCACACCAAACTAACATAATCCCCCCTCCACCAAACGTTACACTTGGCACAATGCAGTCAAAGCACCGTTCCCCTGGCAACTGCCAACCCAGACTCGTCCATCAGATTGCCAGATGGAGAAGAGCAATTTGTCACTCCATGAAGCTCTCTACGCACTGTTCTTGAGCTAATCTGAAGGCCACATGAAGTTTGGAGGTCTGTAGCGATTGACTCTGCAGAAAGTTGGCAACCTTTGCGCAGTATGCGCCTCAGCATCCACTGACCCCGCCCCGTCATTTTATGTGGCCTACTACTTCGTGGCTGAGTTGCTGTCGTTCCTAATCACTTCCACTTTGTTATAATACCACTGACAGTTGACTGTGGAATATGTAAGAGCGAGGAAATTTCACGACTGGACTTGTTGTACAGGTGGCATCCTATCACAGTACCATGCTGGAATTCACTGAGCTCCTGAGAGCGACTTATTCTTTCATAAATGTTTGTAGAAACAGTCTGCATGCCTAGGTGCTTCCTTTTATACACCTGTGGCCATGGAAGTGATTGGAACACCTGGTTTCAATTATTTGGATGGGTGAGTGAATACTTTTGGCAATATAGTGTAGCCAGTCGAGAGGAATGCCTTGGGCTGTGGAGATGTTGTAGTCTTGGAGTTGAGATGGAAGGAAATCGGTCTTGTTTAATGAGGATTAGCACATGTGTTAGGCACGTCCCCCTACGCCAGCCACTTGGAGTAAATGAATGCTATCTCCGGCAGCAATTGGTGCAGAATTCCATGATTGGAGTCAGACATCAGGTTTGAGGTCAACGACGAGGATCAGCCCGGGTTAAGTACAACATGAGCCATTCGCGCAAATGCCTGAAATGACAACTGACAGCAGAGAGGGGAGCGGTTTTAAGATTGAGAGTGGACACATGATTGGCTGATAGTGTTCATGGCGGAATCTGGTTGGTTAAATGGATAGAGAGTACATGAAGAAACGCTCACGCAGGACCCTAACCAGGGTCAACCCACGGAAAGCGGGAAGCCCAGGTAACATCCCGGGATGTGTGCTCAGAACCTGCGCTGGTGAGCTAGCAGATGTCATGACTGACATCTTCAACATCTCTCTCAGTCAGGCCATCGTCCACAGATGGTTTGAAACATCCATCCTATAATACCAGTAGCAAAGAAATCAGTTAAATCCTGTCTGAACAACTACCGTCCCGTCACAGTGACACCAATTGTGATGAAGTGTTTTGAGCGGCTTGTCAAACCACACATCACAGCCAGCCTCCCTGCATCACATGACCCAGACCAGTTTACCAGTTTTCTTAATGCAGACAAAACTACTCATCTGGACCAGAAAGACACCTACGCCAGAATCCTGTACATTAATTTCAGCTCAGCATTTAATACCATCATCCCCCAGAGACTAATGGAGAAACTCCTCCTACTTGGCCTGAACACTGCCACATGTCTCTGTATCCAGGACTTTCTGACGGAGAGACCTCAGTCTGTCCGTGTTGGGAAAAACACCTCCAACGCCATCACGCTGAGCACTGGATCTCCTCAAGGCTGTGTACTTAGTCCATTGTTGTTTACACTGCTAACACACGAGTGTGCATCCAGACACGAGGTGAACCAGATCTTCAAGTTCACGGATGACACCACAGTGGTGGGACTCATTCGTAGAAATGAGGAGTCACTGTACAGAGAAGAAGTTAAACACCTAGAGAGTTGGTGCAGAGAAAATAATCTGGTGCTTAATGCAGACAAAATGATGAGATGATTTTCAACTTCCGGAGTTCACAGCCCGAGCACGCTCAGCATCAGTGGCTGCACAGTGGAGAGGATGGAGAACATCAAGTTCTTTGGAGTGCAGATCTCGCAAGACCTAAGCTGGAATAAGAACACCTCAGGGATTACAAAACGGGCCCAGCAGTGACTGTACTTCCTGAGGAAGCTGAAACAAGCCTCTCTCCCCATCAGCATCCTCAGGACTTTCTATAGTGGTGTGGTAGAGAGTGTTCTGACATATTATATCTCGGCATGGTACTCCAGCTGCAGTATGTCAGACAAAAAAAGCCCTGCGGAGAATAGTTAAAGGAGCTGAGAGGGTCATCGGAGTTTCCCACCTCTCTGTCCAAGAACTCTTCCTAAGCCACTGCAGGAGCAGGGCACTGAACATCATCAGGGACGCCTCCCACCCTCTCCACACATTCTTTGAACTGCTCCCATCAGGAAAACGGTTCCGAAGTCAAAAAGGCCAAACAAACAGACTAATGAACAACTTCCTTCCACAAGCTGTTAGGATGCTGAACTGCTGATCTGGAGCATCTGCACTACTGCACTTCATGAGCCTTAGTCATAGTTTTAGTTTTAAATTATTATAGTTATATATTGTGTGTGTTTATTGTGTTTGTGTTATTGATCCCAGAGAAACGAAATCTCATTTTTGCTGCACTACTTTTGTAGGTACAGCTAAATGACAATAAAGCTTTGAAGAGTGATGAAGAAGAGAAAATGGAGGGAGCAGGGAGAGAGGTGAATGCAAAGATAATCTTCCTGATTGAACTTAATTTGAGCTTCATTTGTTGATACCTCCAACAGACAACTTTCCATTAACTGATTAACTTCCATTTTTACATTTACGATTTAGCATGTATTAAACAAACATCATCTGGGAGCTTTAGAAGTGTTCGTAAATGTATTTTTGGATAGAGGGACAACTGTTTTCCCCTGCTTCAAGTTGTTATGCTAAGCTAGGCTCACCACAACCATCCCCAGACATGAGATATATTTCCTTCTTCTTACCTCATCTCTGAAAGAAAGCAAATACGTGTATCTCAAAATGTTGAAGCATTCCTTTGTGTTTAGGCAATGAGTAAACCATAGCCACACAGAGGAAGAAATGTGTCATCATTCAATGAAAATGGCAGTTCAAACTGTCAAAACTAAACAGTCATAAACCATGTTTTCGTACAACCATGGTTGAATCCTTACAGATAAAATCATATTTTTAGAAAATCCCCCTTGCACATGAATCATATTTACTAGACTGGTGCTCATTTAGGTCACCAACATAAGTGAACAATGAAAGATTTAGAAAGGATTTAGCCAGCTTTGTGTCTTCAGATAATTCCAGTGTGTATTATCAACACTTATCTGTCTTCTCTGAGAAGACGGGCTTTTGATAGAATACTTGATTTTCTATGTATGACACCACAATTCTCAATGTCATCATTTGACAAGAGCAACAAAACATTTGCCTCATTAAAATCATTCCTGTGGGGCTGAATGTCAATCATCTCCACCTGTTACAATCAGCGTAACCCCCTGCTGACGCTGCTTTCAGTGTAATTGACAGTGCAGGGGATCTATCTTATGGTAATGGGAATGCACACTTCTAAACCCAAATTCCCTATCGCAGTAGCCCCCCGCAAATCTACCTCTTTCTATCTCATTCACTTTCATCTTATTCTCAGGGAAGAAAAAAGGATGAAAGCAGCAGTCTCAGGAGGTATATTACTGACACCGGAGTAAGTAATAAACCACCCATTCAGCCTGGCAGCCTTTCATTCAAAAAACAGACTCAAGACCCACCTATTTAATTTGGTTTTCAACTGATGTTTTATTTATTTATTAATTTATTTATCTTAGTCAGTTTTTATTCTGTTATGTCTATTCTTTTTACTTTTTATGATAGACTTCATTTTAGTTATTTCTATGTTACTTTATTTTATTTATTTGTTTATTTTATGTTCTTAGCCTATGTAGTTTTATGCTTTTATTCCTTATCTCCAGTAGTTTTTATGTTTTATTCCCTATCTCCAGTGTTTCCTCGGTGGGGGCCGTCTGCACTGGGGGCTGTGATCGGCTCTGGCTGGGATGTCTCTGACCCGTGGCAAACATCGGCCTGGTCATTGGGGGTCTGCGGCAGTGCTCCACTGCTGTGTGCCCCTCGCTGGCCTGTAGCTGGTGGGCGCCCGTGTGGAGGCGTCCTGGTCGTGGGCCGTGAGCAGCGCCTGGTGCAGACGACCTCCTGTGGTAGTGTTTCCTGACCTGGCTCCTCTGTACTCAGCCACATGTTTCTAAGTTTACTTTATTGATCTATGTGTATGTGTGTGTGTGTGTGTGTGTGTGTGTGTGTGTGTGTGTGTGTGTGTGTGTGTCTGTTTTTTGCCGAAATGTGTATGTACGTGTGTATGTGCTGGGGTGGGGCGGGGGTGGGGGCTGCTTTTAAACATGTAAAGCACTTTGTGCTGCATTTTTTAAATGTATGAAAAGTGCTTTATAAATAAAGTTTGATTGATTGATTGATTCATGGTCACTGTGGCAGGCAGGGTTGGCCGGTATCCAATTTTTGATGCTGTTAAACCTTCCCACAATTTTCCCACGGTATAAGGTATTACCGTCATATTACCGTTATATTAGTTATTTTCTTCATTATAATATAATGCAGAAATATATGCTTGGGATAATGTATAATTATTAAATTCCTTATTAATTGTATTGTTTCAGCGCACTGATTTCATTTTACATCATACCTTTATTGTGAAATTGTAAAATATCCTGCCTATGTTACATATCTTTGTAACATGTCTTTGATAACCACATTTGAGGGATTGTTGCCAAAAACCTGCATATTGGCCAATATTTCATAATCAGAATGCGTACTTCCTAATATTGATCATCAACTTAAGTATTGATCGGGTTCTGGAAAGAAATTGGTAATTCTTTACATTTTTGTAATTTCCTTATTTACCTTCCATTCAGTGAAGCTATGACCAAATTTCAATTTCAATTTTATTTATTTATTTATTTATTTTTGGAAGGATGTAGAGCAGGTTTTTTTTTAGATTAATTATTGTTGTTCTTCCCCAGCACTCTTACCTGCTAACTGCTGGAAAAGGTTTGGTGTACATCTTTGTAAACTTTTATTTTCGGGGGTGTGTTTGTAGCACAATCGGCTGGTTGCGACCTAAATCAATGCCAGCACCAAGGCCTGTTAGATCCATCACACAGGTGCAAGATTCAAAATGATCTAATTAAAACAGCACTGTAATTACTTGCACCAAACCCAAAGCAGACAAAGAAACAGACAACCAAAGAATAGTCAGCAGTACAGTGACATAGAAAGCTCATTCAAAGCTTACCTGCCCCTCTACTCAATCCTAGATTCCTTGCCTCTGCTCTCTGTCTGTTTTAGCTGTGACAGTTGTGGTTCTTAGAAAATAAACACAACCTGCTGAAGCAAAAAATTTAAACCGACGTAACATTTGGAGAAGTGCAGCCTGACGTCACTCTGCAGTGGCCAATCACATAAGTTGGCAATCAGACTAGCAGCATGAATGGCTAAAACCACAGTGTAGTGTAACATCATGTGTCATGTGTATTCACTCACTTTGGCATTGTGCCCAGTTTATGCTTCCAGTGTGTGTGTGTGTGTGTGTGTGTGTGTGTGTGTGTGTGTATGTGTGTGTGTCCACATGTGTTGGTCCATGTCCAGCCTCAGCAGGACAGGCTGTAATTGTTTAGTGTGAGCACTGCCAAAGGGCTAAATAGTAGTAATGGATCCAGAGACCTTCCATTATGAGAGTTGGGAGGACAGACGAGTCCTGTTCTGACTGAGCAGCAGGCTGTTTGACAGACACAGCTGCTATATTAAGGCTGATATTGTTAATATGTGGAGAATCCAAAGTACAGAAGCTTTAATGCATTCTCTCTGAATGAACAGTATGAGGTCACTTTTCAACACAGTCTGACCTCTTGGCCAGATTGCCATGAAATTCACACTGGAATTTTCATGTCCCCAGAGGATGGTTAATACATTTGTTCACCCTCGGACTGTGTCATATTTCCTGTCTGTAAATATGACTTCAGTTTCAAATTTCCATGATCTCTGAAAAATCTTACAAAACTACTGGACAGACTTCCCTGACTTTACATGTAGCTATTATTGGTCCCTAGAAATTAATCCTATGCAGTGTTTCCCACAGAACCAGACTTTACTTGTGGTGGTTGCTGTTTTCTTTGCAGAGAAAGTTACAAGTCAAGCCAACCGCATTAAATAATCCTCCTCCTCTTCTTTGTCGGTTTTACTGGCAGACTAAAAACCACACCGCCATCTACTGTATCGGAGTATATAACATCATGCAATGAGCCTGAGAATTCATGGTTCCCTGGATAATATGGAGTCGTCCAGGTCCAGAAGCAGAAAAGCAGCCCCAGACCTTCACATTTCCACCACCATGCGCCACTGTTGGGAGGAGTCTCTTTTCTTGATATGCAGTGTTGGCTTTTCTCCAAACATGGTGGTTTGATTGTGACAAATGTTCCTGACATCAACCAGAAACAGCCTCTGTTACATCAGAATTGTGCCATGTACAGTCATTTCATATTCACTAATTCTACATTTTGGGGGGATTAGCAAAATGTCATTTTCAGAGTAATTCACATAGTTTCACATTCTCATTATTTTTATTATGCATTTTGACAGTAGTGTGTACAAACTGTGTAGGAACTTTCTGTGCCTGGCCAAAGAATTGTTCCATCATCTCTGCATGTGTTTACAGGACATAAAGCTACATCTGAATGTGTTTATGGGGCTAAAATGTTATTGATTCTGTCAAAGACAACACAGGACTTTTGCTATGTAAAAAAATAAAATCTGGAGTTAAGTGGGTGATAGGACGCTTATGTGATGGGTGGTAAGCAATTATTTTAGGGATTGTTAGGTGCATTCTGTTTTCCACGTTCTACTGTGGTCAACTGACAGTCAGATCATGAATTGAATTGCAAAGTCTGTTTTCTTAAAACAAATGTAGTAGGCTATCATAGCTAGTAAGCTAACATTAGCTACAAGCTTACAATGCTAACGATGGGCTAATACATACAACAGCGACATAAGGAGCTAAAGTTAGCTACATTGACTACATATTGCAGAGTAATAATACATTTTCTCCAACCAAAACAAATCAGCTCATTACCTGTCCAACAGAGAGACAGCTACCATGGCATCCGTCTTAAGGCCTTCGACTCCATCAGTTGTCACCATTGTTGAACTCCAATATTGATGTCAGAGTGAGATCTTTTCTTATTTAAGCATTGATCACTTGGTCCTTTTTTATGTTGCATGTTTTTATACTCATTTGATGTTTTTTTGTCTTTCTGCATGCGTGTTGTGTTTTTTAATCATCCGTGTCACTGCGTGGTGTTTTTATTTGTGATGTATAGAAAGGATTGTTTCAGGACTCGACCAAGTTGATGAGTGATCTCAAAAAAGCTGGGACTAATTGAATCCCACGCCTCCAGCTCAGGAGTGGTGGATGAGACCTGAGAGTTGTTAAATGGGGATATAAAACAGGTGAGCAACAGGAGGTTTGACAGTGAAGATTGTTGAGTATCGGGTGCTGTGAATGTTTTCCTTCTTACAGTTAGACATTGCAGGTGGTGAGTCAGAAGCACCCACAGTGTCAGACTCGAGGCTGAGTACAGTCATCCATCAGAGTCTGGGTCAAGGTAGACTCTGTGCTGATGTTTATAGAGCCAGCTCTGATGGAGAGCTCTGGCTCTGAGCAGCCCCGGCTCATAGACAAGCTTATCTAACTGAAAAATATGGTGAGACAGCTCACTGCTCAGAGTGCAGGAGAGCACAAAGACCACCTTCTTCTGATGACAACAGTCGCCTAAACAGTTTTATTCCTGACTACTTGAGCTTTCTATAGAGTCCCCCATTGTAGTTTGAATTCATTTCATACTCAGGCAAGGATAACTAATACTGAACATGTGATGTCACTTCCAGTTGTGTTTTGTAAAAGCTCCCTGAAATGTCATCTTAACTTTCGTCATGTCAGGCGTGTGAAAAGAATACTAGAGCGGGATATACATTCTAAACCATTAACCAATGAGACATCAGTTACAGATGAGAAGGAAACTAGGTCTGAAGGAAGAACAGAGGGCTTCATTTAATGAATAGATTAGTAATCATAATGATAAGATTACACTCCTCAATGCCTCCAAACTTACCTCCCATTTTTCTTTTTTCATTAACTGAATGGGAAATGTTCTAATTCACAAAGGATCATGTGCAGTGTGAAAGGTGTCAAGTGATTAGAAAAAAAATACATTTAAACACTTACACATCCATGACAACTGAGGATGATAATGTAATATGATATGATTGAAGGCTCCAGAAGGACATTATGGTGAGATTGTTTTTAATTTAATTTAATCAATTTTAGCAGGTAAACTAGTGGTGAACATGATATTATTCATTTGTTTCAAACTGTATCAAACAAAATGTGTTCTTAAGAGCCTGTTTTTGGTTTCACTAAATGATTCTGTCAGAATTGTTACAGAAGTTGCAAATTCATCAGTGCAGCAAATTGCATTTGTCTAGTGTCTCAAGTGGTATTGAGTTGTTTAAACCATCATTTCCAGTATTACTGGATTTGGTTTTTGATTTGTTGATAAGCTGACTGAAATTCCAACAGTGATTCCTGACTCAACTTTCCATCAATAAACATCAGAACATTACAGTTCATTCTTAGTCTCCCTCTTGTTATATTACACGCCTCAGTGGTGTGCTCCCTTTAAAACAGTCCTGCACTTGATATCAAATAGACTAAGCAGACCTCCTAAAATTACCTGCATGTTGAATACATGTGAACAAACAACTATCAGCAGTCAGTATGCAGGTGTAGGTCTGTATTTTCGAACATGTTTTTAGGCTTCTCTTGTGTGTCTTACAAGTTATTCAACAATGATATTAATGAAATAAAATCATATTCATTATAAGGCTATGTCTTAATAGGGTTTAATTCAATGATTAGGTCTATTGATGCCATTGTTAATCCTACCAATTATCACTTAAAGTGCATTTTTATGTCACACTTTTTTAAAACAATGTGTAATACCTGTCAGGGTAAGTCTTTGACTAAAAATCTTCATTTTGCGGTGAATTTTTCCTCTAGTTTTTTTGTGGTTATAGTAGTGATGACTCTGATAAATGCTTTTTGTTTCTTTTCGTTCTGCTGTCCTTTCCTATTCCTGCCACTGGTGTTTGCACAGAGTCACCATGGACTGAAATATCAGAGCTGCATTCATGTACATTATAAAAAAAAAGGGAACACAAATTACTGAATAATTACGATTTAAAGGCCAAACTGATTTAACCTGTACACTATGATACTTGAAAATATGGGCCAGTGTGTGCAGATACACTAGCAGAACACAACCATGTTCTCCTATGCCATGGTTATGAACTCTCTGAGTCATTAACTTCATAATGACAGCATTTTCTCTGGGTAAGTGATCCACTTCATCTTATATGCTGTTGGATGCAATGAAGCTATTTCATCTGCAGCGATCCAGCGCTCACACCCGCAGATAAGTAGCAGGACCAGATTAAAGTCATTCATTTCACACTCTATATATGAATGCATTCTCTCCCTTTCTCCCTGCCTCTCTCCCCCTCTGATCTCCTCACATGATGATAATGAATTTCACACACGCCACTGGCTGAGGCGGGATCTCAAATCAAAAATGTGGATGTTTGGAATTAAGGATTATGGTGGCTCCGCGGCCACACTGCAGCTGCTATGCTGGCATGGCTGCAGTTCAGTTCTCTTCCATCAACCCCTGCTGTGTACACACCCCGGAGCTGAGGCAAGGCACATCCCCAAGCACCCCCACCTCCATGTCTTTGCTTCAAGACTTTACTGAGCTCAGGCCCACTGTCTCTGCCAGCGTGCAGCATCCAGTCACTCACGCTGAGAAGTCCATGCATTATCAGCATGCATGCAGATGAGGATGATAATGAAGAGGCAGCTCAGTGGCACTCTACAACACTTCAAGAATCAACTATCAAAGCCCAGCTCTCTTCCAGTGTGATAGATCTGCCGCAGAGAGTCTCAGGAGAAGGCTTTGTCACCACTTGACCACAATAGATCCCTGAACTCTCACATCAAACACATCTACCATCTGTTTCAGCAATAAGGTGTAAAGAATGTGTTGTGATTGACACAAAATTCTTACCACAAAGTCCACTTCCCAAGTTTTTTCAGATCTTTGCAGCTTTTCATGCGTAATTCCCAACGACTCGCATTGAGTGTCTTATCACTTAGATGATCTTTACTTTTTGTGATTGTCGCTGTTTGTGTCCTGTGTGAAACCAAAAGTGAACGTTGATTTATTATTTTTTAACATAAACCATGATCTTCCTAAACCTAACCAGGTTTCTGGTTAGGTTCACTGCGTCAGGTAGGAAAACTGTTCACTGAGTCAGGTAGGAAAACTGTTCACTGAGTCAGGTAGGAAAATAGGAATCTCTACTACTTTTTTCAGCCTTACCATCTATATACTGTATCACCTGATTTCCTACAGGCTTTTCTGACAGAAAACCTCCCATATAACCACCCAAACAGTCTTGAGACAGACTATCACTTCCTATGCCCATAGATGTGAGGCCAAATAAGCAAAAAAGAAAAAGAAAACCAACTTGTACTCAGAGCACAAGCTTTTCTTGTTTGTTTTTTTGGAGGGAGGGGTTGGGGAATATACATATTTTCATATTTTATATTGTACATGCCTTGTAAATATTAAAAAGTTAATTTAAGTAAAAAAGGAGCTCTGATTGAGATGGTAACGGAGCTTACTGAAGCATGCGCTGCTATATCCTGCAAAGCCACACCCATCCGCCTTAAATTGCAAACCCTTCCTCAGGAGATGGAGTTTACTTAGCTGTTATGGAGATGGATCAGTTGTCATCACATGACTGCTCACGTGATAACATGTAGAAGAATAGAGATGGTAATCTCTGTCTCTGTTCAAAGTTTTTTGTGTCAGATGTGAGTGTCCTCGTTCATCTTTCTCCCGTTGACCACTGACTCCTTGTAGATGACCTTTGACCTCTTCCCAGTGGATCCTGACAGACACCTTTGTTTAATGTGCAGGTGTTTTGCTATTATTCACAAGCCGTGGATATATTGGAGCTCCTGGTTTGGGGTTAATGCTGAAAAGTCTACAGTTGCAGTCATTACTGGGATGGTACATGCTAAACTCTTTTCTAAATTGTTAGAAATTGTAGAAATATATATTATTACTGTGCTAAATGCAATGCACTCACACATGGCTTACACAATACATTATATTGCTATAATGATGAGTAACTTGATTGTATTGACAGATGGGCTCATCTGTTTCAAAACCATGGTTCTTCTCAGTGTCAAACAGATGCTTTGAGCAACGAGCAAAAAGACCACTGCTGCTTTTAAATAAAGATGAACAGACTGGCTGTGAGGCAAGGACATCTTCACTGTCACTGGTGAAGAGACCAATGAGAGCACATTGAGGCAGTTTAATCCTCAGAGACATGATCGACTACATGGCAATTTTAAGATCATTATATCCATGTTACAATACTGGTTTTTCAATTAGAGTGTGCAGCAAAAATCACATTATTTGGATGTGCAAATAAAAAACAAAAAGAAACAAAAATACCTGCTCTCCATTAACCTGTCAGGGATGTTTTTTGTATGTACTGTAGTTTACACCAACTATAATTAAAAAAAAAGGATGTGAACTTCTGTCCTGTTTCTCTCTAACTAAGAACTAAAGGCCCCCACACACACTGCCCAAGGCCGACTTCCTTATCTGACTTCCTTATCCGACCACTCTGTCGCCTCCTGTCTGACCCGTTTGGGAGAAAAGTTGCATTGAAACACACCGCCCCGGCTACACAGTAGCGTGTACGTTCTGCGCCTGCGCGAAATGCAATAAGTCTCCTAAATATCGGGTGACGCTAGTCTCGTGCCAGTCACCCAAAACATGAAAACAGGAAATGACGGAACGGAGTGCGGACCGTAGTTATCAAAACAAAGCACACACAGTGTTAGCTCAGCATTACTTGCGTGATGTCGTATTACGGTGGTCTCTCTTCCACCAGGACAATCAGCTGCTCCTCAAAGTCCTCGGTCCACACAGCCATGGCTTTCAAAAATACGCTGGTTTATCCCAAAAATAATGAACGGCGAAGTGTTGTTTGTAACTCTGTGCCGTCTCTGTTTATGTGGTTTGTTTATCATCATCACTTCCGCCACCCCTCCCACACGCCACGCTGATTCGCTGGCACACCGCCAATCAGAATGGTCCCTGAACAGCTAGCTAACAACCAATCAGAGTATCCGACGGCGTCCAACCTCAGACGGCCGACTTCGCATGTTCAATCGGATCAGACGTCGTCCGCGTGCTTCCGCGCAGCTCCGACACAGCTGAACACACCGAACAGAGAAGCTCCCGAACTCGTCCGACTCTCTCCTAATGCTTCAGACGTCCGACGTTTCAGCCGGTGTGCTGGCCTTAAGACCCAGAAAATGTGCGTCCTTTATCAGCTTATTGATGCTATTGTTGCTGTGTGCAATACGCGGGTACGATAATAATATGTGAATATTATATTTTTTTGTTTAGATATGCCTTTGAACATCTCCCAAGAAAGAGGAAGCACATTCTGCATCTACCTATCCCTGTCTTTATTTCACAGATAGACAGATACTAATGTTACTAAAGCACCAATCCATCACAAGAGTCAAGCTGTCTGTTGGTTTGTCCTTTCTTGGGACAAAACGGTCACCGACCTCGCTGTGTGGTAGATAAGTGTCTTACAGGGGAAGTCAGTATGTCCAGTTTACACCGGGGACTGTCCTCCCAAGAAGAATGACAGCATCATTCCTTTCAGCAAGTGCCCCAAACCACATCTGTCTGAGTTCAAATGACAGCACTCACAAGTGGCCGCAGGAAATATGATGGGGAATCCACAGAAAGAGGAGGTCAGGGACGATGAATGGGTCGGATAAACATCTTCCTGCAAACAATACACAAATCTGTTGGTGGATGTCAATCTCTAAATGTAACAGAATCTTTGATTCTGTCCTCCTGACTGAGTAGAAGTAACCTTTGTTTAATGTGCAGGTGTTTTGTTATTATTCACAAGCCGTGGATATATTGGAGCTTTTTAGAAATAAAGTTTTCCAGTGGTATTGATGTTTACATGACAGCTGTCAGCCCAGTCACCCATATATAATGTTAGCAGTTAATGTTTCTTCGAACCATAGATCTGTCCAAGGTAGACGTCTCTACCAAACGTGTCATTTCAAGGTCACATGAAATGCTTATTAGCAGACTTTCACATCAAGAGGTGGAGGTGAACAGTGGTGGCAACCCAGTCACATCAAAATGTCTAAACACTACTTAGGTCCACAGCGCAAAAAGCAGTAGTTTGACAATCATGCCTCTAAAATTGTACCATACTTTTGATTCTTCGTATTCTTTTCTGTTGTCCTGCATCCACGTCACATGACATGTGACAAGTCGAAACAGACAAAAAAAGAAAAATGGTGGACATTTCTTTCATTATTAGAAGATTCAATATAGGATGTATATTTCATGTTCACAATCTTCACTCAGTAAATGTGTATGAATTTTAATTTGTTAGTTATTACGAAAAAGGTTATGCCAGAAAATTGTTAAAATGCAAAATTTTCTATTGTTGCAATGCATGTTGCTATGGACTGTGAAACTTCATAGCCTGCATGCTTGAATCATTGTCATTGTGTTGCGTAGTTATCTGAGCGGTTATGTTATCTGTGTCATGTTATGTACCTGTTTGATGGTGTTTCCACTCTCAGCAGCCATAATTCTTACACTTGTCCAACAAAGTGATCTTTCTCTAACCAAGTACATTTGGTGCCTGAACTAACCAAACTGAACGGCTCTCATTAACCATGTGCTAAACCTATCTGGCAGACAAGGAGCGGTGTGACAAAACGTAACTTGGGAGTGAGGACGGGTGGGCAGGTCCAACATCATACATGTTACATTGCTTTTAAAACAGAAGAAAGAGGCAACTTCTGGAGCAAAATGTTTGATCCCTTTCAATGTTTTTTATTCAAAGGCTGTAAATTTATTTTTTCTACAGTGTAAAAGGTCACAATTTGAACTCAAGTTGAAAAGAAAGGAAATTTGAATAGAAATATGCATAATATAAAAAGAATTTGAATAGAAGAAGAGCAACAACATCCATACAAAATGATCCACTAGAACCAAAGAAAGCACATGACTGTGTGGGGAGAAAAAAAGATAAAAACCACCAACTTTAGAAAAGTTTATAACTTATGTCTCAGAACAAGCTCAATTGAGGAAAGAATTGGAATACACAGCAGGGTAAGGAACATAAACATTAACATGAAGAACATGAATGTAACTATTCACAAAACAGGGTAGAAAATGTAACTATAATTCTGAACAATAACATGAAATATACCTCATTTTATTCAAATGACATGAAGAAGCGAAAACAGTTCTGAGGAGAAAAAGAAACAGTTATCGTGAACACTCACACAGTGCACAGTCATAAGAAAATAGCAGTAATGTAGAATATGACCAAAAGGATATATATATATACTATATATATTTATATCAGTTCTCTTTTCCTTTAAATATACTAGACTAGGGTAGTGTAGCTCTTGCAATGCACATTTGAGCAGATTTTTCTTTTTCAAGTCCTGAATATTCTGTGTGATGTCTGTTTTCAAGCAGCCTGCAATGCCATTTCATCAGCAATGAGAGGAGTTAGGGGCGGATCACACAGAGACGTGTCGTTACAGGTGCGATGCTTTGCAAACGCCTCAGAAAGCATGAAAGTTGAACATATTTCGACTTCTAAAAACTGCTGTTTTGCTGGCTTTTCCAAGCGTTGTGTCTCTTTGTGATCGGTCCCTGACAGATTGTTTAAAGTGCTGCTTTTTGCATGTTCCTACCTGGAGTCCTTATTCATAAGTGCTTCAGTGGTTATTACAAAAATAGAGATTTGAAGGGGCAACAGAATTAGACCTTCAATGCATTCATATCATCTCTCCTAATGGGAAAGAAAGCCTGACTTGTTATTGCTACAAAGGAGGATTACTTAATTCAACCGAGGGGTGGCACCTTGATACAATGAAAATATATGATACGTATCATTAATCACTATTAATGTTTGTCACTGTTTAAAACAATCAGGTGATCTCAGGACAGAAAATAATTCATTGATGGATCAGTTAAAGCTGCATTAATTCATTTTAACCCCAAACTGTGCTCAGTTTAAGTACATCAGTACATGTATTTAGTGTAAACATGTTTTGCTGTCACATTATACTGCAGTTCACTGTTCAACGCTTCATGTTCCTCTGAACAGAAGCTCTCAGTCCTGCTGTGTGTCCAGCTGAGTTAGCTGTAAGCTGTTAGCTCCATTAATGTAACACAAGTTACCCACATAACATAGGTATGTTTGTAAATGAAGTTAACGTAGTTATTTAAACTCAAACCACAATGTTTTCCTAAACCAAGTAGTTTTCTTGCCTAAATGTAACTGTGAGTGTACGACAAAGGTTCAGCTACACCTGTCGCTGGTATGCTGCAACGGCCATGTTGTTTTGGGAGACGATGGCAATTAACCTATTCAGTGGTTCAGTGTGAGCATGTGTTGGTCTTGTGCTGGACAGCCAGCCAGTCACAACACATCCCTTCTTCCCTTCTCAGAGTCGCCTGACAGGATCTCTGTTCTTCCCAAACACATATCCTATTGTCCCAGGGAAGATGATAAGCTGTTTGTCTCCAGTGCTAATAAAAATAAGATTTGCTTTGTGACTGCAATGTATTTGAAGAACACAATAGTCTCAAACTGGGACTGCTAGCCAAAAATAGTAATGAATGCAGGTTTAAGTCATTTATAACAGGCCAAAAATGGTCTCAGCATGTCCAATGTGAGCATTTGATACCTGTCTGTCTCTTACATTAATGTGCTCATTGTTATGTGCTCCAGTATTTTGGGAAATATGTTTGTTTGCTGTATTACCCAGAATAACATGAGAGTACATATCACGTCTGTGGCCAGTACAGAGAGTTTAAAAAACGGCCAGATAGAACCGTTGACAGGAGCATTTCATGCAGCAAGGCATTTTCATGGCATCGTGAGAACTTCAAGCTTGAAAAATCACCTCCTTTTAAAGTTGAGAATGTCTATTTATTAATTGATTTGTGTGATTCATTTGTATTAATTAATCACAAAGCTTTTAATTAATTTGATTGTTTTTTATTTGCTTGACAGCCCTAGTTTTAACTTATCTGTGAGGCAGAAACTTACTTTGCCAACATTTGTTCTGGCAACTGGCTTTAGCTAACTTATTTGTAATGTTTTTAGTTCTGGAACTTTATCTTGCCTGATGAAGATCTGGAACCAAAAAGTTGCAAATAAAAGTATTTCTGCAAGTTAAACAGTGTGTTTGAGTTTGCATGTATCTTGGATGTGTGACTTCACAGTATCTAAAAGAGTGAAAAACTGAACAGTTATGTTATGTACTGATCAGTCATTGTATTAAGATAGACTAAATACATCCTGTACCAGTTGCAGTACTGTACACACAGAGATAAAAGTGAAATAAGTGTTCTCATTTGAGTCTGGGAAGACAGCAGACATGATATACTCGAAAGCAGAAACGCTCTGTCCAACAAAGTGTTTTGTTGTGATGCTGAAAAAGTCTCTTGGATTTGTAATTGGTTCAGGTCTTTAAATAAACATCTAGCATAATAGGAACATGACTGACTTTTCAATTCTAAAATAATATTTATACATTACAAGAAATTGATTGTATCCATTATGAGGGATAGTAATTGATGTATAAATGGAACGACAGAGAGAGAAGAAATAGTGCTACAAAACCAAACTTAAACTCAATTAAATGATCAAGGAAGTTGGCTCTGAGATGGAACAACAGGAACTGCCTTCTCCCAGTGTGATGGCAGCCCAGTATGTCCGAATGTCTCCTGAAACTGAAAACACAGGTCAGAAAAAGGGAACTAACCTAAACTGTAGATTTTCTTATGTCACTTTAACCTGATTTGACATGGTAGAAAACATCAGGTGGGAGACAAACAGAGAACTATATCTGACTACTCAATACATACAATAAAATCTCAGTTTTGGCCTGTGAGTCAGACTGACCTTTGTGTTAGTTAGCTTTGACAAATAAAAAAAAAAGCATGTTGCCCTCTTTTGACCATGGGTTGCAGAGGCTGTGTGCTCTTTTCACCACGTACTTTCCTCATGTACAGTGTCAGAATATACCTGCTACCACACAACCATTAGATAGTTTAAGTACAAGAAAAAGACAAAGATAGATAACAAAGACAGAGAGAGGGAGTTGGTGATTGTCTGATGCTGCTAAGAAACCCTTGACAGTTTTGTTAGGATACAGAGTGTACGGTGTTTTCATTGGTTGCAGTTGAATATTCAGTAGATACACACATACACTCATGTACACACACCCTGAACCCTCAAATAGATGTCAGGAGAGCTAAATGACACGTGAATACATAATGACAGACAGAAAGTTTTGCAGTTTTCGTAATTTGCTACTTTGACCCGAGCCCATATTTATCAGAGTTTCAAGACTGACAATTTAAGCGGTCAAATTCCAAAACCATACGATTTAAAGCAAGCTCGTCATGCTCTAACACTTCACCATCTCCTCCAAATCTGCGTCGCTACATCACACAAGTTTTATACTGCACTCGGTAATCGACTCATCAGGGCTTCCCCACAACGAGCAAGCTGCTGGAGGAGAGAGGTGAGTTGTGCTGTGTTTTCAGTAAATCCAGCAAAGCTAGTAGATGTTTGATGCTTCGTACTGTGTGCTGGGACTGTACATGTACTGTTGCTGAAGTTTGGTGCTGTTCTGACCATTAATTGTGGCTATGAGTGGCTTTTTGATGGTGGTTTCTAGTTGGAGGCATAATGTATTGCAGTGTATTGTTTTCGTGCGGTCTTTTCTGAGGTTGCTAAAAGTAACTAAGCTAGCGGTCAGCTAACTTGACCTCTCGAGGGGGAGTCTTACTCGGTGTCAAGGTGTATTAAACCATGGGTTAAATTTACACCAGAATATCCCTTTAAGTGTCTGAGTAAATTGGTTCAAAATGAATATGGGCCCAGCAGACAGTGTCACATTCTGATATTCACAGCAGTCCTATGGGTGTTATGGGTTTGATGTGATAACAGCACTAACAAACTCAGAAAGGTGTAATCAACTTTTTCAACATAACAAGAGAGGGTTTGCTCTCTGTTCAGACACTTTCGCTTAACTTACTTACTGAACAGCTTTCCTTCCAGACATTTTATTATTTATTATTTATTTGGAATGTGTTGGCTCACACACAAAATAACCAACCCATGTAAAAATATTTGACCTAGGCAGAGGTGAGATGGTGCAGTCCAGTTCTTCACTTGTTCCTCTAGTGTCCCACAGTGTGCAACGAGTCAGCTCTGGGGTTTGCCGAACAACAAGCTTCATTTGGAAGGCGAGAGTCTGATACGGGTTCAGAATAAGTGCATAGGTGGAGAAGCAGAAGCAGCCTGTCCTGCCGAGATACTGACACTTCTGTCTTTTTTTTTTTTCTTGAATACAAGAAGCTGCAAATGACAACAGGGGCCTGATAAAGACAACACAGAACAACATACCGCAGACCAGACACACACACAGAATGGGTTTAACGGTGCGCTCTGGTTAATTGGATTGGACGGTGAAGAGCGTGGATGTCCAATGGGTCTGCCACACAGCCGACTCCACATCATGTGACCTCAGCGAAGGCGATGTGATTCTGCAGGGTAGAAGGAAAACACAAAAGAAATTAAGGAAAATGGAAAAAAGGGATTCAGGACAGGAACATGTTATTTGGATGAATCCCTTGAAAGTAATTTGTAGCTGCTCTTGGTTATGGGCTCTTTGTACGGTTGTATTTTTTTTTGTTTTCCTTTTTAATGAAAATTCCAACAAACATCAGCCAGAAGAATCTAGAAATATCTCATAATGCCTCCTGGAGTCACATGTGACTTTTAGAGTTCAGCCACAAATATATCTCTGGGGAAAAGCTCCAAATAAAATAAAAAATTAAGGTAGTTTTCACAGCAGAAAAACAAATGGGAAAGAAAGAAGTTTCAAATTGAGGGAGGTTTCATAGAAATTCCAGCATTATGCTACTACTTCCAGCATATTTCAACCTGCTGTATTTCCCACAAATGTGGCCATTGTGACTCTTTAGGTCATGCTAACTTTGCATTTACCACCTCATTTGTAGAGATTTGGGGAAACAACTGGCACTCGTTGACCCAAATGTACATTCCTATACCGTTAGCTGTAATAGCCATTCCAGGCAGTTACTTTCTGTGGTTACTTTGGGTCAGACACTAAGACAAGAATTTGAAGTGATTCTTGTGAAAATTGTGTAAAGTGCCAATATAAAGCCTTGTTTCTGAGTCTTTATTTCTTAAAATCGTGACAACAGACATGGCACTTAAAGAGCTAGAACAACCACAGAGTCACAACGACCACATTTGAGAAGGTATACCTGAATTTTCTCCTAGGTTAAGAACCTCCATAACTCCCAAACACACCTTCACAGCACTCCAGTCACCCTCTTGAACTCCTCATAAACTTTTGCAAATGGAAAGAGACTGAGGCTTGTCTCCACCATCAAGCAACTATCACAGCGTTTAAAACAATAGCAGTAAGAGGCAGAAGCAGGAGATGGTTGTTCATAGACACATGAAGCTTTGGTTTTCTAATCCAACCTCAGAGGGTGTCTGGCTGTGTAGCATGAGAGGAGGAGGAGGAGGAGGAGGAGGAGGAGGAGGAGGATGGGGGTAAAAGATGCAGGCCCAGAGTGTGCTTCTCCCTCTGCTTCCTCAAGTAGCTACACAGCATTGAGAGCAAGGACATGATGTCCTGTTGAGACTGTCCCTGCCAAAGAAGATGACAGCACTGGTTGTTTGAATTCAAACAATATCTGTTCATGGTTTCTTGACAAGTGTTGGAACAAGTAGTTGTACACCTCATACGGCTTTAACACTGACACTGACTAACACTGGAGACCGCAGCTCACATCCTCTCTCCTACCAACAGTCATTGTGGTTTCACCATGAATTGATTTTTTTACCTTGACCATAAAGGCAAATTAGTCATATGGGTCATTTTGGAGGTAGACACATTAACGATTTATGTGTTAGGACTTGTTTTTCTGTAGTTTTATCAGCCCAGTTGCAGAAAAAAATGTTGGCAATGGACAGATACATTCACATTTGTACATGTCATATGTACTATATTGACATTTCTACAATATGTGTCATATCATGTTCACATTGCATATTTGTGACCTGATGTTAATATCTGAGGGTGGAGGGGATGGTGGTGGTTGCCAAGCTAGTGACTGCAGATGGTGTTTTAATTTTGTAAACATGACACCACTGGATATGTTATGTGTCCTGGAGACAACTTTTCAGCTGTGTTTGTGGCAACAAAACTGGGTGGTTTAAACAAGACCTTCGGATATCTCCTGCTGTGATTGTGGCAACCAAAACAGATATTCGAAGCCAAAACATGATCTTTTGCCAAGCCAAGTGTTTTTTTTTCCCTCTTAACCTAACTAGAACATAAGCACAGTGTTGTCACAACATACATCTGAAAATTGAACCAAATAAAACATAAAGTTTTGACATATCCGTTGTTTGCAGTAAAACGTTACATTGCCAACATTTATTCTGGTGATTGGGTTAAGTGTATTTTGGTTAAACAGTGTATGAAATATTCTGACCAGCTCTATAAATACAGGTTAACAGCTGATAATAAAATCAATGGCAACAGACCCCTAGGTAAAACATGACATTGTCAACTCTAAAAGTGATTATCTGTGCACACACTAACTAATGGACTGATATCAACATCCTGCAGATGTGTGAGCAGACCCTCTCACTCAATAGGCCCTATTTAGACAATCTATTGCACATGGTCTTAAGTCCATTGCACAAATGCATTTTGGGGCATATCCAACTACATTTTTCTGTTAAACTGCGGACAATCTGGGGGAGGCGGAAGGTGCAAAGGGGCTGGGTTTAGCCTGCTGATGAGTCATGGGTGTGTTCTGGGTGAAACATAAATGAAGCTAATCAGGGTGTTATCTGCTGTTTCCTTCAAAAGCCAGGTCCTGTTAAACAGTGGCAGATGAATTGAGTATGAATTTAGTATTCACCCACACCATGGTATAATGGTGTGCACCACTGTGCTTGGAACTCATAAAAAAAACAACCTCTGACACAGAACAAGTGTAATAGAACAGTCATCCCAGTTGGAATTCCAAATCAGAATATCGGTCCATGTCGCTGGAGTTCACCAACATTAACACACATGACATCACAGGTTGGTAGCAAACACAGTGAGCAAATACTTTTCACCTTTTACTTTATACAGTGTTTGATTTGTGAAACGTGCAGTAAATACAACTTTGTCGACATTTCTGTGCTCAACAGAAGTCTATGAGAGCATGTGTTAGGAGCTGACATGTCCCGTCTTTTTTGAAGGGGCCTTAACTGTTAAATCAGCTGTTGTGGTTGCTTACAAAGTTTGCAACCTTCACGATTCAAACACCCATTTGCAGCAAGCGTCCATGTTCTTCCGAGCAGATGTACTGGGAGGCTTTTGGAGTGGAAGTCGGGAATACCAATTCAGAAATAGACTTCCGACTTGCGTTCGAATGCAGCAAATTATTATGTTTGCCTTTGTTTCCTGTTTGTGCTGCTTTGCAGGAGTATATAGTATGCTCTGTGGGTCTTCCTTTGTCTGTCTTTGTAAATTGGATCCCTTACTATTTATGTCATATCTGTGATATATTTATTAACTGACCTTTCATTTTGCACCATTAAATAGAATAATAAATGAAGCAGCATCAACATGCATTTGTCATCTTGGCATGTGAGAAGAATCAGTATTTGAATCAGCATTTGGTACCACCACTATGACAGTCGAAAGAGATATATGACAATAACAAACCATTCATAAGTGACACAAGCCAGTTAACACACTCAATCGTCACATGACTTGTGACTGGCAATCAATCGGCATTTATATCAGCAGTGCTGTACTTTTATCTGACCAACACACTTCCTTACTTGAAGAAGTTCCACTTGTGAATCAGCACAGCTAAACTATGATGCAACCAGAATATGTCGCAGTTACATCTCGTGTACATGAGAGGTCAAACAGCATCAAATAACGGACCTCTTATTTTAAAAGACACAGTCTCTGATTTTGATTAGGGTTGACGGTTGTGTTAAAATTATCCCATCAGGCAGACTGTACATGTTGCGAGTTTAAGCCAATGGTTTCTCCCCCTTTTCATCCTTTAAAGTTTTTGATTTGACTAAGAAGATTATTAGCATTCATAATGGAGGAAATATCCTGTTGTCATAACATGTAGTCATAAAATGAACTATAATTCACCCCAACAAATGATGAAGTATGATTTCCTTCTGAGTGTTCAATTAAAGCCAGCAAGTAATCTGTTCAATTTTCTACAGAGCAGATTTGGTGCAACAATCTGATCAAATAGTTATGTTCATTTATCTTTCAGGGGAATCATACGCAGCCAGTGATAAATGTATGGGTATGGTCTCCTCAGGCTACCTTCAGCATGTGGTAGAGTCAAGTGAAATCATTCCACCCCACCAAAGAAGAAAAATAGCAGAATAAAAGCGTGGGATTCATTTTTGCTGCTCAAATGTTCTTTCCTGCCCTGGCATTTTGTTCACCGTGGCTTGTTTAGCTTCCAGCCATCTTTAGGCTGGGTTATTTTTAGAGCAGGCAATTTTCCACCAAGCCTGTCGTAGCCGAGGTGAGAGTGTGAGAGTCGCTGCTCTTTGGCAGACTGCTGAGTGCACGCGCTCTCAGCAGGCAGCTGTGAACTGAATCATCAGATACAGTAGGATCTGTGTATTTTCAATGTTTCACTGCTAAATGTGTGTCTTGTTAGAGAAAGCTAAGGAGAGCACAGCAGGCTAGAGTAAACACAGACATGCTGCTGTTACATCAGGCAAGATGAATTGTGAAGATGTAAAACACAGAGAATTCACTCAGATTCAAAGGAAGAGAGAGAAAAAGCACTTCAACCACATGTGCAAAATACTCTGGACACGTTACTTTAGGCTGAATTAGCCTCAACCTCTCTTTGGCTGAATTGGATACAAACTGGTTTATCAATATGGACTTTGGCTACTAGCCCAACACATGGGCAGTTCATTGGTCCAACTCTTGATCAATACCTACAGTAGATTTGCTCAGAGGAAATTCAACTTGGTTATACCTTGACTTTTTTCTATAAATCATGAAAACACTGTACTCACCAAAGTAGTAGCTGAGATCTCAGAACATGTTGACATCACTAAAAAAATGTCTGACGGAGCTAGACACACGATGAGTGTAAACCAGCAGTTCATCCAGATTGTCTAAGACACTTTATTTGAAACCCTTTGGTACAGGAAATTCAAACCATGGCTTTTCAAAACGTCTTCAGAGACAGTTAGTTCTTCTCTGCATTTAACAAAGATGATGTCATTTGCTCCACCATCGAGTCATCTACACTTCAGCCATTAGAAGTTTTGTGTCATAGTGCTCTGAGATTCATATCAGTTAATGGCTTCAGAACTCATCATCACTGTGACTTGTGACCCTCTCTTCCAGCTAGACTAGACCTGTACACTACTGCACTGCACACAAGAGCTGTTACATTTATGCCTGACATCCACACTACTCCGGCGTTTTAGGACATCTAAAACGGAGACTATTGGAAACTGTTCTGGCCCTCATTTTAGTTTAAAAACTCCACTGTTGTGTTTTAATGCAGACGGACAGAAATGGAGACTACTGGATATGACGATGCTAACTTCCATGTTCGCCTCTTGATTGGGTCCACTGTATGCGCTGTTCTGATTGGTCTCACCCCTGACATGTTGCCCTTCTCCATAAGAGAACAACGATTTCTGAATTTGTTGTTGATAATACCATTTGTATGCATTTGTGCATTTTTTTAATGCTACTATTGTCCAGCAAGTGCAAATGTAGGCAGAAGTAGCATTAAAAATACGCACAACTGCAAACAGATGCTAGCATTACCAATTAAGGTTAGCCCAACATGGAGTGTCAGATTTGCGGAGACAGTGTATTGTTTTGAAACGAAAGAGTAGTAGTGTGGATGTAGCCTGAACATTTATCTTATTATCTTCTCTGCAGTACATCAGTAAGCCTCCTGTGATCTGAGGATTGCCTTGATCTGGAAATTCTCATATCCAAAACTGAATCGCTTTATTTCTCATCTCTGATAATTCATGTGCCTGCAGTGGTTAGATCAAAGCAGAATTTCATCCCATATTGCTTTTCATGTTTTTTGTTATTTGTTAGAGATGTTGACAGTGAGATATAAGGGGAGAGAGATCTGGAATAACATGCAACAACAGGTCCCCATCTAAACTGTAACAGGGGACATTGTGGATCATGGCCCTCCCGTGCTGTTGAAGTCAGATTGATTTACTGCTGGTCTGATGTCCTTCTTTCATCTTCTTTACCATTTGGATTCTTATCTGTTATTTATACTTAAGTATCTCTGTCTTGATGTTCATACTCTGTATAAATAAAGATTGAAAGGAATATTAAGGAATAAGAGCTTTGTGAACAACTACAGTAGGTACAGGAAGTGTAAACTGTGATGGATTATTTAACCGCTTGTGTTTCTTGTCCTCCCTGTGTCCTCTTCAGTGATGTCACCATGTTTCCAATTAACTTGGTGATTGCAGTGTTTTCTGAGCTGATAGGAACGATGGACGACAGCTTTAAACAGAAAAATAGCCATTTGTCTTTGTCTGACCAAGTATTCATCTCAACTGTTATAGTGATGAATACAATGTTGGACGCCAACAGAACTAATGGCTTCATCAACAAAAATGAGACCCAATTTAGAACCCAGAATCATCCTAACATACCAAGAGACATATTTTTACATGTGAAACCACTGGCCGATATTGTGTTGCATGTTAGTTAGTTAGTGTGCAGTATTAATACGTATGTGTCCATAGAGTTGTATGTAGGAATCAACACACCAGATCAGTGTTTTTTTCAATCATATGACCTCAGAGAGACATTTATATTTAATACTAAAACTACCGCTGTTCGTCCTGTTGATGTTCACTAATTCATGTTCAGTGTTGTCATGTTTTAAATATAAACACATGGGATGGATGATTTAAGTCAGCATTGGGAAAGTCTGGATTAGCCAGGTGTTATTTCTTGTAGAATAAACTGTTCAGAATGAAAGCTTCATGGATGTGTGTATCATGTCCTGCCTCGTGGTACTTCATACTGTTCTAACATTGTAAGACGACATCACCATAGGTCCCTCTAATGGTGGCATGTTTTAGAAGGGTGCAGTCCAGAAAAAAGGAACAGATACATCTCTCATCTTCTGTCCTGTTTAGTCCCCCAAATATAACCAGTGATCGTTCCTACTAGTTTCACTGCATTTTTAGAAAACATATCTGCAACAAAGTCTCCATATCAAAGGTCCTTTTCATTAAAGCTGCTGTTGTCACTGTTTTAGCTAACTTCCTGTTTGTTTTGCAGGTAGCAATCCCCTCCCCATTCTCTATCGTCACCACATGAACTTGCAGCGGTAATCACCAGTCATAGCAGCACACAGGAGGATGTTGGGCAGGGATACCAGAACATTTATTTTCTCTTTTACTGAATAAGCGGAGGAAGGAAACATGCAATACTGACCAAACACTCTATAGCACTGGTTACTGTTGGAATATAGAGCCATTTAACACTTATTTTAATAAAATGACATCACTTATAGCAGCTTTAAATGGATATTCCGGTGTAAGCTTAATCCATGGTCTAACACATCTTGACACTGAGTAAGACTCCCCCCCGAGAGGTCAAGTTTGCTGACCGCTAGCTTAGCTAGTTTTAGCGACCTCAGAAAAGACCGCACGAAAACAATACACTGCCGCTTATGCCTCCAGTTAGAAACCGCCATCAAAAAGCCACAAATAATGGTCAGAACAGCACCAAACTTCAGCAACAGTACATGTACAGTCCCAGCACACAGTACGAAGCGTTAAACATCTGCTAGCTTAGCCGGATTTGTATTAAAAACACAGCTCAACTCTCCGTGCTCCTCCAGCAGCCTGCCTGTCTTTGGAAGCCCCGACGAGTCGATTACCGAGTGCAGTAGCTTTCCTCAGCTGAAGGGTGAAAATGTATGATTATTACTCCATGGCATGCTCAGTTCTTATTATCGAGAGCTGACAGGGAAAATAAGGGAAGTAATGGAGTAATAATCATATATTTTCATCCTTCAGCTGAGGAAATCTACTGCACTCGGTAATCGACTCGTCGGGGCTTCCAAACACAGGCAGGCTGCTGGAGGAGCACGGAGAGTTGAGCTGTGTTTTTAATACAAATCCAGCTAAGCTAGCAGATGTTTGATGCTTCGTACTGTGTGCTGGGACTGTACATGTACTGTTGCTGAAGTTTGGTGCTGTTCTGACCATTAATTGTGGCTTTTTGATGGCGGTTTCTAAATGGAGGCATAAGCGGCAGTGTATTGTTTTCGTGCGGTCTTTTCTGAGGTTGCTAAAACTAGCTAAGCTAGCGGTCAGCTAACTTGACCTCTCGAGGGGGAGTCTTACTCGGTGTCAAGATGTGTTAGACCATGGATTAAATTTACACCGGAATATCCCTTTAATATAACATATTAAAGATGCGACTTGTAAGAAATGGCCTGAATTCAAAGGTAGTTCCAAAGTTATGGGGGGCAGCATAACCACTAACTGTTGCTCACCATACTCTTTGCTGTAGCTATCTTTAGCTGCAGCGACTAGCGGCTGTCTGCAAGTAGCTTAGTTAGCTGTGGAGCTAAGTGGCCCTGAAAGTTTACAGGAGGTTGGGCAACTAGGTCCAGCTCTTCCAGGCTCATTGAACACAGCTGGACACTAGACTGGGACTGAACCTAGCTGCTGCGACAATGACTTGGGGAAGACATGGCAGGTGGGAACAGTAAGGTAGAGGTGCACAGCGTGATAGGAGGGAGTAAGAGTCAGGCATCAGCAGTGTGCAAAAATGATGTGTAGAGCCACAAAATGTACACACCATACTCTATGAAATGAGGATTTATTTGGACCACACCAGAGGTGACTGTGGAAAATAAACCAAGACTGTGTTGGTGAGATTTATTTTGTTTGTCTTGTTGGAATGAAATTGGTTTTACTATGAGTTAACAGGGCAATTAAGCTCATAAGAGAGATAACTTGAATTCAGACTGTTGGACATGGTCAACAGTTGTATTCATATGGCTGGATTTTTCTGTTAAAACAGAACATTTTATCAAAATGTTTCAAAAATGTTTTGTGGAAAATAGATGTAGAAATATTTCCTTTCTGGACATTTTGTGTGTTCATTTTGTTGACTAATTAAACTGAGTAGTGAACTCACTGCTTTGATATCTCCCAGCTGAAACTATGGGGGCTATCACACCTCTTGAGGAACAAAGCTGGATAGCATGCTAACTTCATCTCATAATACAAAGACGTCTTTGACAGATCAATACTGTTGTTCCTGTTGGTCTTACTCTGTTGATAATGTTGGTTCAATTGTTTACAACTTTACAAAGTGCTACACATGCTACGCTTGATTGACTCAACAATGGCAACAGTCACTTGTTCAAAGGCCTAAATGTGGCCCAGTCTTGACAGAGGAACGTGCATAAACCTTATAAAAGATCTGCCAACTTATGATTGCATATTTTCATTCTTACAGAATGTGGCAGACTTAAGATAGGACAAAAGCTGGAGCAGATCTGCAGAACAATATCAGCCAGTAGTATCAGTTTAATTTAAATGTGGAATAAAAATAAATGTTCAGCTGAGATGTGTGCAGAGATTTGGCAGAGCTCAGGCTTTAAATCATTTCATAGCTTGTTGCCTTTTGTTTCTGAGTCGCTGGAACCAGTCGAAGCTCTGCAGCCAGCGCAGGAAGGCCAGGAGGCGCTCCTTAATGTAGCCACCTTCTTCTTCTTCATCATCCGTCTCCTACAGCAGCAGCAGTGTGTGTGTGTGCAGGAGTGTCATTAAAAAGAACTGTGAAGATGACCATGCTGTCAGTCATGTAGTAAAAGTTAATGTTAACTTACTAAGATTTTAAATCTGGATCTATATGAGTCATAAAACACAACTGTAACTTTTGCATTAAAATTGTCACATGATAAATCTGAAGACTAGTAAGGATATCATCCACCATCAGCTCCATGACTAGCCTTGAGACTGTTCAAAGAACCATACTGGCCTAAAGCTGATGTTATGAGTTTACTTCATTCAGAGTTTACAGTATTTCAGCATGGACAGGTGTTCAGACTTTAATCAGGGCATACAAAGGTGCATATCTGAGTGCAGATGTGTTGTGTTGTGTTGTGTTGTGTTGTGTTGTGTTGTGTTGTGTTGTGTTGTGTTGTGTTGTGCTGCACTAACCTGTGAAGCGATGTACTTCTCCAGAGGACTCTCCATTCGGCCCATGTTCAGAGTGGCTGTGTTGGGGCGCTGCTCCGCTGGTGACTCTTCACTTAGCAGTAACTTGCCTTTGAAGTTGTGGACCACACACACCACCTACAGAACACACACACACACACACACACACACACACACACACACACACACACACACAAATTTGATACATGCATGAATGAAAATGGAGCCAAGTGATACACACATGCACACACAGACGCGGATGTCTCCCAGCAGAGGACACAGATGTGTGTGCAACTGAATTTCAAGAACTGATTCCAGAGTGGTTGGTTGGATTAAGGGGGTAGTTTCAGTATCTAGGTCACATATGTGTGTACTGACTTCTTCCTGGGGATACACTGTAGTGATGATGGATGTGGGTGGTGCATGAGCTCCACTCATACAGAGCAAAACGTGGTTCTGAGGTTTGAATTGAAATAACCAATCTGAAGTTGGCTGAGCAGAGAAGATGAACACAGACCTCTGGTTGCCTGAGCACCGTCGAGTCTTGTGCAACCCATCACATCACACAGAGCAGTGCAACCTGGAAACTTTGTGTGGAGGCTCATAAAGCTCACTAGCAAACTTCAGAAAAATCCTGGCCATAAACAGCCAATCCATCAGCTGAGGGCCAGACAGGAAGTCACACCGCAACTGAACTGGGATGGAAGCTTGATGCCATTCCTTCTGCTGCAGCGTTTGCAACGAAAAGCATTTTACACTAATTTAGAGTCATTTTTACAATATACAGACAATTTACCCACCAGGAAGTTAAAACAATTAATTCTGGTAATTAGAATCAGGAGCTCCGTCCCTAAGCTTATATACAATGCTTAACAGGCCTAGATGTAGAGGGGTGCTCGTGCTCGTGTACATTTGTCACTAACACGTTACTTGACACACTGTTGGAGCACACTGGAGGAGTTGTCTCAACACTCTTTGATTGAAGGAGTTTGGTGAGTTTTAGCTGGCAGCAGGTTGTGACCAGGTGTTATCTTCTCTGGTTCAGGTTGCGTTAGCCTGGCATGCTGTTACTGTTCAGAGATGTGTGCAGCACCTGTGTTAACTTTGGCTGCCACATGACAAAACTGCCTGACCATTATGTTTTCCTCAAGACGCAAGCTTTCCAGATACAACATTGTTATGATGTGCTCACACTTTACGTTACATTACATCCTACAGAAAACTGGCATTTATGTTCACCACAAATTACACCAAATACAAATCACTACATATTGTTGCTTTAAGTTTTAATAATCCTAATTTTATTTGACCAAAAACGCATCACAGAAGACAATAACACAAAACAGATTGTACAAACAAAGATAAGATCCAAGATAAATCAAAAAACATTATTTCGGTAGACTTAATTATGAAAGTGACTTATAACCCTGGTAACACACAGAGGTGCGTTTTTAGCTCTAGTCCTGTTTCTAAATGTCGGTTTGTATCCTGATGTTCACCCACTTCTTTTTTTTCTTATAAAATGCATTTACGAGTTTATATCTCAAGACTTAAAACCACATTATCGTTGTGCGCCACAACCCATCTGCAGAGCGTTTTAAAGTCTTTACTGCTCCCAATATCTCAGCTGTCTTTTATGAAGATAATTTGTACATAGAAGATAGCATCAGTGCAGAGGCTGGAGTGGGCTAATCTGCTCGTTGAGTCACTGTTCTCTTGGATAATGAGAGCTATTGTTTTTTTAGGAGGAGGAGAGTGGGGAGGACGAGGAGAAAAGATGTGAGGAGCGATGAAAGAAAAGGAATAGGAGAGAGAGAAAATAAAGCGATAAGAGAGGAGAGGAGAGGAGAGGAGAAGAGAGGAGACAAGAGGAGAGGGGAGGGATGGAGGAGATGTGAGGAGAGTAAAGGAGATGAGGGGAGGAGAGAAAACACAAGATAAGGAAAGGAAAGGAGCTGGAAGGGGAGGAACCAAGGAGAGGAGGGCAGGTCAGCCAGTTTCTCTCATATTACAAGAAAGAAAAATCACAAAGAGGTGATGTCTTTGTGTTTTTCCTTTCCCTGTCCATCACTAATGGCACTTTAGTTCATCTTTTGATTTTTTTCTATCAGGGTCAATATTAATGGAGCTCTGTGTAAGGAAGCTGAGTGAGGCCTTATTACAGAGCCTCTGTCTTTACAGGCACTCTAACTCTAACAGCACAGAATGCACCGGCCTTTATCTGTTGAACAAAAGAAGAAAAACATAGGATGAAAAGGGAAAAAAGGGGGAGATGATCTTCTTTTGCTGCTCCTTTCTTTTTTTCTGCTGCTGCTGCTGGGAAACATGCTGTATCTGGGACCCACTCATCATCACTTTGTGTTTGATGATGCTGTGCTGTACAGAAAAGCCTTCTATAACAGACATGTGTACAGCATATACAGGGTGGTGCTGTGTGCAGCTCAACTCTGTGACCCTGCTGGATGTTGCATAGGTGAACTCTCTGAAACTACAGGGTCTTTCTTAATCTAGAGCTGATGTTTGACTTCTCTTTTTAACGGAAAAGGATGATTAATGTAATTTCTCCAAATAAAAGCTAGAATTCAAATAATGACTTAGAATAATGATCTCCAACATGCAGTAGGGAGGGGTGTGCTCAGCATTAATGAATCCCAATCACTGATAATAGCCACGTTCAGGTGGGGGAGATTACCTGTTCTGCACTGTATTAGCCCACATTTACAGTGTGGTTGGAGCACTCAGAGTAATACACATCCCGACAGAACTAACTGGTGTACATCAGTGTAACAGTCAGCCACACTAATCACTCTGCTGCTCCTGTTTTCTCTCAGAAGTGCTGTTTACTTTCATAATGCAGCTGTTGCATGGGTTGCAATCTAATTAGGTTAAAACCTTTGTGTTCCTCACATGATGGATTACAATCACTTTGATGAGCTCTGACTTTCTGTCTAGCTTCATAATCAGGACACATTTCTAATTTTCATTTTCTTTTTGACCAAATACCTGCAATACCAATGACATTCCTGTGAGCCTCTGCTGCAACTTGTGTTTAGTGCTAATTCAAAACTCACATTCAAAACTTTATTGTGCTGTCAACACAGTTAAGGTAACACAACTCAGTGGAGCTCTTAGAAACACACAAGAGACAACACACAAATCCATATAATAAGAGCAACAGAAAGGGTTATACATTCAGCCAGAGGTTACATTGTTAGCTACTGTCTGTCCTGCAGCTACAAGTCATGATGTTTGTGCATCAGAGTTCAAGTCACGACAGCCTCAGGGTTTGTGTTGTTCTTGAGGCAAGATATCCTACACTTAAAACACTTGAATTACACTAGGCTACAGCGAAGTATGGTGGAGCCTACGCCGTCCGGTGTCGACAGTGTTTGTGTAATTACTTTCACTGCCAGAAGGAGGAGACAAGAGTTCCACACTGCAGATTTTAGGTGGCTTGGTGGAAAATCCATGTCACAATAAAACTAGAATTAGAACAGAACAGAAATAGTAGAGTGCATACCTCCACCAAGGTCCAACAGTCCACTTTAATATCAAATAAAATGTATAAATCCACTTGATCAAGATTTCTATCTCTATCAGTTTGTTCCCACTCACAGCCACCTTGACAGCTACCTAAACACACCTGATTTTTTTCATCAAGACCTTTGCATTATTCCCAGCCAAATAAATTAAATGTTAAAGAAAGTGGGAAAAGATTCTTGGATCCACCCCAACAGTAAATGGGCTCTATTCTGGGCTGAGACACATCCTCCATCCAATATTCATGGAAACCTGATTTTGTGTAATCCTGCTGACAAACCAACCAACAAACAGACAAGGGCAAAACCATAAACTGCTTGGTGGAGGTGAAAATATATTATTCAGTTATCAACGACACAATAATACAATAAAATTATATTTTAGAAAGATTGTATTTCACTTTCTTTGTTTTTCATGATATATCCTCTATTACTCTCCATTCCACCAACAGTATATTACTTACACTTACAATAACAAACTATTGCAATCTGTGAATTATTTGAAATCATAGAAGATGGGAATAAGATTTTTATGTAGGCTAATCGATTTTTCCTCCATCTCTATCAAAAGGGAACAGAGGGATTTGAGGTAAATAACCGCCAGGTCAACTGAGAAATTCCATAACCTCTGTCTGTGTGTGTGCATAGCATATGAAGTACATCAAAGTGAAATACAGAACCATCACTGCTGGAAGAAACTGTATGTCTCTACCACACACACATATCTAAATACATACATATCTGTCCTACATAAACACACAGTGAGTCTCACCAGGAAAGTGGCGATGGCAGTGCCGATGATGAAGCCTGCGATGACGTCCGACCAGTGGTTGCGGTATTCAGCCACACGATTCAGACCGGTGAGAAATGCCAGACACATGAGGCCGAGAGACAGCACGGGCTTGGCCAGACGAGTGCCCTTCGCCTGCACCGTGCACGTCACATACATCTGCCGGGGAAGACGGATGCAAGGGTTAGATCATCTGAACTCCTGAACATCTTGAAAAATAACTAGTTCTGTCAGTAAGCAAAAAGAAACTTTAACACCTTCTTCACCTGTCTGTCTGCACTTACTCAGCTCAAACTGTTGTGAACCCTGCAGTGAGGCTCTTAAACAGAGAGGCCTAATGGAGGTGATATCTGTGTTTGGTTATGCGATCTGCAGCTCTGTCTCCTACAAATTATGTTCCTATACAACTAATCTGCAAGAGCAGAAATGTTTTGAGATACCGTAATGCTGACAAATTATTAATTTTATAATCAATTTGAACACAATGAAGAAATTTAAAAGGACAAGTATTTTGCCTTAACCTGTCATTATGAAGCATGTTGATTGCACAATGTACTGGCTATAGAATAATGACACCATCAGCATTTAGATCGATTCTCCACAAACCTCACTTTCATAATACTAATATATCTGCCACCGGGCACAAAACCTCCTGGGATAATGAAGGCTGACTTGTGATTCAGTGAGGCTGGGAGCCTGGCATCATACCTATGTGCTTTCACATTTTCATCGGAGAGTAAATTGATGATAAACAATGTTTTTTCCTGAGGAAAACAGAAATGATCCAGGGCAGAAATACCATTTGGAAACGCTTGGAGGTAAAGACGTTTCCACCTGATAGGTTGCAAAAAACGTCAATATTAAACGTGTGAGTCAAATGTTCACTGCCGATGTAATTTAATTTGCGGCAAAAATAGGCCATCTTGCTTATCATGCTATCATCTGAATAACCTCGACCACCACAGCATTATTCAACGTTTCTATGGTTATTTCTAGGAAATAGGTCTGTGAATCTTTGGCAATCTCATGATTTGATTTGATTTCAATTCCTGAGTGTCCAATTCAATTCAGAATCGATTTTCAATTCAAAACGATTCTTGATTCAAAATTGATTACTGATTGAATGGTGAAAAAAGGGGGCTCTATTTTCAGTCTTTTGCTCCAGATTTGTGTGTGCTAAACCATGAATTGGGATCCTTAATCTGCTGAGATAGAATATGAGAAACAACTGAAAATTAAGATAAATTATCCGTAGAAATGTTTAAATGTTTTAAAATGTTAACAGCACTAATGACTGAATTCATTCATTTGAAAGCATGCATGTGTGTATTTGGATAACAACAGAAGGGGGTGTGCTCTGCTGTGTTATTAAAGTCCAGCATTGAGCAGCCTCTCTTCTGCACTGTTAGCTCCATTGTCGAACAAAATGCCAAACAGAAGCAGAGTTTTTGAGATAAAACAGGCTAGGCAGAGTTATTTTCTTCAGTTTGTTCAACATGTTGAATGCTGTGATGTGTGTTTGTTAGCTTTTTAGTGGTGGTCCGCTGGTCTTGTTTGTTACTGCTGACCGTGGCTCTGCTCCATTAACGCTACAACGTAATGTCTCACAGACATGTGGCCTGCTTAATGTTCCACTTGCAAAGGAGATTGATTAACCAGCCATTAAATAAAAGAAATACCTACAACAGCTGCTTTGTTTGAAGATGAACTTCAAGATAAATCTAGTGAGTGCCGTTGTAAATTATCTGGTTGCTGCACTACCTTCACAGTTCAGTTCTGCCTTTTTCATTCCATCAACATCGTGCTCCTAAATAACATTAAGAAAATTGATATTGGACATTTGTGAACAGATTCTGGATCGCAGAGATAAGAATCTCGATTCTTATTTAAATTGATTTTTTTTCCTACTAGGGACTGTCAACATTTGGATTGGAGGGTTGCAAACCCTGCAGGACTAGTTAACCCATCCCCCCATTTTAGTTACTCAAAGACTGATTGTCTTTGAACATAATCCAGGCAATTACAGTTACCACAATTACATTATTCAGCATAACATAATTGTAAAAACAAGTAATATACAATCATCATTTCTAGTAGAAAGGGTTGGTGGTCAGTGTGTTTCAGTTGCTACTGCCCCTCAACATATTATGTCCCTGCTCTGCAGTCACAATTCATGTCACATTGACGGATATTATCAGGTTCACTCTGTGTGTGTGTGTGTGTGTGTGTGTGTGTGAATGTGTGAGTGTGTGTGTTGCTCTGTCCTTCACGGAGTCAAGGGAATTTCTCCCTGTGAGTAAGGCTTGTATGAGCTGTCATATAATATCAAATTTATACTTGATGACGCATAGAAAAACCTGCACACATACTATGTGTGTATGTGTGTGTATATATATGTGTATATATATATATATATATATATATATATAAACGTATATACGTACGTATATGTTTGTGTATCTATCTATCTATCTATCTATCTATCTATCTATCTATCTATCTATCTATCTATCTATCTATCTATCTATCTATCTATCTATCTGTGTGTGTGTGTGTGTGTGTGTGTGTGTGTGTATGTGTGTTCAGTTGTTCAGTTTCACAGTAAGACCTTGACTTGAGACTCCTCAGGTCCACTTGATTTGTCTTAACAGCCTGAGCAGCCTTTCCATAGCTAGGTGCAGGCTCCCACCAATATTTCCTATTTAATGTGGGACATTAGCAGCTGCTGGCATGGTCACTACATCAGAGGGCTGTCAGCTAAACGGAGAGCGCTGCAACATGAAATATTCGACCTGGGGAGACAAGGCTGAACTGCTCTTCCTCTGCTGGGCATCAATCTCTTTCTTGCCATGTTCACATGGTTCCTGTGGTATTACTGAGGAAGAGCTGGAAACATATACTGACACTAAACAAGATTATGTCAATATTGTAATCTTTAATAAAATAACTATCATTACCACATGTAATGAGTGATTGGACTTATTTTTTTATTATTTTCATTTCTTTTTGAGGCTGGCACATACCAGACCTGCACTGATACGTACATCACCTCTTTGGGAAACAGCCAGTCCAACACTAACAAAGGCTCTCGTTTTCTCCCGTCTACGATGGAAAATTTCAGCATCTCATTGTGCAATGCGGTACATATTTTTGCTGAGCTTTGTTTCTTATTTATATTGTTTGTATTGTGCTGACTGCTTTTTTACTCATTTTACAACAACTGTTTATATTGACGCCCTCTATTTTTGCTATCTCCTTTGCTGCTGTAATAATGCAAGTTTCCCTGTATCTTAACTGTAACCACTAGCAATCAGAATGAAGCATTGCAACCTTAAACTGCCTTATAAACTAATTTGAGTACTATGTCACATTGTTTAGCTTGGTTTCAACAGTGCAGGTATCGTCTGAATGACCGAATGCCCTCAATGTTGAGACCGTTGAGCACTACAAACCCTGTACTCGCCATGACTTGACTGCTGCTGATACCAGTTCCTGTATGTGTGAGGTACTTCCCATGCATTCAGAACTGCAGGTCATACACTGAAGTAAACAGATGAGATGGGGGTTGAGGTTCAAGGCTCACAAGATTCATTTATGTATGAGTATCTACCAGCAGTGAGTCAGGCAGTCGACTCGGTGCCTGTTAGCCCGTGGATACTACTCCTACAGTGCTTTTGGTACCTGACTTTTCTTAAAGTGTCTTCAAGTATTTTAATTTAAAACATTTTTTTATATCAATTATCCAAAGGTAAAGGAAATGTGATCATTTTGAGGGTTTGATCCTCACCTCCTCCTGTCCACATGTCCAAGCAGCAAGGTACTGAACCCTACTTTGCTCCCTATTGTCCCGCAAGCAGTGTGTGCTTGAATGGTGGCGGCGGCGACGGTGCCCCCCTAATCATTTTTACCTATATATACCATTTTGAATGCACAGATTTAACGCTTTTAAAGTGATTGACTTGATTTCTTCTCATGTTTGGAGATGCATCTTGGTTGCTTGGCAACCATTATGATTTATTCTCATAAAACACCCACTTTCATTAGAGCTGGATCAGCCAGATCCTGTCACGGCTCCGCTGCACTGCCCTGCACTGCTTCTTGGAGGAACACACAGTAGGGGAGACCGGGGAGTGCCTGTGTGTGTGTTTGTGAAGGGGATAACAGTTTATACGCCTGTGTTGACTTTTCAAAAGATATCCTAACACAATAAATGCATTCTCTATGATGGCTATTTATCATAAGGGATTATAGAGTTTGGAATTTAGCTATCAAAATGACCAGCTCTAGTAGTTATGGAATTATTCTGACACTGTGTAATGGCTTGTGTTGTGTTTTCATGCTTTCAAAAATGATGCTAATGAGGAAAAAAAATTTTCATAACAAAGAAGGATGAGTCACACCGATAAAATAATAAGAATTAGGTAGCTTAAAATTGCTTCATACTCGCACCTTAAAATGACACAACCTTTAGAAGATTAAGGCCAAAACATTATGATAGGCATAACTGAGTCTCCTCATTATTGTTATATTCTGGGGTAATTACAGCCTCATTTCAATAAATCCTCAAGTCTAGCTGATGCTGGATGGCTGTGCTTGGGTAGCATTGCTATAATGGCCTTGACAATGAGAGTCTGAAGAGGAGGACTCATCATGTCCTCAGAGCTGCAGGGTTCTGTTTGTGCCCTCCTGCTATACTGTTCAAGTGTCTGTGTGTGCAAACTGCATGCATGTTCTCAACACCAAACTGCACACACACAATGGCCTTTGCTACATGACCTAGATAACAAAGGCAATCTGCTCTCCCCATCATGAAAGGGGTCACTGACGGTCCAAAGCCTTGTATCCAACGCTTATGGGCACTCGGGCAGATACTGGCTCTCTGACACAGAAATTCAAAGCAATCAGACCATCAGCAAAAATCTGAGCCTCTCTGGAAACGTTTGATTTGTGAATAAAGGAGAAATCCACAGTGAATCACACAGGGCACAACTCGCAGCTGCACTGCTCTCTGTGGTTAAAAACTTTCAAGCATGTTGGACTGCTGACCAAAGGCTGATGGATGAATGAGGTATAACTGCTACTGCTATACCAGGTTACGTGTCAAAGACCACACAGCCATCAGTTCAGTATGTTATTTCCCAAACTCAATAAGTTCAGATAGGTGATCCTTTGGATGTGATCAGCACTGGGGTCAAATGGCATACTGTACATGCTGTATAAGACCCTGGTGAGAGATGCTTGGAATCACAATGATCATCCCATCAGAGGGGCAAAGGGCCACGGCAGTCATCATTCTCACAGAGCAGATCACCAAGATCATTGGCCATTTCAGGAGCATAGCCCTGTCTAAAATTAAGGGTAATATTTTCCTCTCAGTCATGGGGAGAAGAAATGACCAGCTACTTGATGGACAATGGCTATGTCATTACCAGATTCATAAGATCCAGGGTACATGGTCATAGGGTGCATGGAATATGTCGACATGATTGGGAACAGATCCAGACCGCCGAGAGGGAGACAAAAAAGTCCTGCATGTTAGCCTATGTCAACCCAACACATATTGGTCAGCTCATCGTCTTTGCACTGGACTTTCCTGTATCCCAGATAACATCTTGGCCGTGGTGATGTGGAACCTCCAGGACTTACCCATGTGGTTATCATTGCATAGGTTCACTACCAACTGGAGGTAGAAATTGCAATGGGAGGTTACATTGTAGCAGTATTCAAAGCCATCTTGACCGCAAGGCAGGTGGTGTGAGTAATCTGGCTGCCTGTAGGCAAATCCAGCATTTTCTGGGACAGACATGAAAAGGCAAGACTGATGATGGAACTGAGGGACTTCTTCAATGAGACAGTGAAGGTGGTGTTGTGGTGGTGTGCAGGTGGTGAGAGCAAGGAAATCATGGGCTGAATCGTAAGTGCAAAAGATGATGAACAGACTGTAGCACCAGGAGGGAAGGATAAGGTGATCTACCCAGCTTGTAGTTCAGATCCAGCAAATGGGACAGGAAGAACCTTGTTATCTCAGAAGTCACAAGGATAGGGCAGGGGAATTCAAGGTGAAGGCTGCGGCAGTGGGGAAGCAGGAGCTCTAGGACAACATGAGGGAGTGTCATGAGTTTGGCAATCAGCTGGACAGACTTCCAGAAATTGCTGCAGGAGGTCGGCACTAGAGGCTTTCTGAGAAGAGAGGAGGACTGCACAATGCCATCAGAGAGGCACCCTTGGAGACAGAAGCAGAGAAGACGAACAAGAGATGGGAGCTAGCAACTCCTAAAGCAGGCTAGATGCAGGTTGTGTCAAGAAGTTGTCAATGTTTACTGCAATGCCACCAGGATATGTTCCCGGTTAAGAATGTCAAAGAAGGGTGGCCCCCGGCTGATGACCATACAGCTGAGAGACTGGGCACTGGCGGAAGGGCAAACAGTAGAGCTGAGCAGGATTAACACCATCTGTGCAACATGAATTACTACCACTCAATTCTATGCCTGTAAAGTTTGTATTTAATATTTCATAATTTATTCTATTCTATTTATATCTATTATCTAAGCTTGTCCTCAGGAAAAAGAAAAATAAATAGGTCGAAAAGACCTTGAACAAGCAAAAAAAACGTGATATCAATTTTAGTACATATCACCCATGCCAAATTCAAGTTTTAACAAAGTGGAATTATCCTTTTATAAAGCTACAGCAGCAGATACAGAGCTTCAATACAAAGGGATGTTTGGAAATTCAAACTTAAAAATGTAAACTGCAAGTATTTTGGTAAATGAATTTACTCACCACCATGAGTAAAACATCTGACCTACAGTCAGTACAAAGGAGCAGATTAACTCACAGCCAGGTAGAGTGCAGCGTAGACACTCAGTGCAGCCTCCTTGGATGGGAAGGTCTTGCGGGCACGTAGGATATCTTCCTGGTTTCCTGTGCAGGCCTCCTGGTGACTGATGTAGCGCAGGGCCTGTTGGCAGCCGAGTGCAGTGTAGTTGGGCTTACAGACCGTCAGGAAGTATGGTGCCAGGTTCCCTGTCACCACCTGGCCAGCATTGACAAAGATGTCAACAGTGAAGAGGCCAAAGGTGTAGACTCCTGCAAAGACAAATGATGTTAAGTAGGAGCACACATGGGACAGATGGAGCTGCTAACAGAAATAATGTTTACTAGACTGAAAAGGTGGAGCTGATTAATATACACTGTGGGGGGTTGTCACTCTACCAGCCACCTCAGCTAACAAGGACCCTCATCACAGCTTAACAAGCAGTAGTTTAGCTGCAAACTTCAGTTCCCCACCATCATCCTGCAGACAAACTAACACCATATGTCTGAATACAGGATGATATTTTCTCTGAGAAACACCTTTGAAGAAGTGGCCGTGGATTATATTCCAGGACGAGACAATTATGAGAGAGTAGCAGTGTAACTCTGGCTCCTACACTGACTGTTGCATAAAGTTGTTTATAGCCTTCTTGTCTTCAAGTTTTTCATAATGTGTCTTTTTTATCAAGACTAAATAAGAAGTATTAAGAAATTGGAAGGAATAAGACATCTTCCAACATTTTTTATCTCAGAGTAGAACTAATGAGGAGCTCAAAAAGGCAAACGTACAGTCTGAATGCTCACTGTCTGAGAAAGTCACACTGACTGCTTCAGCATCTGACAGGGGAGAGTAAGTGTGTGACACATAGACAAGCTACACAAAAGAATAAAAAAAATCTAAATATTATTTGTCATTTCACAACAGAGGGATTCACAATGAATGGGAGTTGTAGCCCATTCATGCCACACACATAAAACATATATACAAATATTTAAATAAAAAAACACACAAAGACAGTGAAAAGGCTTAATCACAAGTAGATTATGGTAAGGGAATTTTGCCTTCTTATGTTTCCTTAAGAAATACAGCTGTTTCTGAGCTTGCTTTACCTGGCTGGAGATGTGTAAGAACCGTAATAGTTTCTCTATGATGCTGATTCCCTAACCTTAACATTAAATTATTCTCTTTCTCCACCTCAGCTCCACTGACAGCTGTGTGTGTAGACAGGGGTGTGTGTCTTTGCCTCTTTTTCCCTTAAATCATCCATCATCTCCTTGGTTTTACTGACATTGAGCAGAAGGTTGTTCTCTGTGTACCACCGCAAGATATTCGATTTCCTCACAATATAAAGTTTAGTTTTTACAATAGCAGATACTAGTAAGAGACAAATAGGCCTACTGCTTGCTTTCACAAAATTATTTTTTCAACCTGAAGAAAGACAAACAAAATAAAGAGCAACCATTAAAAATGAGAACTATGAGGAATTTCATTTCATTTTTTCGTTTCAAGTAAAATCCAAGAAAACCATGATGGGAATGATGGACGAATGAACAAATCACTGTTGTAATAGAAAGTCTCACCCAACAACCTGCATGCACCTGCAGGATCACACAGTGTATAAGTGAGTGAGTGATTAGTAAAACAGTTTCCTCCATGATGTTTTCCCTGATTACCTGTTCCACTTCTGTTATAAGCATAACAATAAGCATAATGCATTCAGTAGTGGTCTGCCTCGGTCTTGTTCACTGATGCTCTTGGAAGAAACAGATTTACGGACTAAATGAATCTTCACTTCACTGAGAGTCAGAGAAGAAGCAGCAACAAAACAGCTGGGACAAATTATGAAGCTACTGTTTTTCTCATGATATTATATCGAGGTCCTTTCAGACAGCGAGAGTTACAGCTCCATCACAAGCGGTGTCCTGTGTTTTGAATCAACAGCAGCAAGGTGTAACTCCATAATCACCTCAGTCAGCGGTGTGAAATAGCTGTTCACATTCATGAGAGCAGAAGCCAAGTCTCTCTCCTCGCTGGCACACAGCACCTGCTGTCATGTTAACATTGTGAACATATGAGGCAGGTTCAGCAACCACTCGCTCTCTGAATATCTTTATAGCAGCTGCCTGTCTGGGCATTCCAGAGCTGCTACAGCTACACCCACACAAGGATCACACCCAGCTCTGTGATGTGAACACACATCAACATCAGTGCTATTATCAACCATTACTGCCAGGTTCAAGGCTCAGGGTGATTTATTTGTCATGATACAAAATAGCATCACGTCACAAAATGACAGTTTGTAACACCGTCATGCTCCACAAACATACAACATCTATACAGCTAGTTATATACTGTACACACACTGTAGACATATATATGTAGTGCATTTTAAAAATGTTGTCAGGGTGAATGTAAATGGCTGCAACAAGATGGTCATGATAATATGGTTGGCACTCCATATTAAAAGTTTGACATAAACACTGGCCAGCTACTCTGACTGTGTTTGAGCGCCAAGTTGTACCAAGTGCAACAACTTGGTACAACTGTCTCTGATTTCCCATCGCCAGCCTGAGTCTCATTGGTCCATATCAATTTCCTGTGAGTGGACATTAGCTGGTAGCAGCATGTGCCACTGGAGTGCATTTTCCACAGTTAACAGACAATAGCCTGTGCTATTCTGTTTTTATTCTGTCTAAGATTGCAAAGTTATGTTATGTTAATTAATAATAATGCAGAAGCAGCAATTGTTCCATTCTATACAGGGGCGCAGATGGAATTTTTGAACTGGGGGGGACCAGGCTGTCAGCAAATGATTTCAATTCAATACGTTATTTTTGTGTAATGTGGGCTTTAACTAGCGCTCAAGTAGTTACTCTCGTAATAGCCTAAGGGCCAATGGTTTGCACTAAAAAGCCATTGGAGAATTCTTATTTGAAATCATGGATAAACAACAATGAACATGTTAAACAAAGGCCTACCTGATCAACACTAGCCATACATGATGAAACTGTTATTTGTTATCACCCACCAAAACTTCATGCCTTTAAATGCAAAATATGTTTTATTTAAACATTTGTGTATGAACTCAGAAGTGTAAACAACAACATATTTACATAAATAAAAATAAGTATGTATACTGTAAATGAAATTCACATTTGAAATGATAATAATTTGAACTGAAATCACCCACTCTGTCATAGTAGACAATGGTCTGATCACCGCAACAGGCACAGGCGCAGCTACCAGTTCCTCTTTAGGACCCTGGGGAGTGAAGGTCGTGCCTTATGGTGTGTTCAATTTACACTGAAAGTCGGAACTTGGAGCTCGGAACAACGTAACCCCAAAGGTGAGTGCTCCCAGCGCTTCCCAGCCGTACAAACGTACAACAAAACATGTAACTACTGTTTACGTGAGTAGCAGATAGCATGAATTCTATGTCGGGCTGGTGAGATTAATCCGACTCTCCGAGTTGGAGATCCGACTTCACGGGGGGTTCTGATTAAAATTCTGACTTGGACATCAGAAATTCCGACATTCGTGTACAACCGGAACGCGCCATTAGTCGTAGCACACAAACGCCGGGCTCTCAGTGTGCGCAGCAATGTAATTTAGTCTAACTAACGGAACATTAATCCTCTGTTTTACCGGCGATGTTTGTCGCTTAGGGACAGTGGGGGGGACGGATCGGGGTCACTATGAATCTGAGGGGGTCATATCCCCCCCGTCCCTAGTGCCATCTGCGCGCATGATTCTATACAGAAACTTCTGCCTTCGTGTATCCCTGGTCTGTAGCTCTGCTGGTTCCCCTCCCTAATCTCCTGAAAAATACACATCCTGTTGAGACAGTAGCACAGTGCTGAGTGAAACAACAAGGATGGGACATCAATCATTCAACCAACGTGTATTGTCAGTGCGAAAGACTCCCTCCAACACCAGATGGAGCCTGTTTATCCCACAGAAGAGACCTGCTGCTCCTCACATCATGTGACGCTGCATAAAACAGGTCGCTGTCTGCAGGGACACCTCAGTACCAGGAACACAATCCCTAGCTACACACCAATACCAAACAGACACACACCCAGGTGCCACTGTCCATTCATACTGCTCTTCTACAGCCAAACCAGCCAGGCTTTACGTCTCAGTGATTGAGGGCCTTTAACTGAATTAATTGCCTCCCTCGTGCAAAGCCCAGTCCTCTGCCACACTAAATTACCAACAGGCACTAAATCAGGCACACTGAGGGAGATGTTCACCACATCACAAACACACACATAAGTTTGCTACTGCAAACTAATTCTGATTTAGCTGGAAGATGTTCGTAAAATGTGTGACGTGTCATGACTGTTGAGCAAAGCACGTCTTTCTTCTGTTCTTCTTTCACAAGTCCTTGTTTTAAATGTCGCTGTCTAACTCATTGCGTCGCCTCTCTCATTCCTCATCAGCCAGACAAATGAGCAGGGCTCCAAACGCTGACAGGTCCATTTCTTAACAAGCGTCAAATAGGTTTTGTCAAGTGTCTTGTGATTCACTTGCCGAGCACTCACTCTGTCCCACTTTCTCTGTCACGATCGAGGATATGTGGGTGCTATGTGTTTTACGGACGACTAACACGCCCCACCCCCATCATCCTGCCTGGCTTTGGGAACACAGAGAGGGACAGCCAAAATTGCTTATTAGGGCATAAATATAATTCAGTTTGCCTGCTTCAAACACTACCATGATCTGCTGCAGAGCCACTATGTAGCCATGAATGCGCTCTGGAGTATAAGCATGCATGCGTCTTGGCTGTATGAGATCCTTATGTCTTTGCGTGTGTGTGTGTTGGAGGTTGAACCAGGTTAAAGCAACAGACCTCTTCTTTGATCCAGTGCCAGCATCTTCCACAATGCTGCAGTGCGATGCACAATTCAGTCAATCTTAAAGTTATCACACTTTCCAAGATTGCTTTGACACACACAAGTCACTGGAAAAGACCTCGGGACACTGGGCTGAGTGGCGAATATGAATATGTGAATAAGCTTGATGTCACAGAACCAGATACAATATTAAAATATGTTGATGAAGGTTCTCAGTCATCAAGGTCATGGTAAGTGTTGTATCGTAGGCAACTGGATGTGTTTCAGTTTCTTGCAGATGTTTCACCTCTCATCCGAGAGGCTTCTTCAGTTCTAAATAACTGGAGGGGAGCTGCAGGCTTTTAAACTCTGTGTCCATACAGAGTCGTTAAGGACACGTGTGAGTCCTGAGTTTCAGAGTCGTTAGGACCACTTGTGGGTCGTTGATCCAACTGGCCTTCATGTGGGTTGATAGGGCTAGGTGAGGCCAGGTGTGAATGGTTGTTAAGCTATCTAGGGAGGGAACTCAGTACTGCATTGTAGGTTGGTGATAAGTAATGTCTTGTCTTTAGGATGAACAAGTTTCTGCCTAAGTGTGTTGCTGGGTTGGATTTAACCAGGATATGATATTTACTGAAGATCCTCCAGAGCTTCTCAGATATTCCCACGACATTAGAAATGACGATGATGGAAAGACCTAACAACATCGTCATTCCTTATGTCGCAAGAATATCTGAGAAACTCAGGACTCATGACTCACATGTGACAAGTAATTTCAGATTATTGTTTAGGTGCTGACTAACTTTCACATTCAGGAGGCAATGGTCGACCTTGAACAACCCTCTCTGCACTTTCTGCTAGTGTAAACTGATCAGTTCAACTCTACTACAACCATAAAATTGTCAGTGTTTGAGAGTGCAACACATAAATCAGCCACCAAATTTGTCTTTATACAAGGGTTTACAGACCTTGAGTAAGGACATGGTTGGAGTGGAGTAAGGACAAGTATTTCTTGGTAAACAATGACCGGTTTCGGTGACTGTGTACAGATTCCTGTGAGTTGTGTTTTTGTTCAGTGAATTTGTCAGGTTAGGTACCAATTGTCACGGTTCTGTGTTGTCTTGACAAGTTTCATGTTTTTAGTTCTGGTCACTTCCTGTTTTATTTTGTAGGTCTTGTGTCATGTCTCGTCTTCCCTGTTCTGTTTTGATTATGTGCACCTGCCCTCTCGTGTCTCACCTGTTTCTCGTTCCCTCATTTGTGTCATGTATTTAAGTCCTGGTTTTTGTTCTGTCGTTGTCGCATCATTGTTTGTCCCCACGCCTTAGCCTTGCTATGTTCATGTTTTTTGCCTTGTAAGAAGAATTAAATATTTTCACATTCCCTGCAACCTGCTGTCTTGGTCCGTGCATCTGGGTCCTCCTCTACGCCTATTACCTTCCCTTCTTGACACCAATATGTCTGTCTGAGACCAAAAACAAACTCCATGCTCACAAACTGTGCTACAGCCAGTGACACCGGAGGAACTGTTTGTTGTATGCTTTTAATCTTCAGGTATCTATCCATGAATTACTTTGGGGAGGTTACTGGATAAACAACGCAGTATGGGTGATAGTTATGGTGCTCAGTGGAATTATCTTAAAGTGGATATTAAACACTACATGCATTTAGCATAATTTACCAGATGGATTTACACTCTAAACATCTTAACAGATTAAACAGTCGGTACATGTAATAAATGTGGTGTATTTGCTATGTTGGAGGCGAGGCTTAGTGAATTAGTGGACAACTACCTTCAATTTGAGAAGTGTGATGAGATATATCGTGTTGTCAATTGGTGCTTTACAAATAAAAATGGACTTGATTGGGAACCAATAATCAGTTTTAACTTATCAAACCATGGTAACACAAATACACATCAGCATGGGATTGTGGAGATCACTGGCAAACAAGGCAACAAGGGATTTATTAGATTTTGGTCTTGACCAACCAAACTACAGTTGTGAAAAAAATCTACTTTCAAGACCTGCATATTTTAGTTTCTTCTTCTTCTTCTTTCGTTCTTAAATTAAATAAACTGTGTTAAAGCAAATCACACAGCAGACCTTAGGCCAGGCAGAAGGAGGATGTCCTTAATATAGCTTAATAAAGACACACATTCAGACCGGCTGCAGGAGCTGTCAGATTGTACACACAATTAAGTAAGAATCCAAACTTATTAAATATGTTTAACAGGGTTGTTTTTCTCAACTGCAAATCTCTAAAATCTCTCTCTCAGAGGACTTAGGCTCTATTTTTTTCATCACTGTTCTCTTTTGTAGTGTGCCAGTATGTGTTGTTACAGCTGCACCATTGTGAGAACAGCCATTTTCCCCTTCGAAATTCAAACTGCTGATAAGCTTCGCCAGTGGGCATCATTACAGCAATTAGCCTTCCAGTTGTGATTCAAATGCAGAATTCTCTGGCTCTGGCAACTATGAGGAAATACAGAGCTTCAGCCACTGAACATATGATCAGTAGGATGAAAATGTCTCAGCACTATAAACATGCAAACAGTGTTAAACAATCATTAGTGATCAATGTTTAAATGCTTTACATCCACAACCAACTGCTATTTTAAAGTGGCACTTTACTGGAGGTATGGAGTGTGAAGGACACTGTCCAGTAGCATCATGTGTATTTAGCTACTAAATGTCAGGATATCTCAGTATCTGGTGCATCAATATCTGCAAAACTTCCTTTCTTAATTTGTATTATTTCATTTGAGGGTATGACCAGAACTAATCCATATAAAATACATCAATTACATATTAAAGAAAATAAAAAGGGAAAATAGTTTCCTGAAACGTGTGTGATAAGATCCAAAATCTGATTTACAGTACCTCTGATTAAGGCTATGTTCAAACTGCAAGCAAAATGTGTCTCTCAAATCAGGTCTTTATGGCAGACTGTCTGCACTATCATTTGCAAGTGATCACATCAGATGTTTGTGTCCACACATCACCAATCTACCTGCATGGGTTGCTGTGGTAATGACATGGACCTCAGTAATACATGAGCTGGTGACAGGACTTTCCAACATGTTTGAGAAATATAGAGCCATCATCTTGACTCTGAGCTGATTCCAGCATGTCTGTCCACAGACTGTTGTTCTCTGTGTTGTTCTCGATGATGCTGTTCTAGCTGCAGCCTGGATTCTGCTCAGCTGCTCTGATGCACACCCGTCACTCTGTGCTTGACGTTGTCCTCGTGTGTCACGTTGGGAGTGACAGAAAAGTTTCTTTGAAGTCTGATATGAATGGCCAGAGTGTCCGAACTGAGATGTATCTGTAGAAATCTGAACAGAATTTAATTTCAAACTGCCTCCAAATGTCATTTGAATTGATTTGCCAGAATTGCATTTCATGTAGTTTTTTTTTGTTTTTTTTTTTGCTGTCCAGACTTCTTAAAATCAATCTGGATACAATCTGGATATGCCAAAAACTAATTTTGGCTGGTAGTCTACACTACTGTAACAATATGCCTATGAAAATGAGTTTTAAAGGTACAGGCCCCACAGCTCACTCTTGTCTCTCTGACAGGGGAGTGTAACTTGATGCTGATAGCACCATGAATCAGACTGTTATTCATGTAAAATGTATCTTTGATGGATACATTTCATTAATACAGGTGTACTTCTGTCATATCAAGTCTGTTTGCTCTATGTGCATGAATGTGCTCCTTAGCAGGGAAACAATACAAAAAGGAATGTCCTCATTTCATTAGCTGCACCAGGAAAATGCTTCTAGTACTGGTCCTAACAGTCACATGTTAGCCTACTGCTTGAGACTACTGTATATTAGTAAGACATTTTTTCTTCTTTTTTTTTAGAAAATAGACTTTGCAATTCAATTCATGATGTGACTGTCAGCTGACCACAGTAGAATGTGGAAAACAGAATGCACCTAACAATCCCTAAAATAATTGCTTGCCACCCATCACATAAGCGTCCCATCACCCACCTAACTCCAGACTTCTTTTTTACATAGCAACAGTCCTGTGTTGTCTTTGACAGAATCAGTAACATTTTATGCCCCATAAACACATTCAGATGTAACTTTATGTCCTGTAAACACATGTAGAGATGATGGAACTCCTTTCTCTTATGCCAGGAACAGAAAGGAGAGTTTGTACACACTACTGTCAAAATGCATAGTAAAAATAATGAGAATGCGAAACTATGTGAATTACTCTGAAAGTCACATTTTGCTAACCCCCCCCCCCCAAAAAAAAGTAGAATTGGTGAATATGAAATGACTGTACATGGCACAATTCTGATGTAACAGAGGCTGTTTCTGGTTGATGTCAGGAACATTTGTCACTGCCAGATAAGTAATTGTGCTATTCTTTCTACAGGACAATCACTGCCAAATCAGGACTGAGACAGCAGCGACATCAGCAGCCTGACCTGAACCTAACCAGTCAAGAAACCTCTGGACGTCCTTCCTGTGTATGGTTGTTTATGCTAATTGAACTGTATATTGTCTAAATGATAAAAGCATTATTTATTTAAATACGTTCCAAAAGATTCGATAAAACAAGTCTTACCTAATTCAGTTGTTATAATTAGTGCATCACATAAAGTGTAAGGACTGTAATGGGATGGTTGTTTATGCTGGAAGTGTAAAGAAAAGGCATTTATCGTTTTCAAGACTTTATTCAAACAAGGTAGAGATAATGCAAAACAAGGAGTAAATACAGAACGACAAATAAATAGGTGTCAGGCAGAGTTCAGCACTTGATGTGATTGATCCAAACGTAGTCCTTGAATTCTGGCCTGTAAAGCAGCAGATGAGCAACATGATTAGATACTTTCATGGGACAGAGCTCGACTGTCCTCAGCATACTGTGAACATATACACTTTCAGTGGTCAATACTTTAGACATTCCTTGACAAAACTGTACAGATGTTCCAGTTTATACATAACTTTTTTGAAGTATCAGCCCTTTATCTTTCTTTACATTATTCTTCTTAAGGTGTTTGTTGTTATGCACCAAAACACAAATTCAAATTGTAAAAAACTACTTGGCAAAAACGTTGAATCTGATTAGGGCGCTTGTGTGTCCAAGTCACATAAACTGTACAAACACAAATAGTGGTAGGTGGTGTTTATCAGGAAGAAAGCACCAGTAATGTTCTACATTAGATGCTGACCTGCTCATGTGCAATCCTTTGAGCTTGAATATCTTCTCTTGATGTGAGAACATCTGCTCCTTGACCTGACGCTCTCCCACGTCCACAGCCTCTGCCTCCACTTCCTCGGACACTGCTGGTTGTCCTCCCATCATCCTCTCTGACATGATCATGCGCTTCGCTCTGGAGTGTCTTCGTGACCAGAGTCAACGATCATCGTGGAAGCTAAAACATGCAAAACATCATCTCATCATGAGTTCAATATAATATTCACGTTCATCTGTGAATCACTGAGGGACACAACAATAAAACATGTAGCAGGCCCACCACTAATCTTGATGTTTTAGCTTTGCCCTACCTAACGTTACCAAAGCTAGCTGCTGCTAGCTAACCAGCAATAAGTTACAACATCAAAATACACTTTCAAAACAGTGTCTGAATGATAACAAAGCTAGCTTGACAGCTATCAGTGCTAGCAATGGCTATGTTGGTTGTTTACATTCAATATGATAATATGAGGAGTTTACTTACAGGTGAATGTGACAGGAGTGACTTGCTGGTAGATGTTGTGATGAAAACGATTCTTCCCACCGCTCGTGAGGACTTGGACTCCGTCAGCGGTATTCGACAGCTGTCGGACAGTGCACGTTCATGGTTTGGGGGAGGGGCTTTGGAGAGAGGCCTGAGTGCAGGGGGCAGGGTTTACTGGCTGGATACTTTCAAAATCTAACCTGGGATTGACGTTTTTGCAAACTTACTGACCCCAGCTTTAATGTGTCTCTCATGAGTCCTCCATTTTGATGGAGGTGCCTAACCCTTTTCTTGCAGTAGGGTCTATTTAAATTATCGTTCTAACCAAAGAAAAAACGGAAAGTGATAAATGACCTACAGTATCTGATTATTCACTGTGAGGTGTTCATGATTCTGTTTTATTTCTAATAAGTGTAAAAATAAACAGGTCCCAGGTTATATATCCGCCGTGTGTAGTTACACCACAGGAGGTGATGTGGTTAATGTAGTTACTCTTAAATTCAATAAATGGATGAACATGTTGGAGAACTCAGGCTTAGAGTTTAGTGCAAAAAACACAACAATGTGCATTCAGCATGAAATATGGAGAAAAATACTAAGGAGGCTGAGGATAACCATTTTAAAAGATAACTTTTAGAACATGTTCAAAGAGCGCTCATGGTGCAGAGCAACCTTGGGAGGGAGGTTGAACCCATCCAGAGGAGGAGAGAGGATGTTTCTGTGCTGAGTGAAATCACACAGTCAGATCAGAGCTGTGCTGCATTCAGCAGCCACAATCACGTTAATATCAGTCTCTGGAGATGCTGCTTTGCTGATAGAGGAGTGTGACACAGATAATAAAACGTTAATGCTGAGAGGTGGAAAAAGGGAAAATGAAGGAAGGTAGGGCAGTTCTGTTGAACTGTCAAGTGTTGATAATGGAGCAGCTCCTGGTCAAATGAGCTGCTGTGAGTCACCCTGCCCTTCCAGTCTACCGTGTGTGTTGAATACATGTGCCTCTGATAAATCATACAAATACAATTATTCAACAGCTGAGATGGCTGTGGCATCCTTCGGCATCCTGGTAAGACCTAACCATCTATGGTCAGCCTCCACATTTTTAGAACAACCACAGCTGCAATGTAAAATTCACTTACACAATAGCTGTGTCTTCATCTGTTGGAGTAACTTCGAGTGTTGTGGTCTTTATCTTTATTCTTATTGTTTATTCTATATACAATAAGGCTTCCCACTTACAAAGCAGCCAGTAAGCTTCATTGAAACACACCAAGTCATCATTACCAGAAGTGGAACCCCAGGTCTGCAGTAGTGAATAGAAGTTGTATCACTGTGTCAACCGGGTCCCTCAGGAAGTTCATCGGGAGATTCCTTACAATTTCTTTAGAATACAAGTCGAATGGGCATTCTTATTTCAGGTTCAAACTTTTATTGTAGGTGTCTACTAGAACATGTTAACTAGGGGTGCCACGATTAGTCAACTAGTCACAATTATGTCGACTATTGAAATCTTCAACGATTGCAGGAATACGGAGTTCATTTGGTTACAATGGCAGAGAAAATGCAGCCACCGTTACTTCTACCAACTCACCCCGCTAAAAAGGCAAGGAAAAGAAAGCCTGAGGCAGAAAAGGGTGCAACGAAAAAGACTCTGGATAAAGTAAGAAGTCGGACCCGAGTCAACATCGGTGCTGCGTTTGAGCGGTGGAGACAACTGGGGCATGCAGTTTGTGGGGGCGTGGCTTTGGACGGAGCACTGACGGGATGGGGAGGGGGGGATGGAACTTAGAGGAGATGCCACTTTGAAATCTTACTAGCTCTCTTGCTAGCTCTCCAGGATTGTAGACCCTAGCTTTAAGAAAACAAAAGAGAAAACTGTGCAATGCAATATCTGCAAGATAGAACTTGCCTTCCACGGCAGCACAACTGCGATGCATGAGCACATGAAGAGGAAGCACGTTGTGGCTTGTGACGACGATGAAGAGGGACCGTCGTCTCGGTAAGCTAACTGGCTAGTTAGCTGCTAATATTAGCGTAAACAAAGAGCTAACTTACTACTTACTCACATAGCTGTAAACGTGAACATTAGCTGTATGTTTTACATTCAATTTACATATGATCCGATTAGTTGACTAATCGAAAAAATAATCAGTGATTAGTCGACTATCAAAATAATCATTTGTGGCAGCCCTAATGTTAACATGCTTTATTGTTCAAAAAACACATTCTTCTTCTCATACTGTCCATTACTCAGCGCTGTATTCACCCTGTGTGGTATACTTGATTCAGCTCAGTCCTCCTGAAGGCCTTCCTCTCAATAAGCTCAGTCTGCTCTGACTGTCAGCTCACACAGGCCTGAGCCAGCACTGCTCACCGTGCCAAGAACCGCTTCTAAACCAAAAAACTTCAGCACCACATGTTAGTGAAGGAATATGATCTGTAACAGCATCAGCCTCACCACCCAGCAGGCCACTAAGCTACAGCTCTGTAACTGTCTTTGTATGGCGTTAGCAAGCTAACTGCTGGATGATAAGTTACTCACAGATGCAATGCAAATTAATTCCTGCAGTTTGACCATTTCTTTTCCACACATACCTATATAGTTATCTTCAGGGCAGGTCTATCAGGTGAGCTTACACACAGCAGCAACACAGATATACCAGTAGAACCCTGGAGCAAAATGGACTTCTTGTAACAACAATGCATACGCAAACTGAGTTAGTGGTTCAGTAATTCTAAAACACACAACAATCTCTACGAATATACTGAAACAGGCGTCCAACCTGAAATTGTTCACATTATCTCGTTACTGTCTCGCAATATTAGTCCAACATCGGCTTATACTGGGATCTGCCACTTTAGCCAAGCAGCATGCTAATGCCTCATTCAACAAACTGTTCTACAGAATAAACAGTAAAACAAAATGAAAAATGGCAAAACCTACAGTTTGGAGTTTGGAGTTTGGTCACAGGCAGCCAGCAGGCTATCGATCGATTCTTCAGCTTTAACAGTACAGGAATAAAAAACACACCCACACAATTCAGTGGTTTTCCAGTTATTGTTGGGACATTTTCATTTAATCTCCATCAAAATGTTAATTAATGTTAATGTTAATGTTCATCCACTGGATCATGACATCCTCAGATGGGAGTAGATGAAGATATATGTGTTGGACCTTTCATCCAACAGCAGAAAAAATATTGTTGCTTTGCTTATACCCTCAACATCTTTGTATAACAGTGAGCAGGGCACAAACGCAAAGACACAGTCCCAACAAAAACACTTCAGGATTTTGCCTTCTTTCACCGTGTTTGACAGTTTCCCCAACGTGTCCACTGATGTTCACCAACAGCACTTAAGAATGCTCTTCCACACACATCTTTAATTTAGAGAACAGAAAGAGGATAGATTAATTTCAGGGATCCTGTAACCACAGAACTACCATCCTCAGCTCGGAGACCAGATTGCACCTCTGAGTGAGAAATCTTATTGACAGACAGAATGCTGATATTTGACAATTTCAATAGAACCCTGAGTTACGGTAAGTAACATTTTGGTTTTCATTATGTCCAATGCTAATGTGTTAATCATTCCCACTTTCTACAGTATCTGCTTATGGCAGCTAAGGTTAGGGGAACATCATGGAACATTCATTTCAGGTTTGTCACAAGAGCCGAACTCCATCTCTTTATCCATCACTCCGTTCTTCACACCCATAATTTATCTTGTTCCATAAATAACACATTACTTACTGCCTTGAAATGCAATGTTGGCACTGGGAGTCAACTGTAAGGCACATCATTTGTCTGTTATGGGTGTTATAATGGATTCTGGGCTGTGGTGTGATATCACCCTCTGCTGCTCTCTCTCTCTCTCTCTCTCTCTCTCTCTCTCTCTCTCTCTCTCTCTCTCTCTCTCTCTCTCTCTCTCTCTATCTATATCTGGATGTGAAAGGTGGGAAGATATGCTGGTTGGGGTCCAATGTGTAATCCATTTGTCTCAAATGACAAAATATCTTGTAGTATGTTCTACACTGGTATCACTAAATCACTAAATGTCTGGCTTCTGAAAGCTTGGCGATGACTTTTGAAGGATGTAAACAGAGGGAATGGTGTTTAAGAGAAACTGTACAGGTCTTTACAAAAAGTACTGATGCAGTACCTTGTGTACCCAAAGGGCTAGCCTCACATCGTTTGAAATATTTATGTAATGTGGACTCCTTTACATAATGTCACTGCATGGGCTGATGATGAACTTCCGAAATCTTAAGTTCAAGAAGCAAAGCCTTAAAATGCATGAAGGTGAAAATGCTGAAGTTGAGTGTGCGAGAGCACCACGACCCTCTGCTGTGTTCTAAATTTAATCTTTCCCAAACAGCACGGCCATGTGAGTCATTATGCAAAACAACGGCAGGCATGAGTGAAAGGGGAGGGAGTGGAGCTGCGAGATGGCCGGTCTCACATGATGCTGCACTGCTCTTCAGCAGATGTAAATTCTGGCAAAAAGCATGTGCAAGCATACATACTGATGCACATGAATACACATACTTGGGCACTTACATGAAAATGCATACAAACTGCCCAAACACGCACACGGAACTTGTCGTGTGAACACTCTGACATTAGCCAAGAGAGGCAAGAAAAAAACACAAAAGAGAGGAGCAGCTAGGGAGAAAGAATTCAGCTTCTGCATGACAGCTGCAGGACACAGCAGAGCATTATGGGTGAAAGAGCGAGAGCTTTCAACAATCCAGATGCTACTTTATACTCAATTTCAGAGGGATATGTTTTATATCTACACCATATGTATTTGAAAGCTGTAGTCTCAGGTTTACTGATGAAACAAGTGGTTTATTTATTTGCAGTAATTAGCATTTACACTGTAGGGACATTCTTCTGCTAAAATCCTTATTATTCAAATCATTTTTAGGGGCCCGAGGAGGATTTTTTCACAAAAAAGCAAAGATTGAAGAAAGAAAAGGATAACAGGATTGTGTATGAGAAATCCCATACACAAAAAGCCCACGGCATCTTTTGACCATCCATCCTGAGCAGCCTCGGGGAGGAGCAGAGACACAATATGATCCATCTCCGTCAGGTCTCCTGTGCTTTATGGAGACTGGTATAGGAGGCTTTGCAGATAAAGGCTAAACCTGATGTGTTGAAATAGTGATGGTAAATAGTACTCGTTGGTTTGACAGCTAATGTAAAAGCGTAGGATGTTTTGCTCACAGAAGCTGTGTCAGTGCGTAAATGACTGCAGAAAGTAATAAAGTGACATTGTGTCAGAAAGCGAGGCTGCACTCATACTGTATGTCTCAGCGGTGATTATGAGGATAAAAACTTTTCCCACACTCAAAATGTTCTCCTGACAGGAAAATGCTGACATCTTACATTATTTTAGTGTGACTTATTATTTCACTCTATTATTCTGAAATGTCCTGGCCATGCTCCTTATGTTTTATTAAAACCTCTGTGGTGAAATGCCACCAGACAGCTGTGACTGAGTGTACATATGAGCCGATATGCTTAGTCTCTCCTCGGGGCATCTTTCTATTTTCTCCCCTGTATTTAGAGAGGCGCTGGCAGATCTGCCACTGGAACTACAAGATGAAAAAACAGGGTGCAAAAAAAAGGAGAAAGAAGCAGATGGAGAGTAATAGATAGAAAACAGGAGAGGAAAAAAGAAAGAGAAAGACGATGATAACCAGAGGGAGAAAGACAGAACAAATAAGTGAGGTGAGGTGAGGAGAACAGAATAGGAGAAGAAGGAGACAAGGAGAAATAAAGAACAAAGAAAGGAAAACCTGGAGAGAAACCGTGTTTGAGAAATTAAGCTGTACTGTAAAATTCTACACATATTCAACAGCAAAATGATTTTGAGGAAAATGGACACTCAAAATAAGTTGGAACAGGAACCTTCCTATCACGTTTCTGTTTCATGTTCTGGTTTTATTAGGTCACTTCCTGTTTTATTTTGTAGTCCTTGTGTTCCTTGTCATATCCACTTCCTGTCGCTGTTCTGTTTCGCTCTTGTTTGTTTGCCTGCACCTGCGCTCTTGTGTCTCACCTGTGTCTTGTTTCCTTGTTTGTCTCTTGGCATTTAAGTCCTGGTTTTTGTTCAGTCTTTGTTGGATCATTGTCACGTCATGTCATGTCATGTCATATTATGTTATGTTCTTGTTGCTTAGGTTTTTTTTTCATGAGCCTGAATTATTAAATCATTTCGTATCCCTGCAATCTGGGTCTGTTGTCTATGCATCTGGGTCCTTCTGCCACGTCATAAACTCCGAGCTGACAGAATGATCCAACTGGAACAGGAAGCAGCATGGACGGATCCACGACCAAAGTTTTGTCCTTTTTTTTCACCCCGAGGACTCAGATGGTGAGTCACTCACATTTTTTTTTATCCCCTTCATATGGATGACCCAGCCATGGCCACGAGGTTTATGGCAAGTCAGTGGGACAGTTTTGAACTTTCCTACCAGTCATGCGCGCAGATGGCACTAGGGACGGGGGGGATATGACCCCCTCAGATTCATAGTGACCCCAATCCGTCCCCCCCACTGTCCCTACATAAAGCGACAGACATCGCCGGTAAAACAGAGGATTAATGTTCCGTTAGTTAGACTAAATTACATTGCTGCGCACATTGAGAGCCCGGCGTTTGTGTGCTACGACTAATGGCGTGTTCCAGTTGTACACGAATGTTGGAATTTCGTGAAGTCGGATCTCCATCTCGGAGAGTCGGATTAATCCCACCAGCCCGACATAGAATTCATGCTATCTGCTACTCACGTAAACAGTAGTTACATGTTTTGTTGTACGTTTGTAAGGCTGGGAAGCGCTGGAAGCACTCAACTTTGGGGTTACGTTGTTCCGAGCTCCAAGTTCCGACTTTCAGTGTAAATTGAACACACCATAAGGCACGACCTTCACTCCCCAGGGTCCTAAAGAGGAACTGGTAGCTGCGCCTGTGCCTGTTGCGGTGATCAGACCATTGTCTACTATGACAGAGTGGGTGATTTCAGTTCAAATTATTATCATTTAAAATGTGAATTTCATTTACAGTATACATACTTATTTTTATTTATGTAAATATGTTGTTGTTTACACTTCTGAGTTCATACACAAATGTTTAAATAAAACATATTTTGCATTTAAAGGCATGAAGTTTTGGTGGGTGATAACAAATAACAGTTTCATCATGTATGGCTAGTGTTGATCAGGTCGGCCTTTGTTTAACATGTTCATTGTTGTTTATCCATGATTTCAAATAAGAATTCTCCAATGGCTTTTTAGTGCAAACCATTAGCCCATAGGCTATTACGAAAGTAACTACTTGAGCGCTAGTTAAAGCCCACATTACACAAAAATAACGTATTGAATTGAAATCATTTGCTGACAGCTTGGTCCCCCCCCAGTTCAAAAATTCCATCTGCGCCCCTGCTACCAGTCCAAGCAGCAGCCTTGCTACCAGGCCAAGCCCCAGCCTCAGAGGGTCCCAGTCCTCGCCTTCGCCGCCGGCGAAGTTTGGACTTCAGTTTGGACTTCATGGACCTTTTTAAGGGACGTCTGGAATCCGTCCCTCGAAGGGGGCATTCTGTCACGTTTCATGTTTTGGTTTTGTAAGGTCACTTCCTGTTTTATTTTGTAGTCCTTGTGTTCCTTGTCATGTCCACGTCCGGTCGCTGTTCTGTTTCCCTCTTGTTTGATTGCCTGCACCTGTGCTCTTGTGTCTCACCTGTGTCTTATTTTCTCATTTGTCTCTTGGTATTTAAGTCTTGGTTTTTGTTCAGTCTTTGTTGGTGCATGTCATGTCATGTCATGTCATGTCATGTCATGGCATGGCATGGCATGACATGCCATGCCATGTTCTTGTTGCTTAGGTTATTTTCATGAGCCTGAATTATTAAATCATTTCGTATCCCTGCGACCTTGATCTGATGTCTATGCATCTGGGTCCTTCTGCCACATCACCTACTCCTGTTGACACTTCCAAAGCAAAACAGATCTTTCTACTGCTTTCACAGTCTTTTGTCCATAGTTCTTATTCCATAATGCCCCGTGCAGCTCTATCAAAAAGTAAAAAACAGTAACAAAATAAATATAAGACGTGTAAATATAAAGATATGTTACGGAAAACCCTACTTTTTCTGCTCGGGCCCCTCGGCCTGTGCCCAGTAGGTATTTTCAGTAATCCTTCCATATGTGTGCCCACTATCCATCTGACTACCACAAATAAATAACAGAGAGTCATGTGTAGAGTTAGACCCTGCAGCATCGTCCTCTTCTCCTCCTCTTCCTCTTTCCGTCTCCTCTCCTGACCATCTGGGCCTCAGATGAACTGCACTAAATAATACATCATCATCATAAGGCCTGTGCACTAATCTCTCCAATAATAGCACACTGTAAATCACTGCATTATTTGTCATTATATCAATTTCATTACATAAATCTGCCATTTCAGTGAAGTCAGCATATGATTTATCAAAGACGAAGCATTTCATGGATAAAAGTTATTCAGTTCCTTAAGAAACATTGTTATAGAGTAACATGAAATACTTCATAGACCACAGTATATCTGTGCTACAGCCTACATGAACAGATTCATGTTGCAGACCTTTGATGTGTCTTTTCATGCATATTTCTCTGATATGTTGTAGCATAAAAACTCAAAATATTGCTAACAATGACAAAAATCAGTATCAACCCCCCTACACACATTAGTCCATAGATATGAAAAGAACAAGCAACATATACAGAAGTATCTGCTGCCATAGCACCAGACTACAGAGCAGCTTCTCTTCACTGCTGAACTTCTCCTCCAAACTCCACCATAAAAAATGTTTTTTCTTATGTAGCATAAAAATCATGAGATTTTATGAGATTTGATGAAAGTAAGATAAATGTGAATAACAGACTTATCAGGCTGCAGATCTGAATCAGGACAACTTGCTACAAGACTACAATCTGCAGGCGCTAATGTTTAATCTACAGCTGTGCCTGATAACAAATCAAGATCAATGTCAGTAATACAGTACAAACAATGGTATGCCATGCAACAAAGGATGTTGCCACTATATGAATGATGTCCTACACCCCCAGGCTAACAGAGCATCCACTTTTTTAATGCTACCTTGTTCTGCAATATGCACACTATTTAGATTGAAAGTCAGAGTGTTAATTGCACTCAGGTTTGCTGTACGTTGGCTGTTATTGTAAATACATCTGAGCTTGGTGCAGTGAGGATCACCGTTAGTGTGCTGCATATTTCCTCAGTATTCCTTTAACAGGAGGCTGATTTTGAACTTCAAGTCAGGTCCCAGGCATCTTCAAAGACTTGTATTTGAAAGTTGAAATAGCTGTTTTTTTTGTTTTATTTCTTCCCTTTTTGCAATCCGCAGCATCAGTATGCATCATTTATGAGATCATAAAATGAAACCAGGGACGGGCAAACCTGCTCATATTACGACCTTTTGAGACCTTTGACCAATCCGGTAACATTTGTCTCTGCCTCTGGTTCTGTTAGCCAGAGCTGCTGTTCTGTCTGGCTGCTCAAATGCCACAAAACAGCCTGTGGCTTTGAGCAGAATCATTACATTCTTTATAGTGTAAGTCATGATTATAGGAATGTATTCCTGTGTTAATGTAACAGCTGTAGACCTATGAGTCAGCTTGACTCATAGGTCTGATTTCTCATCAGATTCAGAGCACTCTCAGACACCTGCAACATATTTCACATTTAAAACTCATTCTAGTAGGAAGGCCTCATGGAAGTGTGTTCAGCGTGTGGCAGTTACCCCCCACAATGGAGCTGCTTGCTAATCAACGACCATGTGACACACTCGGTGCATGTAACTATCCAATCTGACCTCATTTGCCATGATGTCAAACTTGGAGAACATGGAGGAAGGAGGCACGGAGAGAGAGAGAGAAATAGACAAATATAGAGCAGAGGATACATATCTATGTTTGGCTCTAATCACTAATCTGTTGTGTTGAGGCAGCAAACAGACTCTGAGGGCCTAATTGTATTTTTCATTAGAATGCGCAATCTCCTCCAAGGCCAGACCAAATGTTTCCACTTCTCTCTCTGCAATTCATTTATTCTTCATCTCTTTTGGTTAATTTACTTCCGCCTGCAGGGCGAAACAGCTACACGAAGATCGGTTTCAAAGAGCATTCTGCAAGGGTCTATACTGTAGTTCCTTCTCCATTGAAAGGTGAATGAAGGTGCACTGTTTACAAGTCCTAATAAATCTGCACATCTAGTTGAAAGGACTCAAGTACTGTAGTTATGGTCCATATTTCTTTAAATGTAAAACTGATGTGGATCCTATGATATGCTGTTTCATGTTAGACAGTGCTCTCTACAGCACAATGAAAAAGTACTGATGGCAGGATCAAGATGACACAAGTCCTTTGAAATGGTAACTGTCAGATTAGGTGATCATACAATAAATTCTTGCTACAATTTATCTCTAAAGCCTGACAGACTTAATGTTGGACCCATGGACGTACAATGGATAGGGTGGATTTAGCCTCGTAGGCGGAACCCTGTTAATTCTGATGAAAGCTGCTCAATGGTGCATGAAGCTAAAAAAGTATCAGGCCGGGGTACGACCATAGGGCACGCATACTTGAGACTTCTACTGGTCGAGCAGCTAACATCCAGTTTACCCTTTGACTAACTTGAATGGAAATAAAACAATTAAACCATGCAACTCTTCTAGAATTTTCAAATGTTGCTGGACTGAATAGATGAAATTCTGACAGTAAATGAGTCATTTCGCTGTGGTTATGACAAACAATTTTTTTTTGCCACTGTCTTACTGACTTTTTTTTTTTTTTTTTTACAATGTAAGCTTATAGGAAAACCTATTTTTGGGCCCCTGTGTCTCATGATGTAATCACGCGGTTTGGCCAGGATGTCAGCTGGCTTCAAGTCTCGGCATTCGCTCCAGCCATGATTGCATTAATGAATCGGATTATGTACTGTGTTAAGGTGATTTGCATAATGTTGATGGAACGAAAAGGCAGAATTTAACTGTGAGGGTAGTGCAGCACCCAGATCATTTACAGTGTGCACACTAGAGTTATCTTTAAGTTCATCTTCAAACAAGGCAGTGTTTCCTTTATCTAATGATTGGACAATCACGTTTGCAAGACGAACATTAAACAGCCGTTAAGAGGTAACGTTAACAGAGCGGAACAGTCAGCATTAACAAACAAGACCGGCTAACAACAGCTAACAAGCTAACAAACACACACCGCAGCATTCAACACGTTAAACAAAATAACTCTCCTCACCCCTCATACAGGCATGCTTCCAAATGAATGAATGAATGAATGAATTAATGCTGTTAACTGCAGATCATTTATCTTAATTTCCAGTTGTGTTTCATTTTGAATTTTAGCAGATTAGAGACCTAAATTAATGGCTCAGAAGTAGGGATGGGTACCGAAACCTGGTATTTAGCCTTTAGTGCTAATTAATACGCTCCGACGGGAAATGGTAATGGAAATGTTTTTATTTTTTTTTTACTATTCCCAATCCTGAACAGAGATCTGTGTGGGAGCCTGTCCTGTGCAGGGGGCGGGCTCTCACTGCCTGTCTGTCACTTCACACACACGCCGGCACAGACTGAGGCCCCTTCCCAAGACGATCTTTTTTCCCCGTGTTCCTCGGCATCGTTTCAAGAATATTCGTGTCCACACGGATCCATTGTAAATGACTCAATACGCTGTAGTTCATATGCCAGGCCTATAGGTGGCACTTGAAATTCACCAAAAACGGAAAAGAAGAGGATGCATGCGCATAAAGCTTTAGCGCTGTATACAAACAGACAGTAGAAGGAGAAACCGAACACAACAAGAAGAAGATGAAAATGGCTAGTCAGTTGTCCATAATCCTTTTTTGCTCAGCGTAGTGGCAGAGGAGCAGAATATTTTGCCCTAGTAACCCTGATAGGCTCAATATCTTCTGCAGCACGAACACAAGCATGTAGTCCGCCATTGTTGTTGTTGTTATGAGATGTCGCGGGGTTAAGAGGTCGAAGGCCAGAGGTCGAGGGGTGGGGCAAAGTATGCGGATTCGCCGTCCAGACGAAAATGCAAGGGCTGCGTTTTTTAATTTCTCCACCCTGAGACCCATTTTCAAAAAAGTGCGTTTACAGGATTCATGAGGACGATCGGCCAAAACGATCCAAATCATGTGCTTTTACACAAAAAAGCGTTTCCGTGTGGACGGGGCCTGAGACAAGGCACCCTGCTCCGAGTAGCAATAGCAGAGAAAGACAAACTTTGAGTGTGCTTGTACTTCACGTGAACCTATGTAGACAGTGCTCGTTGCCACAGTGCAACAAGTCTTTTGCATGGAAGGGCGGGAACATGAGAAATCTTTCAAAACATCTAGCGAAAGTACATCGCATACAGATGGAGAAATGCACAGTTTTTGACAGCCTGGCTCGTAGTTCCTCTCCCGTTCCCCATCTACCTCAGGTACGGTATGTTAGCAGGAGCCCACACAGAGTTAATTAAATTATACAAACATGGGTTGACAGCCGTTAGTAACCATTAGTCAGCTGAATGTTTAGTTATGCATCATGTCATGAATTCTTTCTGACATGGTGAAAGTATTATCCAATCTGTCCTTCAGATATGCTCAGACTCTAGCAAAATTACATCCAGCAATAAGGTTACTCATTCAGCTATTTCCTGAATGACAGCTTGAATGATGCTTCCACCATTTCAGACACAATTCATAAACACATAGCAAAATATTCAGCTGACTAATAGTAACAGTTATCAACCCACGTATGTATGTGTGTATGTATGTATGTATGTATGTATGTATGTATGTATGTATGCACGCACTCTGGTCATGCTGCAGTCTGCGGCGTGCTCAGGCATGATACCACTGTATTTGTTTATGTTGTTGTTGTAATGATTGAATTTGTTGTACATTTCTTTAATCACAACATTATAGAGTCACTCTACACATTATTGTGTTCAATTAATAATCAATTTTTAAATCCAGAATCGTTTTAAATCAAAAATCGATTCTAAAACGGACACTCAAGAATCGAAATCACATTCAAATTGGAATCGTGAGATTGCCAAAGATTCAGCCCCCTAATGACCAGGCTGGTATCATGTAGAAAATCCCGTCATAAGACGCTGTTGTGTAATCATACATTTGTACGGCATGGTTGTAAAGTCCTCACTGCACATCACACTGTGTCTGTTCCTAGAAATTAGACCTGAAGAAATAAAACAACATGTTCCAAGTAATTCCTTCAGTTATATTGACATCACAGCCTCAGCTCATCAATCCTCTGCTGGACAAAGGAAGCACTGCAGTTTGAAGCCTACAGAGCAGGTCAGTCACTGTACTGTCCTCCAGCTCTAAAACCTAATGCCCTCTGATCTCTCACGTACAAATCCCTCCACATAGAAGTCAAATTAACTCAGATGGCCTTTGGCTCCGAGGCTCAGAGAGAGGCGGGTGAGCCTCACAAGGGAGGCAGAGAGACCCAAGCGCTCAACACAACACAGTAGAGTTTCCCCTGGATTCATTTATTCATTGGGCTCATTGGGCTGTGCCAACACACCTGCCAAAAGTACTTATCAATAGTCATGGATCAAATGCACCATGAAACACACAGGCAGGTACACTGTATGGCATGGGAGTTCCAGATTGTATATGTTAAACAGACCTTTGTAATTTGGGATAACTGCTGTTTCTAGTGCTGATGCAAAGAGGCACCGACAGCTCACAGAAACCCATTAGCTGATGTTGGTACATTAAAGAGAAGCAAATGCTGCACCTCTAATGCAGTTTGCTTCAGTGAGCAGTAAGCATTTAGTTAAAGGAGAGAGGCACTTTTCTGCACCCATCCCCAGAACATTAAAAGACAACTGCCGCCATCTCTCCACTCTACATGCTGCACCAACTCTCTCAGTTGAAATCTATGGGAAAGTTGCTGTTGACCATCAGCACCTTCCTCTCAAAATACTGTTAGAGAAACAATTCAGATTTAAAGCTTGAGTCTTATATTTGTAGTTTTGTCCATCATTTCTGTCACTTGTTACATTTTACTCCAAGTAACCTCCAGCACTCCCCAGCAGTCAGTGGAAGTGAACCTTGGGGAAACTTACATATAGAAAAAAAAAGTTTTCAGACACTAAAATGTTGCTATTGTGACCGTATAATTTCACATTTTATACCTGTACCTGTTTGAGTTGTAGGCTAGTTGATCATTAATTTCTTTAATGAATGTTTCCTCTAGCAGGGACAGTGGGATTCCAACAGTGGTGAGCTGCTACTGCAGAAGAAACACAAAACACAAAGGGAACTTGGCAGCTGGAGCCATTTATCCTCCTTCTGCTTAGAGTGGAAAAAAGATTACTCGAACGAAAAGTCATTCACAGCGGTCTTTAAAAGTGGCATCAATTTTACACTAAGACATAAGCCTGATTCAGATACAACACTGTACCAGTGTATAATACATGATAACCAATTCCAATGAGTTTGTCTGAGATGAAAGGAGCTTTAGCCGAGAATGAGAGTCCTGTTAACATTAACGAGCAGCATGAATGGCGTGCTGGATGTGTAAATGCCAGGGCAAAGCCAGGCCACCAAGTGGATTCCCCCTCAGGGATCTCAGTAATAATCCTCTTCGGCAGCCTTATCTCCTGCTCTCACTTAAGCATGAGAGTCCGAGGCAAAGCCAACACTGTGCTGCAAAGTGTGTGTGTGTGTGTGTTTCATTAGAAAAGAATGCTGTTTTACCTCTGAGAATGTACAAGAGTCTGCTAGTCCGTATGCATCTATGCTGTTGGTACCTTTCATAACGACTTCCAAAAAGATGTGTGTGCATGTGAGAAAATGTGTCTGATTCAGTGTGACATCATATCCTCACGCATCAGCATGTAGAATTTGTGTGGAATGGATAGATCAGTGTGGAGCTAGATACATGCTCATGAAGTCAGTATACACTCAGAGGAGTGAGCATGTGTTTGTGTTGGTGACATTACTGACATGAATGACAGAACATGAGAGTTATACTAAACACTGTCAAGGACATCCAGGTGTAAACTGGCATATGACACACAAGAGCCTTTGTAGATGTTTATCTTAAACCTCTTTTTTTTTTTTCTGTTAGGCTTGCTCGTACAGCAGTGCCAGTAGTGATATTAGATGACCTGACAAAATGTGAAAATAATACTACAGCTGTCAACTCTGTGACACTACAACAACAGATGTGGTCCGACGTGAAGTTAGATGACAAAAACATCTTGTTAAAGCAAAACAGTCCATGATTAAAATGCGGTCAAGTGAACAGGACAGTCATTTTGCTTCAGTCCTGTGAGAAAACGCAAAATAAGACAAGTGATGAATTGTCAGGTGCTCTGAAATCCCTCGTACATGCCATTTAAGAATAAATCTGTTTGTTTATGTGGTTCTTGCTTAAGTCCCACTGTGTTTCAGGCTGCTGTAAGGTAATACATTAAGACTACATGAAATAAAGTGAAAAATAATAAATAAATATGAATTAAATGTAACAATGTAAATCATGGTGCATTTGAGGATCCTTGAAAAGTCCTGTGAGGGGGACTGGAGTCTGCTGAGCACAGGTCTCTTCTGTTGTGCAGGTTGTGCTGCAGAGCCACACCTGATGATCCAGCCACAGACAGGTTAGTCTCCTTCATGACAGCTCAGGAAATTCTTAGTTGACCAAATCAGGTCAAGTTTAACAATGCTTATTTTGACACTTGAAAATGCATATGATGGATCATAGCCTTTATAATTGTGAACCTGCTGGGTATCCAACAGGATCAGACAAATATTGGAATGCACAGCACTTCCTTGTTGCTGAAGTGCATAAGGTCAATATCCCAGAAATGCTGCGAATCCATTATGGGGATAGCATCTCCCCTGCAGCCAATTTAGAGAAGCCAATTTTCTCCCACGCACTGGACTTTCAGAAGAAAGTCGTCTGATATAAATTATAGAAGAATGCACCACATAGCATTTAGAAAGGTGGATGGACGGTTGTGTCTGTGACCATAGTCATTCACAGAAATCGGCTATATGGACTGGCAGTAATCTAAAGCTAGCCATGAGCCTGAGACTTACCGAGGAAGCGGAAGGTCCTGCGCACCAGCGGGTTAAGATAACAGCAGTCCCCTGTGGCCACTGTCTTCTCTGACCGGTCAAATTCTTTGGATGTGTACTGGACCAGGAACAGCACAGTCTCCGTTATTGTGATCTGATTAAAAACAAGCCAGAGACATAGAAAGACAATTCAAATGAAAAGAGTAACAGTTTATATGTGAGTCGGCGTAGGCGGCGCCATTTTCTGACACACAGCCCAGAGCTTGTGTGACTGATTTCTCAGTGGGCTCCATCTGTACAGACACAGCTGTGGAATACACAGGAACATATGGAAGAGAAGAAGTCAGATCACATTACAGCGAGAGAGGGAGCAGAGGTGTGTTTATGTGTATGTACATAGGGGGTTTATTTTTTTGCTTTATTTTTTTACGAAAAATGAGATCTGGTCCAAAATGCTGTCTATCCCCTCTGAAACAGTAGGACAGAGCGTATTTGTTGGGACTTTGTTGGGCAGATTAATAAATATTAATGCTTTAGTGAGTACTTCTGGATGCTGCAGCAGGACGGTGTGTGTGGGACTGAGTCAAAATAAACTATTCTGTGTGTATTCACGGTAATAAAGAAACATGTCACCTGCTGGAACAGTGTGTCTCACTGAGCCATGACTCACTGAGCTTGAAAACAGGGAACAGTGGTCTCTTCGTTGATCCATCCATGCATGACTTAACTACTTATAATAATGTCACAATATTACTGCTTAGGATTTTGATCCCATCAGGTCACATCGGTGATAATTCACACAGCCATTAGAGTTCCTAATTAGTCATACATAAATATTTCTTCTGCGTTAAAGCAAATTAATGTTGTGGTACTTTTAACTGGGAGGACATGCTCACACTGAGCTAACACAAGGCTTGTTGGTTTTATAAGTAATGGGGCACTCCTGCACGGTGCAGCCCACACAAAATGATACACTCTATACAAATCTTGATATAATTGTGCAAAATCAACCTCAGCAATTGGACATTTCAGTCTGCCAATGATCGGAATGAGCTTTAAAACCTTCATCATGTCTCTATTTGTATGTTACCAAAATCAGTGCCATGTCAATATGTGACAGCTGCTGCACTTGGCTGCCAAATGCTTCACAGCTTGCCAGGCCCATTACACCAGCTACTGTTCTCCATCAGACTGCAGTGACCTCAGACACACTGACAACCACCAGTGCAACACTGTCTGCAGGGGTGCAACGGATCACAACACAGCTCAGATCGAATCAGTTTACAGATCAGAAAAAAACAAGGTTGACAAATATAACTTTGATTTTCATTTATTCTGTAAACAATGAAAGCAAGGACTTTTTACCTTACATGAAAACAACAAATTAAGTAATGTGTACTTTGTTAAAATACAAAGTAAATGTTGAATAAACTGTATTTATACAGCATCTTTCCTGTCCTAACGACCACTCAAAGTTCTTTATAACACAAGTCAACATTCAAGGTTATGCAGTACAAAGTAGTATTAGGAAACAGGAGAGGCAAGTTAGCATGCTAACTTCAGTAGACATTTCTGCAGCACATAATGTCAACACTGTTGAATTTTCAGAATCTGTTGATAACATTACTTCAGTTTGACATTTGAATGTTTTAAACTAAAATTCCAGCCACATTTTACAAATTGTCCCTTCAGGGAGTTATAAGCAGAGAGAGACATGTTTAATTGATCTGTGAAACTGTGAACTGTTTTTAATGTGTCTGTCTCCAACACGTCCACTGATTTTCAGTAGAAAGTAATTAATCAAACTGACAAGTTTGATGTCCACATCAGCACGGACATACTGTGGTTATTGTGCAACAGTCTGGTGTGTTGGACAAAAATCTAACCAGTGCATCTATCATGCGTAATTGCGGCTTGACAGTGTGATAATGACTCCAATTACAGATTGCAGACGGCTGCCTTCTGATATCTGTAGAGGGAGTCATCAGAGTAAACTACTGCTGACTACTAACTATCTGAGATTAAATCAATTTTATGCTGTCTTGCTGGCATGATCACGTCAAAAATACAGAATGAAAGTGTAAAGATGGGAAAAACAGAAAGAGGTTTGTGTGACTTCAGAGAGGTCTAGCCAAATAAAGTGACCAAAATATTACGGAGCAGGGTATTGACTTGCTCTGAGCAGGTCTGAGACAAACTAATCATTCGCACTACACTGTTGTGCGCCAAGAGATCGGGCTAACCACACCCTCTGAGTGAGAGATATTCCTAAATATCAATCTGGTAAACCTGAGGAAGTTAGTGTAACCCAGTAAACGCTGATTTGCCTGTTCAGTGCTGTGTTCCTGCCATGCACCAACGCCAACACAGATCCCAGTGTATCTCTGTGACTACCAACAACTTTAAGTGAAGGCAAGTCAATTTTATTTATAGCATGATACATCCAAAATGTTCCTAAACGGGCTTTACTAGCTGTTCAGCATGCTGTTCCTAGAACTACATTATACTTTAAAATACACTGTTTAAGTCAAATCCATTGTGTTGTATGGTGTAATCATTTGCAACAACATAAAAACACAAAAATATTATTGTTAATGAATCTATATATTTTCTATCACTAGATCGATGAAAGGTCAGTAGGCAATGAAATGACTAACATTATGGTTCACGCAGTCATAAAAATATTCTATTCAGGGTCTACCCTGGTGGCTTTCATAATTTATCATTTATATTGTTGCCAATTTATTAACTTCCGTATTGCCCATATCTTGGGGATATCAGCCTATTTAAGTGCAAAATGATGACATTTGCCCTGCTAATTACTGCCTGCAGCTATGTCAATTATGTAATCAATATTATTATATTATTAGTAAAATAGCTGCCATTAATATAGTTTAATATTACTTGAAATAATTGTTTGTGTTAAAATTAATATCAGTAAGGATCTCAACTTGCAACAGACCCATCATCAGCACAGGACAATGTAGTCACCACTGTGTGTTCTCACTTATACCACTTTTACAACATAACCGGCCTGTATATTCAGGGTTTTAAACATGGGTAAACCTGCAGACGAGTTAGCCTTTTTATTTGCAGAAAAGTTGCAAAAGTTGGCAAACCAATTGAAAAAAAAGACCTGATATTCAAATGACTTCCATAAAGTCGGTATCAAACAGTCTAAATATCCTGCAGTAAGAATACAACTAACATTCAGTAATGCATTGCTCTTAGAAAAAACTATACGTAGAGAAGCAAAATCAAATTCAGTTTCATGCTTAAAACAGCAAACCTGCAGTCAACCTTATCTCAAACTGCAACCAGTGTTTAGTTTTTTCTGTCTTTATTCTCCACTGTGCCAAGAGGTGAAGACAGTGAGACGAAAGGTCAAAACTGCTCTGAATCAACAGAAAATAATGACATTGTCTGAGTTCATTCTGTGGACAGCTATAATGCCGCCTGAGGAGGCATCTACTGCATGTCTGCTGAGCTTCTGCTGCTCAAACGCTGATGAAATAACAGCACATGATAACATCTTCATTTATATAACACTTTGGTGTGCCTAAGATAAGTGAGAACAAGGTTACATAAGAGGGACAGAAAACAAAGCCAAGTGACAGATATGCAATAGGGGAAAAATTGCAGTTGAAGTATCTAAAATAGTCCTATCAATAGATATTGGAACTGAATCCATTTGAATCGACTTATCAAAGCCAAACTCTTATACCTTAAATAGTCATTTTAGGTGGTCGGTCAGGTGGGAACAGAGTGTCTTTGTTTTATTTAAATCAGTTTCATAGCTGATCCATGGAGAATTTACTGTGCTGACACATATTTTGTCACTGCTCTCTCCCGATATATTTTTCATTTTGCACTGAAGCATCAGTTGGTGCTCCTGACTGAGGGGCTGGGCTGGGCAACTTCACAGTTGAAATCAATAGTACTTTATAGTTCAGCAAATATGTAGATAACTAGATAAATATATTTTTCTTTCTTGCAGGGTAAATTAAACCAGAGGCAACATCCTTTTACTTTGACAAATACCTGAGGACTGATATGTATGGCATGTAATTAAAAACTCAGAAAACCATCTGTACCATAATAACTTCACGTTAAGAATGATACATATGCTACAGTATGTCTGCAGGACTCAAGTCTGACTGATGCCTAATTCAGAAAGAAAAGTAGGCCAAGCTAGACAGGAACTTTTACTATAAAAGTAATGTTTACCATCTGCTCACATTTGCCTACTGCACCAAAATCAAACTCTCTGCACTAAAACCAATGTCACCATTTTCTACCCAGGGTTCTACTTTGGAAAAAAAAAACAATAATATTGATATTTAAGGGTAAAAAGTCACAAAAAATGTATGATTTTAGAGAGACGGACAGCAAACCTCTGCACAGTCCCAGTGGGACTGCCACAAACTCAACAAGGACAACTGGGCTTCAATATTTGAAGGAGGGCGCCTGCAGCAACCGGCTGCTAGGTGCTCCTCTGTTGTGTTGTCCTCCTTTTATGCTTTAATCTGTGGTTACAGCACTGCATGCAATGATTACATAAATCAAATAAGTTGTTGATCACTGTCAATATTGTCTTTTGTTAAGTCAGACAGTCTACAGCTGTCGGTTTTTGCTGTGGTTGGTGCTCCACCTAGCCAAAAGTTAGCATGGTTGTCCTCCCACTACTCAGATCCAGCATAGCAGAAGGTTTCTCGCAACACACTTCTGGATCTAATCTTCTCGATCTTTATCCATTATACTACAATTGTGGTCAGAAGACAGTTCCAGTGAGCTTCATAGGAAAGTGAGGAAGCGGATAAGGAGGGTTGGCGTTTGAGAAGAATAAAATATAAATCCCTGTCTTGCACTCCCTTGCCCTCTATCACCCTAATAAATGGCCAGTCTCTTTGGAGCAAAACAACAAAATGAACGAACTTCAAGCTCACGTACATGTCCACTGTGAATTTAGAGATGCTTGCATTCTGGCTGTGACGGAGACATGGCTAGCAGAGAGGGACCACGAGCAGGCAATAGGCGGGTTTGGTGCATCTTTATGCACAGATCAAGATGCCCAAACTACAGGCACAACACGCGGTGGCGGAGTATGTCTCTATATCAGTGAGCAATGGTGTAAAGCTGTTCTGGTGAGGGAAAGTCGGTGCACTAAGGATATGGAGCTGCTAACAGTGTCACTCCCTCTCCGTTAATTGTCCGCAGAGTCCCTGCAGTTGTTACGGTTGTTTACATTCATCCAAAGGCTAATGAGAGCGACTCCACAGGGACGATTCTGCAAGTGATGCAGAAGCTTCAGTCTCCGTCTCCCAAAGCTCCCAACAGTATCCTCGGTGACTTGAATAACTGCACTTAACTGACAAAAACTTTGTGAAAACTCAATAGGTGACATGCCCGACAAGGTATAGAATGACATGATCTGTGTTTTGGGTTAGACAATGGACAAATCTTTACCACTGCCCCCGCTGAGCACAGCTGACCACAACCACGAAAAACAATATAGGCCACAGACTAAACACAATGACAGAGTAAGCGTACACATAACTAGCCGTTAGTCCAAGGTGTCACTGTTGGGTTGATATCAAGGACACTAGCAAACCAACACAGTACAGCTCAGATAGCTTGGGCATTGTGTTTTACTATATATCTTTAATGACAATAGTTTTCTGATTTCACCTATCTCCGTAATGCAAATCAACTGCCAGCTGTCTACCTTGTTGTTGGTGATGTCACAGTGATTCGGTCAATTCCCTTGTACTCCCCTGTAAAACACCTTTTGTGGTTGAGAAGAACATTGAATTCTAGAAGCAAAGTCATACTAATAAAATAAGTACAGTACTTGTGTAAAACCTGGGGTTTTTCACCCAAGTACTGTAGTATTTATTGATTAGTTTAACAATAAATATCAAGTTAAGTCATTAAAGTGCATCAAACCAGCTCCATTGTGTAATAGAAAAAAAAGGACGGACAAGCCGGTACATCCAACCCATTCTGATTCCCAAGTTATAAACTAGAGACATTGTTGTTTTGTCTCATACAGATGCAAGGCACAAGGTTAACAGTCTGAGATTGCCAGAAAGTCTTTCTAACATATGGTTATCTTTGTGAAGCAACTGTAGTATGTTTAGGTTTAGGTACCAAAAGTAGGGTTAGGAAAAGATTGTGGTTTTGTGTGAAAATAAGTATGTTACATACATGCAGCAAATAACGTACAAATGTTATGTGTGTGACGTTATGTTGCTAATGTGACGCAAGGTAAGTAAACTGACTTTTAGTATGTTAAAATAAGTCAACATTGACTTTGGTTGTACTCATATGGTACACTGACAGTGGTATCCTGGGTGAAAGTCCTGTGCTTGACTAATCCATCCAACCCCAACTCCACCCTACGCAGACATTGTTGCTCTTCATCCTATGTCACCTGACCTTCTCTGATCACACGGTGCTCAAATGTACCTTGTGCATCTGTATAAAATGCAGAAGCATGTAACTAACCATTAGTATTTTTATGACATGGGAATGACGATGGAGAATACATATCTTAATTTATCCAGAATGATATCTGATAGAAAGTGGATTTAGAGTCTGACTTTCAGTTCAAATTAGGAGAATCTGGGCCTGTTTGAAGGCTCAGCTATATTGCAGAAAGGCATATGCAAAGACTAGCAGTGAAAGAATGGAACCACAATGGTTTGCTCAATAAGACATGACAAGCTAAGTGGCTCGCTTGTTTCTCTAGAGGAAAAAGGCGTGTTAGGTGCCATAATGAGAATCTCTTTTCAAGTCACCAATGGAAACCTATATGATGACTGTGCATGAGTGTGTTAAGTTCAGTGAAGCAGTAAAAACAGCTCTGCTTTTTGGAAACTGCTAATCATCAAACGGTGGGTATGGTGGATTGACCAAGCCTTTAAAATAAAAGGCTAGACAGTATTGTTACAGCTCATGGGGGTGTTGACAACCCCTGTGCAGTTGTGTCAGCAGGCCATTTTCTAACAGCTCTCTGCAGGAACAGAGCCACACAGGTCTTTTTTCACAAAGATAAAGCAGCAACAGCCAACAGCAGGGCTGGTTTGGCACTACTGGCTAAAGCTCATTGTGTCCTCAGTAAGCTGCCATGACCAGAGGCCCACAAAAGGACATGATAAACACTATTGTGGCTGCTTGTCTCCAGGATATGCCCCATGCACCCGTTTCTTTTGAGCCCACAGTTGTGCTTCCAGCGCTTGGCCGATTTTACACTGAGGGATTAATCTTAAATTTACAGGTTTCCCCTGCTGGGATTTGTACAGACAACCTCCTGACCTTGCCCGGTCTGAATGTTTCCACCTGGCTGAACATCCAGATGCATGAAGTCCTGTCAGTGAATACAGCACAGTGCATCCAAGCGTGCATATGACTGTGCACACGCGCCAGACGATGAGTGTGGTCAGAATTGGTACCAAGGCCCAGAGCTAAAACCCACAGAGCTGCCATGCACTCAAGCATTGCCACAGTGATTTAGCCAGGCCAACTGGTGAAGAGGGCAGATGAGGTAGAGGAAAACAAGGACCAAAATAACAAAACTTGGACCAAACTTGTACATACATAATGGGCTTTTCTTGTTGAGAAAACATGGATTTGGGAGCATTGTCCAGAATTGTGTTATTTTCTGAAAAGTAAAGTCTCAACAGCAGTCATACTATCATGTAAAACTGAAACCTGCTGGGACATGAGAGTGGAAATCAACGCAGTGTTATTTCTGGTAAAGCATGAACATTTATAGATCCGGGCATCCAAGGCCAGGTTAACCCACTAGGATGCACCAGGTTAAACATAACTGTTGGGAACCTACTGATATCTCTGTTTCTCTGTCTACTGTCTAAGAAATTATTGGTTTATAGTTTATAGTAACTTGATTAAGAACACTTGTATTCAGTAAACTGCACCACGCAACCACAATTTGTGTTCAAACAATAAAGTTGTTCAATTAAAAGATGTTACCTTGGGCCCCTCTACTTAGATGATGCCTTTAGCTAATAATGCAGATGTTGCCCTAAAGAGTACACTTTGCTTTTGTAGTGCATACAATATTAACACATTTTCAAACCTCTATATTTATTGCTTCATGCAGAACATCTGGTGCTTTTCCATGCACGTGTGCTGGCTCAGACATTAGCCTGTCCTATACAAAAGGGCTATCTGCTTGAGGTGTGTCTTTAAGTAATGACAAGCTTGTGTTAAGCAGAGCAAAGTAATTCGGTATTTAACATGTGTAATTTCCCATAAATACTGAAAAATTAAAGTCCCCCTTACTTTTTTAAGCTTAAAGCTTTTATTATGAAGCAACAAAATCAGGATATGTTGGGTTTTCACCAGCAGTTACATGAATTCCAGACAATGAAAGCAGACATGATAAAACAGTTAAATAAAAAAGGATAGGAATTACAGAGATTCATTTGGAGGCTACATGATGACTGAGAGCTGAACACATACACTTTAAAGACTGATTTCTCTCAGGTCTCCTGCACAGACATGAGTCATAACACAGGCATGTTTTAGGTTGAAAGTGGGGTTGTCATGGGATGGCAGTGGAATGGGATGGTAGCGAGACGTCACCAAAGCCTGCTTGGAGGCGGGCGCACTTTGGCTACACTCTGACTGTAATGGAAAAGCAAATCTGCAGACATGTTTTGAGCGTGACCAAAAGTTCCAATGGAAGAGCCCCACTACAGTCCTCAGGGTAACCTGATAGTTTGTTTCACAAAATGGTTGGTTTCACAAATTCATCTGGAAAGGAGCCACTAGAAACAGCTTGGAAAAGGGTAAGCACTTCCACACCCTCAAAAAATACTAGGAGGGCGACTGGATGAACCATCTGCTCCACCGACATTGTGGCCTAGATTCAACCAATCAGATCAGCAGTAGGAGAGCGCTACCACTAGAGGAACCAGTTGGTAACTCTAACATACTAATGCCAGTTGGGAGAAGAGTGATTGAAATGTGCTCTGGTTCTGATATAATCAATGCTATAGAAAGAAACTCGGCTCACATTGAGGAGCTGCCATTGTTGTTTTCAAACGAACAGTCCCTTCCCCTGCCAGCTGTCACATCTGAGCCACACTCAACGCTGCCAGTATTCCTGAAAGGATGCTGATTGGTTCAATACCTGTATGTTCAGCTACAAGCACTTAGCTTGAAGCTAAGATGGATTGGTAAGATTGATTTAAAAGATCACAGAATCGCATGATGTTGCAAGTCCAGCTGCCTCTCAAGGTAAAGGGTCAGGGACAGTTGTCTGCTTTGCCCAAATAGCAATCTTGCCTATCTAAGCTCTGACTGGATGAAATTAATTCACATCCTTTCTGCGGCAAACATTTAATGATAGTGATGGATCTCTAAACTTATTCAAGTAGTTCAAGTTCAGCCCGGATCTTGGCCATTTACTTTTCCCATGACTGAATTAAGTATTCATTAATCATTCATTTTTCTGAATTAAGTAAGTATTAAGTACATCTTATCTTATCCACCAAACATAACATAACATAGATCAACATGCACAGTATTTGGACATTTAAACATGGGCGGTTTGTTTATAAGGGCGAAACGGGATATGAGTCATTTTGCGTTTTTCGTTCTCTGATTTTGAAGTGAAATCTTGGAAACGAGTCATTTTCCATTTTTCAACTTCAAAACAGAAGTCAAATGGCCGCAAAGTACACGGACCTGTCTGCTATTCAGATGACTAGTAAAAGGTGAATTCAGAGACATTTTGAGAAGCAAATTAGATGAGAAACTAGTCCAGACATTAGAATATTGTATCTTTTGCACACATGTTGTGTAGAGTTTTAAAGCATAATGCTCTTAATCATTGACGCTGACAATACAATAACTGTAAAGAGTACACCTTAGTAACTGAGCTTTAAAAAGAAGGTGTCAAACACAATTACTTTTTTTTTACATTTCATACTTTAAGTTCACTTTGTTGACAATACTTACATGCTTTTACTTAAGTGTGTTTTGAATGGAGGACTTTTTCTTGTAGTGGAGTATTTTCAGAGTGTGGTAATCTGAATACTTGCAGCATCACATCATTTTCAAATTTTGCTTAGATGAAAGTTTTCAGTCATCTCCACAGTAAACCAGATGCTATCATCAGCTGCTAAAGTGACAACAGATTCACAGTGTGCAGATGCAATTTGGTGTCAACAGCAAAACAAAAGTTCCAGCTGTTTGACATAAAAGGAACATGTCGAACATCACTTTTTTTTTTTTTTACCAAAAAATCTGCTTAATTCTCAGGTCTTTCACAAGCTAACCACGTTATTCCTAGCCCCCATGATACCTTGCACAAATTACGAGTGCAACTTTCGGCGTGTCCTGTCCCTTAACAGAACCAATGTTCTCTATTGTGACAGGATGCTGATCCTCTTTCTTAGAGCAATTAGATTGACATATCATTCACTCATGAAGCGCTACAATAGCAACTGTGAATGCTACTAACATTTTTTTTTGTTGCTCAGCACACTTAGTGTAGCGCCAGTTGAAAATTAATGAAGCTTTTACTGGTGGTGGTCTGAAGTATTTGATTCCTTTCAGCAATTCCTTCTGACCTGGACTTACAATCCGACCAACAACAGCAATGTAGCTAAAACAAAAACAAAAAAATCGCCATTAGTCCATACATCAATAACTAGCTTGTAGCATTTAGCTTTACTTTACGTAAAATTAACTCTATAACTCACATAAATGTACCATAAGCCTTTACCTTGTTGCCACTTTCAACCGGGCTAATAAATCACTCTTGTAGTTTAATCCAACACCAGTTATTTCCCTTTATCCTTGAATGTCCTTTTATCCATGTGACGCTTGTTTACCTTTCCCGATCAATTTTTGCCTCAATTAGTTCCTTTTCTGTTTACCAAAACCCTTTCAAAATAAAATACATCCATTTAACAGGAAGTATCAAAATAAAATACATAGTATTTATCTAAACTAATACATAGTAAATAAAAACCAACATGCACTATGTTGATGTCCTTTACACTTTAATGGAGCCTTAATGGACTATTTCACACTTGTAGTTTTGTGTCGTTGTCACTGACTTATTATGACTGATGCGTAAATCATTCATTTGGCACCATCAGCACCTCATGGACCCGTGGAAGAAAATCCAATTTTAATACTGTATGGCCATGCTGCTCTTTACTGAGCATGTTTATTCCGCTTCTCTGGTATCACAAAGAACTGAGGAAGACACAACTGATCTATGGTCATTATTAGCCAAGACTACATTTGGACCTTTTCTGCAGGATCACAAGGTGCTTAACATGTAGACAAGGGACAATAGAGGCATCTTCTACTGTTTACAGAGAAACTGACTGTGCAGATGCTATGGTGTCACTCACTTTTTAAACAACATAAATCTGTTTTTACCGCTTTTCACTTTCAGATGTATCAGGGAAAACCCCTTGTCCCCCATTGTGATTTGAATATGTTGTCATAGTAACCAAATGACCTTGCATGACTATATGCAGTGTTTCCCCTATATGCGTTCTGCGGCATCAGACTTTCACACCACAAACAGCACCAGGATCTGTTTTGAAGCATAATCTCATTTAAATGGAAACAGACTGAACCAAAAGGGCCAACGCACCAAGGTTCATTTGCACCAAACAGGTGAAGTTTGGGGCAGCACAATGGCGCAGTGGTTAGCGCTGTTGCCTCACAGCAAGAAGGGTTCGAGATCTGTCTGGGATTGGCTCCAGACCCCCCGTAAAAAAAAAAAGAAAGAAAGAGAGAAAGTGGAATTTGGTGCTTTTACAAAGAACAGTACAAACTGGCTCTACCAGAATAGAAGGAGTAATGGAAGGCCCTGTTACACAACTGAAGAAGAATTACATCAGATTCTCTAGCTTGAGAAACAGATGCCTCACAGGTCCGCTACTGGCAGCTTCATTAAATGGGAGCCGCAAAACACCAGTCTCAATGTCAACAGTAAGGAAGCGACTCCAGGGTGCTGGCCTTCTAGTGAGAGTAGTACAGAAAAAGCCACATCTGAGACTTGCCAATAAAAGGAAAAGATAAGGATGGGCAAAACAAACACAGGCTGAAAAAAAGTGTTATGGACAGACAGATCTAAGTTTGAGGTGTTCCTCGGATCCTACAGAAAAACATTTGTGAAACAAATGAAATGATGCTGCAAAAGTGCTTGATGCCAGCTGTCAAGCATGGTGGAGGAAATATGGGTGTGGCGGTGCTTGGTGCTGGTCAATTGGAAGATTTGTACAGGGTTGAAGGGATCTTGAATGAGGAAGGCTAGCACTCCATTTGCAATACCAGGCCATAAGTGGGTCCTGATTGGAGCCAACTTCATCCATCCTTCAACAGGATATTGACAGAAAGCACAGCTCCAAACTATGCAAGAACTAACCAAGGGAAGAAGCAGTCAGATGATATCCCCTCTATAGTGGAGTGCTCAGCGCAGTCAGCAGTGTTGGGAGCAGCTTGACCATATGGTACATAAGAAGTGACCATCAGGCCAATCCAACCAGTGGGAGGTGCTTCAGGAGGCATGTTAGTGACATTTTTTCAGATCACTTGAAAAAATGACAGGTAGAAAGCCAAAGATCTGCAAGACTGTAATTGCTAAAAAATGAGGGATCCTTTGACAAAAAGGACAACATTTTTATTTCAAGTAAAAGTCATTAATATTAACCTTGTCGGTGTCGTGACTATATTTTCCTTTCATTTTGGCAGCTCAATGGATGAATTAAAGAGTGGGTTTTCATGAAAAACATTACATGTTTTGTGTGACCCCAAACTTTTCCATACTCATGTTGGTCATGCACATTAGCAGCCGTAACGTCTTGTCTGTGATCTCACTGAGAATGGTAAGAAGTGGCTGAAAGGCTGCCTGGTTTTCAGAAAGCCTGAGCAGCACTCTGAAAGCCACAGGCCATTTTTCCCACTTCCCCACTATAACACAAGCTGACAGAGCCACAGTGGCAATGTGTTGCTTGTTTAGTCCCTTAATTACCTCCATGCCAACTATTCCTCTGATCAGGGCTGAACTTGTTCACTCCTCTCATTCTCTTCCTCTGTACCTCTTCCTTAGACTGGCTCATGTTTAATTTCACACCAATCTATGTCAGGACACTAATCTATCTTCATCACAATTGCAAGTCAGAGTGCAGCCAACAGGAAAAGACAATGACATTGAACCAATAGTTGAGGAAGGCTTTGCTGGTCAGTGTGCCTGCCTCCAGATAGTTTTTACAATAAAGCTCAATGTCTCAGTATGTCTCCATTTACAAGTTAATTGGACTTGCAGTGGCAACAAGTTTGCCCGGTAAAACGAAACAGCGTTTGACATCTCAGCAACTAAATAGGTCTCCTGAACAAGCTAATACAAAGTGACTTCAGGGACAGAGGGGAAGCAGAGTATTTCATTTTCAGCCACTGACGCATGAATGAAGCCTCCAGGCTCTGAAGTCCGCAGTAATAAATGGCAGGCATTTTGGAAAGCTATGAATGGCACGCTGAACAGGGAGGCAACCACAGCTTAGAGATTAAACCAATGAAGAGCCTTAAGATGCAGTTCAAATGAGCACTAAATGCAGACTTCAAAACCAAACCAAACAAACAAAAACACATGAAGCAAGGTGAAGCAAACAAGCAAAATTCTACCATGTTTATATTCTGTGCTTTCGGCACTGGGGCCTTAATCGTTTCAGACATAACTCATTAAAATCAGAACACACAGAGCTCATTCAAGACAAGAGCAATTTAGGTTTACTAAAAAATGAATAAACAAGACATACAGACGTAATCCACAAGCAACAGCTTCTTTATTTTCATTTTACACATGTCAAATGTGGAACTCTGATAATGACTTCTGCCTTACCGTAACTCTGGGAGGGCAAACTCTCAGAAACAGAAACCCATCTAGTAAACACAGGACAGTCAGTCACAGTAAAACCTCTTCCATTTTTTTCCAAATGTACTTGTGAGATCAGTCACTGACCATATGCCCTTAGTGCCCTTAGTATATACAGAATAAATATGGTAGTTACGTCACAGTAAATACCATGCATCTTTACCTCTGCCAAGGAGGTTATGTTTTCACCCGAGGTCATTTGTTGGTTGGTTTGTCAGCAGGATTACACAAAATACTGAACAGATTTCCACAAAATTTGGATGGAGGTTAATTTGACAGCCAGAAGTGAGTGTTAATCTGCTACTCCCTCCTACCAAAATAAAGTTATTCATACCTACTTCAATATAGTATTTATAGTATTTTTTATATAGTCTGCTTCAATCTCCTCCTCCACATTGAGATCTATGGCTGGATGGATTCTCCAGAGAGGTTAACTGGGCAATTACAAATGAGGATGATAATCCTTTACTGTGAGATTATAATGCAGAGGTTAGAGAAGCATGTGTCTCTCTTGGCTCTGAGCTAAGCCTCCAACCCCCCCTCCCTCATTCTCTTCCCCACAGCCAATGTGTAGACTGGAATGCTAATTACAGTGGTTATCAGAGATGGTTGCATTTGTGAGGTCATGAGGACCACAATCTGCACCTCTGGGCTTATGGGAGATCATAACTGATGTCAACATGATCCATTGTTTCAAAGTCATAGAGCAGCTTGTGTATATAATTCTGACCATAGACTTCCCAGATAACTGAATCACTTTGTAATATTTTTCATTTCGTATTTTATTTTCATGTTAATTGTCAATCTAATTCTATTATGCAAGTTCAATGTATGGAGTCACATTTAATGTAAAAAGGTTTTTCTATATCATGTTGAGTCAATGTAAATTAATTCAACAGCTAGATATGGGATTCATTACATTAGACAGAATAACAACAACAATCACCTCAATAAATAATTTGAAATGCACTACTTCTATGTATAAAACATCTATAATAAATACTTAAAAAACATATTAATGTTTGAGTTCACCATAACTGTATATGTAATTATTGAATAAACACATACGGTTTATGTATAAGATTGAATTAACTTAATTTATTTAAATTTAGACTCATTTATTCACATTGACTCATCATGACAGAAAGACGTTCAAAACTTAAAAGTCAAATTGCATCCATTCCACATAGTGTCCAAGATGGTGTATTTTTGCACGGGTTCTCTCACGTCCTTATTATCAATATTATAGAATAATTTTCGCTGCTTCAGCAGCTGCAAAAAAGACAAAAAGGTGGTTTGAACCTAATATTGTTTAAAGCAATGTCTAGGCTGTATGGTTTAATGATATCTGTCTTTTCAAAAAAAATCAATTGCCAAGGTCAATAGTGCAAAGCTTAAGACATTATCTATCTGGTGTCATGCTATTACTACCCATGGTTTTATATTCTCTTTCTGCCCCTCTCTCTCTCTCTCTCTTTAATATCCCAGCAAATATAAAATGTAATCCCCATCATACCAATGTAACATTTCTTCAGTTGAGCAAGACTGTACTGAGCTTTATTGCTAATGCTTTGGTCTTTATTCTAAGTGCTATATCAAAGGCAACTGGATGTGTTTCAGTTTCACCTCTCATCCACGAGGCTTCTTCAGTTCTAACTAACTGGAGGGGAGCTGCAGGCTTTTAAACTCTGTATGGGAGTGTCCTTACAGAGTCATTAAGGACACGTGTGAGCTCTGAGTTTCAGAGTCGTTAGGGCCACTTGTGGGTTGTTGACCCAACTGGCCTTTCATGTGGGTTGCTAGGGCTAGATGAGCCTAGGTGTGAATAGTTGTTAAACTGTCTGGGGAGGGAACTCAGGGCTGCATTGTGGGTGGGTGATAAGTAATGTCGTAGGCCACCTCCTCTGTTCAAAGACAGTCGTTCCTGTTTGACATATACCCCTTTTCCACTTGTCAAAAATCCCACTTAAACCCGCTAAGATTGGGTTTTTGTGTGAAATGGGAATGTGTAATGTCTGTATTTACACCCGGGTCAATTGTCTCTGCAGTAGACAGGTTTTTATCACCTCAGCGCGGCTTTGATCTAAATGTAAGAACCAGCTATATTCCGCCATGTGGAATGATGAGGGGATATCAACGTCTGGTGGTGGCATGTAAAAATGGATTTAGGATAAAGGCTATTCAAGGTCGTTTCATTACTGGACACATCTTAGGAGGCCGAGCAATAAAATACCTGGCTCGCCGACCAAGCCGGCTAACTTCTGCTTTGGCGTCCAGCTAACTTGAGTGGGGATAAAATAATTTAATCCTTCAGGTCTTCTAGACTTTCCAATAGCTCAAATTATGATAGTGAAACAAGTCATTTCGGTGGGGTTGTGATGCTCAAAAGAATTTATCCACCGTTTTACAGACATTACATACTTTCACAATGACTCTACTGTTGTTTTCTCTTCTGTTACATCTGTTTCTGGCACATTTGTGACATATAAAGGGGACGTCAGTGACGTACAATGTAATGCTTCAGATAAAAATCACAGACGGGCTTCCTTGCCTGCGGGAAGTGGGAATGGGGTCACTAGGCGATTTGTAGCAGGTTGACCTGTGTTTAAAAAACAGCTAATTTTGGTGGAAAGCAGTAATATATGGATTATTTTACTCCTCTTTCAAACCATTGGTCTTCTCTATCCAAGATGTTGACAGTGTTGTCCTCAAAGTAATTACTTTTCTCCTTCAGATGTAAGTGGACAGCATTGGTCTTTATATTTTCCATGACCAATGACCCTGTTACTTTGTCCATGGCAACTCTCCCGGCTGTATGGAAATGTTTTACTAAATTGATGAGTAGCAACTGTACGTTAAAAAGTTTTTAAAAAACATCATTAAAAAACTTTTAAAAAAAGTTTTTTTAAAAGATTGTTATTGTAGAGTCAGGTGTTGAAAACATATTATTTTGTTATCAGTACTGAAACCTCAGGCACTGTATTGGCACCAATTTGCCTAATATTGTAGTCGATACATAGCCCTACTTCTGTATTATGTGTATTCATTAAGCAAACAGTGGTGAAAAATCTCCACTGTAAAAAACACTGTACTTTGTATCCATAGTCACAGTTAACAAATGATCATTACAGAAGAACATTCCAGAATGTTTCTTGCACGTTCTCTCCTTACCCTATGTCACATCATAAAACTGTTTCATTTTTCATCAGTGATTTGTAATCGTTTTGGAAGGCACAGACAGATTGTGTCCTGTCAACAGAGGCGTTAGATCGGATCAGCGCCTTGACAAAGTGACACATTTTGTCATTTCATTTGAAACATTTGACGCAAATCCAAGGTTTGATGTTGTCGATAAACACTGTCACTACAGTATAAAGACATTCATGGAAGTAATGAACTCTGTTCTGAGGACATGATTGCATTGCATAAAGACGGCTAACTTGCCTTTAACCGTCTTTAAAATTCACAAAACCAAAGCTGTGTTCCTACATGTACAGGCAGTAGATGAGACAAGATATTTCAAACCACCTTCGCTTTCATCAAGTGAGCAACATCATAATTAGACCTCACGCTGTGTTTTCAGGACAGGGAAAATGATCTGCAGTGAGAATTATCTGTTTATTAAAGGACATTTTGTAAACATTTTCAAATCAATTCACCAAACTCATTATGGAGAGCACAGTTCCAATTTAATTAAGTTGGTTTATTTAACAGCACTGTGGAGCATACTGTCAATCTATTAGCTGACAGCTATTATACCTCTAGTTCAGAACAATTCCACTCTGAGGTTTGTTACATTTATTTACATGTTTAGTGCATTCCATTGCAGTGTGAGTCAGTCTTGTACTCACTCTGCTTTATGGTCTCTCCCACCCTGCGTGTCTATTTTTACTGCAGTGGATTTCCTTTATGGTGGCCAAGGACCTTAAACACTTAGTAACAACAAAACCTGTCTCACAGCTCAGGCAATTCTCAAGTCTATGGCAGTGTCTGTGGGTGGAGAAGCCTCCTATATGACACATTTCTCCAGTCCAGTTGTTTTTTTCTTTAATTTTGTTGTAAAAGACTGACACCAAAAGCTGAGGTTATTAGATGTTGATGATTGATGGTTTGAAGAGCTCAATATATTCTGGCTGATTGCTTGTCTTTTGCCATTTCATCATGTTCCCAGGTTTCAGCCTTAACTTGAGAAGGTATTTACCAGAATCATCCTTTGAGGCAAATGGATGAAGCATTTTCAGTGCACCACAAAGTACTACTGTGCATTAGTATCAGAAGGGAAGCATCAAAAAAAAAAATGTCACAATGGTTCAAAGTTACAGGTTTCATTTCACATTCATATCACTGATCCTTATTAGATACAGTTCTTTTGCCAGTGTCATACTACTCAGTGTTTCTAATATCAGGGCTGCTGCTATTTTCTGTTGTTGCTAATGACCTTCCATTTGTTTTAGAAAAGGCATAAATGTATGCAGATGACTTGATAATATATTTGCAATCAGCATCAGTAGAAAAGCTCCCTCAACTCCCTCAACTTTCCCCTGGCCATAGGCCACTAACACGTCATCACCCAAGTGATGGTGAAACTGTTGAGTTGGACTATTATGAAGATAATGATTTGGTATGTTGGATTCCAAGGAGACATGTTCAACCAATAGTTAAGTTTACTGTAGATAACAATCACAACAAAGCTGTCTTTCACAGTGTTGACAATATTTCCTCATCACCCAATCTTCCATCACGACCATCGATTAGCCCCCTCATTAGCCTGTTGCTAAGGAAAACATGCCTGACAAGGACAAAGATTTTTCAATAGCTGATTTATTTTTCTGCCTCAAACTAAATGAACAAACTAGCTTTGTTTTCATGATCTAAAAGGACACGTTTTTAAAGTTCTGCCACCAGATGCCGTTAGACAAGTTCTGAAAGCTACAGTTCTGAATTCTGTAGTTCTCTCACAAAATCTCAAAATATAGCAGCACATTGTGCTTTACAGTGCTCTTACAGAACTAATGTATAGACATGTATGGTGGTCTAATGTGGTTAGGTGTAAGTTAAACCCAGCTATGCTTTGTTAAATTTGGTCAGAAATATACTGGTGGCACAGTCACTAACCCCTTTCACACTGGCGTTTGGGTGCGGCTTCTGTGCGCCAATTCTCTGCATCCGTCCCAGTGTGAATCTCTCCGATGCGGCGAGGGGTGCAATTTCGCTCCGGCGCTGATACGTCTCTGGAGGTAGTATCAGGGCCGCATTATTGGCGAGCCGAACCAGTGTGAACGGATAAGCCGGCGGCGCGTATCGAGGGCGTGTCGATCGGACGGTCGGTTAACTACACAGGTCCTTCACTCAACTTAATACAGAGAAATGTCCCACAAAGCAACGTTACAGGACCAAACAACAGTAACGTTGTAACTGTCTTTGGCAACTTATATGAGGAAAAAAATACCGCAGATATGAGCGGAGAAGCCTCTGTCCTCCCGTCTGTCCTCCTGTCTGTCTGACCGACACATTCATGTCAGAAAAACAGCATGTTACCGGCAAAAAACTTAAACTCACCAGTGTTTGTGATGAAAATAAATCACCACGACCTTCAGACCTCCCGACCGAGACTCCGTGAACTTTCCCCTGGAAGACAGCCTCCGTCCCCGCGAGTCAGACAGCGTCCAGTTTACTGATGGTGATGTAGGCTAATTGTGTAATTTAGCACGAAAAACGTAACTTCGTCACTTTCCAGGATGTTTGGTGGGTCAGGATCTCAATCACGACACATCATAACAGCATCCATATGATTATAAACTATCCGCGGGTTTAGATTGACAGGGGGGACACCGGGGAAACACCTTGAAAACACATCGACGTCATCATCATGACGTGTACCGTCACGCCTCTTTAGGAGCCGCAGCGCCGGATTTCTGTGTGAATTCACGTCGGTTCGTCTTTAATGCGGAGCTGCTTCGCTCTGTGTGAATCGCTATCGGCGGAGAATTGCCGAACTGCCGCTGCGGAGATAATGCGTCTTCTCCTGTGTGAAAGGGGTTACTGTGTCTTACAGCTGTTTGTTGTGTTTAAGTGTGTGTAAATGTGTATGACTGTATGTGTGGTGGACCACAGTAAGACCATCTCAAGCTTTGGCGGGTGCTAATGAGGTTCCTAATAAGAAGAAGGATCAAATGTGTTCAGTGAGGAAAAGAATAAACAGATAGAGCTGTCTAGAGTTCAGATCAGATGAAGATGCAGCTTCATATAACCTCCTATAAGAATAACCCAAATAAGTTAAGCGGAGCAAGGTAGCTTACTCAGATTTTTTAAATAATGGGAAAAAAAGAGAACCGGTATCAATTCAATACTCCATATCTGCAGAAGTAATTTCACAGAAACAACAGTAATCAGGCCTCCTGCTGGAACATTTTTCTGTTCTCTTCTTTTCTTCCTCTGTGAGGTTTGCTCGTACAAGTTTTCCAAGTCAGATTCAACAAACTCTCTCAACTGCACAAACTTCCCATAACTCGCTTGTTTCAGATACCACCTGTTCATAAGGGGGTGCATGACCATGACATTTGATCATTAGCATAACCAATGCCATTGTGTGGGAAAAGTTGGAAAATGTTAGGAAAGAAAGAAAGTTTGAAGATTCAGAAGTTGTATTATTGGAAAAAAATGTGTTAATGTTAATAACAATACAGCTGTTAACAACATGTCAGCAGAGCAGAGCTCTGTTGTGACATAAATAAGAGGAAATGGTATGACATGAAATGAAAAAAACTAAAATGTCTTTCTAACTTGAGCAGTACACCAGACTTGGTCAAGAGGGACATGACAGTCTGGTAGATATTAGACATTATAGGCCAAAGAGGGTGACGTTACCCTGTCAGGTGTAACGGAGGGTGGTCCTGGACTGAGGGGGAGGCAGCCAACTGCAGCACATGGGGACCAACTCAAGATGGAAGCCGGTGCTTTGGTCTAGGGCCCCGTCTGGAGAATCTACCTTATGTACATCTTTGTAATAAAGTTGGTCAACTGAATATTAATTATGCATTACGTTTCTTTAAATATGTCAATTTGGGTGTCATATTTAAACTTCATATTAATTCAGAGAAAGACATTATTATGATTCTGAAGACGTGCAGGTGGTTTGTTGTGGTGTGGAAAAAGTCAGTGTTGGACCACCCCCCTTTCTTTTCTTACCTATGAGGAAATAGGGGAAAATTAAAAGTACATAAAAAATTGGTCAATGCCATAAACTTACTTAGATCACTCGCAAGTGCCCTGTAAGCATTTCTAAGAACAAATCTGTTCATTTAAATTCTTGTATGGGTCATGGGTCCATGTCCTCACCTAGTAAAACATTCACATAGAATGAAAAAAACATTGCCAAAATAAAGAAAAGAAAATAGGGGCAGGACTGCAGTGTACACTGTGATAGGTTGGGTTTGAGATGTTTTTCCTCTCAGTGGCTGGGTGCTGCAGGCTGATGCAGATACACATTCATCTTTCAGACACTTTTATTCTTGGAAAGAAAAAAGTTTACTGAGAACAGTGCTGTAACACACTTTCATCTTTGCTCTGTTGCTCTGTCAGTGTAGAGTGGAGATGAAAAACTATATGGACACCCTGTTGTCTTCTACACCATTCAAATGCTGCATGATGTGGGGAATTAGGAATCAGTGTACAGTCTGTGTTTGTTTCCACATTGTTTATGGACTCAATTTGTCCTGAAAGCTGCTGAAACAGTTGTTTTGGAAAGCAGGAGGATGATGCACCTTGCAGTTTGAAAAACTGAATTACACCTGAGGTGAGCAGTGTAACGTCCAGCAGTGCTGTAAATTGACTGTTTTAATCAGAGGTTTGCTTGATCAATCCTCAGGGAGCAGGTTATATCCGGGCAGGGACATACATTATCCTTTGGAAACCCTGCCGCCTACAAATTACGCTCACATAAAAGTACTTTGCATTAGCAAATGTGTATTGAAAGGAAACCTAATGCCTCTGGGATAACATCCTTTACAACTACAGTGTTTCCAGTAGTTACCTAGAGTCTGGCGTCCAGAAAACACACCTAAAGAAAAATATATCTCTTTAAGTGTTCACTATATTTTGAACTTTTTTGGTGCTTCACACAGCTGTCAGACAGCCACTGAGAGTCTGACCCAAACAGCTGTTCTGCGGTGTATTACAGTGGGTGGCAGGCACAGCTGCACTTGTGCGTAGGAATACAGACGTTGTACAGTTGAGGGAATGTAGTGCCAAAGGAAAGGCCTTTCACTGCTGATTGCAGAGGCAGAAACACCCTCCTTGTTTTTTTTAGTCAATTATGTCCATTTGTGTATATCTCTGCTCAGAACTAACTGTATGGCAACAATATGACGTTCCCCAGTGAACGCAGGAGAGTTTAAAGAAGGAGCGCAGAGGAAGAGATATGAGGTCAAGACAGGCTCATACTGGTGTTCTAAAACCAACTGGAAGTTAGTTACTGTAGCTTGGCTGCTGATTTCATTCATTCACAGGGTCAGCAGTTGCTGTGGCTGTGACACATGAAGGTGCTCATCGAGGCAAAGAAGGTGCTTAAAACCCTAAGTGTCTGACAGCAGCACTGTGCACCAACAATCATCCTCTTTATCTGAGTCATAGTCATCGAGTCATTCTCTTTCTAGTGACATCATCATTTCTGATGACCATCCATAAAATCACTGAGAATTATAGAAATCATACACGTCTGAAAATTAATTTAAAAGACAGTCCTTATATTTTCTGACAATTTACATTTTACTGTGTGAAAGGTTTTAGCACATTCATGGGTACATTCCAAATAAAATGTAACCAAAAATGGGCTTAAAAAGCAGGACTCTGCTGGTGGGCAACAGCTCTGTCACTGTAGGGTGGGCCATGTGACCTAAACCTTTATCACAGTGTCTCTTTTTGTTTGTTTTTTTACGGTGACAGTATTATATCACGTTAATACAAAAATAAAAGGGATATCCCACTCAAACATGACTCGACTTCTTTCACTCTATTTGGCAGATTAAGGAAATTTATCTTGAGCAAGAAAAAAATCAAAATAGGAGTTGAAATGAGGTGTAGGCCTACATGTCTGTTGGGAGGAAAATGTAGGTTAATTAATGAATGTTATGTGTTCAGAGTTGGACACAGGGCAGGATCAGGCATCTCACAGCATTTATTTGTGCAAAAAACAAGAATATTTTTGTTAGTACTATAGTCAGTATCACAGGGCTTGTCTATTAAGATCATTTACATCCAGCAGCAAAAGACACACTAACGAGGATCACGGAGCTGAAAGAGCTTTTGTGTAACGTTAACTACAGAGCCAAAGCTAAATTCATCAGATTAAACGGCAAAATAAATAGTAACCTACAGCAACGGTGAAACTGACAGCTTTGAAGTGTTTGAACTCGTTAAAGATCCGTCCTTGAGCTTGACACAGTGACACATTTGTTTTGTTTTTTACAATGCTGGCCCCTGAGAAAGCAGTTTGCAGTAAAATAGTTGGTGTGTGTTAGCTGTGGGGACATTTCCTTCAAAAATAAAGTGAACCCAGGGGTCTTCACTTCCTCAGATAGTGGGAGTGAATGAAGATGTTTGTGTTGGTTCTTGCACACAACTACGGCTTTTTTTTTTACCGTCCACATGTTTGTGTTACTGAAGTTGCTGTTGGCAAGGAAAGCAGTAGTTACTGGATGTTACTCTGGTTCTGTGAGTGTGTTTTTAGTCCTCTAGCTTTTTTTATCGCAGTAAAGTACATTATTTTTGACACGCTAAAACATTTATGACAATATTGCAAAATCCATGTTGTGGCCGACAGTGAAGGAACCAAGATACCGCCCATCCCTGCGTCACTTACTTCATACCAATGTTATATTTCCTGCTCACATCCCACAAAGTGTGGGGCTTCACTGTTCAGTGGAGCTGCTACTGACCAACAGATCAGGCTTGAGTTGTGCTTAACAGCATTAAGGACAGAACTGTGACTGTGAAGATTAGCAGAACTTGATTATTTATGCTGCATGAACACAATGTGTAAATGCAAACCTTCCTGTGTAGACTAGGAGGAAGGAGGAACACAAAAACCACCTCTGACATCCCTAGATATTATTTCAGTGTGGCTAAGGCTGGTTGAGTCCATCAGTCATTAAAACAAATCTCACTAAAGGCCGGATTGTGTAACATCACATACAGTAGTGTTAACCAGAATGCAGATACACATCAAAGTGTCCTATTCTCTCTGGGAAAAACCTCCTCTGTGCTACACTTTCATGCAAACTGACTGGCATGGCTTCAAACCGCAGACATTTAATTAAAAATTGTGCTGCGACAACAGACAAGTCACTTGTAACAAGTCAACTGATTTTCACCGTATCTTTTCAATGTTACTGGTTAGACACAACATTCAATAATTATCAAACTGCCTGTCATGTGTGGGCCATCACTCATCTAAAAGTGGATTTTTAAAGTAAATACTCTGACTGTCAAGGACCTGGAGTCTGAGCTGAGGAGGGAACACGAAGGAACAAGGGTGTGTCAATTGTGTCAATATGAAGGAGTGCACGATTAGCATTAAAAAAAAGAAATTGTGATCTGGACTTAATTTCTAAATGGCAGCTATTCACTCGCCCATATTTCCCTATGCAGTCAGATCATACTGCATCCACCTGTTGACTTATTTGCTTCACAACAATCCCAGTTTAAACATCAATCACACTTACACAGTGTAAAGCAAAACATGCTATTAATTAATTATTCACACTCAATCACCTCTCTCATTTTTCTTCCTCACATCACTCCACTGTCAGGCCCCATCACTATAGTAACCATGGTGGAGAGCTTGGATGAAGTGCTTGTGCTGTGAGACAACACAGTGCTGAATGCAGGCTTTGGTTGACATTAGCTAGGTAGCTAGCTTAGCACTAAAATAACAGAGTTTTTGGCTGAGCTAACAAAAAAACTTAGACCATTTCAACAGTCACCAGCAACATTCAGTGTCCGGCCAGGCTGCTCCCACATAAAGACTTTTCTGTCTCTGTTATGATAGTTTCTTTCCTTAACACACCTGTAGACGAGGTGCTTTTGTCACAGCTGATGAGCAGTACATTTACTGAATCACAAGCTCAAGTTCATTGTGCTAACATTAACCTCTATTGCCAGAATATCAGAGGCGATGCCTCCATCCTCCTCATGACGCGATTTACCAGTGTCTAGATTGATAATAACTTAACAAGGACGCTATCAGTTTAAAGTTTTTTGGTGATGTACAACCACATGCATGGCATTGGCAGTGTATCAGACGGTGTACAGTGGAGAGGTACACAGTAAATCGGGGGGTAAAAGGTACATGTATTTGTCCTGAACCGAGTCTGTGCAGTGCATGAAGTCATATGACAAAAACGTCTCACTGTCATATGGTGAAAGCATGAAAATGTCAGTTGATATAATTACACTATAACCCTTCTAATCCAGACTCCAAGTGGCGCTAATGTGCCTAAAACCTGTTTTCCAACCACCATTAAACCAATAAAGGCAGAAGAAGAAGAAGAAGAAGAAGAAAGAGATAATGCCCATTAAAGTGACCATTATCAGGAATTACTAGACAATGCAGAGGCCTGAACCATCCAATGCACCGCCTCCACAAAGTCTATTAATTCCTGAAAATAGAGACCTCCAAGGGCTTTATGCCATGATTACCTGCCAAAGAAAAAATATACATACATACATACATACATACATACATACATACATACATACATACATACATTCAGTTTTTCACAAGCAGTAATCTGTTTCCCTGGCAACACCTGTGAGTTTGACTAATAGCTGAAACAATCATTACAATCTCATAAGGTTAATATGTAATGGAAACGTTGTTCATGACTTCAGTCAACAGGAGGGAGCCTAGATACCCCTTAGCAACAGGAGATAAACTGGTTCACTCAGCTCACTGAACCATTCAGCTCGACTGTTAGCCAGATAGCTAACATTATGCTAGTGAGATAATTTCACAGCATGTTAAACAACAAGACAAGCTAGCTAACTAGCCATGTCACTGTCCCCAAATCAATAAAGAATTGTCACGAACAAAATGGTGTCCAGCTGCAGCCTGAAGTAGTGAGTTGAATAGTTTATGATATGTTGGAGGATTATTCTGGAGGGACAGTCAGCTCAGAGGGACAGTGTAGCAGGCTGTGGTGGGGAGTAAAAACACATATTCACATTAACCAGCTTAAAAAAATAAATAAAACGGGGCTACCTTTTTCTGAGTTACCCATTGCTTATTATGGCAAGTTTAGCCAGTGAACGTAGCTTAACCACTTTTTAATTTAGCACAGCCCTGAGTGTGAGTGTGTGTCTGTTACAAGCCCCACCCTGTGGTGTTCAGAGGATGATGTACTGAAGGATTACATTTTGTGTTGTAAATAAGATATTCAGATGGTTTTTTTTTTTTTGGTTTTTTTTTTATTTAATTTAGTTCAAATGTCGAGGTGTCTGCAGCCAGCTGATTTAGAGACAGGCTATAGCACATTTATTTTGCCGGGTGAACAGGCAGTTTCACTGGAACTATTTGAGGAATTCCAGAGGTGTTCATATATCAAAAGTTAACTGACACCCTCTAGCCAATAAGAATCAAGTATTTACCCAGACCATGGTATAAGACACGACAAATGAAGAGAAAGAAGAAGACACCGAGAAGCACTATGGCTAATTCACAAGAGACACCAGAGCTAGAGGACCACTGCAGTATGCCTAGCAGTTACTACAGAAAGTCAAGGTTTGTCATTATGTCAATCAATCAAGGATTGACAGCTGCGTCCATGCTGTGCTTGCCTGGTGCTATTTTCATGATAATACTTAAAAAAAAAAAACACATAATATTGTGCACCACACTCCTGGATCTGGCACAGAATAATGAGAAATCTATTCTTACAGTCACTGACTGAATCACTGACAGAAAAATCAGGGAACAGTCAAGTTGTGAGCTATGACATTAGCCATTAACAACATTTTTAAAAGCAAAGTAAGTACTTGGAGCAAATGTGCAGTATGATGCTTCAAACACTACAAATTACTTAAACCTAATATAAACATTTAATGTGGTTACTGGAGCATCAGTATAATATTCTGCATTTATCTACAAGTTACGATGAATAAGAGCTGCACAATGCTGAAAGAAAATTGACACTGCAATATTTAGTTTTCCTGCAGTATATATTGTGATCTGAAAAATGTTTACCAAATCACTTGAATAGCTCAACAGAGGCTACACATGTGATGTCACAGTAGGAGGAAGTCACCATGGTTACAACCACTGTTACTATTTATCAAGTGCTGCGATCTTAACGTTCAGCTGCAATGCCACCAAAACCCAAAAAGCACTCAATGTGAAAGAGCTGAGTTAAGCCTTAAGGCCGGGTCACACAGGGTCCGACGTCTTCCTTATCCGACTTCCTTCTCCGACCACTCCGTCGGATCCGTTAGGAAGAAAAGTTGCACTGAAACACACCGCCCCGGCTACACAGTAGCGTATACGTTCTGCGCCTGCGCGAGATGCAATAAGTCTCCTAAACATCGGGTGGCGCTAGTCTCGTGCCAGTCACCCAAAACATGAAAACAGGAAATGGCGGAGCGGAGTGCGGACCGCAGCTTATCAAAACAAAGCACACACACAGCGTTAGCTCGGCATTACTTGCGTGATGTCGTATTACAGTGGTCTCTCTTCCACCAGGGCAGCCAGCTGCTCCTCAAAGTCCTCGGTCCACACAGCCATGGCTTTCAAAAATACGTTGGTTTATCCCCAAAATAACGAACGGTGAAGTGTTGTTTGTAACTCTGTGCCGTCTCTGTTTATGTGTGTTAATGTCTGTTTGTTTACCATCGTCACTTCCGCCGCCCCTCCCACACGCCGCGCTGATTCGCTGGCACACCGCCAATCAGAATGGTCGCTGAACAGCTAGCTAACAACCAATCAGAGTATCCGACGGCTTCCTAACTCAGCTGTCCGACTGAACATGTTCAGTCTGATCAGACGCCGTCCTTGCGCTTCCGCGCGGCTCCGACAACACTGAACACACCGAACAGAAAAGCTCCCGAACTCGTCCGACTCCTTCCTAACACTTCAGACGTCCGACGTCGGACCTGGTGTGTCCAGACCTTTAAGCCTTTCTTCACATTACACATCCTGCGATGTGACTGTTGGGTAAGTGCCCATTGTGATGTTGATGCTGAAACAATGTATTGCACAGACGGACTTTGAGTGATTCTTACAGTATCTGTTGTCCAGAGCTGCTTTATACTGTATGAACAGTCCCTCCTTCGGTTCATCAAATCCCTGCAGCCACCTGAAGGCAGCATGACACATATATTGATAAATCTGCAGCCTCTTAGCTGAATTCCTGTGTCAGAGCTAAGTGCCATTACACACAGATGTCCATTGTGTTTATCTTCATTAAATCACCTGCTACTGACGCTGCTGCAGAATAACAGCACATAGCTGTACACACACCAGACTAGGCTTCTGTTTAAGAAAGAGAAGATCACTGCAGCTCATCAATCCTGTATGTCACTGCCTCTTTTCAAACTTTATTTTTTTAGTAAAAGGGACTTTTCATTTATTCTTGAAATACATTAAAGTGCAAACACTGTGTAATGGCCGCCACACACCGGGTCCGACGTCTTCCTTATCCGACTTCCTTCTCCGACCACTCCGTCGGATCCGTTAGGAAGAAAAGTTGCACTGAAACACACCGCCCAAGCTACACAGTAGCGTATACGTTCTGCGCCTGCGTGAGATGCAATAAGTCTCCTAAACATCGGGTGGCGCTAGTCTCGTGCCAGTCACCCAAAACATGAAAACAGGAAATGACGGAGCGGAGTGCGGACCGCAGCTTATCAAAACAAAGCACACACAGCGTTAGCTCGGCATTACTTGCGTGATGTCGTATTACAGTGGTCTCTCTTCCACCAGGGCAGCCAGCTGCTCCTCAAAGTCCTCGGTGCACACAGCCATGGCTTTAAAAAATACGTTGGTTAATCCCCAAAATAACGAACGGCGAAGTGTTGTTTGTAACTCTGTGCCGTCTCTGTTTATGTGGTTTGTTTATCATCGGCACTTCCGCCACCCCTCCCACACGCCGCGCTGATTTGCTGGCACACCGCCAATCAGAATGGTCGCTGAACAGCTAGCTAACAACCAATCAGAGTATCCGACGGCTTCCTAACTCGGCGATCAGACGCCGTCCTCGCGCTTCCGCGCGGCTCCGACAACGCCGAACACACCGAACAGAATAGCTCCCTAACTCGTCCGACTCCTTCCTAACACTTCAGACGTCCGACGTCGGACCCGGTGTGTGGGGGGCCTAACATTTAACAATGTTAAGTGACCATTTAAGATGTGACATACAGTGGAATTAAACTGACTTAGTGTTGAATTGATGTGAATGTATAAATAGCTTCACCAAATAAGTTCTTAATATAATCTGTTCCTACGTTCATTGTACTGTATTAATTAACTGGTGAGAGCCACACTATTCACCTCTGGCTGCAGATGTGTGCTGTTGTGTGTTGTGTGATGCCGCTGCATCATCCAGACAACAGTAGGATTTTCTGAAAAAGATTCATTCCATTTGTTCCATTTTTGCCGTCAGGCTTTCCTCTAATTGGCTCAGCTGATTCAGATTGATAGGAGCAGTGATGTGATTGGCTGAGAGGGCTTTTGTTAATCCCCACACCCTTCATTTTGTCCATCTCTTTTGCAGTCTGTGCTGATAATGAATCTAAACAGCAGTGACACTTGAAAACACACAGTGCATGTACCCAAGAACTACGACTGTGCACCTGTCACTGCCAGAAAATGGGGTTTGGTCAAACTGAGCTGTTCCCTGTGATGCCTTGAGGAGGAAAAGGGATTTTTGTATATGTACACTGTACAGTATGTATGAATATCGCTTAGTAAGTGACAAACTGAACCAAGCGCTGACTACAGTGGAGCATGTCTTCTCATGCTGTTACCATGGTTAATGTTATCTATCTCTCTGCAGTGCTGCATCACTGGTAGTTACAATCACTGACTGGCTACATGGTGCGAAGACGGAAATGACCTGCTAATATCCAAAAAGTCAAATCAAACTCAATCGAAGGGTGACAGAGTAGTCATTCCTCGATAATGTTACATTGTGAACAATAAATCTGTTGGCGGGGGGAGAGCTTACAAGCTGTTAACTATCAGCAGTAGCCTGAAGGTTAATATAACAATCCAACCGGTTCACTACTTCTTTGTGTTGCATTGGCGGTTGGCAAACCTACTGGGCTGATGTGTAGTAGTAGATTTGGCATAAACACAGACTAAAGTATTTCTTCGTCCTGTTACCTTTAAACTATTAATCAGAAGACAGCATACTTTCCATTTAGTTTTTTCTAGCATAGATTCTACAATGTAATTTTGTGTTTTCCATCAATTAGACCTGATATTTAGTCCCTCTGTTCTTTATCATACTTGTTGCAATCTATCAGTGCATGTTTGACAGCTCCCAGTTTATTACAGTTTAATGTTAAGTCCAGTACACTTACCAATTCTATGGAGTGTCTAATTTAATAACAAGCTTACAATTAGTAAATGCACTGAAGTACTTCCGCTAAGTACAGGTTGGAGACAAATGTACTTGAATGCTAGTACTTTGAATTAATCAAAAGTACTAGTATTCATTAATGGAGTGGCTGCTTAGAAGGTAGAGCATTCGTCCACCAATCAGAGGGGTTTGGCTTGATTCCCAGCCCCTGCAGTCTACATGTGGAAGCATCCTTGGGCAAGATACTGAACCCCAAATTACCTCTGATGACTCTTCCATCAGTGTGTGAGTGGTTATTGCTCCCAATGAGCAGGTGGTGTCTTGCATGGTAGCCCCTGCCACCGGTGTGTGAATGGATGAATCCTGACTTGTGTTATAATGTGCTTTGAGTGGTTGGTAGGACTTGAAAAGAGCTATATACATACAGTCCATTTTACTACTAACGATTTTGGATGACAAAATAGTTTGAAGAAAAAACTATAATTTTGTGTTTTCTGACAAAGTCAAAAGGTAAACAAAATACTTGTTTGTTGTTGATTTTTTTCTACTCTAATTTTCAAAAGCTAAACAAATACAGTATCACCATGCTGTCCACTCTGTACCATTTCAATCTAAACTAAGTCCATATCCAATCCCATGTTGCACTGAAGCTGCACACTTCTACACTACATGTTGAACACCCAGTCCATCTGAATAAAATCATCCTTACTTAATTACATCAAAATCAGTATACAGTGCAAATGAAGACTGCCATCCAAGAGAAAGTCTCAGGGCAGCAAGGGAAAGAGAAGCAAACTTATGCTGCTAAATCTGGTTAAATGTAATATTGCTGCTTTGAGACTGTGCGCTGTGAGATGTGCAAGCATGCCTGGGCTCTGTTCACTTATTCACAGTGGTTTCAGCTGTATGTGTGTGTGTGTGTGTGTGTGTGTGTGTGTGTGTGTGTGTGTGTGTGTGTGTGTGTGTGTGTGGTTGTAGACAGTCAGGCAGGCAAGCAGCTGAAACAGACACAGAGGCGTACAGACAGCCCTACATGTAGCAAAAGCAGGGTCACTGTGTGTAAACTACCGACCAGCTTACTGCAGCACTAATCGCTGCACTTAACATTCAAGGTGCACTGCACCCCTGTTGGCTGCATTTTTCATGCAAGTTCATTCCACAATCAGCTCATAATTGGCAGATCTAATGAAAGAGCAGTGAAACATAACACAAGCATCATTCAATCAGGAGCCAGGGAGTTATTATGGTAAGTAAAGGAGGTCTCTGCAGTCCCTGTTATGTCTAATTCTGTTTATTTTCTGACTGTAATGGAAAATTTCAGGCAAAAGCCACAGGAATATCTGCAGATGTTGTACTGAAGATGAGATGATAGCATGGTGACTAATAACTCAACACACTGATCACATCAAAAAAAAATGGTAACGTTGGATTGCACCACTTTTAAGAAATCCAATGACTACAGATACACATCGAGGTTTCACATTTGGTCCTTTTGACTGAGCTATGACACAACATTGTGAGCATCATATAACGGAACTAAGCTCGGTAAAAAGTCAGATTTAATCTACAAGAAAGCTGGGTCTTAAAGGTGCAATTTGTAAGAATTGGCCACCTGTTATAGGTCACTCCAAAGCTGTCAACAGAGTAAATGCTAACTGCTGCTCACTATACTCTATGCTAAAACTACCAGCTGTGGTCAGCTAGCTAGCTCAGTTCAGTTTGACAGCAGGGAAAACAGTGCCAGGGTGATTTTCGGCAGCTTCGACCAGGATTTTGACTCTGCAAAAAAACGTCCACCTGTACAACTCAGTTGGTTAATTGCCAATGACTCGCAAATTGGCATACCATATATGACTGTTAGAAACCAGTGACAGGCAGCTACAGAACCTTCACCATCACTTGGTTAATGTTGCAAACAGTCACTGTTTGATAAGGCTCAGACCCCAAAACTACTTGGTTAAGTTTATGCAAAGTCCCATGTGGCACTATCAGTGGACTCCATCTGATGACTTTGTCGCGCTTATACTTGATCAGAATAACTAGGATCACTGGATGTCTTTGTTGGAACACTCTGCACAACAGTTTTGGTGAGTTTTATTTTGCTCCGTTCAGAGTTTGAATCAAGTGTGTTTTATGATGACTTACCTTGGGAGATTATCTCCCAAGTACTGTGAGAGCAGTATTTTCAGACTACCCCCCATGAGGTAACAAGTTGTCTTATTAGTAAGGTTGCAGGGGTATACTGTTTTCAGGCTATACTATAGTATTAAAATGTACAATTATAATATTTTGTACATTTGCTTATCGACGCAAATTATTGACTACACATGATAGGACTGGCTAGCTGGTTAGCATGCAAACTTCAGAAGATATCTCTGCAACACAGTACAAACAAGTATTTGACATAACAAGAATGGACACAAACACAACCCTAAATGAACACTGTTACTCTGTGTCTGCTGGATGCGTCGCAACTGTGAACACATTCGAAATATCAATTTACCTATAAGGTCATGACATGTTCATGTGGAGTTCACAGATTGTTGCGCTGCCCCCAAGTGGCCAAAAAAAATCACTCTATGCATCTTAAACATCACCATAACAGGAATCATTGAGACAGCAGCTAATAATTCAGGTTGATAAATACTTATCTTTCTCCTCTTCACTTGAAAGAATCAAGTCAGTACAGTCACAGGCTTAACATGTGATCATGTTCACTGAGCAATGGAGACTCAACTCAGTCTCTAAATCCCATTTTAAATTTGATCATGCCATTTACGTATAATGGAACAAAGATCAGCCCAAAGTCAGCAGTGATCTACATGGAGGCTGAATCCTGACAGAACTGCTCGGAGAATATTCCCTCAAAGATGACAGCTAATAATTCATCAGACTGACCAACAGCTATCTCCCATTGGTGAACTTAGCAGATATCAAATCAATACAGATAAACAGCTAGGTTTTCACATTTGATGCATGATGGATATGACATTTTAAATTTAGTCTTGCATTATAATGGGGAGCAAAGATCAATCCAATGTCAGCAGCAACATTTGACTTTGCATGTTTGTGGCTTTTTTTAAATACACAATAATCTACGGCAATGACGAACACATATTCATCATCAATTAATTAAAAAAATGTTTTTTTTTACATTGAGAGTCTATGTTGAGATCTACAAATGTCCTATTTTGTCCAAATGGAGAAAAGCAGCAAAGCCTCACATTCGACAGTCTACAACCAGAATGTCTCCTGTGTTTTTGATTGACAAGTAGTCTAAATAATTCAGTTATTCAAGTTGTTAGCAGAAAGAAACGATGTTCCTAATGTGTTTAATGATCAGTGAGGCTGCAGGCTGATGGGTGAAGTTTGCTGATGAAGTGTCCACTCACCAACAGCGTGGGCAGCCCAGCCACCACAGCGTAGAGCAGCACGGGCGGGATGGCACTGTTGTCCTCCGAGCCCAGGTAGGGTTTGGTGTAGGTGGTGTCATAGCAGAAGAAGCCCTGCACGTGCACGCTGAAGGTGTCGGTGTACTCAAAGTAGTAGGCCAGCATGACGGTCCCGGCCATGATCACCAGCTGGAAGTACAGCATGATGCAGACGGAGAGCGAGAGACATTTAATTAGAACAAAGCCGTCTCTCTCTCTCTCTCTCTCTCTCTCTCTCTGTCTCTCCTACCCAGCCTCCTCCTCCTCCCCGGCGGCACCGACCCCCGCTGACTGCCTCATGACGACCCGGCTGCACGCGATGAGCCGCTCTCTGATCGTGCTGGAGCCTCGACCGCCCTGACTACCTCTGCTGCTGCTGCTGCTGCGACTACAGACTCTGAGTGTGTGTGCGTGTGTGTGTGTGTGTGTGAGAGAGAGGGGGGGGCAGCGCGGTTTGTGAGGATGTGCAAGCATGTAAGAGATGAGGAGGCTGGGCTAACCCCCCTTTCCATGTATCTGTGTGTGTGTGTGTGTGTGTGTGTGTGTGTGTGTGTGTGTGTGTGTGTGTGTGTGTGCTTGTTTGAGAAGAGATGGATTAGAGGGACATGTAGCATGTAACTGAGGAGCTCCCCAGTTTGTGTGTGTTTAGAAACTGGACATAGAACCGAGACATGGATTGCCATGTTTAACAGATTTAGGAGCAGGCAGGAGAGAATGAAAGGAGAACAGAGGAAGAAAATGAAAAGAGAGCTGAAAGAGGGGGAGGGAGAGAGCTAAACGTCATATGTTTCTGGACCACTGGCAGAGGCTGAATCGCTCCTCTCTACATTCAGCCCATATTTCATCAGAGAGAAATGAGGAGAGGATGTTTCATACAATACTGTTGGCAATGAAATTTCATTGATAGAATCAAGACAGTACACAGTAGGGATCTGACAGAAGACTGATACAGATATATTGCATTTATATACAGTTACAGATACAGTTGTATTGCTTCCTTTTAGGATAACATTGTCAATTCACTGGTCTCAAATATTGCTATTTTTATTCTAAACAGATTCTGTTTGATGGTTTGATTAATTTGAGTCAATGCTTCATAACTCCTTGAGGTGTAAACTTCTGTAAACTTAATCTATACAGATTGAAAATAATTTAGTGAGCCATTGCTGCATCATCCATTTAAACATTTTAACTCCTGAAATGTTCTGCTTTCTGACAGTTCAGTCTTTTGCCGGTTCATGACTATTTTATATGGCAATGATGACACACGGACACAGAGCGAAGTCAGTGTGTGTGACAAACAGACTCTACGAACATCGTTTAATCTCAGTTCATTTCACAGAATCGCTGTATCCTGATACTCTCATCACGGGCAACATATAGTGAATCATACCATTATCGTAAATTAATCTCATTTCCACCTCTGGTACACAGTTCTCTTCTTATTAAAAAATACATGCAAAAAATATCTGAAGCTAATATGCATTTAGTTCACAGGAAATAGGCTGTGGATATAAGCCTGCCATTGATCCAACTCTTTCAATCAGAGTTCTCCTCCGCGTCTGTTATCTGCATGTTACTGATTTTAAAGCTTCCCATGCTATTTGAAACAACAACCACCTTCAAGCGAGCAACCAATACGCTGAATCTGTCAAGTTTTCTAAGGTCATCTATTGAGCCAAGTTTGCCTCAATTATAACAAAACGCTCAGACTTGATCTGTTTTCTGACAACCATCGACAGGATGAGCTAATTTGGAACATTTTTAACTGGCAGCAGTGTGTACCGATCTGTTCAACAGATCAACTTAACATGAGCTTCTATCAAATCGTCTTTGTTTTTAACCGATCCACTGAGCTCCTCCAGAGCTATAATATAGGCAGACTTCACCTCTGGGGCACCAATGATGAAGTCATGTTCGTCTGTTTTATCAGTAAAAGTATGACCACATAGTCTAATTGCGTATTTTACTGTTTTATGTGCCTTTATGTTATTTTTGTTATTTTGTTGTCTCTCCACTTGCAAATGTTCCACCAAAATAACTTCCCCCACACTATTTTGCAAGGGCACTGTTGCTTAGCTCAACACCACCCAAGAGGATTGTGATTGTTTTACCAAAATACAAATAAGTCAAAGTGTTTTTTTCCCCTCAACCAGAATGAAAGTGGGCCAGTCCTCTCTCCAGCACTGGCACAGCGCTAAAACAAAGTGTGAACATTGGTCGGGCTATGTTACACTCATACTGTACAATACAATTTGGGCAGTCTGGGTCAGTCGAATCAAAAAAATCATCTTTAAAAGTTACTTTTAAGTTACTCTTCATTGTAAGTCACTGTCTGTCCACTGAGCTGAGCAAGGAAACACTGTCCGAGAAAATACACAAAGGGGATTTCGTACTGAAAAGGCTGTGTCTGTAAGATACTCATGAGATTTGACAGCCGATTCGCCAGAATACAGTGTTGGCACTTACGGATACGTTCACATTAAATGTGTTTAGGATATTTAGGACATTTTAGAACCGGAGTGATGTGATCTACCTTTTCGGTTCATGTTAGGACTCGAGCAGCAGCGTTCTGAATCAGCTGCAGCTGTCTGATGGATTTTTTAGAGAGTCCTGTAAAGACATTGTTACAGTAGTCGAGTCTGCTGAAGATAAATGCATGGACAAGTTTTTCCAAATCCTGTTGAGACATAAGTCCTTTAAACTGGATATATTCTTAAGGCTGACTTTATAATTGTCTTAGTGTGTGTAATGAAGGTAGTCTTCATTACTTACTTTTTGTTACAAGGAACACAGGTTAGGATGTTTAAGAATGAGGCACAAACAGATTCACAGATGTTTATTAAATGTGTGAAGATTGAAAACAGTGTGTGTGTGTCCTGTGTTGCCCTCAGCAGGGAATGAGTGAAGATCAGGCCTGAGGAAGGAAACATTCAGTTAGTTGTGAATTTATGTAGCTAAAGGTATTTGATGAAATGTGATCATATGCCATATGACAAAATGAAGTGTGTGTGTATGTGTAAGTCACTCACCTGTTGTGTCTCCTCTCCAGGGTGTTCGGGCGAAAAGAGTCCCTGTGTTGACTCAGATGTATTTAAAGGCTCAGGGTCGTACCAGGAACTGATTGGTGTAGGGGGGACTGCACCTGAATCAGTTCATCTGAGTTCTTGATATATTTTATGATAATGTTTAGACCGGTCTAAGATGTACATTAATTGATAGTATAGTAGGGGGTAAATGTATTTTAAGGGTTTGTCTATTGTTGGTGATGTGGATATGTAATGGGAGGGGCAGAATCCCCTTGGGTCTTGTCTGGTAGCAGCCACAAGGTATTTAAGGATGTCAGTTGTACCACGCGTGTTGTTGTTGCTGCTGCTGCTGCTAAGACCCTTATGTGCTCAGTCCACAGTATGTGCTTGTCCAGACTGTATGTTATTCAATGTGGGTGAATAAACGCACAGTGGGTTTCACACGACCTCTGCCTCAAGCCTCCTAATATACCTTGCAAAATCCAGCCGCTACATGGCCATCCTAACAGTGTGTCTGCTTAAATTCAGGTCTGAGTCCATGATTACACCAAGGTTACTGGCTTGGTTTGCAGTTTTCAACATTACAGACTGAAGCTGAGCAGAGACTGTTAAGTCATTCTTCATTGGCTCTAAAAACAATTTTCAGTCTTATCTAAGTTTAACTGAAGAAAACTCTGACACATCCAATCATTGATTTGTTCAATGCATCTACTCAGCGTTTGTATGGGATTAGAGTCCCCTGGTGATATTGCTTTGTAAATTTGTGTGTCATCTGCATAACTATGGTAACATATTTTGTTGTTTTCCACTATCTGAGCTAGAGGAAGCCCGTAAATGTTGAATAGTAGAGGCCACAGAATGGAGCCCTGGGGTACTCCACTTGTCATTTTGATCCACGCAGTAATTACCAATAGACACAAAGTAGTCTCTATCATTTAGATTTAAACCAATTTAGTGCAGTACCAGAGAGGCCCACCCAGTTTTCCAGTGGTCTCAGAGTTGTGATGTGGTCAAAATCCCGATTGGAAGACATCAAAACAGCTTTTTCAATGGTCTTACTTAAAATTGGGAGGTTTGATATGGGCCTATAATTATTCATTACTGATGTGTCTCGATTGTTTTTCTTCAGGAGTGGTTTAATAACTGCAGTTTTCAGGGCTTGGGGAAGACATCTGAGAAAAGAGACATGTTGACAGACAGTGTAGCAGATCTGGAGTCATGCAATCTGAAACTTTTTTGAAGAACCCTGCTTGTAAAATATTAATAGGAGGAATATCTCAAATGCTGTATAATGTCATGCAGGTTTTTGTCATTGATTGGATCAAATTGTGTCATGGTATAAGAGTTGGTTTTAGGTGGACACATTGACAACACACCTCCTGTACCGGGTACAGTGGCACTGACCACTTGTCTAATTTTCTGAATTTTGGCAGTGAAAAAGAATGCAAATTGATTACAGGCCCTGGTAGATAGATGTTCAGAAGCTACTGGCACAGGAGGGTTTGTTAGCCTGTCGACAGTAGCAAACAGGGCGTGAGCATTATTATTGTTTTTGATAATGTCTGAGAACAGTCACACAGTGTTCACTATGAAAAGGCAAAGCATTTTAATTTGGTGGGATTTAAGACAATCATACCAAAAGTAATTAATAAAGTTACATACAAAAAAAATAGGTTTGGATTATTTGCTGAGGTTTGTGTAGGGAATGGTTGCAATCGAATTATTGAGTAACTTTTGCTAACAAATGGGGCCAAAAACCCACATGAAGGAAGACAAATATAGTTTCTCTCAGAGTTTCCCTCTGAGAGATAAATCTCTCCATCTAGAACAAGCTGTACTTGAGACATTAATTATCTGTATAGTTGCTTTAAACTTCCTGCACAACATCTTTGAGAATCAAAGATAATTCTTGACCTCAGGATTAGTAGTCTGGCAAAATGATCCTCACTTAAGGTCCACTGGCTATCTCTTACATGAGCTTTCGACCACATCTCATATATCTACATTGCCGTCTCCGATGAATTGTCATCAGTATAAGTATTATTTTAAAAGACACTTGTATGGTATCAATCATTCTGAATGAAAAATGAAAAGCCTACGTGCACAATATGGATTTTTTTTCAGCCGATGCGATAACAGATACCATTCTGATACCGAAACGACAAAATAGGTCAATCAATACCAGCGACAGACATTTAGGACATTGTGGTTTGAGTTATAATAACTACATTAGTTATGTAACTTCACTTCCAAACATACACTTCACTGCCTTTGTAAATTAAACTAAATCACCATTTAGTATTGGTTTCACACTGAACACGAACAGCAGCCTCCTGGCTGAAAGACCTAAGCTTGTTTTACCCGGCCATCCACCTCCTCTCTATGTGGACTTTGTCACTCTTTATACTACTTCCCCTGAATTTCTCCTTTGCTGCTGTAATAATTACTATGGTCACTAGAGGCCACCACCTATCAAGAGTATATGGGGTGGGCTGTATTAAGCTGCTTTCATAGTCGACCAATATGGTAATTTTCCTGGTGAGGATGGGCTGGATAAATAGCTGGTGGTATAAAGTTCCTAATATCAGGCTGACAATTTATTTAATTTCAGTGATGTGCATGTGCATTCCCTACCTGAGCGTTTCAGATAGGAGTAAACCAAGAGCATTATCTTTACACCCTGCAAGTTCCTACAGTGACAATCAAACCCTCAATAAGGTACATTTTGTCTCACTGTGTTCACCTGCTGTTCACACTTCTTAATTCTGTCATACCACTTTGCACATTTCCACTTCCTGATATGCTGGAATGGTGACATGATAACATATCACAAATATGTTAAATATTCACCACTCACTCTGTACTGATTTATATTTCTTTTATTTCCTTTGTTTCTTTTCCCTCTATTGCTGCAGGGACCCAATTTCCCCACATGGATCATTGAAGCCTCATCTTATTTCATACCGCACACTCTCTCTGTCTTTTTCTCCGACACCGGAAACACATTTATCTGGTGCATTGACACTCAGAAATCCATAAGTGAAGGCTGTCAGAGGAGACAGAGAGATGGATGGCGGCATAGAGGCAGACAGAGATGGAGATGCAAAGGGTGAGTGGAGTCAGGTGGGTTCACGCTGACAGTTCTGAGTAATGGCTGCCATTACAGTGTCACTCCCAACTTTAATACTAACTAGGCCAAATCTATATGCTGCTCGCTGCATGCTCAAACACACCAGAGAAACATTGAATGATTTATTTTTTACCTCGTAGTAATGTCATCAGAAAGTAAATATTTATTTTATACATACATTTTCTTTTCAGGAAATGACTATGATACCTTACAAGGGAACCTTTTCAGGACGTTCTAATTATTGCTTTTGACAGACATTCAAGGGGACCCAGGGTTTGAGTGATGGATGAGTGACAGATGAACATTTCAGATTCAGTGTGTAAAGTAAACATGACAACATGCTGACTCTGTGTGCAGAGGCCTTTAGAGTCTATGAAGCAACACACCTGGAAACAACACTTTTAGCACAGAGATGGTTGGAGTTTAGACTGTGTGAAGAACGACATTTCTGTCAACAGACACAGAGAGGAAACTTTTTTTTTCTTTGACTTAATTTTTCCACTTTTTAGGAACAATCAGAATATTGTCACACTTGTGAAAATCTCACATAATCAAATTAATTTCTGTTTTATTGTGGCTAAACAAAGCTTTAAATTCCGCTGCAGCCATTTCCAGGATACTGGCCAAAAAACACATTTGCAGCCTGAGACACCGGTGATATTTCATACATCAACCTGATGGTAATCATGCTGCACATTTCACATGCTCCCAGTACAGCTCATTGTTGCCAGAACATTTGGGTCAAATTTGTCATTTCTGTGCCTGCAAAAAAACACAGGTGCTCCTGGAGGTGTGGGAACACTGAGCACACGTGACATTTATGATTTCACACGTGAGATATTATATTGTATACTACATGTATAAAGATAATTTTATAAATTCACACATGCTGTGTTGGGATTAGTACAACTGACTCTGGTAATAATTTCCTCTCCTGATTTTAATATGGATAAACTTGCATATACTGACAGAGAAGGTGACGAGCAGAAATCCTTCACATGCTGTTTACACACACAGATGCACTTTTTTTTACACATACGCAGCGTATGCTGTATGCTGTTTGCGCGCGCACACACAAACACACACAAACAGACAATCAACCATGCAGAAAGGAGACTCCAAATCCAGCCAATCAGAGAGCAGATTTTGTAAGCAGTGGTGAGTGTATGAACACAGCTGAGCCCTCTGTGGACCTACAGGTCCATCTGTCACTGTCCCACTCAGCCTATGAGGAGTCTTACAGTCACTGCACTACTGCTGCGGCTAACACTCACACAATGACATATTGCAATCTGCAGCACACTTGGGCATATTTATTTAATACACAGTTTTCAGTGAAGAATCTTCGCTGATAAAATGATCGGCTGATAACTGAATGTTCATTTCGGGATCCAAGACCTCCCAGCTAAGCTCATCTAAGTCATATCACAATAACTTGACATGACTAGTTCAATAGTCTTGTCCCAGGAGATTCAATATTTGGATTTAAACATAAGGTTTACAGTATCAATGTAAGGAGGCCACACCTGTTGTTCCAATGTACCAGATACATATTCAGTCAGTCTCTGCTACTATGTAAATATATAGAAGGGTCAAAAAGTTTAAGACCACTAGTCAATATACTTCTATTTTGCAATTATTTAGAATGTAGTACTTTTTTCTTTCATTACAGACACTATTATCAGCTTCACAGTTTGAGTGAAAAGTAGAATCTTTGAAAAATGTCCATGAATTTCAGAATCTTAGTATCTGGTATAACTTTGCTTTAATGACAGCATGCAATTAAACTGGCATAGACTCCACAAGTTTGTCCAAATGTAAACTTGTATAGGCTCTCATGATGAACGTGCCTCTCTCTGCTGCTCGACTTGGAGGTGGAGTTTGAACTGCCTCAGTGAGGTTCAGAACATGAACATGCTTCCAGTCGGGCTGTCATATAATTTAATATTGTGTAAAATTGGGAGACTGGCGGATTTTTCTGATTAACACATCAGCGCTACATCAATTGCCTTTGCCATCAAATATGATGTGGGTAAATTTGGCAGTGTGTTAAAAATGTGTTGAGTTCTGTAATATTACACATTTACCTCTATTTATTCTTGTGGTTATGACTCAGGCACAGTAATTTTCCCCAAAATACGATATATTTAAGCCTGTGATATGATGGCTTAACATTTCCCATATGGCAGCGCTGCTGTGGAGGAAAGTCCATGACAGTCAGGACTCCTTGGTCTTTAGTCTTCAAGTAGTTCTATTAAAGCTTTGAGGTGTGCTTGGGCTCATTATCCTGCTGTGGTATGAATCCTTCTCCACAAAGATCAAGCCAGAAGGTGGAGGATGTTAGACTTCGTAGCAGATCCTTGATCAAGACATTCCTATACATTTCTGTCCACTATGAGGTTATTAGTCATGCAAAACATGCTTATAGGGTCCTTATAGTCACTAGGTAGACATATGAATTTGTTCGTTTCGAGAGGAATTCCAGTATTTTTAAACTAGGCCCTATATCAGCATGTTTGATGTGTAAATGATTCTCATCGCATTGTAGCTAAAAAAAGCTACAATGCGATCTTTGGGGCAAGTCTGACCATCGAAGTCATGCCCAGTACTTGTTTTTTGCTGCTGACAGAATGAGGTTGTTATTCTAAGTGTCTGACAACATTGCGGAAACGATTCCAACAATTTTCAATTTCTTTTTTCGATAAAAAGTTTTCAGTAACTTAGAATAACAACCTCAGCCTATCATTGGTAAAAACAAGCACATTCAGTGGAGGTAACTTTGACAGTCGGTGTTGCCCCAAAGATTACTCAGGTTTAATAACATTGGAATCCTCCTTTAAGCAGGCTTCATAAATGAGACCTGCCTGGTTGAGTTACCCTTCAATTTCCACCAGATACATGTCCGCTGCATCACGGCTCCACCACGGCAGTGGAGCTGGTAGGTTTCACTCTAGTCTATGTGTTAACTTCCACCAGACCCGCTGCGCTGCGTATCTGCTCCATCCCAGCTCCGGCAGTCCGGAGCCCTCCGGAGCAGGTACACAGGGCTTCTGTTTCTGGCGGATGCTGGAGCCACGATGCAGCAATTCAGCCGAAATTAGTACATAGCAGACAGGAAGTCACACACCGAAACAGTCTCACGACTCCAGCTGTCTGGCAGTGCTGCGCCGTGGCGGACTCAAAACGCAACTGGTGGGGGTTGCCAGACAGCGTAGCAAAACTGGACCGGGACCGGAACCGGAACGCAGCGGACATGTATCTGGTGGAATCTTTGGAATCCAAAATAAATCAATGTCTGAGTCAAGCAGAAACCATATTAAATTTGACGTATTAGAACAAAATAAAAATGATGCAACATAAAGAATCAAAAGTTTTGATAATCTACTTGCATCTTAGGAATCCTGCAGGAAAAAGCAGTGGAGGAAATACTTTGTTTTATAGGGTTGGGCAATGTCTGCCAAATTGGCATTTGACGATCTGAACTGTGAAACACTGTGATGGACGATGGCATCATTTTCTACGAATTTATGCAGCCCTTATGTCCCCTCAGTGTTGTCGTAAGACAGCAGCTGTATAGTAGCTCACCACTGTAGCCGCCGCTGTTTCCCAAAGCTGCTCTGACATGAATCTCCAACTGGCTCACCCTGTAGAGGAAACTATCTCCTGTTACCACTGACATACACCCCTGTGCCAGGTTTAAAAGTGTCCTTGTCCCTGCACCACATGTCCGTAACTTAGCTTTGCTCAGCCTCATATGCATAAAACAATGTTGGTCGACTAGCCAAGAAAGCTAAACTAAGACAATTTTGTATAAAAACAGCATGACTGAGAGAAACAGCGGCCCACGGGAAAATAAACACTGCTGCCACAAATGTATTTGAGTGCATGGCATTGTCCATCAGCCCAACCCTAGAAGATTCCCCTATTGCTAACTGCTTTGGGCAAGGCAGATAAAATTATATTTCCCTCTATTATATGGGGTAGGAAGCCCAGATCTCAGAGCCAGATATCTCACATCAAGGCCATTAAATAAAACCAAGTCTATGCACCGATTCAATACCAACGTTACAGATGTTATACACCAGAAATAAATTCTTCTTTGATGCTCTAAAAGCCAACACAGGAAGTTGTGCTGTGCTGCCGATTGCAACTACTGTTTGGAGAAGAAGTTGATTTCACTTGAGTCATATGGAGCTAGCAACATGTCAGCTATTTGGCAGTATTTTACTCTGGAAAACCCCACCAGTAAAACAGCAACATGTTCACTATAGACAGGACCGAATTTGGGAAAAACCCTTAGGAAAATGAGGTGGTAGGCATTTTGGGGTAAAAGTGCTTTCTTGGTTGTTCCTATAGTATTTTGTGTGCTGAATCCATTTCTGCTGGATGTCAAGCTGTAAAAGTTATGGTTTAGTCATAATTATTGATTAATTAGCATAATGATTGATTAATCACCCAATATTAGAAATGGCTATAATTTTCCAATTTGTGAATATATTATATACGGTTGTTTGGTATCATTGTAAAGGGGGCATCCATGGATTTCATTTAAGCCCAAAGTTGTATCTTTCTGACAAACACAGAGTGTCACATGACCAAGTAACATGACCTCTTTAAACCATAAATTGCACACATTTTCCCACAATTTTCACCTAAACTATATAGTTTATTTGATCCCTGTAGGATCAAGGGACATCAGGGACCCAAAAACCAACAACTGCAATACTTAATAGACTCTGTCAATTCAGGAAAAGTATAATATACCCATACTATTTCTTTGTGAGAGGTTATTGTGAGCCTTAAATTAGAAGTCACAGGCTCAGGCCAATTCACCTCCATTCATTCTTTGGACCAGCATTATGTAAAAACTACCAAACCAATTGTCTAGAAATAATGATAATGTTGTACTTATACTTACACAATTTCATTAATACAATAATAAGCCAGAAAGGTTTTCATCCATTTTTTATGAATCAATATAATTCACTGAATGTGACCACTAATTACAAATGGATAGTAATGATTGAATCAAACCAACAGTGCATTACATGTTCATACAAAGGTCACTTGACTTTCGGCACTGACAAGATGCAGTGCATGGGTTTGGCTTGCAGCCGCATCGGGCTGTCTTGAATCCAGTTGTGCAGCCACAGGTGACTAGCTCTTCACAGGCATCTGGAACTGCAGGCAGCAACATAAGTTCAGTAACAAGTGCATTGTCCTCCATCTTCCATCCCATATTTTCAGGGGGTGGCAGAATTGGGTGCTGCAAGTGCCAAAGTCTGGAAGTGCACACGCTGAATGTGAAAGTGTAGAGCATCTCTGGTGGGTGGCAGTCTCTCTATGGTTATGCCCTTGACAAACATGCTCAAACGAACTTCATTGATGCTGTTTGTGTTCATTGCACCATATAATCTGCAAAAGAACACTTCTGCATCCTGGATGGTGGAGTCACTAAGCTCAGGACCTTCACCAAGCCCCTTGAGCAGATGGCTGTTCTGTCCAAACACATTCCAGCAGGTCTTCTTTGTGTGTCCTGCAATGTATGATGTGGAGTCACTCCCAGTCAGTGCATGGAACCCTGGAAGCATCTCAAGGATCTGTCCTTCCATCTGCAGCTTTTCCACAACTGCATGAACCGGGATGTACTTTCAGTCCTTTGCTGTCCCTGCTTTCATCCAGATTTGTTGGCATGTCTTCCTGTGGAAGTAGGCGATCAGCAGAATCAATGCGTCGGTGTCTCAGTGCTATGAGAGCTGAGATCCGGGAGATGCTAGCGTCTCCTCGGTCTCTGTAGCTGTCTTGGTTGTCCACTTGTTGTTCTAGCGGCAAGCTACTAACGGTCGCTACTTTCAAATTAAAAGCCCCCTGCTAAGAACCCAGTTCTAAACTCCGATGGGGTGCAATGTAAAGCTCTTATTTTGATGACAAATTCGACCTGCTGCTCTTCACGCCCAACTTCATGCTTCACGTCACATCACATGTTCACACCTACCCCAGAAGTAGAAAAGTGGTGGCTTTTTCGAAAAGGAGGAATATTACACCTCCCTTTTAGATAGACAAGATGGCACATTGCAGCCTTTACCTTGCTGCAAATGTGCCACCTTTTCTATCTAAAAGGTGCTAGAGACAGCAGCACCACAGCTCAGTACTCAAATCAACTGCACCTGTGTAGAAACATTTCAAAACACAACATTTCAAAATGCATGTGGAACTCGGTTAAAGGAAAGTCTGTTGGTCCAGTCATATATTTTGTCATTGTAGTTTTCTTAAAATCTTGTCTCATCTCGTTCTCGTGAACCCAATATCGTGTCTTGTCTCATGAGCTGAGTGTATCGTCACACCCCTAATATAGGAACAACCAAGAAAACTCTTTTACCCCAAAATGCCTACAGGGTTCCAGAATTCTGAAGTTACAGCCCTGTCTACTATGCAAGGCTGTAATTTCGAGGGGTTGCACGATTGTTGCCAATTTCAACACCAGCAAACTTATAAAACATTTGAAGATGCATCACATGAAAGAGAATGACGAAACTGCTCTCCCAAAACTTTAAGAGACAGTGAGGGAACACTTTTCATGTAGGCTGAAAGACGTGCAGGCAATCATCTTTACTACTGACATTTGGGCCTTCGACGTGTGGCCCATGTATTTGCCTAGTCTGCACACTGGGTGACACAGTACAGGCGTCAACATTTGCCCTTCAAAGAGTGGTGCTGTAAGCAAGCGAGTTCGGCTTGTAAATTTTAAGGGAATTATTTATTCCTAGATTTATTTAAGTTGCTGTTGTATTACTGTTTTTAACTGTTCTATTTAAAAAGTGGCTACACTTTAGTTTTTAAAGGAATTGTTATTATTCCTAGATGTCTCTATTAGTTCTTTATCAGTTATGACTGAGGCCATGGCCATCTTCCTTCTTTTTTTTTTCTTTAACATGCACTGGTATCGGATCGAAACTCTGTATTTGAGGATACCTAAAGCCCAGGTATCGGAATCGGTATTGGGAAGGAAAAAATGGTATTGGAACATCTCTACATCCATTAAATGATCATACAGGGCTATGAGAGTGTTTGCAATGTAAACACGGTGGCAGACGTGCTAGAGAGGAAAGGGATGTCGGCTGTCACTCTCAAAAATCTGAAAAAATCAAATTCAGAATCTTCTGAATTAATGATGGACCAACTTCTTCAACTTGCTGCCACACTTTGCTGTGTGACCCTGGCAACCACAGAAACTGTTTTTACTGAGGTCACTTGTGTCCAGCAGACAACAAACATATCCAATAAGAGAAACATCAGCCACATCAGAGTCAAAGTTTGATTATTTGATCTGTTTATGATATTATTTAGCAGAACTTTCTAGATTAATCGAATCATATTGTTTACAACTTCCAGTATTGTAAGCTACAATCTCCTTCGCTGCATGTTGAGATTACACTAGTTGGATAATATGAGCTGTAGCCTGTTTTGTACATTGTGATAAAATTGGAGGTAGTCAAGAGCTAAAGCTGTGTAATTGCACACTGCCGGCAGCCACTGGCTGTCTGTAGGTGCCTTTATTTTTTAATGTTCTTAAGACATGGACTAGGATGGCACTCAACAGTATGCCTAACCTCTGCCAAGGCCCAACAGTCTTGTTTAATTAAATTGAACCTAATCCAATATCAAACTCAATAGTCCAGCATCACTCTAAATTTGAAACCACCCATAACTGCTTAACCATAATTGAAGCTCACCAGATCTGTAACAGCCGACCACTAACACAACAAAATAAATGCAGATGGAATCTGCATTGTTTTGGGCAGATTTTTTCTTCAGTAAGTGGAGCAGCAGTTTAGAAAATCCAATGTAGAATAGAGTTGACGTAAGTTTATTTAATCTTCTCTGTCTTTTCTTTAAACTGTAAATAAGCAGAAATCGATATACAAATCCATGTGCATAACTCTCACTACCATAAATAGTAATAATCAGTGTTGTGCTAGTTACTGAAAAATAGTAACTAGTTACAGTTACTAGTTACTTTGTAAAAAAGTAACTCAGTTAGTACCTCAGTTACTTAAACCAAAAAGTAATGCGTTACTGAGAAAGTAACTTTTTAGTTACTGTAAAACGTTCTTCCAATGCTTCCATTAAATAAAGGTTGACTGATTGAGTTCCCCTCTCGCCGTCATTTCAGTTCTGTACTGATGCTGAATAATACAAACTGTTGATTAAAACAACCGTTTCAATTCATTTGCATCCACATCACTGAATCTAATCATCCAAGCAATATGATCCGCTGTGCACCCACACAAACCTTGACACAAACACCAAAGTATTTCTTCAATGCCTATTTATTTCAGTCAGGCCGTAAAGTCAAATCAAACATACCGTGCTATTGTTTTATCAAGTTGTGCCTGGCTATGGGTCCGTCTTTCGAACTCCAACCGCTGCTGCTTGGGTGGAGTGGGTGTGTGCTGCTCGCTGCTGTCGGTCTCGGATGCTGCGTTACCTTAGCTGCTAACTTTGTGGAAGCATGCTGCTTCTCTAGGTGCTTCAGCAGATTGCTGTTTCTGTTGTTCGCCGCAAAAAGGATTTTTGACCCGGGACACAGTTTACATGTTACCGAAATGTTGTTTTTCCCTTTGCTCTCGACTTGAAAATAGTTTGAGTATTTCCACGAGTAGAAATTTATCTTCCCCTTCTCGCTTGCCATCATGCCGTGACCTGTCCAGTCCTCTTCATGGCGCGTGTTTGATTGCGTGTGTGACGCTAGAGGGCGACAAGTGCTTTGTTTTTCAATTCAATTAAACTTTATTGATCGGGAAAGGTGTGCCGTTGTAAAACCTCACCTAAAGGAACGGAGTAACGCAGCGTTTGGTAACGGGAATGGAGTTACTGAGTTATAAAAAACAACGCGTTACTGAAAAAAGTAACGGCGTTACGTAACGCATTACTAATAACGTGTTACTACCCAACACTGGTAATAATACTTATTATACTTATAAAATAAGGGTCACATCTGAACATAATCTAGTTCAGTGTATTGTTCCATTGTTTTTCCCTGTAATAAGCATCTTTTTTTTAACATATAGGTGTTATTTGTAAATTAACAAGATGTATCTTTGTATACAGTAATCACAAAACTAGGTAACTAACAAATGATGACTCTCCAAGGCACAGAGTAGGAAAAGGAGAAAACAGTCTTTCTGGAGCACATGTGGCAGCCATGCTGAAAGCTTCCAGGTTTGACTGTGACCTTTGAGTCATATGATCTTCGTCTTCTAATGATTTTCCAGCAGGATATACACTGTATAGCTTCCCTCCACAGTATATGAGTACATATTCAACTTATATCTTGTACGCATGTAGATATTATATAACTGCCCAACTAACATGTTGAAACATCGTTTCTGAGGAAAATATAGATTTAAAGAAGAAAGAGTCCAAGATCTGGAAACTCCCTGAATAACTGTGTCCATCCATCAGTCAGTCAGTCAGTCAGTTTGTATAGCACCAATTCACAACAAAAGTAATCTCATGACACTTTTCATACTCCTTGATTGATTGATTTACAGAGACCCAACATTTCCCCATGAGCAAGCACTTGGAGACAGTGGAAAGAAAAAAAACTGCCTTTTAACAGACAGAAACTTCAGAGCAGAACCAGACTCAATGGTGAGCGGCCATCTACCTAGACATGTTGCCAAAAACTAGAGCACCAAAATGTATAGAGCCGGCCTTGCTCTGACAGCGCTGTGTGCAGCCTGACAGGAGTGATGCTCCGTGGTTCACTGTTTCTCTATGTTCTCAAACAAAGAAAGGCATTAAGACGAAACTGAGGCTGCATATAACATACACTGATGTAGGCTGATAGAGAAGTTTAGTGTGCGGCTAAGCTGAAAAAAAAATCTGATTCAACTGGTAAAATCCTGAGTTGGGTACAGCCCCATAAAATCATACTGATACAACTGTCTACAAAATTCAAATACACTAAGTAGTGTTTTTTTTTCTATGGTTTCAACCTGAACGCCAATCATCTGTTATCATCATCACGACAGAATACAGAGCTTCATTACAGAGCTGTCTTCCTGACAGTGGCCCAGTTTGTTTATTCACCAATACCGAGTTTGTAGCTTTGATTGTTGAAATCTGTGTGTCGAGGATCGGTCTTGTTGCAGCAGAAAGTATCATGTCACAATGATTAAGATACACAGAGTGCAGAGATGGTCGGGAGTGATGACCAGCGGATTTTGTTTCCTGTCATGATAGCGAGTTTCCTTTCATATTTATCTCAATACGGATTTTTTGCTCACAATGTGACATTATCAGGGATAAAGTTATGATGCATTCTCCACACGGATAGTGAGTTCACTGCATCCTTTCTGCATCCTTTCTTCTGATTTTAACAGATGACTTCAATTGAAGTGGTGTCTGCTCTTCTCTCCATTCTTTTTGCCACTGAAGATCTAATTTTTCATTGCAAATGTCAAAGCATTCACCTTTTCCGACAAGACTTTTAGATCCACAGTTTGTCTTAACAGAGATGTCAGCTTATCAGACATTTCATTCCCCTCAATCCATGAGTGCCCAGGTATCCACAAGAATTCAACCTGACAGCCCAAATACTCAACCTGACGCAACCAGCACAAAATCTCCTGAAGCAGGTTAGGGCAGGCTGCTGATGTACCATCTCTCAATAGCCCCTTTTGGATAGAAAAGGTGGCACATTTGCAGCAAAGTAAAGTCTGCAAAGTGCTGCCTTGTCTATCTAAAAGAGAGGTGTAATATTCCTTCTTTTCCAAAAAGCCGCCACTTGGCCGCCACTGGGGTAGGCGTAAAAATGTGATGTGATGTGAAGCATGAAGTTGGGCGTGAAGAGAAACAGGTCGAATTTGTCTTCAAAATAAGAGCTTTACATTGCACCCCATCGGAGTTTAGAACTGGGTTCTTAGCGGGGGGCTTTTAATTTAAAAGTAGCGACCGTTAGTAGCTTGCCACTACAACAATAAGTGGGCAACCAAGACAGCTACAGAGACCAAGGAGACGCTAGCATCTCCCAGATCTCAGTGGCTTTCCAGTTGCTTATATTGGCGTCTGCGGATGAAGGGATGGACTGACTGCTGTGATCAGCTGTTTCCTGGTTTTAAAACTCCCCAGCTGTGGGTGCACAATAGTGCACGTCATCAACACCTCCGCCCATTTCACGCAATTGCCGGCACATTGACGCCTCGGATTTACATAGCAATGGAGGTGTAAGTAAGTGTACCCTCCGAGGTGCCAAATTGGCAGACCAAACAGACCACCAATTTGCCGTCTCCTGTCTAAATCTGCGAAACTAGCCGCCAAAAGGACGGCAAATTGGTGGCTTACTGCCCAGTATAAAAACAGCTATTAAGCCAGCCACACAATCTGAACAGATGACACTTTTAGGGGGTTTGTCTTGCACCATATGGCTCACAAAATTGCCTATAGCTAAATTGTGAAAACAGACAAATTATCAGACATACCAATGTTCTGTTAGATCTGAGGATTAACCACATACATCCCAAACCCAGTTTTCCCAGAGATCAGCGAGCAGGACTACCTGGAAAATGATTACTGTGCATCTGACCACGCAGGGGTTAGTCTAGAAACCAGAAAGGAACAGGGGATCAGACAGACATAATCACATTGACATTCACATTCACAGGAGGACGGTCTGATGGAGGAGGATGACGGTCTGACAGAACGTATCGTGGGAATCGGACCAGAGAGCGAGATTAAACATGGCAAACACACAAGATTCAAAGTTTCTTTCAAGTTGTTAAACAGCCAAACCGGACCCGATCATATCCATAAGCCACTTGTTACCACCCACCCGACACAGACGAACCCAACAGTGGAGACCGTAACGGACCTGGAAAACTTTATCGACAGCTACTACAACCAACAGATCAACATGGATCATTCAAACACACTCAACCCAAAAAAGAAAAAGAGGGACTCCTCCACAGACACCCACGACCTCCAAACCACCGAAATAGAGGTTAGTCTTCTTGACAGTATTAACCAAAAACTGGACAAGTTAATGTCACTACACACAGAACTGTCCAACATACGTGAAAGCCTGGAATTCGCCCACAACAACATCATCTCTCTGCAACAAACAAACCACGACCTACAGACCTCCGTTAAGACACTCTCCGAACAGATGCACACCGTCACAAAGGAAAACAAACTGCTGAAAGAAAACATTCTGGACATACAAACCAGGTCCATGCGCTATAACCTCATTCTCTCCGGCATCCCTAAAAAAACTCCGGACAATCCAGAATCGGAAATTAAGAACTTTATGATCACTCAGCTCAAACTCCCATCCGACACCGTCCAAAACATAACATTTCACCGAGTTCACCGTCTGGGCAAACGGCCAGACAACGGACACAGGCCCATCATTGCAAAATTTGAACACTTTTCACAAAAAGAACTGGTTACAAGCAAAAGAAAGGAACACAAAGGCACAACATTTGGACTAAACGATCAATACCCCCGTGAAATCAACGAACGACGCAAAGTACTGTACCCACTACTGAAAGAAAACAGGAAAAACAACAAGTGCGCTTCACTGGTAGTTGACAGACTATATATTGATGGACAGCTATTCAAAAACACAAAAATCACACCATGGCTTTTCTGAATGATCTGACCCGAATCAAACGTCTATAAATAATCCACAATGAACTGAACTTGTAACAAATGGCCTACATGAACTGCAATATATCTGAATTTAACATTGACTAAAATATTTCACAAATCATGCTCTATCCGAAACAATTCAATGCCCAATAAGCCACCTAAATGTACAAGTTGTTTATGTTTGTATTGTCTGTATTGTTGTTTTTGGTTTTTGTATTTTATGTTCACACCATTATTTTCTATGTACAGTGACTCAGCCAACAACTTTCAACAGGAATCTTCTCTCTGTCACCCCTCCCGCCTTGTATCTCTCATTTCTACCCCCTCCCCTCTCTCTCCCATCCCCTCTTGGCTCCTATCTCCGATCTAAATAAGACTTATAGATCTCTTACCATACAAACTCTCAACTTGGTAACATGGAATGTACGTGGTATCCGTAATCAAACAAACAAAAAAATGTTTTTAAATCATCTCATTAAATTAAAGGCTGACATATGTTTCCTACAGGAAACTCACTTAACAAACTCAGAACAACAAGACCTCAAGACTAAACAATATGACAAAATATTCTCATCAACCTATAACAGTAAACAAAGAGGTGTTTCAATTTTAGTAAGTAAAAATATCCCACTTACCCACAATTCATCTATCATTGATCCAGAAGGAAGATTTATCATCATCAATGTATCTCTCAACCACACTACTTTCACCCTAGCTAATATTTACGGCCCAAAAAAGGATGATCCAACCTTTTTTCATAATTTTTTCACTTTACTCTGTGACTCCACAAACATTATACTGGCTGGAGACTTCAACACTGTCATTGACCCTTCAATAGATCGATCTAACATATCAGGCAACCTAAGAAATTGGCACTCCACAGATATAATAAAACAATACATGGAGGATTGTGGACTTTGCGATAGTTGGAGAGAAAGAAATCCATCACTGAAAGAATATTCATATTTTTCCCCCGTCCATCAATCTCAATCCAGAATCGATTTTTTTCTGGTTAGCAAATCACTCATTCAACATATCCAAGAAAACACGATTCACTCAACCATAATCAGTGACCATGCCCCAATCTCACTATCACTAAACATTCAATCACCCATCAAACCTCCGACAAGATGGCGTTTCAATACATCCCTCCTAGAGGATCCCGATTTCACCTCCATGATCCAAAGAGAGTGGGCATCCTTCCTAGAGATGAACGACTCTCCAGAAATCACACCATCATTGTTATGGGTAACCGGCAAAGCAGTAATAAGAGGCAAAATCATATCCTATTCATAACATAAGACACAACAGCAACAGAAACTGGAAAATAGCTTAGAACAACAAATCAAACACCTAACAAATCAATATGCCAATGATCCCAGTGAACAGATACTAAATGAATTGAGACTACTTAAAACCCAACTCGATACTATCATACATAAGAAAACAGAATTTGTTATCCAACAGCTTAAATATGAAAAATTCCAATTTAGTAACAAATCAAGCAAATTCCTGGCAAATCTGCTACAACACAAGAAAGAAAAAGCACTTATACCATCAATACTAGACCCTACAGGCAACATCACACAAAACCCGCAAGACATAAATAATGTATTTTATCATTTCTATCGCAATCTCTACTCCTCAAACCACGAACCCCAACAATCAGAAATAGACATGTTTTTAAATAATTTGAAACTCCCCTCACTCACTAAGGATCAAGCAAACACTTTAGACACACCTATCACTATTCAAGAACTTAGTCAAGCCCTTCATAAGATGCCCAATAAATCACCAGGACCTGATGGATTTCCAGCTGAATTCTATAAACATTTCTGGGACATCTCATCACCAATATTCTTTAAAACCACAACAGAAATCAAGACGACCTCCACCATACCCACCCATATGAATACGGCAGTCATAACACTCGTGTTAAAACCCAATAAAGATCTGACCCACCCATCCAGCTACCGTCCAATCTCACTAATCAATACTGATCTAAAAATCATTACTAAAGCACTTGCATCCAGAATAGAAACAACTACCCCCACTTTGATCCACCCTGACCAAACAGGATTCATTAAAAACAGACATGCCTCAGACAACACACGTAGACTTTTTAACTTAATCAACTTATCACAACATCAGACAGATCAAACAATAATTGTATCATTAGACGCAGAAAAAGCATTCGACAAAGTTAACTGGTCCTTTCTATTCACCACCCTACAGAAATTTGGCTTCGGAGAGTCGTTCATCCACTGGATTAAGATTCTTTACACTTCACCTAAAGCCACAATAATCACTAATGGGATCACTTCACCAACCTTCTCACTTCACCAAGGAGCCAGGCAAGGATGCCCACTCTCACCATCCCTGTTTGCCATTTTTATCGAACCACTTGCAGCAGCAATACTCCACTCCATACAATTCTCCACAGTATCTCACTATTCAATAAACTGGAACAAATCAACTATTTTACCTCTGTCAGAAAATACCTGGGATTCTGCAGTCCAGCCCTCTCACTCCCCTCTCCCACTTCACACTGGCAATATAAAATACCTGGGAATCAACATCTCCCCCAGGCTGTCAGAGTTATTCAATCTTAATTACACCCCATTAATCAAACAAATAGAAGATGACCTCAAACGTTGGACCAAATTACCACTCACCCTCATCGGAAGAATAGCCGCAGTCAAAATGAAAACCTTACCCCAGATCTCTTACCTGTTCACAATGATTCCCACCACCCCTACCGACAAATGGTTCAAAACACTAGATTCACTAACTACTCAATTTTATTGGAACAACAAAAAACCAAGAATTTCACTTTCAACACTGCAAAATAAAAAATCACAAGGCGGCCTAGAAGCACCAAATTTACTTAATTACTTTCTCTCAAATCAATTACAATATTTATTCAAATGGACACAAAAGCAAGATTACAATTCCCCTTGGTTAGACCTAGAGCAAATCCTCTGTAAAACAACCTCAGTCACAGACCTCCCCTTCTTACCGCAATCAATCCAAACACTTAATTACTGCAAATACTCCACAATTCACACAACTCTGACAGCCTGGTGGAAAGCCAACAAAATCACTAAATCCTCACTTGCACCATGTAGACACACCCCAATCTGGCACAACCCCAACTTCAAACTTGGAAGCACAACCATCCACTTTCAAACATGGCACCAAAACAGAATCACCCATCTCCATCATTTGCTTCACAACAACCAATTCATCTCATTTAATACTTTAATACAGGAATACGGGGTTGGGAGTGAGCAGATCCTACAATACCATCAACTAAAATCCGTAATTAAATCCAAAATTAGCATAGTCAACAATACACTACAGCCATCTAAACTTATTGAAGAAATAATGAAATTCAAAAACTCAGAAAAAATCATTTCCAAATTGTACAAACTTATTTCCAGCACAAACACCTCCATAACACTTCCAACCACCAAATGGGAAGAGGACCTAGCTCTCCCTCCCAACCCCGACTTCTGGATTCAAATCAATGAAAATATCTTTTCAATGACTACCAACACAAATCTACAGTTAATACAGTATAAAACTATCCACAGGTACCACATCACCCAGAACAAAATGTTTAAAATGGGACTGGCGGACACAAACATCTGTTCATAATGCACACAGGGTAGCACAGACAATTACATGCATGCCACTTGGGTCTGCCATCCAGTTCAAACCTTTTGGACAGCAGTCACTAAAAATCTCTCCACCATCTTGGACAGCAGAATCCCACTGTCCCCATCACTTTGCCTGCTAGGAGATACCACACAAATAGACCTCCCACTGAAATACAAAAACCCAGTTCTGATCTCTCTAACTATGGCAAAGAAAATAATCCTCCAAAATTGGAAAAGTTAAATTTCTATCAACATCAACCACTGGTTCAACTCTCTCACTGAATACATCTCAATAGAAAAAACTTCTGCTCTTAAAAGAAACAATATGTCAGTCTTTAACGATACTTGGAACAAAATCATAATCCATCTTAACTCAAAACAAGATCCACCAAACCAAAGCCACGTACAGAACCATGAAAACCACCCTCCTTAACATCGCCTTTCACATATTACTATAACTATCTACTTCACACATCTTTTCAATTTTTTTTTTTTTTTTTTTTTTGCTGGTTTGTTCCATTTCTGTGTTTTTTTGGGGGGTTTTTTGTTTTGTTTTTTTTGTTTTGTTTTTGTTTTTCTTTTCTTTCCCTCATTTCTTTTTCCCTCTCTCCTCAGTATTATTATTGTTTTCAATAACATTAATGCTGCTATATTGTGTTCTTCTCATTTGCCTCCTTTTTTTTTCTTTCTTTTTCTTTCCTCATGCTTTGGTTATTACTGCTATGAAGATGACTATTGCCCTGTTATTACTATTATTACCCTAAGATATGTCTTGTATTTATACTTTATTTTATTTATTTTTTTTTCTCGTAGCTAGTTCTATTTGTTTGTTTATTTGTTTGATTTCTCCCCCCCCCCCTTTTTTTTTTTGGTGGTCTTCTCTCACCAATGGGGTGAGGATCAGCCAAAGCCCCCCTAAAAAAAAAATACAAAAAATAGTACAAAAAATAATAATAATAATAATAATAAAATAAAATAAATAAATAAAAGAACAAACAAAAATGAGTGAAAGACAAAATAATATAATTAATTAAATTACGTCTCTGCTCAGCGGGCAGACCCCCTCCCATTGCGTCTGGGAGTGGCCCAGGTCCAGCAGGAGACATTAGGGGGGAGCCTGCCGTGGGCCGGCAGCCTCCTCTAGGTCTGGATGCGGTCCATGATAGGACCACCCTAAATATATTATAAAAATATAGATGAATAACTAAAGATAAATAAATAAATAAATAAATAAATAAATAAATAAATAAATAACTACAGAGAGGGGGACTTTGGCTGTCCCATCCTCCCGGTCCCTAGCGGGGACCCCTGCCGAGCCACTGGGGGTCGGACTGGGTGGCTCACCGCTCCCTTCCTGGATGGCCTAGAATAAAATTTGTATATGTACATATATATGTATATATAAATAATAATAACGATATAACATAACCATATAATCATAAGACTATGCCCCCCCTCTTTTTTTTTTCTTTTCTTTGTTTGTTTGTTTTTTGTTTCTCTGTGATTAACCGCTAATATTTTTCTCCAGCCTTTCCTGTATTGCTCCCCTTTTTGTTGTTTGTTATCTATCTCTCTCTCTTTCTTCTTCCATCAATCAATCAATTCCATCTTCAATCAATCCATTTCCTTTTTTGCTGCTGAGTTGCAGTGTTAGGTCCGTTCTGTCTTGTACTATGTCATGTCTTTATGTTTGTCATGTCTCTGTTCGTATTGCACAATAAAGAAAAAAAAAAAAAGACTAACCCAAACGAACCCACTAAACCCAACTGCAAGCTGCTTTATGTGATGAAGTAAGACTTGTTCTCCTGACCTACAAATCCCCAATAATTCTCCAATAGAAATTTTGCTGCAGAGCCGTAGTTATGGCCACTTCATTCAATCAAATAGTGGAGCCCCAGTTTGCTTCATCTGATTTGCAAAATAGATTCCCCCATTCCATACATGATCACAGTCGATCAATCAAGGAGCAACAGCAAGTATCAGTAGAGAGCAAAGAAAAGTACACATCTTCTTTGTTTTTTATTATATCAAAATCCATTCATGTCTTTGTCCTTTAAAATAAAATGCCATGAGTGCTAAGGTAAGCTTGAACCAAGCAGTTTCAATCTTAAAACTTTAAGCATTGAGCAAGCAGCACAGAGCTAAGGTTTCATATCAGAAAGACGCCGCTGGAGCAGATGACTGATGACTGTACAAAAACACATTTATAACCTTATTCACTGATTTGCGTGAATATTTTATGGAGACAATCGGCCTCATGCAGCAACACTTGCAAAACTGGTACAGCGATTGGAGAGCCACCAAAAAAGATCAGTAAGAAGAAAAAGAATGTGAGCAGCAGGGAAATTGAGGTATAGTTACAAATAAAACAACATAAACATGTGATCTTCCACAGCGTCTGCACTGGCATTACAGGATCGTCACAAACACAGTATCAGGCCACATCCACCTGGCCTTCAGCGCAATTGTGTGCTCTACCATGGAGCAGATGCGTGCATGGCGGTGGTTGTAAGAGCGCTCCTGTCTGGTCTGGTGATTTGCCCATGGAGTGAGGGCAGAACCTTGGTCACCTATGTTGCATTATAAAATTGAGTTTCATAAAACTTCAAATGGATGGTGGTCTTTAGACTTACAAATCACTTACCAATCAGCCACCCATTTCCATCAGCTCCTTGAGCCAGATGCATCCCCACGGAACTATTCTGCAGCACAAAGGAGTCGTGTGCTCCCCCCTGGCCAGCAACAGGCCAAGACATTCTGAAGATGGCAGTTTGCATCTGATATTATGTGGACGTTAACAGAGTAATACAGCTGTCGGTTGTTGAATGGGAATGGATCTGGAGAGAGTGCTTTGATCCGTATATGCTTGCAATCTACAGTAACAATTAATTAGCAGTTTTAGCAGTGTACAGGAACGATATGCACTAGGGCATGAATGATATTATCGCTTTCAGTACTCTTGGAAGTGTACGGCTCAAAGAGGACTGAAATGTCTGACATGTCTGAAATTATCCTGTGGTCAAAACTCAGAGTGTGCTGAGTACTTGGAGGTGTGGAGGCACAGGATTTGACCGTTGTGTTCGCCTAAGTTGAGGCTCCAAGTAATTACACAAATCCATAAGCAGTGCTTGTGGCAATCTCAAACGACTCAGCAGCCATTCATCTGTCTCATCAAATGGATCTGTGCCATCTCTAAAAATGCGCTCTTTGCCTAAGGCCTGGTTTGCCAAAGTATAGTAGCAGTATGTAATCCATGATTCAGGTGCAGAATGCAAGCAATCATCCCAGGTTTTTTATAGTCTTAATTAGGATCAATTGACCTATAGTATTTTTAACCACGGATTAAACAATCCAATCATTAGAATTCCTCTAAAACATATAGGCTGATAATCTAAATTTGATTATATTATGCATTTTGTTATGTTCCTATAATTTAAACATATGTTTCCATGCATTGGACAAACAAACTGTGGACTGTGTAAACGGAATGATTTTCTCTTTTCTTGACAACCACTACAATTTCCTCTTGACACGAGCAAAAATAAGAAAACATTGGTGAATCCCAGAAATCAGTGGGTATTAACAAAATAAGAGAAAATCATGGATATAAACAAAAATAACAGAACATTTATTCATATATTGCTTCTTGCACTAGGCCCAGTGTTTTCTGGTTTTCCCTCTTATTTCCTTCAGCTGCTCCACCTGAATCCTCAGTGATTTATGGAGTTTCCTGATGAACAGAAAGCTTTACTTGTTTTTAACAGCAGCTAACTATACCAGGTGTAACAGATGGGAAAAGAACTACATATTTTGTTTTTTGTTTTTTAATTTGATTTATTTATTAATTTCACCAAAATCCGTCACATGATGTGTTTCACTTTAATTTTTTTGTAAATATGAGTTTCTGTTCATATAATTCAAATTTTTGTGGATTTATCTTTGTATTTCTTTTTTTTTTTACAAACCCGAGCCTTTATTTTGAAAATCAGTAGATATGGCGCATGTAGTTCCTGTTTTCCTCAGTCTGTGCTGTCCTTAATTGGGAGAGGTAGCCTACGTAGTTGGTCTCAGGGATTGAAAAGTTATATTTCTTGAGTTGTAAAGCTAATTTAACGGAAGAATGGTGATGTATAAATGTTAAGATATGTGTTTATGGTGTTCTCTGTCGACTGGCATGTTTTAAGAGCCGTTTTGAGCGAGAGGAAAAAAGTTAATTTTGCCGCGATTTCTCCCTGTGTTTGTGTATGTGAGCGAGCGAGTGTGTGCGTGTTGGTCCTCCATGTCGTAGCCTACATGCTCAATGTATTTTATTTTTTTGTGTGTGTATTAGGAATTATATGGAGAGGAGATGACCATATCGTTCACATTGTGTTTCATGTCACTGCCATACAGGTATGAGTGTGGTTGTTCAGGCTCCATGTTAGAAACGTTAGTATGTGTTGTTTAGCATGTGGAGAAATGTCATGGTGTAAGTGAGTCTGCGCTGTCCTTAATTGGGAGAGGAATTAGATGGAGAGGAGATGACCATATCGCTCACATTGTGTTTCATGTCACTGCCATACAGGAATAAAGCTGAGCGTGAGACCCACCCCCGTGTCCCGAGTTATTAAACGCAGAGTACTGTACAGAGCAGCGTAGTCGGGACACTGCAGACTTGTCCCGGCTACACAGGCTCCAAGTGAGCGGCTGGTGTCGGACCGAACACAAACTCTAAAACCAACTGCAGCCACTTTGACAACAGGGAAGCCAGTTCTGAGGTGGCTAAGGGAGTTTAGCTGCTACTGTGAGGCCCCATGTTTCCAGGAGCAAAACCTGGCAAGAAAACCATCTTGGTACTGTATTCCCTGTCCTCAAATTTGCAGTTGTCAGTCTCAGATGCTGCGTTAGGTTCTGCTCCAGTTCTGCTTGGTCAGCCCGCTCATCACTTCACTGTGAGTTCCTAGTCAGACAGAGTCGGCTTCCTAGACATCCTTGCTGCATGGCAGGGGGCATCATTCACATTCTGCACAAACAATATTGGCTACAATAAACAACAATCAATATCAGTCCCTCTCTACCTAACCATGTCAGTAAAACATTTTACAGGAAACATGTAAATATGCAGAGGCAGAAAACGCTCTGCCTTCAGTTTCATGGAGTCTTTCAATAAAGCAAGTGAGAAAAAAATCCTGGATCACTCCCTTCATCTGCACCAAAAGTTAATCAGGTCTATTCTGGGTAGAGCTGAAAATCTTTGCCCAAACCCGACGGGACCCAACGGGACCCAATGGGACCCGACGGGTTCGGTCTTAATTTTTATTATTTTACACGGGCTCGGGCTTGCGCGGTTAATGAGCGGTCAGGTGATGCATTTCAAAATGAAAAAATGGATGTTGAGGAGGTGAAACGGAGGCTGGCCTCTGGCGTTTTGGTTGCACCGGCAAAGAAGGCAAAGTCTGAGGTGTGGAGAAGTTCTGACCATGTGCATGATGAGAATAATAAGCCAGTGGGTTATGTGAAGTACGACAGCAAAACGACAGGGAATTCGTCGATGATAAGGCATGTTAATCGAAGCTGTTCAAAGCCTGCCAGTGCCCAGGATCAACCTACAATCGTTTGGTACAGCATCAAAACCCATCCCTGCAAAGGTGAAACAAACGGTGATGGACAAGTGTGTCAGCTTTGGCTGTAAAGACATTAGGCCTTTTAATATCGTAAATAGCGACAGGTTTGAAGAGCTGGCACAAGAACTAATTAATGTCGGGGCTGCGTATGGGAGGGTTCTCGTAAACTCTGTTATTCCCCGCCATGTGACAATTGCGAAGAGGTGCAATGACATGGCAGAAGAAAAGAGGGAAGCTTTAGTACAGAAGACATTGTTGAAGGATGGCACAGTCGCAATGACCACAGACATGTGGACAGAGGATTATTGGAAAATTAGTTATTTATTTACATGCTATTTGTTCTGCCCTCAGAGTCGTTTTCATAGTTTAAGATACTTGAAATGTTTGCATTATTTGAATTACATTAATATTGTGGTAGGAATGTACATGAAAGACACTCAGTTGTTATAGTTCTAAAGAGAACTGGACCTTTATTTTGAAAGTGCGACTTTTATTTTGAAGCGTGATCAGAGGCTCGGTAGTGTTTACATTAGCGGCGACGTTAGCAGCCAGCAGTAAGAAAGACGGACAGTCACTCTCTGAATCTTCTCTTCTCTTCTCATGCGCACGAAAGCAATGGCTGTAAGTTCATAAAGCAGCAGTTTATATGAATGATTAGGAGTACATGACATTAAGTTTAGTGTGACAACATATGTTTGTTGACTGATAAGTCATGCAAGAAGTTAATTTAATGAGCTAATGTAAGTGTGTATCCACATTGTAAGCTAGCAATGATAGTGTATTAGCCTATTGCTAATGTGAATGGCTATTTCTGGTGCGCAGTTCTTGGGTTATATTTTAATAGTATAATTCAACATTGTTTATTGGGAACATGCTGTAAAGGAAACTGAGTTTTGTATTATTTTCTTTTGCAGTTTCACTCGTGGTATTTCACCATATTAGAAAGGAAATAAAGGGAGCAAGACGCTCCAATCCTGGCTCAAGTGTAGTGTCATACCTGAGTTAGGCTGACTGTTAAACTGTGATAACGTACAAGAAGTACTCAACGCACAGGGAGAACAGTATACCATTTCATAAGTGAGGATATGGAACTGGTGAATAAAACCCTGACAACTACAATGTTCCCTTTGGAAGAGGCAAAGACGGGGGTAAATATCAGACAGGAGATACTGAAACTACTGGTGACAGAGTTTGGCCTTGACGCTTCCTCTCTCAGCAAAATTGTAAGGGTGCCCGATGAGGGGGCAAACATTAAATTAGCTCTGCAGCCATACCAGAGATTGGACTGCATTGACCATGTCATTAATATGGTACTGCGCCATGGACTCGACATCACCGAGTTATCCAAAGCCGACGGTGCTCCGGACATAGGAGATACCATTTCTGCTGCTAAATCACTAGTGAGGTACGTTGAACAGTCGGGGGTTGGCTGCGCAACTGTCAACAACATTGCTGCAAATGGGAGACACTCGGTTCAGTACGGTGTACCTCACACTGACTTCTATACAGGCCATTTATCATGAGCTCCATGAAAAGCTGGAGGCATGAGGTGAGAGCACGCACATTGAAAAAATAGCACTGGACACACTGGGCTTTTTGATAGACTTTTTGAAGCCGTTCTATGAAGCACAGCGGGAATTTGAGGGAAACGAGTGAAAGTGATAATACAGGACCTCCACAAGATCGCAACATTCCTCTGGCCAAAATTTAACCAGCTGAGAATGTTGTCACACTCAGACAGGAATGCCGTACATGCTCATGCCTGCACTCTTCTGCAAGCCATGGCTTCAGGTGCACCAGATGAGGAGATTCAAGACCCAGAGTTCTCCGGAGTCAAACCCACTCCTCCGGCAAAAAGGGCGAATTTTACGGAGTGGGAAAATGTAAGGCAAGCTGACTGGGAAGATGACGAGGTCACTCGCTACATTGAAAAGGCTTTCATGGAAAATGAAATGGATGTTCTTGGCTGGTGGAACACCAACAAACCATCCTACCCAAAACTTGCAAAATTAGCCAGATCAGTACTGTGCATCCCGGCCAGTAGCAGCAGCAGTGAAAGGGTGTTCAGTGCTGCTGGACCGCGCTGAAGCCATCTACAGTGGATTCAATCATTTTTCTTCACAAAAACATGTAGCCTAATCTTGGTGAGGAAAGGTTTTTCAAATTATAATATTAATTGAGTCTTAAATGCATAATGTAGACAGAGTATAGGCTAATGTTGGCATTATTCTTTTATTTAATTTCAGATGCTGTTCACCGTCGCATTGAGGCCGGATTGTGGAGAGAAGTGGCGAAGCAAATCCCGCAGAGCCTTTATCTTAATTTAGTTATTGCCAAATACCCATTATCTTAATTTAATTTGCGAAGAAATGCTCCTTTTTATTGGCGCGTTGGCCTATTTATATTCGTATTGGTGATTGTGGAGACAGGCGGCCGCAAGCAAGTCCAATTATAGTTTGTGTTAGGCCTAATCTCAATTTTATGTAACTTTTCGTTTTATTTCATTATTGCCAAATACTTATCTTAGTTTAGAATTTATCTTGATTTAATTTGTTAAGAAAGACTAATTTTTATAGGCCCGTAGGCCTAATTATAGATTAAGTGTATGCCTAGGCCTATTTAGAGCGCTGATATGTTACAGAGGACTTATTTTATTTCTTCGTTCCAACTTCCAAGTGGCCTATAGCCTACGTTAGTGATGAATAAATGATGTTCAAAAATGTATAAATGACTCATTCTTGACAAAAGTTAAAGAGCTGTGTGCGTGCGCACATTTGAATAATGTTGGGCTGTAAACGGGTTCGGGCTTTTAAAAAGCTGTCAATGAAAATGTACTTGTCGGGCTCGGGGCGAATTCTGTCCGGCACGGGCCTTGTCGGGCCTAACTTTTAAGGCCCGATTACAGCTCTAATTCTGGGCCCATCCTTCATCCAAGTGTCATGAAATCCACTCAGTAGTTTATGTGCAATCCTGCTGACAAACCAACCAACAAACACAGGTTAAAGGGTCATTCCATGAAATCGGTGCCTTTTCAATTTTGAAAAGTTAAAATTTAAATTATATTTAATTGCTATTTTTTCAGTAGCCAGGAATTAAAGACAGTTTAAAATGACAAATTATATTGTGCCATCTCAGGCTATGGAATTTCATATTTTATAACTGTTTTTCTCCTTAATTTTTTCATAATTTTGTCAACCCTGTTACTGACATAAGCCTTACAATATACTATATTTCTCATTAGAAATATGTAATAGATGGAACATATATGAGCAGTACTTTTGTCCCTGTTTTCATTGAGATTATTTTCAGATGTGGATTTTTTTCTACAATTTGACATTTTTCATTCAGATGATCAAATGCACCCTAATTTTGCATGGCAACCACATGTCGATTAAGAGAAAAAAAAAATGTAGAAGAGAAATGTTGAAAAAATGGCTCAGTCCAAAATATAATATAGTTTTAATTATAATGGAAAGAGTTGAAAGTCCATTTGAATTGTATTTTTTTTTTTTTTTTTTTTACATTTTTATCAAATGAATGACAACAACAGGGTTGACATTATGGTAACAGGGCTGACAAGAGTAATAGATGACAGGACATACATTCTACTGCCTACACTGCATATCTTTGTCTACACACCACTAGGAAGTTTTACCTCCCAAGTTATGTAATATTATTTTGTACTTGATTGGCATTGTTGTATTAGTGAAGCACATTGCATTTCTAAGAGGTCTAATGTTTTTTGTCCTTGCAGTTCCATGCATGCATTATTGACAAAGTTTTTCCGAAGGATTTTTTTATTGAGACCAATTATTTTCATAATGGTCCATAACATATGAAAACCAACTGAGTAATGTTATAAGTGATAGCAATTTAAGACAGTTGAACAGTATTTCATTCAACATAGTAGCCAATAGTAAAAAGCAGGACCATACAAACTTATCAAATATCAAAAGCCTAATTTTCACATTGAAAGAGGTACTTGTATCTCTAAAAGTACAATCACACAACACTAATTTTAAACTATGTAAATGAGGCAATGAGTTCAGCAGAATTACTGCCAGACAGTAAAACTAGGGTGAACACTATTCTGTGTCATCCCTGTTACTCACATGTCAAGTCCTGTTACTGGAAAAGTAACAGGGTTGACAGTAACAGGGTTGACCATTTCAAGCTAATTTGCCCATTGCTAGCTAAAACAAATGCTAGCTAAAGCACATGCTATGTACTTTGAAAGGAAATTACATATGGATATTGATTATATTATGAGAAATAAATAATTGTTTGGATTTATATGTTAAAAAATGGTAACAGGATTGACGTTGTATGCTTGTCCCCCCTGGTTAAACCTTGAAAAAACATCAAAAATACTTATTTGGCACTGAGCTGTTAGCATCCTGGTTCAGAGATGATGCAACATCCTGTAAATCATGTCAAATCTGCAATGTACCATTATTTTGATATTTTTTTTGGTTAGGGTAACAGGGTTGACATAAAATTAGGGGACACCGATAAATTGGTAAATATTTACTACAATTAAAATGTATTTTTACCAAAAACACTGTTTCACAATAAGATCATACTTAAAACAATATGTAAATGTGAACATTTTAACATTTTGCCAACATTTTACAAATTAAAAGTCCTGCTGACGTACAACAACAACAGTGAGGGACAGGCCAAAAACCACACCCTCGTCAGCTTAAAAATCATTTTTATTATTTAAAATAATATTTGATTGATTTTAATTTGATGTTTTATTGAGGAGAGAAGACATGGTAATGTTATATTTTCAAATTACATCTTTGTTTGTTGTTATTGTAATTTTATGACTGATAATTTCTTGGGGACACAAAAGGCACCGATTTCATGGAATGACCCTAAAACATAACCTTGCTGGAGTCAACAACAATTTCATAACATTATTATAAAATTATGTAATCTGCTCTAGAATACTGTTCGGATACACAGAAGAACTATCTGGGATGATAGAAAAAGCTGCCACAGTAAATATGACATCAGAGCAAAGCATGACAGGCATATTTTCTTTGTCGTCTTCCTCTCATAGGGAGCAGGGGATTGTTCTCTCTTCTCCCTCAGGAGTGACTAATGAGCTCTGTTGTCTGGTGAATACGGGTGTGTCACTGCACAGCAGCAGCATTAAAGCATGAAAAGACTCAGAGCCTGAGACACACACGAAAAACGAGCACAATCAAAAACCTTTCAGACTTACGCATTAACTAGTTAAAGAGAGACCAAAGCACTATTTTGATCACTAATGTAGCAAAATGAAACCTGAGGATTTGCTCTAAACCCTGCTATTCTGTAAACAACAAAGGTTGTTCATTCTCTGTGAAATAAAGGCTTTGGATTCCTTTTCTTGTTTGAATAAACAAGACTTCATTATTACTGCATCATGTGGGTGTGATCAATGTGCCATTTTTAAGCGTCAGCCTGAAGAAATATTACCATGGCACCCAGGTAAAGGGTGTCAACAGTGTCATCTAACAGCTACAGCAGGGCAGGCGATGATATCAGGGTGTTAATGTCTTGTCACTTCGCCCTGCATGCAGATTAGATTCATTACAAGCCAAAAAGCACCTCCTTACTGCTACAACAAATCATGTGAAAGGGACTGAGAGAGGAGAATATAAGGTAGAGAAGATTTATTCGTTATTATACTTTCATCTTATATCGGTAGGTTTTATTTCAGTAAAGAAATGCCGTAATCACTAACTTCACAGTTAAGCTCTAGCAACACAGCAGCACAAAGTCTGACAAGACAAGAAACACCAGCAGCATCTGAAAGGTTATAAACAAAGCAGGCCTCTAAGCTAAACTACTAGTTTGGATACATAATTGTTGTGTTCAGCCTGTCCTCGTCAGAAAAACAATCATATAACCTAAATGGTTGAAATGAAAGCAGCTTACTATGATTCATATTTAAGTTTGTTGTTATTCTGCGACCTCAAGCACTGCAGTCATTATTACAACAGCAAGGGAGGAATTGAGGAGTAGTAAAAGAGCCACACGCCTTATAGGGTGGAGGTGAAAGGTTGGGTTAAACAAGCACAGGACTTTCACCCAGGACACCACTGTTCATGTCCAGTGTGAAGCCAGAAGTCAACAGTGAGTTATTTTACCTCACTAACAGAGTGAAGTTACATCACGTACATAAGGTAACGTTAAGTTACATAGGTAACATAGAACGTTTGTAACAGCAGTTACAGAAGTAACGTTGTGTTTTTAACCCAGAGCAAAATGTTTTCCTGAACCTAACCAAGTAATTAAAGTGCCTAAACCTAACTAAAGTGGTACCTGATGTTGCTAAGCTGCAAAGACCTTGACTTTTTGGCAGTGGTATGTTGTTTTGGGAGACACAGACAGTCAGTGTATTGAGTTGTTCAGGTATGAAGATGTGCTGGTCCTGTTCCTTGAACAAACTGACGTCTCTTTAGTGATCTTACTATCTTCACACATACTAACTTGGTGGGTACATTCTTATTATTTCTGACAGGAATTAATTATGTAAGCACACGTGGAAGGAAGTAAAAAACAAAAGCTGTAATAAACCAAAATGATATTCTTAGTGTTTCTAAATTCAGTCAGAAACACTCTAGAGACACTCTCTTTGACAGTGTACGTTGTTTGATCTGATCCGTGTACTGATGTACAGGATATAAGGGTATTTAGCATCTGAAAAACTTCCAGGTTTTTGTCTGAGAATGACAGTATGTTCTACAGAAAACCTCCATTGAGTGATGTCTTGATTAGCTACTTAGCCTAGCACTCATGAATCACCCCATTGTTTTATTTGTTCTTTTTATACGACTGGCTTGTATTAGATGGAGGAAGCTCTTTGTGGTTCAGTATGTATTGCATGGTTGGAACAACACACATAGAAAAGAGAATGTCAAATTTGAATGTCAGATTTCTGCAGGTAATTTCATTCTGTTCTACAGTGCCTATAAAAGGTTTTCACCCTCTTGATTGTTTTCCTATTTTATTGCTTTTATAAATGGAATCATAGTCAGCAAAAAATATACAAAACAAAAAAAATACAAAAGAACACAAAAATCTCTTTAAGTGAAAAAAGATTTCTACAAAGTAATGTGAATTAGTTAAAAATATATAACGTAAAATGAATGACTGCATGTATTCAGCCCCTTTAAATGAACTGACCTAATTCAGCAGAGGTCCAGCCCATAGGTGTTAGTAGACTCACAATTAGTGAAAGGGAGATCACCTGTGCAGTGAATGTGTCTCAAGTGATTGTAGTGTAAAGACACCTGTGTCTGGACGGCCCAGTCACTGGTTAATCAGTACTCCTGGCTACAGTTACACCATACCATGAAGACAAAAGAACACTCAAAGCAACTCAGTCATATACAAAAACATTTCCAAGTCACTAAACTTCCCCCGGAGTTCAGTTAAATCCATCATTAAGTGGAAGGAATATGGCATAATGTGTAAATCTGCCTCGAGCAGGCCGTCCTCACAAACTGAGTGACCGTGCAAGAAGGAGGCTTGTGAGGCAAGCCACCAAGACACCTATGACTACTCTGAAGGAGTTAAAAGCTTTGCCAGCTACAATGGGAGAGACTCTGCATATAACAACTGCTGCCCGGGTTCTCCACCAGTCAGAGCTTTATGCCGGGGGGCAAAGAGAAAGCCACTGTTGAAGAAAGTTCATTAAATCTCCACTAGAGTTCATTCAAAGCCATTTGGGAGACTCCACATCGTGAAGCATGGTAGTGGCAGCATCATGCTGTGGGGAGGCTTCTCAGCAGCAGGCCCTGGAAGACTTGTGAAGTTAGATGGGTAAAATTAAAGCAGCAAAATATAGGAAAATCCTGGAGGACAACCTGATTCAGTCTGCAAGAGAACTACTGCTTGCGTCAATATTTATCTTCCAGCAAGACAATAACTTGAAGGACACAGTGAAAGCTACACAGAAATGGTTTTAAGTCAAAGCCCAGACCTCAATCCAATAGAACATTTTTAGCTGGATTTGAAAAGGGCTGTTCACACCCGATCCCCGTGCAACCTGACAGAGCTTGAGCAGTTTTGCGGAGAAGAATGGAGTAAAGATTGCAGGGTCCGGATGTGCAAGCCTGATTTAGACTTATCCACACAGACTCAGTGCTGTGATTGCAGCCAGAGGTGCATCTACTAAATACTGACTTGAAGGGGGTGAATACTTATACAATAACTTATTTTACATTATATATTTTTAATTTGTTTGCATTAATCTGTTTTCACTTTGACATTCAAAATTGTTTTTTTTTGTTTGTTTGTTTGTTTGTTTTTTGTAAATTCATTGTTTTGTATTTTTTTTGTATACTAAAACCGGAAAACAAATAAGTGGCTGAATACTTTTTATAGGCACTATATCTATTATCTTTGAAGTCATATGGAAATGATTAAAGATTAAAAGCATTTATTCATTAATTTGCTGTTTTCAAATACTTTAAAATGATTTGTAAAGCTTGCTGATTCTGAATTAAGTTTTCTGCTTCTATCATGCACTATGAGTCTTAAACACCTACAGATATTTAATCTTTTACCACTGACAAACTGGAGTATAAATTTTGCATAAATCCTGACAGCCCTATTAGATGCTGTTATGTATAGGTGATGTCTACTTATAGCCTCATGTTCCCTTACACCAGAGGTGTTATAACTGTGAGGCACTCCCCAAGTGGGGCCCAGGGGACTTGCAGTGGGTAGTGGAGGGATAAATGTGAGGTAAAGATACTGCATGAGGTGAAAGGGAGAGGCGCATGCTGCTGTTCAAGAGGAAGGTAGTTATCAGGGTTTGGCTGCTGAGTTTGCTGCTTATCAGCTCGTCAGCTGCAGTGGCTGTGACACACAACTTACGGAGGCCTACTTTAACCCTGAACTTTTCTGTCATAGCTCAGTCGAACCTGAACAAACAGACATGCAACACACACACGAAAAAACCCTCAGAATGAAGTTACACAGCAAACAGGAATTGCTGATAGCTAATTCAGCATACAGCAGCATTAATACATTGACCACATGGCAACATTATCCTTCCTGCAAACCCCAAGAATTATGGGAACTTTAAAAACTCAGAGCATGGCCATCATTCAAATAGAAAATAAGACCAAGGATAATAAAAGGATAGACAAAAACTCAGAGCATGGCCATCATTCAAATAGAAAATAAGACCAAGGATAATAAAAGGATAGACAAAAATCATATTGGCTTTCTGTGTCTGTTGCACTAATAATATTTTTTGCTCACCGCAACAGGGTCCTTATATTTCTGGAACAATGACACTCTCCTCAGTTCATTCATAATCAAGTACAGTAGCCATTAATATCTGTAATGAGTGTTAGACTTAAAAAAAAAAAAAAAAAAACCCTACCCTTCACACGGAATACTGTACTTATCCCAATCACCTCCACGCAGAGACATTTACAGATTTTTAAATGGGAAAAAGAAAAGCCCTGGTAGCTGATCAGTGTTAGATACAAACTCTGAATTTAAGTATGGGGACCAGTATCAGCAGAGAACAAGTCATTCATAGTTTTAGTGAGAGTTCCGGTTTGACGAATGACGGAGTAGGTTGCAAACCGGGATTACTCTGTTAACATTTGACCAAATTCCTTTTAAAATCTGTCTAATATAAAGCATATATCGGTGCAAACGCTGAATTTTGACGGCAACATGAAGAAGGGGATAGAAAACAAGAAAATGGCTCAAACTGCAGACCAGCAAGATAAAGACACAAAACAAGACGACACAGCTAAGCTAGCACACCCGGACCCTGAAGCTAACCCTCCGCTAACCCTGCTGGATATGGAGAGATTGCTGACTTCCATGGAGGAACGCATTATAGCCAAACTTTCTGCTCAACTCTGACCGAGCCATTATCGACCAACACCACAAAGCTATTCAACAGCTGGAAACCTCGGCTAATGATACTCAGACAAGAATCGAAAAGCTTGAATCCACATCTGCGGCACTTTTACAGAATAATGAAGACCTAAAAGTGAAACTGGATGATCTAGAAAACCGATCTAGGCGAAACAATATTCGTATCATAGGACTTCCCGAAAACATCGAGGGCCAGCATCCTACAACATTCATTGACACACTGCTGAAAGAAACATTTGGATCAGAAGCTTTCCCTACCTCAGCTATCGCTGACAGAGCTCATCGGATGTCCATAGCAAAGAAAAATCCAGCTGACTCCAGACCACGTCCCCTCATCGTGCGGATTCACCACTTTCAAACCAAGGAGCGCATCCTGAAGTTAGCAAGAGAGGCCAGCTCCGTCTCTTTTCAAAGATCTGAGATTCACTTTTTCCCGGATTTTAGCGCTGAAATCTCCAGGAAGAGAGCCGCTTTTATTCCAGTGAAATCGCAGCTGAAGAGCGCCGGATTGATCTATAGGATGCTGTTCCCGGCTAAGCTCCAGGTCACCGACAAGCACAGGCAGAAGCATACTTTTCTCACCCCCGAGGAGGCGTTCCGGTTTGTGAAAAGACACACAGGTGAACTGGGTCTGGAAGACTCCAACACACAGGAATAATCATAGTGAGTAGTGTTTGTATGGACTGTGTTGTTATGTGAACTGATCTTAGCCTACTTTAATTTAAATGGACATGCAGGTTTGCTTTTTTATATTGACTATTTGGGATCTAACGTAAAAGGTCCTGGTGGGCTGAATACAGCAAGAGGAAAAGATTGTTCTATCTGGGCTATCTGCTTTGTATGTTGTGATAAATTGGTTGCCTGTCAATGTGACTGCATTTTGGTCAATGCATTTTTCTTTGCCTTTATTGATGCTCGAAACGTTTTTTTTGTTGCTGTTTCTCCTTTCTTATGTTACATTAGCCCATAGGCTTATAGTCCACATTATATCCACTAATTGACATTCATGCTGCCCATATCTTATGGACTACATGGGATATTGTGTGTCAGGCATGTTCTCTGAATGATTTCGAGTTTTGCACTTGACCTTCCAATTTTCTGTGATAACAGAGTATAGAGTTTAAGTATAGGTAGTAGTAGCACGCGTTCTTTGTGCTTTTGGCCAGAGCCAATTTTTCAGCCCAGCCTTTTTTTGTTTTATTAAGGTTTGTTTGTTTGGTTTTTCTGTGCGTGTTTTGTTTTGCCCCCACCCCCAATGTACATCACACCCTCGTCCCCTCGCCATCATCTCTTCTCAACATCTCAATGTGGCTTCGCAAGGCTTTCACAATATTTCTTAACCCATTTTAGGTGATAGTAAAAATGACATCTAGAGTTAACATCTCTCATTCTCGATCTATACAATGTGTGTCTCTTAATGCAAAAGGACTAAATAACTCAGTGAAGAGACAGAAAAAGTCTCTTATCTCCAACAGCTAAAGACAGATATTGCATTTATACAGGAAACTCATCTAAAATCTGACTCTGTCAATTATCTAAAAAGAAGGTGGGTTGGCCAGTTGTACCACTCACGGTTTAATGTCAAGGCTAGAGGGACAGCAATCCGTATACACAAGGATATTACATTTGAAAATGAAGAGGTGATTTCCGACTCCAATGGAAGATATGTCATTGTCGCTGGGCAGCTATTCTCTCTCCCTGTCATTCTCGTTAATGTCTACGCTCCAAATTTTGATGATCACACCTTTTTTACCAAACTTTTTTCTGCTGTACCTTCCTACAATAATAACAATCTGATAATAGGGGGTGACTTTAACTGTGTCCTCAACCCCACACTAGACAGATCCTCGACTAAATCTCAGTCTCTCACTAAATCAGCCAAAGTCATCAATGATCTCTGTGCACAATTTGGTCTGTCTGACATTTGGAGATTTCAAAATCCTAACAAAAAAGGCTTCTCTTTCTTTTCCAGGGTCCATCATACTTACACCCGTATTGATTATTTTCTAATAGATAAAAGGTTAGTAGGGAGTGTAGACTCTTGTCAATATCACACTATATCTGTCTCAGACCATGGTGCACTGTCCTTTCAACTGCATTTACCCAATTGCTTCAGACCCTCATTCCATTGGAGACTTAACCCACTTTTATTAGCAGACGAAGAGTTTGTCAAGCTGATCTCCTCCCAGATACAATTTTTTACTGATACTAACACTACTCCAGAGGTCTCACACTCAACAATATGGGAGATGCTTAAAGCCTTCCTTAGATATATATAATTGAATACTCCTCTAGAATGAAAACAGCAAGAGAGGCCAATCTTCATAACATCTCCCAAGCCCTAATTGATATTGATGAACAATTCTCCTTATCTCCCTCTCCAGACCTTTATAAAGAAAGGCTACGTCTGCAAACAGAATACGATACTTTGACCACAGACAAAGCCACATTTCTACTCACAAAGGCCCGTCACAATATTTATGAATCTGGTGATAAAGCTGGCAAACTATTAGTGCAGCAAACCCGCCAAGCTGCTATTTCTCGCCTCATACCTAAGGTTCAGGATAGTAAGGGTGAGATTGTGACCAACCAAATGGAAATTAACAATGTCTTTAAACAGTATTACAAAGACCTATATCGCTGAACGTGATGTCAATACCCCCAAAATTGAGAGCTTCTTTGACAAACTTTCTTTTCCCTCTATCCTCCCCGAATCTAATCCATCTCTGGGCGGAGAGATTTCCACTCTAGAAATTTTGCAAGCTATTAAATCATTAAAAAACAACAAAATGCCTGGGCCAGATGGCTTCACCTCAGACTTTTATAAAAAGTTTGCACCTGAATTGTCCCCACTACTCCAAGCCATGTATAATGAATCCTTGTCATCCGGACAGCTTCCACCTACTCTACGGCAAGCTGCAATTACACTCATCCCTACAAAAGGCAAAGACCCACTCCAGTGCACTTCATATCGTCCCATCTCTTTACTAAATGTTGACTATAAAATTTTATCAAAAATCTTAGCTGTTAGACTGGAAAAGTTAGTGCCACAAATTATATCTACAGATCAAACAGGTTTTATTTTAAATAGACACTCTAGCTCTAATTTAAGAAGACTGCTTAATATTGTGTACTCCCCTTCAGCTTCTGTCCCTGAAATGGTGATCTCACTTGATGCAGAAAAGGCATTCGATCGAGTTGAGTGGGCCTACCTGTTTTCAACACTCAGACGATTTGGATTTGATGAAGCCTTTATAAGCCTTGGATAAAACTCCTATATGATCAACCCTTGGCTGGTGTAATTTCCAATGGCCAGCAGTCTGAATATTTCTCCTTAGGTAGAGGCACCCGTCAAGGCTGCCCGCTGTCGCCCCTCCTCTTTGCTATTGCGATAGAGCCATTAGCCATTGCACTTAGGCAATCTGATGATTTTTCTGGGATAGAGCGAGGTGGACGAACTCACAAATTATCCCTCTATGCCGATGACTTGTTATTGTATACTTCTAACCCAATTACTTCAGTACCTTCAATTGTCCACGCAGTTTGGTAAAATATCTGGCTATAAAATTAATCTCCAGAAGAGTGAAATATTTCCTCTCAATCAAGCTGCCTCACAAATTGCCCCATCACACTTTCCATTCAAAGCTGTTAAGAAAGGATTTAAATATCTAGGAGTAGAAATCCCCCCCACATTTTCTCTGCTATTTATTAAGAACTTTGGCCTCGGCCTTTAAAACTTGGATGACAAAAGGTATTACTTCTGTCTCAAATCTCTTTCTTCAGGGCAAATTTGGATCATTCTCACAACTCTCTGAGATGTTTGACCTGCCTAAATCCCACTTTTATAGATATCTCCAAATAAGAGATTTTGTGCAGAAAAAATGTTCCTTTCCAAATCTGCCTTTAGACAATGCTATTGACAATCTTCTCTCTTTGTCTCCACGTCGAAGAGGCTTGATTTCTTTCCTTTGTAATTATATTTGCAACATCTCCCCCCAATCACTACAAGGAATTAGAAAGCTTTGGGAGGATGACTTTGGAGAAGTAATGAGAGAGGATCAGCGGGAGGCTGCGCTGGACGTAGTACACACCTCTTCCCCCTGTGCTAGACATAGCCTGATTCAACTCAAAATCCTTTTAAGAGTACATTGGACTAGGGCCAAACTGGCCAAGACTTTTCCTGATGTTGACCCCTCTTGTCCACGTTGTAAAAGTCAATCAGCTGATCATATACACATGCTCTGGTCCTGCCTGCATCTTAGAACATATTGGACAGACATTTTTCAGGCCTATTCTACAATGTGTGGTGTGAGCATCCCCCCAAACCCAATATGTGCAATTTTTGGTTTTACTGATGAAACTCGCTCTCTGAAAGGCAAATTCCATGTTGTCATAGCTTTCACCTCTCTGCTGGCTAGACGGCAGATACTTCTCATGTGGAAGGAACAAACACCACCCACATTTAGCAGATGGATTAGAGACACCATGTCATTTTATAAATTGGAGAAAATCAGATACACTCTGAAAGGCTCCATACAGAGTTTTGAGAGAACCTGGTCCCCATTTTTGAGTTACTATGAGAGCATACAAAGCCCACTACAACAAAAAGATTAGATTAGATTAGATTAGATTAGATTAGATTAGAAATGTTAAATAGGCCTGAAACCTTTCAAAATGAACTGATGTGCTGCAAAGACAACGTTACTCTGACTGACTGAGAATCTATAAATAGGCGTGTTGTGGTTGAGATATGAGAAATGCTTACATTGTGTTTCATTGCACCATTATGCCAAAGGCAGCAGTGCGACCCAGATACAGTCAATAAATCACAAGAGTAGGCATGCAAAAATACCTTAGCTAACAGGCACACACATCACTTTGAAATGCACATTAATCTCTTTCTCAGTCCACACAAATTCACACAGATATTTTTTCCACATAATGAAGCATTGGCGATGATCAGAATTGGCAGAATACGTGTCGATTATCACAAATACAGGCCAAAATATATGGTTCCCTGATTTCTGCAGCCGAGTCAAGTGTTGCACACAAGATTTGATTTCATCATCACGTGTGAATAAACAGGGCTCATTAAAAGGCAATGCAGCAGAGGAAAAAACTTCAAAGTAACATGCTTCAAGCAGACCAGGCTTATCTGGCATGTCACACTTCATAAGAAATTCATGCAGTGTCTTTCGCGCGACCCACTGATGTGAAGGCGGTTACTGCAGGGTCATGTTCTCGAATGAAAATAATTTTGGCAGGCATGGCAGGAAGTGGAGATTGAAGGCTGGGGCAGCTCTGCACAGAGGCTGCCAGTGCAGCTCTGTGGTCTCTACATACATGGGTGTCACCAGGTCATATCAAGGAGCACACAGAATATATTGTGTTTCGGTCTTAGCTACAGTAGTTGATTTTATGAAGGTCTGCATGTTAAATACAAGTTAATCTGTTGTGCAAAACTTAATTCTAGAGCAATTTCATAATTCACAATGCAAATTTTACTGATGTACAGCCAGGCTAACAGCTCTATGAGGTCATAGGCAAAGCAGCACTTTGAGCTAAATGCTAAAATCAGCATGTTAACATGCTCAAAAAATTACAAACATTGTCATTTTACAACAAAGGTCGAAAAGGGGTGTCGAAATGAGTCAAGAGTCTCACAGCCTGAAGCTGCTCCGTAGTCTGGTGGTATGGCAGTAGACACTGCTGTATCTTTTGTATGGCAGCAGCAGGGTGAACAAACTGTGGCTTGGGTGGGTTTTGTCTTTTAATATTCATTGGTTTAAAACACACTGTTGTTCAGCAGGTATAATGTTTACCATTATATTCAAATACTCATTGTTTCCCTGTTGTAACAACAACCAAGCCAATCTGAGCTTTGTAGATGAGAAATTAGTCCCCAACAAATGTACCCCTTCCTTTTGTGCTAGTAACTTTGCCAAGAACTACAGTGACTAGCTGTTTTAGGAAATCAAACAATTTATTTGTGAGATGTTTTTAAAGATGCATGTCTCCAGTGGGAACCAATGGATCTTAGGAATGAGTGCAACTGACAGGGTTGGGAAGTCAATGAGCTCATGGCATGCTCTACTAAGCAAGGATTCTATTTACATATGACCCCATACAAATGAGACCACCATACATGGTTCATTCCCAGCTGTCCAACCTGTTCTTAATTCTCAGGGCGTCAAATACTGACGCTCTGTCATGTTCCTCGGCATCTGATACAGACACACAAGGTACACTTTAGTGTCAGTATGAGATGCACTGGGCTGTCAATAGAATCCAATATAAAACCCATAAGCATGAAAAAGTTGTACAACAGAGCAAATGCTGCAGCCATCAGTTCACCCCAATAATAACCTCTCCTAATCCATTGTTCTAGACACACAATAGACAGTAATAGCAAGATCGGACGAAAATGTCAAGCTGCCACAGGAGTATAGGAGAGCTTATTCATTTTAATCTTTGCACTTTGCAAAAAAAGTTAAAACAGTAAAAAGCAAGCAGCAAAGTAGCCAATAATGTCTGTTATTGGTTGACCATTGTGTTGAAGTACAAAACAATGGTTACGAAATGGAAACCCTCATTCTACAGTGACTGGTTGTGCCATTGACTGGCTACACAATGAAAATAAGCATGTGTGTAGCCAGTCAATCAGGGCTTAGCAAACAGATACATTTACATTTACATTTAGGGCCTTTAGCAGACGCTTTTGTCCAAAGTGACTTACAATAAGTACATTTGTCACAAGAAAGAAACCACAACATATCACCGTCAATAAAATAGAAACAATTTTCAAGCCCTCGTCTGAAATCAACGGTGCTGCTGTGGAGAGGGTGAGCAGCACCAAATTCCTGGGCGTGCACGTCTCAGAGGATCTCTCCTGGACCACCAACACCACATCTCTGGCAAAAAAGGCTCACCAACGTCTCCATTTCCTCCGCAAACTAAGAAGAGCTGGAGCCCCGCCCCCCATCATGTGCACCTTCTACAGGGGTACGATCGAGAGCGTCCTGTCAAGCTGCATCACAGTGTGGTATGGCGCCAGCACTTCATCATGCCGCAGGACCCTTCAGAGCATCGTGAGAGCAGCGGAGAAGATCACAGGCACCTCTCTCCCCCCCTACAAGAGTTGTACAACACCCGCCTCATCCGCAAAGCCATCTGCATCGCAGGTGATCCCACACACCCTTCACACAGCCTCTTCAGCCTGCTGCCGTCAGGGAGGAGACTGCGGAGTCTCCAGGCCAGGACCAGCCGACTGAGGGACAGCTTCTTCCACCAGGCTGTCAGAGCACTCAACTCCCTCCCTGCTCTGCCCCCCTTTGCCCCCCTTTCCCCCTGTTGCCCCCTCACACACACACAAACACTGAACTGTAACACCCCCCCCCCCACGGACACTGCACTGAACCCCTGCTCTGAACCCCCCGTCCGTCCAAGGACTATCTAAGATACTATAGTATATTTTATATTTTATGTCTATATTTTCCTAAAACTTTCTTTAAGTATTTAATACTTTTAATATTTCTTACATTAAGTATCTGGTTGTTGTTTTTTTTTATTCAGTGTTATCTGTTGTTGTGTTGTAAGGGAGACCGAGAGTACGTAATTTCGATTCTACAGTATGTCTGTGTATTTATTGCAGAATTGACAATAAAATTGACTTTGACTTGACTTTGAATGGGTACATGCCTTACAGTGTAAGACAGTGTGCCCTCTACACACAACAAAATACTTGTTCACTGGATCATTTAGTGCTGGACTGGAGCTCAGAGTGTCTAGTCCCTGTCACTGAACTGAAACACAGCTGAATATTCACTTCAGCTTGCTAACTAGTGAGCTAAGAACAGAGAATTGATTTGGATAAAGATAATGCCTGCAACCTAAAAGTTGAGTGTCCCATCCTTCAGGACCCCTTCCACGCTCTGTCCCCAGCATTTGAGTGGCTCTCCTCAGGACGCTGGCTCCACTGCCTGCAGGACACAGACCAGAATTCGCTGAACACTGTTCCTCCACTTTGAATGCATTTGAGCCCCAAGCATTATTTATGTTGACACAGAGTCCAGAGTCCTCCTATCCTTTTAACAGATTACTGTGTCCTGTCAGCTCTGAACACGGTCTGCCTATCCATTAAAATAGCTTCATCAGAAATTCAAGGAGTTAACCACTTTTCAATGAAGATGTGCACACATCAGTCTCTGATCTACTGTTGCGGAGTCGGATTTGCACCTCATCCGCTTTTGTGTTCCTCAACCAAAAATTAGCCAGAAGAAGGCTTGGTAGAGGACTTGGAAGAGCTCCAGGTCCAAGTTGGGTCAGCCTAGCTCTTTCCTCTCTTCCTGGGGCGATTGCATCGGTTTCGATGACGTCTCGTCCAGCTGGTCCGGCTGGCCGGTTGGGAGATGCCACTGGTGGAGATCACTACTTCCTCTGATGTTGATGGGTGTATCTCTTTAGTAGGTAGTGTGTGCTTCTTTAGAAAGGGCCAAAAAGGATGTAGCTACTGGTCCTTTGCTCTCTGTCTGTGTCAGAGTTTCACAAACTAAGCCCAGGGACAGTGACTTCATGGTGCATTCAAATGTATCTTGTGTAAACTCTGAAATTTTCTTCTTTTCTTATTCACCTTTTTTTGCTTCATCTTTTTTGTCTTATTAGTTAATTCTTCATAGGCATAATTTAAGCATCCATCTCTATAACTTTTTAGTTCAATTTTTTATGCATACATTAATATTTTGCATCAGGTTAGACCGTTTCAGAGTACAATTAACATAAGAATATATTTCATATACAAGCAAATTGGTATTGTAACTGAAATATCCCCAGCCAAAATCGATAATAAACAAATCAAATAGAAACGAAAAACAAATCAAATTGGGACTTTAGCTCTGCAGTGTATCCTTTTCAAATTTGGGATGCATGACCATGAAAGGCCAAGGTGATACGGCGATGTCTCAGGTCCTTGTCCTGGGGTAGGTAATATCCGCATAGAGTCCTGGATTTATCCAAAAACTTACAAGAAGCAAATATGTGCTCGATTTAAAGGGATAGTTCAGAATTTTGGACATAAGGCCTATTTTCCAAGTCAAGTGGTGTGTTTGAGATGTCTGGAGACGTTTTCAAGACATTTCATTCAGGTCCTCCTAGTCACCGAGTTCGCTATGCTATGGCTAGTGCAAGTCAACGGATCTTATTAGCATGGCATTAAAAACACTCATACCTACTCCACAGTGCACCCGAGGCAAATCAATTGTAACGGCAGACTATCGATGTACATATTTGTGTTGATAGAATGTTTGAAATAAAACCAACCTTGCATTTTTAAGGATTTATGTCTCAGCAGCAGCAGCATCATCATACTTCCTAGTAGGCAGCAGCGGACTGATATCACCTAGCACTTATAAGTTACCGGATGCAAGAGGACGCTGGCGTCAATATCGCCGCTTCTCAATCCGTAGCATAGCTGCTTTTTTCTGTTGGAAAAAAGAAAGCCAAGTTGTCTGTACAAACTCTGGGGCTGTGCTACTAGCTTTGAAGGCTGCACACCTGAACAACTGGCTCCGTGGACTCACCTTTCTCCGCTGATCAGCTGTTAGCCCCGCCGATCTGCTGTTAGCCCCGCCGATCAGTTGTTAGCCTAGCAACGCTAACTTTCAACCTACATACTCAATACTCTGTGGGCTGTCCATCATTGCTCCGTTGGTCCTCCCTCCACCACAACCTCAGGGTTATTCACCGCCTGGCTCCTCTGTCGCTCTCCTCTGCTGCTGTGGTCTCCCCCGGCTCACGGTGATGTTGGATGGTCGCTGCTCCGCCGTTGCTGGCGGAGCTGAGAACCGGGAGTAAAGTAAAATTCCGCTGCTGCTGAGAAACTAGTCCCTCAAAAAAATGGATGATTCATGCGATGCGAGGTTAGTTTTGTTTCAAATATTATTCTATCAACACATATGTACATCGATAGTCTGCCGTTACAATTAATTTGCCTCGGGTGTACTGTGGAGTAGGTATGAGTGTTTTTAATGCCGTGCTAATAAGATCCGTTGACTTGCGCTAGCCATAGCATAGCGAACTCGGTGACTAGGAGGACCTGAATGAAATGTCTTGAAAACGTCTCCAGACATCTCAAACACACCGGTTGACTTGGAAAATAGGCCTTATGTCCAAAATTCTGAACTATCCCTTTAAAGTTTCTGTTGACCTTTTGTATCTGTGATTCAGGGTCACCATTTTAAGTGCTGTGACTCCAGGCTGACTGCAGCTGTTGTCCACTGTGAAAGAGCAACGCCTTTCATACCTTTCAAGCCAACAAAAATCAGCATGAATAAATTCATGGCAGTGGCTGATAAAGGCCTGGAAAAATACATCAATTGATGTTGCACAGATGATAATGTCACTTCAGTTGTGCCAACATTAAAATTATTTTGGTCACTGTTAGGCTACTGTCGATGAAACTTCCTCCCCTGAGCCATGCTCACATGCTAACAAATTAAACTACCATAACTGTGTGTATTGGCAACACTCAGAGGAACACCAGGCCAATTGTGTTGGGCTGCATGAGCCAATGGCTGCTCATGCATCTACATTTATAATGGTACACAGTTACTCTGATCTGCCAAGTCTCTCTCTCTCTCTCTCTCTCTTTCTTTCTTTCTTTCTTTCTTTCTTCCTCTCTCTCTCTCTATTTCACTCTCTCTTTCTGGAGGAACATCTTTCCTGGCGACTGGTGGGCAGATAATTACAAAGTAGATCAAGACTCTCTAGGGTTGTTTGTGTTTCAATTAATTATACATCCCAATAAAGCCTTCTTGCTTCCGGGGCTTAAGCTGTTTACCTGCTCATACTAACTCAAATGTACTTCCTTTTGCACAGAAATAGTGGTTGTTTTGGACATTTTGCTTCACCACACCTGAGGAGATGTTTGTATTTTAAAATTTCTACAACATACCAATCTGTCAGTTTGTCAGACTGTGTGTCAGACATACACATTGATTTTGTACAGCCTATGATGGCTGCAGTAAGATGCCAAATGGCCAGCTGTTGTATTGTCCAATTCAGGGGTCTCTTTTATAAAACTCTGCAGAAATCCTCACTAAATGTTTGCATTAGTACAAATGAGGAAATGTGTGTATGGCAAAAAATATTGTCATATATAAATCCTGGTGTACACCCAACATTGTGTGTACAACACAATTTCCTTTTATAAATCCCAAATCAACTAGGAAATGTGCGCACGTGGATCCACCTCATATCCTGCCCACTCCACACTCACATTCAATTATAAAGGGTTGATGCAAAGGTGGTTATGAAAGTGAATGCATGGAAATGAGTGTTCTTTATATATTCTTTATAGTGAATCATGGCCATAACGAGAAACAGACAAAGAAAGAAAGTAGAAAATACATATTTCCGGCACATAAAATGAGGTGTTTATGGGTGAGGTGATCTCAGCTGGGCGAGCGGCGGGGTACACCCTGGACAAGTCGGCAGTTTGACACAGGGTTCACTTATAGACACAAAAAACTATTCATGTGCACATTCACACCTTGTGGGATAGAGTGGCCTGAGGGTCTTAAATGAAGTATGAGGCAGATTCAGAAGGTTCGATTGTAGGTCCCATTGGTGGACGATTTATTTACAGTGCTTCCAGGAATTGTGCACAACAATTAAAAAAAACAAATAAAAAAAACAAAAGAAAACACACTATTAACAGAAGTAACTGAGGCTCAATAACTCACACTCATTCAAATTAATAGCACAAGCCCTGGTAGCTGCTGTGCTCATCTCCACAATATTTCACCTTAACCCCTCTAAGATGGTCGCACCCATGACATCACTGATGATGTCATCCAGTATATAAAAGACTGGGAATTGAGGGGCGGCCCCCTTTCACCTCATGGCTTCCTGCACAGGTAAGATGGTTAGCAACTTAGACAAAGAAACAGTTCTGCCTAAATAACTTAACTGCCTGAAGAAACATAAATAAAAGTAACTGAAATATCAACCAGTTTGTCTGTCATTACTGTTTTAACCAGATTTTAAAGGTAATGGACATCTCAACAAATTATAACACAAACAGACCTGGGATAGTTATGTGTATCAGCCTTATAATGTGAGACTCATGGTTAACCCAATAAACAGTGAACTGAACAACAAGGTGTAGAAATGAAATAACAAAGGGAAAAACATGTATCCACTTGACAAATGGCCTTTATGAGTCCACTTTGTCACACACCTACAGACAATTTAAAGTGAACGATTAAAATAATTTGCATGTCTTTGGACTTTTCACAGAACATATAAATGCTCTGCAATATCACAGTAAATTACCTAGATCTTCAATCGTTGAGTCCTTCATTTGTTTTTCTGGAAAAATGTCAAACACTTGCTGGTTCCAGCTTCTAAATGACAGAAATTGCATCTTTGGGTTTTGGACTGTTGGTTTGAAAAAATAATCAATTTGTAGAGGTCAATTTGGGTTCTGGGAAATTGTGATTAGCATTTTTTCATATTTGTGTGACATTTAATAGACAAGTATGTTTGAATCTTGTTCCTGAAGGCCCCCTGCCTTCCATGTTTTGATGTTTTCCTGTACAAACACACTTCAAATTCAGATTCATATTGATGGGTCATTATCAGGCTTCAGCAGAGCATGACAATGAGCTGATCATTTGAATCAGGTGTGCTGTGAGAGGGAAAAATCTTAAACATGCAGGGCAGGGGGCCCCCAGAAATGAGTGAAAAACACTGCTATAAACTTAACAATTCATTGATAAATCATGAAAATAACTGATTGGTAGTTGCAGCCCTTCATCTTAACTACATAGCGAATGACACAACAATCTGTTTACTGTCTGCTATTCTATTCCTAGAAAGGACGTAGCAGCAGGCCAGCACATGCTCCGTCCTCTCTCATGTAATCATGGCATTAGCTTTCTAATCCAAACTAATTGATTTCTCATCCCTCTCAGGAAAAAAACAAAGTCATTTGTTAATAACAAGTCAACAGACATTCACATTCACATCCAACAAGCCCCACAGGAAACGATAGAGAGGAGGGGGAGGGACAGGCATCATGGTTGAGGGTGTGTGTAGCACATCCAGTTACACACACTGTATGCTGACTTCAGTTTGTATTTTAGGAAACATGTAGTTTGAATAAGCTTGAGGAGTTAGAAATCACTAACAGACACGGAGGTGGTTTGGGGGAACAGGTGAAGCACACATGATTTGTAAAGATAAAGGGGGGGGGCTCAGGGGTAGAGCTATTGTCTTGTTATTAGAAGGTCATATGGGAGATACACTATGGGGACAGTGTGGGGACAGTTAATTGACGTATCATTCACTTCCAGTGATGATCAAATAAATAAATAAATCAAATACCAAAAAAAAAAAAAGACACTGGACACTTTTTTTAGTTGTTGTACATAATACCAGTCAAAGATAACATAAAAGAATGATAGTAAATGATTCCAGCCGACTTCTGGTCCATGATTGTTACTTTACCTGAACCAACATTTTTTTAATGACTAATAACACTTTGTCAATTTGCAAACTACCCTGTTTCGTGACATTGCTAATTTTGACTAGCACTATTGACCTGTAGGACAACGTTTGTATGGCACTGATGTGTAGAAGCTCGCTAGCTACTACTCTGACCATCTGAGCTGTGAACATTAGCCTCGGTGGAACAGCCGAAACACCGAAATTGCCACCGGTTTGAATATTAATGGGCCTTTGAATTTACAGTCACATCAAATGTATTTGCAGTGTGAATGGTAAAGAGCTTAGTATTTTTGGAGAGGATTGTAGTGTGAGGCTCTTTGCCTACTTTGACAGTAATTATTGTAGGATAGCATTCTAGGGCACTGAGCACACTTCCAGTTTCCAAGAGCAGAGTGTAGTCAGTGGAGGGACAGACAGAGAAATCTGTGTTGAGGATGGGAGCAACAATGGGGCAACAAATGAGACATCTTTTAGGAAAATCAAAGGTTTTGTTGTTGTTACTGCTGCTTTGCTACCCCAGAGCGGTGTCTACTGTCAGATGTCACTTAGACTGCAGTAGGCTTAGAGAGTAAGCATAAAAATATCTCAGACTACAAACTGATGCTTTCTAATATGTACCTTAAACTGTTTTATTGGTTTTCATATGTTCAGGAAAATGTTAGCAAGAATAGTACTTTATGAAATGTAATGTAAACAAAATGTAATGAGTATAGACATCAAAAATGTTCTATTGATCAATGTTTGAATGCCATTGTGTATAATGAACACCACACTGATTGATGTACTGATGAAATCTTTAGAGACTGTAGGCATAAAAATATCTTGGACTACAAACTGATGTGTACGAATATATGCCTTCAACTGTTTTGATGGTTATTTTTATATGTTCAGGAATCTCTGTTAGCAAGAATGGTGCAATAGACAAAATGTAATGAGTATAGAAATAGAACACCTCTTATCTATCAATGTTATAACCTTTTCTTTCTTCTCAGAGGAGACATCCATCTAAGCTGACGGCTTTCAATCAAGCAAAAAGAGTCCATCCAACCCCAAATCCACCAGCACCAAACCCAAGCAAGAAGGCAAAAATAACAGATGCAATGTCAGTAGGAGGCAAGCACCATGTGTCACAGGGAAAGGTCGACAAGCTTGTTATCAACTTAATTTGTGAGGGTCTTCATCCATTTTCTTTTGTCGATCGACCTGCTTTCAAAGAACTGCTTGTGACACTCAATTCCCACATCAAGGTCATTTCTAGACTGTAGAAGATTGAGAATGTTGTGTTATGTTGGGAGATGTCATCTGGGTGGCAGCATAGCAAAGGCCAAATGTGGTTTTCATTAGTTATTATTAATTATTATTAGTCATTATTCATTAGTTCAGAGACTTGACTTGACTTGACTGGAGTGAAGCGGGCAATATTGTTGGGCTCAGTAGGCAGCCGGACTTATAGTTTGATGAGAAACTTGCTAAGCTTGGACAAGCCTTGTGATAAGTCAAATGCTACGGGAACTGGCTCAACACTGTAACTATGTGGATAAGTTGAAGGAGATGCTGCGCGACAGGCTTGTCTGTGGCATTGCAGATGATCGCATCCAGTGGAGATTCTTGGTGGAGCCGGAGCTGACATTTGAGAAGGCGTTGAAAGTCGGGCAAGCCATCGAGGCCACAAGCAGAGACGTGCGGGACCTGCAACTGCAACCAAAAACGATGGGCAGTAATGTGAATAAAGCTGCAGCACAACTGCCAGTGCACAATATGAAGGCGTGACAGACGTGGCAAGGCAAAACGACACCACTAACATGTTATAGGTGTGGGGGTGAACATGTGGCAAGGGACTGTCGGTTTATCAATGAAAAGTGCCATGGCCATGGTAAAAAAGGCCTTTGGCAGAAGATGTGCAGATCCTCGCCTCCTACAGGCCAGCAGCAGCTTAAGGGGGGAGGGAAGCATAAGCAGTTTGTAAAAGGGATAAAAAAGCAGTCTGCACACCACAAAAGTGAATCCCCTGTGAATCTCTCTAGTGATGAAGAGGTGTTTACACTGCACAATTTAACAGAGCCAAAAATAGTAAAAACAGACCCCATTACCACTCAACTAAACCTAAATGGTAACATGGTGGAATTTGAAGTGGATACTGGCTGCAGTGTGACAATTATGTCCAAGACTGAGTATGCTAAGTTATGGTCAGCAGGGAATACACCAGAGCTGCAAGATTGTTCACTGACTCTTAAAACATATACTGGTGAGAGAGTGCCTACACTAGGTGCAGCAGAATTGTGCAGTTCAAAGGCCAAATCAAACAGCTTCCAGTGGTGGTGGTAGCAGGGGCAGGGCCAAACCTGTTGGGCAGAGCATGGATTACAGAGCTGGGAATGAACTGTGTTCTGGTAAACAAGATAGAACAGAAACAAATGACATTGCAGGAGGTGTTAAGACAGAATGAGGATGTATTCAAAGATGAACTGGGAACCTGGAGGGGCCCACCAGCAAAAATATACATAAATGAAGGCTTTGCTCCAAAGTTCTAAAAAACCCGGCCAGTCCTCTATGCTATGAGAAAGAAGGTGGAGGTAGAGTCGGAGAGACTTACCAATCCGGGGATAATCGAGCCTGTGAAATTCTGAGTGGGCTGCGCTGATTTTTCCTGTGTTGAAACCTGACAATTCAGTGCATATCTGTGGAGAGTATAAGCTCACGGTCTACTTAGTGTCAAAGTTGGAACAGTATCCAATACCAAAACTGGAGAATCTGTTCGAGAAGTTGTCTGGTGGTGAAAAAATTAGGAAACTGGACTTGAGCAATGAATATCAACAGGTGACCCTGGATGAAGCATCCAAGCCCTATGTCACTATAAACACAAGGTGTGTTCCAGATGAACCGTCTGCCATTCGGGGTTTCTTCCAGTCCAGCCATTTTTCAGCGACTAATGAAGAGTCTGGTGGCTGTATATTTGGATGACATTTCGCAGACTGGCCGAGGCGACCAAGAACATCTGGCAACGCTGAACCAGGTGCTGGCACGGCTGCAGGAAGCAGGCAGCACCCACTAATGCCACTGAACTGCGAGCGTACCTGCGTTTGCTCAGCTATTACAACAGCTTCCTGCCGAACCTGTCCACATTGTTATCCCATTTGCATGAACTGTTGAGAAAGGAGACCAAATGGAAATGGAAAACAGAACAAGAGAGGGTTTTTGAGGAATCCAAATGCCTCATGCAATCCTCTGTAGTGTGCACTAACACTTCAGAGGATTGCATGAGGCATTTGGCATTTATGACAGTCGAAAGACCTGATCTTGTCCTGTGATGCCTCGCCCTATGGAGTGGGGGTGGTGTTGTCGCATCGAATGCCAGATGGACAGGAGCAACCCATCAGCTTCATGTCGAGGACGCTGACGTCAGCTGAATCCAACGACTCACAGTTAGACAAAGAGGGTCTGGCAGTGATGTTTGGCATTCAGCGCTTCCACAAATATCTGTATGGAAGAAAGTTCATCATTTGCACTGATCACAAACCCTTGCTATCCCTATTTAACGAGATGAAGGCAGTGCCTAAAATGGCATCTCCTCGTATTCAGCGATGGGCTGTAACACTGAGAGCGTACGAATATGAGATCATCTACAAGCCTGGAAAACATCATGGCAATGCAGATGCCATGAGTCGACTCCCTTTGCAGCAACCTTCAGCTCAGAAGGAGCAGGAGGAAAGAGTGCTCATGATGGAGACTGTAACTCGGTCAATAAAGGGTCAGCAGCTGAAATGAGCAGGTGGACAAACAGAGACCCTGTATTGCCCAGGGTGACACAGTTTATCCAACATGGTTGGCCACTGCACGACTTAGACGCAGTTTTTCAACCTTATTCTGTACGAAAAAAAGAGTTAAGTGTACAGGATGGGTGTGTACTGTGGGGGTCATGTGTAGTGGTACCACCACCAGGACGAGACGCCATGTTAAAGCAACTACATCATGGTCACATACACATCACTAGGATGAAAGCTGGCACAAAGCTACTTCTGGTGGTCAAAGCTGGACGCTGACATCGAGACTGTAGTTAAAAGATGATGGATGCGCATTCAAAGTGGATGGATGCTTATCCTGTAACAACCTCCACTTCAGCCATCATGATTGAATGCCTATGAAAGAGTTTTAGCAACTAGGGGATTCAAGAGACAATTGTGTCAGATAATGGCTCATGTTTTGTGAGTGCAGAATTCAAAGAATTTCTGGTGAAAAATGGTATTGAGCACATCACCTCTGCTCCTTATCATGCTTCATCCAACGGCTGTGCCGAGCGCGCAGTCCAGACTTTCAAGTCAATGATGAAAAAGGCAGGTGAGGGCAGCATCACCACTGTGTCGAGAGTGCTGTTTAATTATTGCATCACACCGCAGTCCACCACAGGGCTGTCACCTGCGGAAATGTTGCAAGGAAGAAAGTTAAGGTCTACACTGGATATGATTCACTCTGATCGCAGAGTAAAGGTGGAGAGAAAACAAAACAGCCAAAAGAAACATCATGACAAGCAGCTTAAAGGGAGAGGATTCCAGGAAGGAGACGCTGTGGTCACGAGAAACTTCATGGTCCTAGGTGGATTTCTGGTTCCATAACAAAGATCACAGGTCCTGTCTCTTACAAGGTCATGTTAGGAGATGGCAATATTGTGTGCAGACATGTGGATCAGATGCTGGCAAGACCTGAGGAAAGGGACTGTTTTGAACCACAGGTCAAAGAACCACTGGGACTGTCTGTTTCACCCACAGCAGTAATGGGAGCGTCTGAGACATCCACTCTGGAAGGAAACAGCCATATTCCAGTAGGAAATACTCAAAACGTCTCAAAACCTGCTCTAGACAAAGCCAATCCATCAATGTCTGACATTCCACCTCCAGATGCTGCAAGGCTGTCACAACCTGTGGTAGCACCTGTGCGATGGTCAATTGTGCAAACCAAGTTATTTGAAGGACTATGCGTGTTAAATGGATTGTTAGTTTGTTGTTGGTTTTGAGCTCTCTGAAGGATCCTGTGGCCCGGTGTCCAACTCAAGTTGAAGCGTAGGAGGTTCCTGTAATCAGCCAGCTTTCTTCCACTTGAAAGGCTTTCTTCCCAAAATGGTAAGCATCATGTCGATGAAGGTTCTCAGTCATCCAGGTCATGGTAAATCTAGGTGCTAGGAGTTAGCTGGTTGTTAAGTTGTCTGGGGAGAGAACTCAGTACAGCATTGTAAGTGGCCGATAAGTAATGTCTTGGGCCACCTCATATGTTCAAAGATGGTCGTTCCAGTTTGACAAAGATGGATTCCCTTATTATATATAATATATAGAGTTATATCCCCAGACAGCTTAACAACCATTCACACCTGGGCTCACCTAGCCTTAGAAACTAAAGGCCGGTTTGACCAACGACCCACAAGTGGTCCTAGTGATTCTGAAACTCAGAGCTCACACATGTCCTTAAAAATTCTGTAAGGACACTCCTACACAGAGTTTAAAAACCTGCAACTCCCCTTCACTAACCCAGCGTGGAGACTCTAATGAATGTGTAGTATACAACAGTAATGCATGTGATAGCATACTCTAGCAAAGCATAGTAGACATAGAGATACAGTAATATAATGTGGTGCAGTGCAGATCAGCATGGTGGTAAATAACATAAATAGGGTAATTAAAAACACTGTCATTCTTTTTACTGTTGAAGTTAAGTATGACATATTGCATAGCAAAGCACTTCACAAGACCAATCATGGGGTAGTTTAGTATTAGCATTTAGTATCAGCGCAGGTTGATACCAGCACAAATGTGCAGTGTAACAGTATTGTGTGTGTATAACCCTCATCCCACCCCTACCTCAGACTGTGTACAAGCTGTGCCCTCTGGTGGTGATTCCACGAACAACAGTTAACACTCATTGTAACTGAATCTTTTATATAACACAATTAACATTACAGCACACACATTATCCATGCAGGTTTCTGTGAAACATAATGGAGCACCAAACCAAATCTATATGCTGAACGTCTTTTGTCAACATTTGACGAGGCCACAACTGTCTGTGATAATAAATAATGGACTGTGGACAACACAATTATTCCCCCTCACCTTCACGGATGGTCATAGAGAATCCCAACAGAAGCCTTAAATCAGATTAAAAAATGAACAAAGCGGAATGATGATGACTACCAATGATTATTGCTTGCTCATCTCTACGAATGTTGCTGAGTGGGGTGGGTTTTTCATTACAAAGAATGCCAGGATGTCATTTTTTTTTGTTTTTTTTTTACAAATGTTTTTATTTAATTTTTCATACATTACACAAATAGAAACAAACAAACAAGCAAATAACAGGTAAGGTGGAGGGTAGTGGCAAGGCATCTTCCTATAATGGATTTTGACAGAGCATTATAACGTGTTCTTCTTTGTGGTCTAAATATCAGCATGTTACAAAAAGGAAATAGACATACAATGAAAGATAAATGTAATAAACGTCAAATGAAATGTTGCATTTAAGGCAAGAAGGTTCCTTTGGCCTTCTCCCCTTCTAAAAATGATACAAACCTTCTCCAAATTATATCAAAGGTAGACAATTCACTCTTACTCATAAATGTGAGTTTTTCAAAGGCAAGTGAGTTTGGCAATACTTTAACAAAAATTCAGAGGATACTTTGCTTAGGGTATAGTAAAGATTTCACACCTGTGACATGATAACGAATATCCAGAACATCCAACCAGAAAGTCTGGATAAACGGGCAGTTCCATGGGCGATGAAGAAGAGTACCTTTTGTCCCACATTTAACACAAACATCTGGGATATTGGGATCAAATTTATTCAGCAAAGTTGATGTTATATATGCTCTCATTAACCTCTTAAATTGGATTCATTTAAAATTGTGTTTGGGCTTTAAGGCAGATCTTCCGCCATTTTTCCACTGATATATCACTGTTTAAGTCCTCACTCCACACCACTCTTTTATATTCTGAGGAGATTTGGGAAACACCCACAAATATTCCATAGAAACGTGAGATCAGGCCCCTCTTAGAGTGTAGGTTTACTGTTATTTCTTCCACAGAGGTGAGAAAAGGTATAGATATGGATTTCTGTGTCTTAAATATGAAACTTTTGATATGTAGATATTTAAAGAAATGTTTGGATTGGATGTCATATTTCTGTGGCAAATCTTCAAAAGACAGAGTATTTTTATCGAATAGGTCTGCAATCTTACATCAGCCCAGATTTAAAGCCCATATCGCTCTTACCTGGTGTGAAGTAACCATTTCACCAGATTGGAGAAAACTGGGATAATGATGGTGTTTCAACTCTATGTTTATGTACCTCATACAGTACCTGTATGGTGTTATTAACATAGGGATTCTGTGTATGTTTGTTAAGTTCTTTTAATTTAGTTGAGTACAAATATGAGTTGAGAGGCAGAGGAGATGTTTTATATCTCTCAGTGCTTACCCAGGATAATGGTGTTCCTAGTGCGAACCAGCAGGAGGCAGTAGAAAGTTAGACCGCCCAATAGTACCATTGAAGGTTCGGAAGTCTCAGACCTCCTCTTTCTTAGGGGAGATAAAGATAGGAGCAAAGATAAGCGAAGCCTAGCCCTTCTATTGTTCCAAATAAACTTACAAAAAATGCTTTTTATTCTTGCAAAAAAATGAGAAGGAGGACTGACAGGAATCGACTGGAATAGGTAAAGAAATATTGGGAGGACATTCATCTTGAGAATATCTACGGCCTATCATGGAAATTGGCAACCTTGACCATCTAGTAAAAGATTATTTTGTCACTGATTCCATCGTAGGACCATAATTTGCAGTTACTAGCTTATCAATTTTACGGGTAATTTTTATGTCTAGATAAGTGAAGTTATCTGAAACCACACACATGATGTCTGAATAGGTGGATTTAATCTGTCTGACCGCTTCAGGAACAGGATAGCAGATTTTGATTTATTAATTTTATATCCCAATAGATTGCCAAACGTATTAATAGTGTCAGGCAGAGTGAGTAGTGACTGTTCCAAGCGGGATAAAAACACAATAATATCATCCGCAAACAGTCCAATTTTATTCTCCATATTGTTTATATTTATACCAATAATATTTTGGTTGCTCCTAATGGCAATTGCCAATGGCTCTATTGGAAGCACAAACAAGAGTGGGGAAAGGGGGCAGCCTTGCTGCGTGCCCCTGGCAAGGTTAAATCCTTTTGATATTATGAGTTGTCACCGAAGCTACCAAGTTGTTACCAAAACGAGAAAGCACCCGATCGAAGGCTTTTTATGCATCCAGAGTCCCTTAGTCCCTTAACGAATCCATTTTGAATTTGAATTTATCAGCGAGATTGGTCGATATGACTCATATTTTGTTAGTGGTTTCCCAGGTTTCAATCATCAAATTATGAGAGCATTACGCAGGGATGGGGGAAGTTCACCTGTTTGACAGCTATCCACCAACATACCGAATAGGGGAGATATTAATTTATCTTATTCTATACACATCAATTGCAATCCCATCTGGGCCTGGGCCTTTCCTCCTTTAATTTTGTCAATTGCATCAGACAGTTCACTTTTTGTAATTGGGGATTCTAACACAGCTTTAGCTTCTGCACCAAGTGAAAGAATTTTAATTTGATCAAAAAAGTTCTGGAAAGATTCAGTGATTATATGGCTTTCCGATGAGTATAAATGAAAATAGTATGACTCAAAAATATTGTACATTTTTGGGGGGTTACTTATTTCACTTCCATTTGTATTTGTGATCTTATTGATTTTTCTCTCGTTTTACAATGTTTTAATACGCCAAGCTAAGAATTTTCCTGCCTTCTGTCCCTGTTCGTAATGAGCCTGCCTTTGTCTGATTAATCCTGCCGAGGCTTTATTTGTGGATATCATATTGTATCTTGCTTTTAAAACTGCAAGTTTTCTTTGTGCCTCACTGCTATTACAGTTTTTTACAACCGCTATGACCCGTTTGTCAGAACCTTAAACACTTTTTCAAAACTGTTAACGCACATCACACCTGAAACACACAATTCCCCAAACAGTTAATTTCATGCTCAAAATCACGCAGTGTAACTAAACACAGACACACACTTCCAAAATACAATAATACACTAACACAGTTCACCAAATCTACCAAAGCACTGACACACGTTGTCTTCCAACAGAAACATTTAGTCAGTCACAGCACATTGTCATAAAAAACACTGACAACTGATGAAATAACACAAACTGAATCACTTTGCATGTATCAAATCTACTTTTTTCCTTTTTCTTTTACAATCAACAGATTATTGTATTGATCATACATGTAAATCAATGTTTGTGATGATGTTCTTCATTTTTCTTTTGTTAGGCATGAATTTTGTTCCTTTTTTTTTTGGACAACACTCAGTACAAAAAGTGAACGACCCATATCAGAGTAGCTTTGCAGAATGTTTATGAAAGAAGACAGTAAATGACAGGATTTGCAGTAAACACTTTTCTGCAATAGCAAATGAAAATGACTTACAGCAGGGTAAAGAGGAAAGAAAATCACCATTTAGCTGTCATTCATTACTGTATTGTCAAATACAGAAAAGAAAAAGGAGCAGAAGAAATCACTGTAAAAGTGGAAGAAAAAAAAGCTAATCTGCTCGGTCGTCAGCATTGGGCCACATATTTTCATTGACATGACACCTGATGTCTTCTCTGGCCAGGCATCTTGGGAAGTATCTTTTTGCATGCCTTATTCAGCCCTGGCAGTTGTCAGCTGTGATCAATGTAATCTTCAATCCATTAGTTTTGAACATGAGGTTTTCTGTTTTGACAAACCGTGTGAAAGCAATTGAAAATTCACCAGTTAACATCTACTGTTTTGGTCTTGATTGAGCTTGTGTGTAAAAGGAGTTAAAACTAATTTTAAACGTGTAAAATGTGTGTATTTTGTGTCAAAAGAGGAAGAATTGTGTTAATTGTATAGCCCACACAGGCTGATGTTGTGGTAACTGTGTGAAGAGTTTTGAAAAAGCATTAAAAGTTTTGAACAATGGGTCATAGCGGTTGTAAAAAACTGTATTCATATTTATTTTCAATTCAAGCTCTTTTATACAACTTTCAAGCTCTAGCAAATGTAAAAATTGTTTATTGGATTTATTGTTAACCTATAATTTGGCCTGAAAATTTGGCATGAAAAAAAAAAGTATATGCACTTGTACGTTCTTATCCTTAGCACTTTAATCATAGCGCTTATGCACTTAAAGAATCCTTGATAAATGGCAGCTACAATCCTAAGATGAGGGCTTGATAATTGTTTCTATTTTTTGGTCGTGGTTTCTTTCTTGTGACAAATGTACTTATTGTAAGTTGCTTTGGACAAAAGCGTCTGCTAAATGCCCTAAATGTAAATGTAAATGCCACATATTATTATGTCACCGTGCAGTGAAGAGATTGATATAAACAGCCTATTGTCGAGTTTGCGTCATCATTATTTGGTCCATACAGATTAACCAGAATTAAATCTTGGTTCAGTTGCGAACCTTGTATAATGACGAATCTGCCTGCAGGATCTAACACAGCTTTTTGTATGTGAAGGGGAATTGATTCATGCACAAGCGAGCACCTTACGACTTGAAAAACAGAACAACCTTAAAAACATTGAAAACCTTTAAACAAATCCCAAACTACCCACTGATGAATAAACTACACAGTTATCCCTCTCTCCCAGAAAAATAACTAGGTCTGGTTATAGTCACTGATTCTTTAAGGAGCAGAGAAAACATTCTAGTATTACTACCGACTTATGCTCCGACCCTGGTAACAACATAGTAGTCAAGTAATAGCTTAACTAAATGAAATATGCACTTTAATGTTAATTAACAAGATTTTGTCTTATCAAATATATCATATTTGTTTTGAAAAGGGAGTGCAAAACAAAAGTTCCAGTTCTTAATTGTCACCTTTTAGGATACACACACCCTAGTCTAATTTCTCAGTGAGCAACAATATACTCAGTGCAGGCAATAGACCATGAATGTATACCCATCACTCTGGCGGACACATCAGATGAATCCCTCCACCTCCGCTGGAGTATGGAAAAAGTGTCAGCTGCAATGACACTGTATCTTCCGCCTCGGTCCCGTGGGGCAAACCAATAAGCCTCAGATTTGATCTACGGTGTCTGTTTTCCAGATCGTCCAGTTTCAGTGTGAGCTTGTGAACTTTTTTTATGAAGGGATGATTCCTTGCCAGCCACCAAGGAGATGTCGTTTTCAGCTTTGCTGATGTGGGTTTCAGCCATGGTCATTCTCTCAGAGAAAGCTCCAATTGCTTCTTTTATTTCTTGGTTGGATGATATGACTTCTTCTATTTGAGTAGAAAAGTCCGCTCTCAAAAAAACATATTGCTGCTTAAATGTTAGCCTCATCATACACCCGGCAGCTAGCATTAGTATCCTCATCCCCCTCCCCGTCCAGCGAGGTCACGTCTCTGTTAGCATCTGCAGTGTTGCCAACTTCTCCCGTTTTCATAGTTTTTTAAATGTTTTTCTGGCATTTTTCAAATAATAAACTAAAGTTAAGGCAATATTGGGGTAAGCGCTGACAGTTTGGTGACTCTTTGTTGAAATGGAAGTGCAAATATGGGCCCAGTAGGTCAGAGCTCTGAATCCTGTTGCGACCATGTACACTTAAGTTACAACAAATTCCCGTTTCTTGGCAGAATGACAAAATTCAACTTCCATTAAGTATGACCACTGAAAATGGCCCAAATTTTTGCAATAAATTTGAAATGGCCGACTTCCTGCTGGGTTTATCTGTGCACTTCAAGACTACCTGCCAAGTTTCTTCAACCCCAGTGAAACTCATTCCAAGGGCTACCTCATTAAAATTTCGTAGGGGGCACCATTGAGCCATTTTTCAACAAGCAATCCTGAAACCCATATCAAATACCAAGTTTTCCAACTATTGACATGTTTACCAAGTTCTGGGTAAACCAAGTTCATGTGGGATGATTAGATAAAGTATGTGTCAGTTACCTTGGAATTTGTTGCGCTGCTACACCCACGCAGCTCAACAAAAACTCACAATTTTTGGTATAATGCATCATCAATTAATTGCTAATTGCTTTTCTGATTAAATTTGAGGTGGATCTGCTCAAACCAGATACTGCAGCACATCAAAGTATGAAACATGACATTTCCTGTTGCCAGGTGGTACTATGAATATAACTGAATATTGCCATATAGATGTGTTCAGGCAGGGGCTGTTATGAAACCTGTAAAGTCTGGGGCAGATTTGAACGTGTAGTGGAGTAAAACTTCCTGTTTTGTGGTGTAACATGCAAATTTGACGACATGTGCAATGTGTCATGAGTTTTAGAGCCCATTTAGCCTCTCAAATTAACTTTACAGAAAAAAAAGAAAGAAATAAAGAGCTTGCATTTTCAACATCTACAACTATATTCAGATATTTTAAGATGATATGTGTAAATTATTGATCTGATATGAATGAAAGCCTAGTAAGAGGATGTGACCCCTGAAAAAGACCTGCTAAGGCTGACAATTATTCTATAGAGAAGACATCTCATTCTTTTGAAGTTGGAACTGCAGAAACACAGAGTGGACCTTCTTCCCACATAAATTATCAAGAGCTGTAAACAGGCATGTTTCATTTTGGCTTGTCATCAAGTTACTTACAGAGTTAATATTAATTAGTGACAGATTATATGACCTGCTGTTGGTGATATTTGCTATTTTAACCAGTGAAAGTTGAAAGTTTGTTTGTTGTAATACTGTATCTCCTTGAAATTTCTGTTGTGTTTTAAGTTGTTGGCATTTGCCTGAAACTTGCCAAGTGTTGGCACTAAGGCGAATTAGTGAGCAGGACTGATTTATGGCAACATGTTAATTACTAGTAAATGGACTTGTATTTCTACAGAGATTTTCCAGTATACTGAACTGTCAAAGTGCTTTACAACAATTGTCACAATCACCCATTCACACACACAATCACACACTGAAGGCAGAGTCTGCCATGCAAGGTGCCAACTGCTCATCAGGAGAAATTCACGGCTCGGTATCTGCTGCCAGGGCAACCCGGGAATCAAACAGGCGACCGTCCGATTGCTGGAAGACCCACTCTACCTCCTGAGCTACAGCCGCCCTCCTATAATGATACATCCATATTGCCACTGCTCAAGCCTAGTATACATTGAACGATTTTAGCCCGTTTTGACCTGATTTTTGAGCTGCATGACTCATTTTAGTTGGGCCAAATTTTAGCTTTGTCGGGTGCCATTGTACGGGTGTGCAGTGTACGGGTGGAACGAGGACCGATAATTTGCTCCAGAACGGCCATCAGACAGTCAGATGAATTTCTGACATGTCAGAAATTTTGGTCGGCCAACACAGGCTCTCGCACAGTTGAAGCAGAGCCAGTGGTCAATTCCCCCAATGTCAGTGCCTTTTTTTCTCACTGTGCTCGTGCAAAGTGGCAAACAGAGCATCTGTAAAGCGTCTGCGATGTAAAACCAAAGCTTGTCAAGCCACGATCTGAGAGCTCACACTGTACATTTAAAACCGCTAGCAAGGCAGACGTGTGTTGCCTTGATAATCTGTGCAATCCTGTGTGCCGAAACCTCCTCCATGGCTTGGAAGACATGGACAGTATGGCTTGGCCATTTTGCATAGAGAACTGGAGGTAAGCTATCTATGTACGTGTTGCTATGGTGTTATAGCAACACGTATAGATAGCTTACCTCCAGTGCACAGATTATCAAGGCAACACACGTCTGCCTTGCTAGCGTTTTTACACGTACAGTGTGAGCTCTCAGATTGTGGCTTGATGAGCTTTGGTCGCAGATGCTTTACTCGTACAGTAGGAGTTGGAATTAACAACATTTCTAAAACTGTATAGTGTATGCCCAGCCTCACTCATCTTTTTCACCACTTATTAAAGCATACAAAGGGACTTTTGTGCTCTTACTGTAAGGAAGAAAAGGCACCACAGTGTTTTCTCAGGTTTCTGAACAAATCTGGTGACAAAACAGATAAGTGTCGTTTACAGGGATACTACAGGCTTCACGAACAGCAGTTCCAAAGAAGTTAGGAAGCTGTGTAAAATGACAATGAAAAAAAAAGAATACATTGGTTTGTAAAATCCTTTCAACCTATATGAAATTGAATACAGACCAGACAAGATATTTAATGCTCAAACTGATAAATTTTGTCTTTAAAAAAAAAAAAACATACCCTGAAGTGTAATGCCAGTCTAATACCCACACTCTATTACTACAAAGACTCCTTGTTGTAACATATGCCAAACATATAGACAGACAAGTCCCCTGATACACTGTATACTGTACTTTTTTTCTACAATTAAGTGCTGTTGAGATGCCTGATCCTACCCCTTGTCTAACTCTGAGAATAAGTTCCATTACATTCATTAATTGACCTTCATTATCAGACAGGCTGCTATATGTCATTTTTATAGAAGTCAGCAGTGTTTCTGGATGTTGGCTTTCACTTTGCATTGTAGAGTCTGAACTTACATTTGTAGATGCAGTAACAAACTGTGTTTACTGAAAATCGTTCCTGAGCCCATTTAGTATGACTTTTACAAGGTCATGTGTTTATTGAGCCCTGCCCCATCCTTGCTTGTAACAACAGCCTTTTTTCAGGATGCCCATTTTATACCCAATCAAGATATATCACTATCAGGTTACCAATGAACCTGTTTACCTGTGGAATGTTCCACACAGGTGTTTTTTGATCCCCCTGTCCCAATTTGTTGGCATGCCCTCAAATTCAGGATAAGCATATCTTTTCAAAAATCAATTAAGTTGATGAGGTAAAATATTAAATATATTATACAGTATTTGTTCTGTTTTCAAATGGTTATATGTCAAAGGGGATGAGGAAATGGTCACAATCTTTATGATTATGTTCAACAATATTTGGGGAATCAGTGTTGTAAATATGGTAAAGAAATGGAAGATGAATGTGGCTTAATACTTGGTTCACAACATTGCAGAGATGTGTGATGCAATTCTCTTGCCACTAGATGGTGACTGAATACTATTTTTGTAAAACACACCTAAGGATTTGAAGAAGCACTACAGCTGAAGCCATATTCCCAAACCATCCTAGAGGGTAAATGAAGTTCCTAACTGGCTAGAGTTAGAGTAGACTCCTAAAAATTGAGCTGTCCTAACTTTGGGACTGTTTTGTCATTCACAGAGCATTTTAGCTCTTAAAGAAATCACTATGGTTGACAGTTTATGATGTGTACATTAAATAACCATCTGCAATAAATACATTAATAACACTGATTTTATTCATATCACAGGATAACCTGCTGAAATGGATCTAAAGAGTAACACTTTTCAGAGCAGAAAATTGAGGGACACATTTTAAGGAAGTAGGGAACCATCTTATACTGTCTTTATAGAATGTATCTTACCTCTCCTGCCAGTGATGTGTACATTTTCCTCCACTCTTTTCTACTAAGACGTTTTGCAGGCATGTTAGCTTGCGCTTCTCACCAGCAGTAACTGCAGAGAATAAATAACAGACAACTTAGAACAGGCAGAATGTGGACAAATGTAACAGACAGGAATCATTGGGAAATAAATGAGGGATAACAACAAGACTGTGGACTGAATTCAGACCCTGGACATCATGATGTGTCTCAGTCCACTGAAAACACATTAAACCAGGTCCTTCACACATTTTTTATTATCAATATACTGTACATATTTTGTATTGGTGTTATCTACAATACAGAACACAAGCACTGCCTTTGGAAAGACCTTGTCAGTGACCATGTTCACTTCAATAATGCACATCAAAGGACATACTTTCATTTATAACAATTCAGTCTGCTCAGCTGAACTTGTAATGTTTGCACAGTAACTTTAACTGCTCAGCCAAATGAATGTCATCAATCACTGTGGAGAGCATCAAAACTAAACAAATTACTTTTCCCACATCTAATGGCTATAGTTCTTTTGCAAGTTTTATCATCAAGCTTTTTGAGTGTTCTTTATTTATTATCTACTTTTCAAATTATTATTCTTTTGTATTCAAAAATGTAAAATATCCTCTGAGGAGAGGACCACAAATCCAGTGCCAAATACATACACCCAAGTCTTCACAAACCGAGGTACTGACTGGGGGATGAAAAGCAAAAAAATCAACATTAGTTTATTAAGTTTAAAACTTAGTTGACTTAGTTATTTTTAGTTTTCAGTCGAATTTTGATTAGGTTTAGGCAACAAAACTGCTCAGGTTGCGTACAACCACAGGCCACGTTAACTGAATATTTTCCTTCATGGACAGATTTTTTTTTAACAATGACATAAAAATCTGCAAGCTGTCGGTAATTATAACAGGTAAAGATTCTGAGAGTAATTCCACTCTGGGTGAAAGTAGTATTAGCCATGGACAAACGGCTTCAACAAATAGCATCTGCTTTGATTTAATGAAATGCAAAACCCTTTCAAGCCTCTTTATGGTCTTCAGTTAATCTGTAACGATTTCAGACATCAGAGGGACCTGTTGACACCCAGGAGGAGTTCAAGATGACATTCAAAGTCCTACAATCCACCCTGAGTATCCACACACACGCACAGTGTATTTACCGACCAGCACAGCATGCACATCCAGCTTGAACTCTACTGACCTTTAACAAGCTGAGCAGGATTCTGCTAGCCTTCATTAAAGAGCACCCCAGCAAATAAACCGAGAGCCAGCCTCTATCAAGAAAACTGTGTGAATCTGTTATTCTAATCAAACACTCTTGCATTTTTAACATCTATCAAACCCCATGTGGGCCGCTGCTGGTGACAAACCAGAATGCCACAACACCATGTGGTTTACCTCTTGATTCCACTGGGCACGTCTTTGTTATTTTTTGTAAAAAACAGATTTGGCACAAATTGTTGCTAATGAGATGTGTCGTGGCACAGCCAGTGTAGACACAAGCATTTGTCTAAAACAGCCATGATCAGCTCTGGCAACTGTATTGTGAAATCTGGAGGTTAATGACACCATCTCGAAAGTGAAAAAAGCATACAACCGCATACTCATTCCACAGTCAGGTGTGTTAAGGTGTGAAAGTAGATGGAGTTTGAACTTCTAACGTGAGAGAATTTATAAAGGCAAATGATGATTTCAACTTTATGTGAATTCAAAACCAGTGAGGCACCTCTCTGATACAAATGTGAGGTAGCAAGACCAAGTTTGGGATGGTCAGGATTTTTGGCATGATGCAGCAAGACAATGAACGATAGTGCCTGAAATACTCCTGATTTGAAAAGTCGATACTGTGTTGAGTAGTCTGCGTCAAGCCTTTGTTATATATAGTTATATATAAGTAACGGTGCATTTCATTAGGTTGCCATCACTACTCCTAAATTAGAGAAGTCAGTGAACGAGACTAAATTTAAGGTAAATAAAACTTAAAAACATTGTCTCCTCTGTGAACATGTGTGACTGAGTCATGTCAGATAGATTTTCATCAGCAATGGTGGCTTTAAAATGGTGTCTTAACCCCGAGCACAGTAAGTTTGACTGCAGGATCATTTGGCGCTTTATTCATGTGGTGTTTATGCACCACAAACAGCCAGATTACTTTACTGCATTAGACATGAGCTAACGACAGCCAGCAACAGTATACAATGAGAATGTGTCTGTTTTTAAATTCAGGTTATGGTTATCACTTTCTATTACAAATCCTAACATTTGTTCGAACGTGGTGTGTCTGTAAGTGTATCATGCCGCATGTTGAAGTTTGCCTTGTCATCCAGCAGAGGGCGCTCTAAATCTTCACTATAAGCTTGACCTATGGCCCTATCAGTAAACCAAGCTTAACTTAATGATATGTTGTTGTGCTACGAAAATGGAGAACAATAGCAGGCAAAGCTATCCTCAGCAGACAGTAACGACACCAAAAATCTGAAAGGCAGTGTGTGGAGGTATTTTAGGTTTTACACTGTAGCTGGCAAATTCACAAATCTGCGGACTCACCTGCTGAGTTACCACCTAGCTGAGGCAGAGGAGGCACCTTCGACAAACAGAGCAGCACCAGATGTACCACCTCGTTTGAATGCATATTATTCAGCACACTCGCTTTCAGCAGGAGCTTATTAAAAGGCCATCACGGACAAGATAGGAGGTAAGGCAAGGTAGAAGTGACAGGCATGTTATAAACAATATTAAATACAGCTGTTAAATTAACATTTGATTTCTGGAAGAATGAGAAGACTGATGTTAGCAGGTTGTAAAGTTAATAAATGAAGAGGGTGTTCAAACTAATTCAAACAAATTGCGTGTCATTTCAAATTCATTGGAACTTGTTTTTGTGAAAAGTGTCGGCCCTTATTCAGATCTCACTATTGGCACTCACCAGAAACTGCGATTCTCTCTCTGTGATGTTATGTTCATGAAGTAAAGTACATTTCCCATCTACCTCAAGTCAGCAGTCAACATTACAAAAACGTGACAAACAACAGAGGTCTTCTCAGCAGATTGATGCTGCAGTCAGGCTGATAAACAGGAGTGATGATTAATCCACTTTTTAATCCAAAAAGTTATAAAGTAATCTGTGAGATCTCCTCCTGTCAGTAAACAGTGCCAGATCAGCAGAATCCAATGTGACTGTTTATTCCTCAGGTCTGGCTTTACCCATGACACTCTCACCACCAGTTGGGTTGTGGCTCCTCTCCTAAAACATTGTGCAGATGTCTGTTTTGTTTTGACAGGGAGATCCCTAGTGGCAGAAATGACATATTGTACATGTAAGATGTTATATTCATAGTCTTATAACCTATCAAATTCAGAAAGAAATGGCAACGTTATTATTAGGGATGTACTATAATTGGGGGTCCAGCAGTGAAACTGCTGGACACCCATAGGGATTCTATGTTTTCTTATTATTGGGGGTCCAGCAGTGAAACTGCTGGACACCCATAGGGATTCTATGTTTTCTTATTGGGGGTCAAGCAGTGAAACTGCTGGACACCCATAGGGATTCTATGTTTTCTTATTATTATACTTCCTCTGCCATTGAAGTCTATGACAGCCCATAGAACGCATTGGTAAAAAGTGCTGAAATTTGGCTGAAAGTTTCGGAGCACTGTACTGAGCACTTACACTTATTTACAGAACTCTAAACCCAGCCATCTAGCGCCACCAACAGGTCAAAATTTGGTCGAAAATTGAACCGCTTGGTCTATAGTTATGAAATTCAGTGCACAGATTTGGGACAGTCCCATGATCACTCTCACCAATTTACAGAACTTTATACCCAACGCTCTAGCGCCACCAATTGGTGAAAGTTGGAAAAGCATTTCTGATGTAGATCTTGACTCGTGCATCTGATTTTCACAGTTGAGGTAGGGTTGTGATCCTTGGATAGCCCCGAGCTCAATGATCCATGGCCCATCACTGTCGGCCATGTTGAACCTCCACCATATTGGATTATGTCAGAAAGCTTTAAAAATCTTCACGGGTCACAAAGTTTGTTTGATTCGCTCAAAACTTGACACAGATGATCTTCAGACCAAGCCGCACAAAGGTTATTTCAAAGAATTTTCAATTTCAAGTTCATTCTCCCGTGAGAGGCAATCGAAAATGGCGGCAAAGCCGCCAAACAGGAAGTGGGCTGTTGTCTCACCGATGCTATGACTTAGCATAACCAAACTTGGTACCTGGAGTCAAGACACTGTCCCAATCACTCACACCAATTTTCAGGCCTTTGCATTGAACACTCTAGCGCCACCAATGGGTGAAATTTGGACACACATTTTCTGACGTGGACCTTGACTCGTGCATCTGATTTTCACAATTGACGAAGCGTTGTGATCCTTGGATCAATCTGAGTTCAACGATCTATGGCCCGTCACTGTCGGCCATGTTGGACGTCCGCCATATTGGATTATGTCAGAAAGCTTTAAAAATCTTCATGGGTCACAAAGTTTGTTCGATTCGCTTGAAAGTTGAAAAACATGATCTTCAGACCAAGAAGCACAAAAGTTATTTCAAAGAATTTTCAATTTCAAGTTTATTCTCCAGTGAGAGGCAATCGAAAATGGCGGCGAAGCCGCCAAACAGGAAGTGGGCTGTTGTCTCACCGATGCTATGACTTAGCATAACTAAACGTGGTACCTGGAGTCAAGACACTATCCCAATCACGCACACCAATTTTCAGGCCTTTGCATTGAACGCTCTAGCGCCACCACTAGTTCAATGTTTGACATGCATTTATGCTTGTAAATTCTTTAAAATGCGTACTGCGTACTGCGTACTGCGTACTGCTTACTGCGCAAGTCTGCGCCACATAACTTGCACAGTTTCACTGTTTGACCCCCTAATTCGGGGTCAAGCAGTAAAACTGCGCAAGTCTGCGCCGCATAACTGGCACAGTTTCACTGTTTGACCCCCTAATTCGGGGTCAAGCAGTCAAACTGCGCAAGTCTGCGCCGCATAACTTGCCCAGTTTCACTGTTTGACCCCATAATTCGGGATCAAGAAGTAAAACTGCGCAAGTCTGCGCCGCATAACTGGCACAGTTTTACTGTTTGACCCCCTAATTCGGGGTCAAGCAGTAAAACTGCGTGACACCCCATAGTGATTCTATGCATTGAACGCTCTAGCGCCACCACTAGTTCAATGTTTGACATGCATTTATGCTTGTAAATTCTTTGAAATGCATGCTGCTTACTTTGCTTACAACTCTGTGCTGCATAACGTCGCAATCACTCACATCAATTTGCGTGCCAATGCATTGAATGCTCTAGCGCCACCATCAGTTCAATATTGGACATGCGTATTTGATTTTAAGTTCATTAAAGTGCGTACAGCTTACAATGCTTACAGCTCTTTGCTGCATAACTTTCTAATCACTCACATCATTTTTGTGCCTCTGCATTGAAGGCTCTAGCGCCTCCACCAGTTCAATGTTGGACATGCATATGTTTGTAAATTCTCTAAAATGTGTACTGCTTACTTTGCTCACAAGTCTGCGCTGCATAATTTGCACAGTTGCGTCCCAGCTTGACCCCCTCATTGCTGCTTGCAGCTATATTTATTATTCATTATTCTGATAATGAAATTGTATCCAGTAATTCCCCTGGATACCATAGGTGGCACTATGTCACTTGGTTGGTTCGCTATATACCACTAACACAGGGAAGACGAAGAAGAGAAGGGGGAGGGGGAGACGAATGGTTAATGGTAAAATTGCCTGGCCGGAGGGACAGGAGAGGGACACAAAGCTGTGCGCTGTGCTGTGATTGGTTGTTACCTCATCAGTACCTTACAGTGAAACAAACTGTTCAGGCATAAGCTTACATAACATGCAACAATGCAATAACAGGGCACTGAGGATACAAATATTCAATATATATATATATATATATATATACCTTATCGCTGGATTCCAAAGCAAGCCTGTTGCTTACATTAATCACCCTTGCCCTCAATTTGACTGTTTTCTTTGCTGGCTTTGCTATTGCCCCCTCTTCTCCAGGCTTGGAGAGGAGATGTTTGGACTGCAGTAAACCCTTCAGAACAAAAGCTTCACAGAAGATGTTTCCCTGTGTAAATTACAATTTTAAAGGATATCTGTCTCTCCCTCCCCCTTTGCTTTAAGACAAAAACAACCCCTTTCCTCACAGGACCCCCCCCTCTCAGGAACCCATCTCCGGAGCTTCAAAGGGGACAGACGATGGCGCCTTCAGATAGATGTGAGATGGACCAGTGTTTGTAATTGTAAATTAGCCAAAGACACTGAGTCCATATGCTGTGGATTAACTTACACTCTCCGGGGAGAGGCCATAAAGTTAACCTTATCTGTTTTCCTCCCTTCGTGTCAAGTTGTTGTTTATGACTGTTTTTGCAGGAGTGTGACATTCCATTCATGTGTTCGTGCCTGTCTTTATTTCTCCTTGTTTCTGCATCTTCTAAAATAACCATTAGGCCAGAATTTAATCTTTTCCATTTTAACAAATCCAGGAACACCAAAAGAAATGCAAGAAGTTGATGTTTCTCACGTGTCTGTACGTTATAGTGGAGCTAAGATCTAAATTCCTGTATAAATGTGCCTGATGTTTGGTGGAGCCACAGCGCCCCCTTTTGGTAAGCCCGGGTACAGGTGAAAAAGGATCTTCTGAGTAATCATTATTAGAAAGTTTGTCTGATTGAATTAATAAATGTTTCGGACAAGTTGTTAATCAGTGTTAAGTTAGGACTAAGCATGATAAGCCATGAGTTCTACTGTGTATTCAAGTTTGTCTTCTTCTTTATTTTAATCACGTTATCTTTCTCTGTTTTTAAGTGAGTTCAACACTGTCCCGTTTTTATCATGAATATGATACATGTATTAAGCCATGGTGAAATTCTGGGAAAGGTGAAAAACAATCTTAAAACAGTAGAGAAATATATATTAATCTTTAGTTTAACTAAAGTCTTGTTTTAGACTTTAATATTATCGGAGGTGTGAACGCTAATGCCACGCCTGCTGACTCCGCCTGCCAGACTTGCGGACAAAAACAGAGAGCCCGCTCCTGCTCGCTCTCTTGTTTTAATCTCTCTTGTTTAAACTTTCGTTTCGCTTTTTATTACGTCTCTTGTTTTATCTTATTTTCGCGCAAATCTTACTCTTTGCTGCTTTTCAATTTTTACCTGTATTCGTCCTTTGCGATACAGCGATCTCCGCAAAATCAACCAAGAGTTGATTTTTGATCAGTTTATAACTTGCGGTTTTGCTTCACTTCGTTGAGTACTTTATTTTGAAACTCTAACAGAACGAAGTTAAGTGTCACCGTTCACTCAAAGAAAGTGAATTTAATCAAATTCATTGTATTGAATAGCTACGGAAGATCCGCCAGGCCAGCGTTTCATCCTCCAGTTGTTTAGTCCAGGAGTTGAATTAGTTCACAGTCAGAACTTACACCACCACTCGAAAGAAGAAAATCATCATTGCTGCAGACATTGCAGTAATTAACTGCTGCAGAAACCGTGCCAAGGTTTCCACCGAAAGACAGACTTTGCAAAGCCTATTCTGGTTCTGCCCCCAGCGCTCTCAAGCGAACACCCCGCTGGGCATTGGACCGAGAGTTCTTCAGCCGAGTACCAGTCGGGACCTCCCTCGGGCCAGCGGACCGGCTCTGCAGACCGCAGTCGGACGAAGGGTCATCCGAGGACACCAGGTCGGACTCGCTACTCTCCATCTCAAGTAGGCTAAATATCTGGCACACAGCCGGATTTACACCCATGAACACGAGTTGGTGTCTCTATAAGTCTTACTTTTGATCTTAATAGAAGTTACGCTAGGGTCTAATTAGCATTAAATTACTCTCATTAGAAAACTTTTCTACTCGTTAGATTTGAAAGCTCAAAACCCGACCCGTGATTTCACCATCCGCCTATATACACATAACCATCATAATTCTACTCACTACAGTCCCCATATTATTCGTTGTCATTATTATTGATTCACATTATTATTGCATTTTGTTCACTATGAATTAGTTAGTTAATAAACATATTTAACCGTCTATCGTTGTCTGTGGATGTTCATTTTAATGTAGAAAACTGATGAAACTGTGTAAAAGAACTACTACTTTATGATATGAGATTGAATTATTGAATTATAAAATATGAAATTGAATATGTCAATTTAAATTGATCAGAACTGTCACAAGCCAAACTTGTCCAGTTCAGATTCGAGTAATTACCTCCGGGTTATTCGAATAGATCAGACAACGGAGGTGGTGCCCCATTTACGAGTGTGTAACTTAATTCCTAGTGATTAAATGATGCGAAGCCTGCGAAGCTAGTTCAGGCAGCCAACTCAGAAAGCCGCGCCCATCATGATCAGCTGATCAATCACATGCTCCCCCTATCCTAATAGGGCGGGCTATTTAAATCCCCTCCAGATACCTGCTCGTTCTTGGCTATGCTGCTGCTGCTATGCTGCTGCTCTGCTGCTCTGCTGCTTCTTCACTGCTGCCTGGCTGCTGGCCCGCTTGCGAATCTCGCTGCTGCTGCCCATGAGGTTTGCAACCCACCTCCTCCCCAGCATCCACCTGTGGGCTCTGTCTCTATGATCCTATCGGGGGGGTCTGCTTCATTCCCTGTAATGTCTGGCTCAGATCATTCAGGGAACGATTACTGAGACAGAACCTGACGCCAAACCTGCTGCATCCATGCTCAAGGATACCTATGCTGTGCTTCAGCTTGCCCTGCTTAAGAACTATGCCGTGCTTCGGCTTACCCTGCTAAGAGAATTATGCTGTGCTTCAGCTAGCCTGCAATATAACTATGCCGTGCTTCGGCTTGCCTGCTAAAAGCACTATGCTGTGCTTCAGCTAGCCTGCTAATATAACTATGCCGTGCTTCGGCTTGCCTGCTAAAAGCACTATGCTGTGCTTCAGCTAGCCTGCAATATAACTATGCCGTGCTTCGGCTTGCCTGCTAAAAGCACTATGCTGTGCTTCAGCTAGCCTGCTAATATAACTATGCCGTGCTTCGGCTTGCCTGCTAAAAGAACTATGCTGTGGTTCAGCTAGCCTGCTAATATAACTATGCCGTGCTTCGACTTGCTGCTAAAAGAACTACGCTGTGCTTCAGCTTGCCCTGCTAAGATAACTACGCTGTGCTTCAGCTCGCCATATGCTCCATAATAAATGTGTTCCCTTTTCAGAGTTGTCTGACTGAATTACGTTTTATTTAGTAGTGTATCTCCTACATTGACACTTTTGTCCATATTTACACTCCCTCTCTCTCACTTGTCCATATTTACATTCCCTCTCTCTCACTTGTCTACATCAATCTATTTGTTGCAAGTCAGCTTCAAATTGTGTTTTAATCAGTTGATGGTCTTTATGATGCCCTGTTTATGTGTTGCTGCAGCCCCCTCAGCACCCCAAATCAAGTTGTTTTTTTCACCTGGTTGTTATGTATATAAAGCCTTGATTAGGAAACTAGGTTAATTATCAAAGATGTGCTTTTAGTAGTCTATCTTCAGATTGTAGTTTCACCACAGCAGACCCACACCAGTAACATCCGCCATCACATGACTTATTTACGTAACTTAGTGTGTAGTAGGATTCTCTCAACACAGAGTGACCTTTTCCTAAATCCTTCTCAATCCTCCTTTATCCTCTCCTTGACCTCATGATATTTTCCATCAGGATTAACGAAAACTGGTTAAGAAGTGACTATTCGACTTCAGACCTTGAAATGTCACTGTTACCTTCTTTAATTTAGTTTCTTTCAGCTTTAGTCTCATATCTAGTAGTTAAGTTCTGTATTACTGGTCCAGTCTTAGGCCTTATTTCAAACTGGCTAGAAAATGTTTCAATAAGAATAATTCTAGATAACAATAGACTGTCGACCCACGAGAAGTCAGAACGACCTAGGCATGTGCCAAGAACAGGCATACCTGTGCCTAGATCAAGCCCAGCTTTTTTTTTTTTGAGGCAGGATTTTTGAATTTAAGTTTTCTAATGCTAATGGGTAATGAAGCTTTCAAAACCAAAAAGAATGAGCCCACCCACGTATCTCTCCGTTGCCTTGAACAGGCTGTGTGATGCATAATGTACAGAAATACGTGGTCCGAATTTCCCATACAGTCCTGCGGACGTGACGTCAGATGCCGTTGAATGCACGGCCTTCACGGCTTGGATACAGGAAGAAGACAAGCACGGTGGACCCAAATGGATTCTGCTATGGCCAGAAAATGACCCACCACCACCAAGTCCACTAAAAAGTCATACTAAGAAGAAAACAAACATTTTACTAGCGGCAAGTTGCGAGTCGAAACGAAATTACGACCAAAGCCGGGCCGGCACCAAAATAAACATTGAATACGCGTTTGACTCATGGAGGCAGCTTCAACTTGAATTGGGACTGAAAACAGATTCTGACATGGCTCATTTCTTAGTAACCAGGTAAGAAAACATTACAGGTCATGTTTAAAGCTTGATTTGATCATATGAGATCACCGAGGACTCGGAGTGACCTGAAGTGCAAAGTAGCCTTAGCTGCAAACGTGTGACTTAGTCCACCGCTGTGTAACATTGAATAGTTACAAACTGCGAATTTTCCATGGTGCTTTAGTCTGAAACCGAATAGTTAGAAATATGTCCCTTTATATATGCGACCAAAAGCCCAATCTGTTATCCGGGAGTTGACGTTAGCAGCTGGCTGTAGCCACGGGCTAACGTTTTTTTTTGTGTCTGTGTAGTTACATTAGCCACTTACACACAGCAATCCCGTATCAGAGACGATATTTTTGTCACCCAATATGCCGTCTTTGCTTTCACCTGTGCCTTTCAGACTTGCCACGCTTGTGTGTCGCTATACAGAGCGAGCCGGCTTCCTTCAGCTGCTTCATATGTGGGGGATAAGGCTATCCCTTACACACAGCAGTTTGCAGTTGTAGGCTACCAACGTCCTTCTGCGGAGGCATGCGCGGAGGTCTTGCAGTAAACAGTCACGTGAACAGAGAGTAAAGAAATTAAAATGAAATGAAAGGTACCCAATTCTCATACACTGATCAGGCATAACATTATGACCACTGACAGTTGAAGTGAATAACACTGATTATCTCTTCATCATGGCACCTGTTAGTGGGTGGGATATATTAGGCAGAAAGGAGCATGTCCTCAAAGTTGATGTGTTAGAAGCAGGAAAAATGGGCAAGCATAAGGTTTTGAGCAAGTTTGACAAGGGCCAAATTGTGATGGCTAGACGACTGGGTCAGAGCATCTCCAAAACTGTAGCTCTTGTAGGGTGTTCCCGGTCTGCAGTGGTCAGTATCTGTCAAAAGTGGTCCAAGGAAGGAACAGTGGTTCATTGATGCACATGGGGAGCGAAGGCTGGCCCGTGTGGTCCGATCCAACAGACGAGCTACTGTTGCTCAAATTGCTGAAGAATTTAATGCTGGTTCTGATAGAAAGGTGTCAGAATACACAGTGCATCACAGTTCGTTGCTTATGGGGCTGCATAGCCCCAGACCAGTCAGGGTGCCCATGCTGACACCTGGCCACCGCCGAAAGCGGCAACAATGGGCACGTGAGCGTCAGTACTGGACCACGGACCAATGGAAGAAGGTGGCCTGGTCTGATGAATCACGTTTTCTTTTACATCACGTGGATGGCCGGGTGCATGTGCATCGCTTGCCTGGGGAAGACATAGCACCAGGATGCACTATGGGAAGAAGGCAAGCCGGTGGAAGCAGTGTGATGATTTGGGCAATGTTCTGCTGGGAACCTTGGGTCCTGCCATTTCCATGTGGATGTTACTTTGACACGTACCACCTACCTAAGCACTGTTGCAGACCGTACACCCTTTCATGGAAATGATATTCCTTGATGGCTGTGGCCTCTTTCAGCAGGATAATGCGCCGTGCCACAAAGCAGAAATGGTTCAGGAATGGTTTGAGGAGCACAACAACAAGTTTGATGTGTTGACTTGGCCTCCAAATTCCCCAAATCTCAATCCAATCGAGCAACTGTGGGATGTGCTGGACAAACAAGTCCGATCCATGGAGGCCCCACCTGGCAACTTACAGGACTTAAAAGATCTGCTGTTAACATCTTGGTGCCAGATACCACAGCATACCTTCAGGAGTCTAGTGGAGTCCTTGCCTCGTTGGGGCAGGGCTGTTTTGGCAGCAAAAGGGGGACCAGCACAATATTAGGCAGGTGGTCATAATGTTGTTCCTGAACGGTGTATATTGCATCATCAAAGTATGTATGTAAGTATGTACAAAGTAGGTTTTTGCACTTCAATGAAGTTGAGGGTCTTGTGAATTAAAATAGTGGTTCAAGAGGCTGAGATAAGACTTTGGGACAAGGCCTAGTTCCAAATATCAGTCAGATTCCAGAAACACTTCCCAGGAGACAGCATCTGTACATTAGACTCTACCTGTCTGATATCTTCCAAACTCCATAACACCCCTACAGTTTTCACAAAATTGTGGCCTAGACTCTAGGCTCAAGATGACCCCAACCCACACCGGATGACATCACTATGACTTTATTAGGGTAATCGTCTCATACTTGGCAAAGCTCCTCCAGAGATACAGAAGACGTTATACAATAGTTTCGACAGTCAGTAGCCTACTGTTCATCGTGAGCTGTTCTTGATGTCTTCCTAACAACATTCACAGTAACTTAGCAAAATAAGTATACTCTTTCCTGTGACTTAGATCAGGATAACACATAGACCAGGGACAAATGAACAAACTTCTTGATGGTGATGTGTTTGATGGCATCGGCGGATTTGGTCGGGGTTGACTGACTTTGGCTTATCGGCAAATAAGGTGGCATTCCCCAATGCCGGTGGCCAATGTAAAACTGCCATGTTTCATTTCATTTTTTTGGGTACATGCAATGTCCAGCCCTGCCTCCCCAGGGACTGCAGCCATATACTTGCATTTCTTTCCTGAGAAGTCTGTCAACGTACCTGTGAACATGCTCAGCAACTTTCTGTGTGCAGATATGGTTTGTTTTCAGACACAAGTATGAGGAAATGCCTGTGGAGTCAGAGTACTCAAGTACTAAAGTACTAACTTATGTCTCGGGAAAAGATAAGTAACGTGCACCTTGCAAGATCTTCCAGTGACATTTCCCGTGAGAGCACTAAGATTTTTAGTCTTTTAAGTGGAAGCTGACTCAGACCACTGTTTTAGAACAACAGAGTCTACATTATTAGAGGCTGTTAAAGAAATGCTTTGCTCTCATAGAGTCCAATCCCATTTTTTGTATTGCAGCCTCACTATCCACACTTGATGTAAATGTTAAACAACACACCAGCAGCACCTTACGCACCGCTGATGGACAGGCCTGCTGCTGGAGTTGGAAATGACACCGAGATGAGATGTACACTACACAGGGAGAAAGAGCTGATCACGCACAGATGACGTTTTTTGCATTACATCTGCCGACCTGGTTCTACTCGGTTTTACTCGGTGCAGCAGGGATTTGCATTTCCACCATAACTGGGCTACCTGCTAGAAGGTGTGTCTTAAACCAATGACGTGCTTGTCTTATCATAGTATCTTTGTTGCTTTTCTAATTGCTTTCACATGCATTTAAATAAATGTATGTTATACTAATAGAATGTATTTATTGGGATAAATCCTGAAGTTACTTTTCAAAAAGTTTGTTAAAGATTGTTTTATAAATTTGTTTGATTGACTCTGTGCCGTTGTGCAATAGTGTAATCAAGGGCTGAAAGGCTTTAAAACAGTTCAGTTATACATTTATAAAGAGGACTACTTTGTTTCCTTGACAAAAAATGGTGACTGAATAACAACAAAAACAAATAATTTAAAATAACAATTTGGCCAATTACTGATACTGATATCTTAAACATCCACATTGGTATCAGCCCAGAATTTCCATGTCTGTGCATCTCTACTGTAGACTAGCCCCATTCACACAGGAAAAGCCGCATTTACAACGCATTGGCGGTTCGCCAATTCTCCGCTGATGGTGATTCACACAGAGCGAAGCATCTCCACCTTAAAGAAGAACTGCTGTGAATTCACACAGAAAGCCAGCTGCGGTCATGATGATGACGTCGGTGTGTTTTCAAGGGTGTTTCTCCGGTGTCCCCCTGTCAATCTAAGCCCGTGGATAGTTTAGAATTAGGGATGCAAACAACTAATCGATTATCGATTAATTATCGATAAGAAATTACTCGATTAAAATAAATTACTTGCAATTAATTGCGTTTTGAACCCGTAATTCCCCGCTAGTCCATGTGAGGGCGCGCTTGACGCCAGACGTACTTGACGCACACGCGGGAACACAATCGGAGCAGGGCTCTGACGACAACAACAAGACAAACAAGAAGCGGTACACTGACAGGATGAAGAGGGCAAGACGGAGTGCAGTTTGGAGTCACTTCAAGTCGATTAATGACGACAAAGACGCCAAATGCACCATATGTGGAAGCATTTTAAGGTACAACAACTCCACAACTTCGCTGAATTACCACCTAAATATGTCACATTCAGCCATGCTACAAGCAGCGAGTGGTTCCTCTCAGCCTACAATCACCACAGCGTTGGGACGGAGAGTATGTGACTCCACGAAAGCAGAGGGCATTACCCAGCGGATATGTGACATGGTTACCACAGACATGCTGCCGATAAATGTCATTGACGGACAGGGATTTTGAGAGGTAATAAAGTACATCGAGCCAGGGTACAATATCCCCTCTAAAACAACTATAACCACCACCGTTACATGCCACTACATTGAACCGGACTGGCAGGTAATGTCAGCAGTCCTACTCACAGAGAGCATGTCAGTGAGGCATACGGCTGACAATTTAGCTGACAAGTTAAACCAGGCTGTGGAAACATGGGGTCTCACCGGGCGTGTGGTTGCTTGTGTACACGACAATGCACGGAACATCGTCTCGGCAAACAGTCCCACGCGAGTCAACTGGCACTCAGTTCCATGTTTCGCCCACACACTGCAGCTGGCCATTAACGACGGCTTCGTTAGCTACATTAACCGTGTCATTGTAGCTGCTAGCAGACTCGTACAACACTTCAATCACAGCAATCCAGCAAACAAAGCGCTCGCAGCAAAACAGTTACAAATGCAGCTGCCGTCTCATAAACTCATCCAATCCTGTAAAACCAGGTGGAATTCAGTCAGTGACATGTTTAACAGACTGACGGAGCAGCGGTGGGCCGTGTCTGCTGTACTCTCAGACCGCACAGTGACCAAACTCACAGACGCGAGGACGCGAGGACGCTGGAGCTGCGAGATGAATATTGGCAATTGATGGAGGATGTGGCGCCAGTGCTGGAAACACTGAAGTGTGCAACGACCGTCATGTCTACTGAGACTGAGGTGTCCATATCAGACACGTATCACCTTCAGCCTAATCAACGTGCATCTCAAGACAGACGAGGGAGACACCAGCAAAGTGGGGGAATTCAAATCCAGAGTGCGCACTTCACTGGGTGAAAGGATGAAGGTAAGCTAAATCCATTTATTTAATTATTGCAGATATTTTTAACTCTATGCTTTGCACATAAAGCACATTGTTTGACAATTGTAGTTTCAACTATCTTATCTAATAAATATTAATAATTAATATCAAGCAATCTATTCATGATTAATAGTGGTTAATTCATTAAATGATAAAACACTTAACTTATTAAAAACAAATGATGATTAAAAACCAAATCACATTTACATCTAATTTATTATCTTTTTCTTCACAGATTGCTTCTGATGACCTGATATCAACACCACCCATGCTAGCCACCATGCTGGATCCTAGGCACAAGCACCTGGGATTTCTGACCCCACCAAGGAGGATTGCAGCTCATGCCAAACTGCTTGAAGTGGTGGCAGAAGCAGAAGCCAAAGCCAGACATGGGAGCTCCACATCAGCAGATGCCGCTGGAGAGGTGATCGGTGCAGTGCCAGCTCCAGTCCCGGGAGCTGTGCTTCAGAGACGCAGTGCTTATGCTTTACTCATGGGTGAAAACTATAACACCAGGAGCACTGATGACGTTGAAAAAGAAGTGGATAGCTTTCTGAAGGATCCGCCACCACTCCTTGATTCCAGTCCTGCAGCATGGTGGAAAGTGAATGAAGGAAGGTTTCCAAGGCTGGCAAAACTGGCACGAAAGTACCTGGCCATACCAGGCACATCAGTCCCTGCTGAGCGTGTATTCTCAGCAGCTGGCCTAACTGTTAACAGGCTGCACACACGACTTACTCCTGACCACGTTGATATGCTGATATTCTTGAACAAAAATAGATAGGTCTATCTATGCAATGAGGAGCACTAGGGATGTTTTTGTTATGTTATGTCATATTTTTCATCAGGCAGCCTATATTTTAAGTTAAATAGAGCTACGACAATCCAGTCCTGGTCTACTAATGTTATTGTGATATTGTCACATTTCCCAGTTTAAGGGGGATTATAAATGCTGCTAATCGTCCACATGTGACACCGTATTTTTTTTTCTGAATTAATTTTATTATGCTGCTAAGAGACAGTGCACCAATTTATTTTCTTGTCAAAGTAGCCTACATAGCATTGTATTTTTCTATTCAGGAATGTATTTTTTTATGCTGCTGCTATTAATGTTTACAATGTTGCAGATGAGAGATGAGTTTAATATTCTGATATTTTCTATTCAGAATATGTTTGATATTCTACCAAAATGTTATTCCCTGCCCTCAAGTGAGCCCAGAATAAATCTTTGATTAAGGAATATGATTTGCATTTTTTCTTTATATCATAAGGAAGATAGCATTTTATGTCATGTATACAGTAGGGAAATTCAGGTTCTCAGAAAAATTGCCGCTTATCAATTAATCGATCATCAATCGATAAGATGAAGCAACTATCGATTAATGAATTACTCGATAATTTGCATCCCTATTTAGAATCATATGGATTCTGTTATGATGTGTTGTGATTGAGATCCTGACCCACCAAACATCCCGGAAAGTGACGAAATTACGGTTTTCGCTCTAAATTACATAATTAAATAATCGGCATCAGTAAACTGGACGCTGTCTGACTCGCTCACTCACAGGGAGGGAGGCTGTTTTCTGGGGGAAGTTCACAGAACTTTCAGTCAGGAGGGCTGACCATCGCAGTGATTTATTTTCATCACAAACACTTGGTGAGTTAAAGTTTGTTTTTTTTGCCGGTGACAGGCGCTGTTTTTCGGGCAGAAATGTGATGAGGAGTCGGTCAGACGCTTCTCAGCCTACAGCTGCGGTATTTTTTTTCCTCATTAGTTGCCAAAGACAGTTACAGTTACTACGTTACTTTTCTTTGGTCATGTAACGTTGCTTTGTGGGACATTTCTCTGTATTAAAGGTGCCATAGGCAAGAATGTGGCCAAAACGGTTACTACACTCAAATTCAAAATACTGCAGCGAGTCGTATCTGCCTCCCCCTCCACCCCCTCCCCTCCAGACTTGAGGTTGCCAGTGCGGTTATCATAAATCAGTGGCTCTAAGACACAATTCTTTTCTCTCAGTAAAGACCAAGATGTATTAAAATTTGTGGTAACGTTAGCTGTTGACTAGGGAAGGACATATTAGATGGAATAACGTTGTGCATGATATTTGACAGAACTGTCCTTCATTTTTGCCTCCCCTTTTATAACATTATATACGGTAGTTTATGGTGATATACATGCAAAGACCTAAAGAGGACTCGAATTTATCAAATGTAAGATTTCGTATTGTCCAGCCGTTTCTGTCAAACACACCAACAGCGGGTGGCTGGACATCAACTGGACATCAGCAGGCTGGAGACCGGATGCCCGTACCAAGACAGTGCTAATGCTGCTAGTGTTAGCTGTGCTTCTAACGTTTGTTTCTATGATCGAAATGAATAACGTTATTACTCAACAGTTCAAAGTATTCAAAATGTCCATCTCCGTCAAGCTATGATGCTAACTTAGTTAGCCAAGCGTAACTTACCTGACTAGGAGAAGAGTCGCCAATTAGGCATCCGTTCGCAAATTCCTCTCAGCCTTCAAATGTCTCCATCGTTCAAATACTTCTCCTATATAGACCCTCGCTTTGCCTCTCTTTTTATCTTGTTGTTTTTGCGATTCATAACGAGCCCTTTTGGGTTTCATTGCCTCCGCCATTGCAACTCAGTCGTAACTGGCAACCTCTGGTCGCATAGCAGCTGAGACTCTACTGACTGCACTGATTTGTAGACGGCGGTGGGTGGCGCCACATGCAAAAACATGATTTCAAAACATCAACATGATTTGCGGTCTGCAAAAGATTTTTTTAATGCGAATATTTTGGCTGTGCTGTTGTTGTTGGTGAGTTCAGTATGTTATATGAACATTATTCCCGAGTCTCTGTGACATATTAGAATGATTTTATGGCCAGTTGCTTTAGATTTCTTGCCTATTGTACCTTTAAGTTGAGAGAAGGACCTGTGTAGTTAACCGCCTGTCCAATCGACAAGCCCTCGATACATGCAGCCAGCTTATCCATTCACACTGGTTTGGTTCGCCAAATGCGCCCCCCTGCGCCCACCTCCAGAGATGGATCAGTGACGGAGTGAAATTTCACCCCTCGCCGCCTCCAAGAGATTCACACTGAGAAGGAGGCAGGGAATCGGTGCACTAAAGCCGCATCCAAAGCCAGTGTGAATAGGGCTACTTTAGACAGACTGCACTGCAATTGCATGACTTAAACGTCACCACCACTAAGCCTCTTACTACACAATTACTATAGAGGTTTTCCATAAATTGATCAATGTATAAGTTGTAAAGTCAGAGTTAGAATAGTTTGTAACTAAAGCCATCCTGTAAAGACAGACTGGTGAGTAGACTCCGCCCCTCCCTCACCCAGCATTCCACCGAAATCCTCATAAACGCCTTGGTCACCTCCCGCCTGGACTATTGCAACTCCCTCCTCACTGGTCTACCTCAGAAACTCATCCACCGTCTACAAACCATCCAGAACACTGCCGCCAGAATAATCACCCGTACCAAGTCCTCGGATCATATTACACATGTCCTCATGCAACTCCACTGGCTCCCTGTCCACCATCGTATTCACTACAAACTACTTTTACTAACATTCAAAGCTCTCCATAATCAGGCACCCCCATATCTCTCTAACATGCTTCACCCTTACATCCCACCCCGTTCACTCCGTTCCTCATCTGCCGCCCTGCTTTCTACCCCCTCCTTCTCACTGATCTCGCTTGGCGCTCGGGCTTTTAGCTGTTCTGCACCTAGACTCTGGAACTCACTCCCACTACACATACGCACTCTGGACTCCATCGACACCTTCAAATCCCACCTCAAAACACACCTTTTTAAGTTAGCCTACTCCATATAAACACTCTGTTCCCCCTACCGTTTTTATCTATTTTTTAGTCACACTGTATTTTCTTGTATGTATTTATATTATGTGTTATTGTATTTCATATTTGTTTTGTTTTGCTTTGTAAGGTGACCTTGGGTTTGAGAAAGGCGCCATCAAATAAAATTTGTTATTATCATTATTATTATTATTATTATTAGATGAGTCTCTATGATCGCTGTGATGACGTTTAATGTCCCCAACAACCTCTGTACTCTCATTTAGACATTTGTTAGCCTCTGTTTTTTAAGGCCCGTAAGCACTTAATAGTTAAATTGGGGGGCATATAATGATGTATTTTTGTCGTAGTACACAACATGTAAATTATATCTTAAGCCTGTGGTAGCCACAGACCTTATTTCAGGCATTTAACCAACAACCAATCAAAAAATCCATAAACTTTCAGACGAGGGAACAGCAAAAGTGACTACAGCGCTCTATATCTGCTCACAAACCTTGTGAGAAACTGGAACCACCTGTCAGAATTCTTACACAGAGATAAACAAAACAATCATTTTGGACCTGAAAAAACATTTTACAATTATTATTTCACAATAATAATATTTTGAAGGAAAAGAGATAGTTGCACTTACTGCACCTTGTATACACTTTGAAATAGAAATAAAACTGCATCATTAAAACTGAAAATTAAATTGAATGTGAGCTCAAAATTATGCGTGATTCCGGGGTTTTCTACCCGGAAGTAATTGTAAACATAGTGATTCGGTCTAAACTACTGTAACCAGAAATACGAGAGAGAACCGCGTGATAGACAAACTCAGTTTACTGTACTTGTAGAAAAATAGTCCATGTCATTGCTAAGAAAATGGTGACAGAAATGAAGGCAGAAATGAAATGTACATTTGTTCTAGTTTAGCTACTGCTTATTATTGTGATGATAACTGCCAACCTGACGCAGACAAGCTCTCTGATACTGCTCCACAGCGTGTGACACACTGCTGCACTTCCTGCTCGAGTGAGCCGGTACGCGGTGCACACAAGCGGCTGTACAGCTGAAGGACACCGGGGGGGGCGGGAAAGCCTCCTACCTTGGACAGTTCCAGGAGTTTGTGCAGCCTCTCCGGAGACTCGACCGACTCAACGACAGCAAATGGCAGCAGTTTAAGGTTGACAGAAGCAATGTGCGGTGCCTGCAGCTGTCACATCACCCAGTCCCACCGGCTCGGGTAGCTTCCTGCTGTATCCTCACTTTTCCGCATCTTCGTTATTTCAATTACAGGATCCTTGCTGCATGTACGGGGTTCCGCTGTAAACACGCATGCGCGGCTCAGGTCCGTCTGTGGTGGGCTGAGGTGGATGCTGCCTTCAAGTCACATCAGAAATAAGGTGAAACAGAGTAATGGTACAGCAAATGTATGAAATGTAACCATTTTAATACATCAGAATGTCTATGGTTTCAACATTTGAGAGGTGAATCAGTGTTATTAGCCTTTACAAGCATAAATATGGTGTTTGAAGAGCAACAACAACACTTGATGACTTTCAAAAAACATAGAATGGAGAAATTAAGGTAATTCTAAATAAAATCAAACTACTATAGTACTATTACATAGCCTATACATGTTTTACCTTTTTTTTTTTTTACACGTATTTGTCTGTTCTTAGTCATTACATTCAGTCACTGTTCTTAATTGTTGGTCTTTGTCAATGTTATAATCACTATCTGTAGTGGCTGCTTGTCTATATCTGTTTTAGTATTAGGTCATGTCTCTAGTGGCTGCAAGTTAGCCACGGCTCGAAGTCCTATCTGTACACTGCCTTGGTTCTATTTTACTTAGATGTAACAATGCCTACATGTATTGTCCCTGTTGAATAAACTGATAAATGAATAGAATATATGTAACACAAACATTGGGCTTCCATAGGTTTGCTCACCTGATATTTGGCACATTTTACTGATAGTTCCTTCTGACACACAATATATCTTTGAATTGAAAAGAAATCCTTAGAAAGTTGTTAAATGTACTGCTTTAGCTCCCAGGCACATGGATCTGACCTAATCTATAATATGCAACAGGTTGTCTTTTGACTTCAGAGCAAAGAATGGACCAGGGTGGTAGCATTATCCCTATCTGTGTCTGTTCCAGCAGCAGTAACAAGAGTCTTATTCACACACACACACACACACACACACACACACACACACACACACGCCGTGACTCACTGTGCATGTGGTGTCCATTTACCAGGCCAGCACTGGGAAGAAGCCTTGGCAAGCAGCTAATGTGTCAAAGCAGAGATGTTAAACCTCACACTATACCACAGGCTGTGATGGCAGCTTGTTTTATCACAACAAGTCTCACACTGAAATGTTGACAGTTAAAAATAATTAGAAGAGCACTGCGCCGTCCGGCAAGGCCACTCTTCTATAATATGCAAATCTGCGAACAATATGTTCAGAAATATTTCCAAATGTATTTGTATTTGTAGCTGAATCGTCATGTTCTCAGCTGTGTATTTATTATGTACTTCTCAACTGGAACTATTCCACATACTGAACATACATTTGAAACACTTGAATGAACAGTACATACAAATAAATACAAAACGCTTAGACTGAAATAACTGATAACAGTTCTAATGAAACCACTAAGTATTCACAATAAAATAAGTGTTTGCATTGTACAGTTAGTATGATAAATGTGTTGACGTTTCCGTGTCCACACCTTAATTTGAGGAAAAAGCAGTGTTACAATTGTGGTGATGTTACAACTGTAGCGGCTCTCACTGTCTCTGAGTGTTCCATAACCACTGCTTTATGTATGAAGTTTGACCAGCTAAGCTACATATGTAGGCTATCCCAGAGGAGTACTGGTCCCTGTGAATGTGGACTGCAACATGGAGTCATCATGTTTCTACAGTTGGCTAATATGCTTCATCACTACTGAACTTTGCCGCTATCTACTGGATTTGAGGCTTTATGGCATTTATTTGGCCAATGCCAAATGCCCAACTCGCAATGTTAACTAATGTGAAAATAATTTGTGATTCAGATCTGCTAACAAAATGAATGGGTACTTCCTCAACCCAAGTTTCATGAAAATCAGGTCAGTAGTTTTTTAGTAATCTTGCCGACAAACAGACAAATAAACTAACTGAATATAGACTGCTTGGCTGAGGTAATTAGCATACTGACATATGGCTTTTGAACTGCTAGCTTTATTTTGACATTACGTATTCAGGCATTTAACCAACAACCAATCAAAAAATCCACAGACTTTGAGACGAGGGAACAGCAAAAGTGACTACAGCGCTCTATATCTGCTCACAAACCTTGTGAGAAACTGGAACCACCTGTCAGAATTCTTACACAGAGATAAACAAAACAATCATTTTGGACCTGAAAAAGCATTTTACAATTATTATTTCACAATAATAATATTTTGAAGGAAAAGAGATAGTTGCACTTACTGCACCTTGTATACACTTTGAAATAGCGTCATTAAAACTGCATCATTAAAACTGAAAATTAAATTGAATGTGAGCTCAAAATTATGCGTGATTCCGGGGTTTTCTACCCGGAAGTAATTGTAAACATAGTGATTCGGTCTAAACTACTGTAACCAGAAATACGAGAGAGAACCGCGTGATAGACAAACTCAGTTTACTGTACTTGTAGAAAAATAGTCCATGTCATTGCTAAGAAAATGGTGACAGAAATGAAGGCAGAAATGAAATGTACATTTGTTCTAGTTTAGCTACTGCTTATTATTGTGATGATAACTGCCAACCTGACGCAGACAAGCTCTCTGATATTGCAGGTAAAGCGCTTCATCCTACAAGGGGTATTTAAGTTCCTTTAGTCTGCCGTAGTGCGTAGATAAGTTGGTTATTGAAAAGCTGTGTAAACAAACAAAAAGTCCCCGTTCATGAAATATTTAGACAGCATCCTTCTACAGTCTTCACACCAGAGTTGTGTCAAAACTACCACAGACACACGACACTGAGCTAGCTAGATAACCATGGTTACCATGGTGGGGTGTCATGGTCCAGCAATGGGTTGCACCAGCTATGCGTACGTTAAAACGTAGCTTAGTTTGAAGGTAATTTCTAATTTAAGGATTGAGTTTATACTGACATTGTAAGGGTTGCACCAGCTGAAATAGTTTCACTGCAGCATAAGTTACAACTGAAGGAGGAGCAAATTTTGTGTCTAAATTTGACATTAGACACTAACGTTATAGTGTTGGCAAGCAAATATATTTGATTAGATGACTTTCTACAGCTAGATACTAATTAGTTTAATTTTTTTGAATTAACAGTTTGCAAGCGTAGCCTCATTATGTGCTTGTTATATTGTTAGATCTTCATCTGCCAATAACAGGGCTGTTGTAGCTGAGGGTTTCACCTATCGATGACACTTTTGTTATCTTAAACTAGCTGTAGATTAAGGTTGGAGGCCATAGTTGTCACCTGATCATTATGCTTGTAGATTAATAACAGAGAACAGAATGTTGTTGTTTTTTCCAGCTGTCAGCTCTGTCACTGATTGGACACAGGAAGTGAAAACATCATTTTCTGTGACAACATTTTGGTTAGTTTGGACAGAGTGGTTAAAATGTTCCTCACATCTCATTGGTGCAACCGAACAACGACACAGTTAAAGTATTCAGTTTCAACTCATCAGTCAGTGTGGACTATGAACTCAGAAGACTCTACTTGTGTGTCATCTTTTGTTTTGCACTTCCTGTCTTCACCTGTGTTTGATTGGTTAGTCCCTGTGTATTTAGTCAGTGTGTTTCCCCATTTCAGTTGTCAGGTCGTCAACATTTGTTCCACAGTCCTGTGTTTTCTCCTCATGTCTCATCAGTGCTCCTGCTTTTGTTCCCTGTTCCTTTTTCTGTTTGCTGTCAATCAAGGTTTTGTGTTTCTCCTTGTGTTGTTTTTGATTTTGCCCCAGACTACTTCTTCTGTTTTTATTGCCTTTTTGTTCTTTGGATTTCACCTTTATTTATAGAGCCTTGCCTTTTGGTTTTTCAACCTGGCTTGGTGTCTTGCATTTGGGTCCTTTCTGGTCTCTGAAACATTTAAGGTATGCTTAAGCAAAAGTTAACCTAATGTATGGTAGAGGATTCTAAACCCATCCTTTTATAAACATTTTGTAGCAAAGCATTTGCAAGTGCTAATAGCAGGTGCTATTCACCGGCTATTTAAACATCTCAGCAACGGCTGCACAGGTTAGCTGAGAAGAATGGGAAACTCGTGATTTAATAAGATAAAGGAAACAGGAAACATGCATTCACTTCACATGATACACAGATGGGTAGCCAGGTCCTGGTCGATACATGTACAGTATACTGTGGGTGTTTGCAGCACACTGTTTTGAAACCAGCATGAGTAGAATTAGTTGGAACTGAGTAGCAGAATCAAAATCAAAATTTCCTAATGATTCCTTTGAAGTCAGAATTTGGTAACCACCTTCAATACCAAACATGGTGAGATCCGAACACTGACCATGCCTCCACATGATGGAGGTAACATCGTGCCACGTTCTCTCTAGAAAGCTTTTTCAGTCTACAAGTGCCCTCGTAAATATTCAATGGTGTTGAGGTCAGGTGACTGTGGAGGAAAGTCCATCGCAGTCATTGACAGTATATTTTCAAAGTAGTATGTGTTCCATTCATTCCATCACAGAAGAAAAATGAAATGAAATCATATGTATTATCAGATGTATTATTATTATTATTATTATTATTATTATTATTATTATTATTATTGACCTTCTAAGATTGTACCGGTTTATTATTATTTTTATTCGTTGTCTGCCGCTTGAGCTGAAATTCCTGTGAGCTGGAATGAGCCAGAAACTTAAAACTAGGCCCAAAGATTGGAAATGATGTGCATCAACTTTTATTAAAATATGAGCCCAGTCGGCCAGATGGTGGCGCTGTAATTGAGGCTTGAAAATGTGTTTTTCAGAAGGCCACGCCCCTCACACCGTAAGTCTGATTGACTTTAAATTTGACACACAGGTTCAGCTCAATGTGCTCTACAAAAAAGCCTCTTGGACCATTAAGCTCCGCCTACTTAGATTTTTTGCTAATTTGCATAATGTGAAAAACAGTGAAATAAACTTTTACAACATTGACTCTATCAACACCAAATTTGGTACACAGCCTCGGGGGATGAAATGACAAATTTCTATTTCAATTGAGCCAGATCGGTCGAAAAACATGGCCCTCCCTTGCCCTATCATCACCAAACTTGGTGGGTAGGTTCACAGTGGGACTCGGAAGCTGCCTACCAAAGCATTTTGAGCTCAACCTATAGGGGGCGCTATAAATGCTACACATGCGTATCTCAAAGAGCATTGGATGGAATTTCACCAAATTTGGTATGCATGCTCTAGGAGTGACTATTAATGAATATCTAGAGTGCCATGTTGATACGTTAAAGTGGGCGTGGCCTATTCGTCATTATTGATTTTTGACTAGCTGGAAGGACCTAGGGACATGAAACTTGGTACATTCACTATAAAAGACATCAAAATGCTGCTCAAAAAATTTGAACCCAATCGGCCAAATGGGGGCGCTATAACGTGGAGCGTTAACTTCAAAAGGCTCTCCCCGCCGCACCACAAGTGCTATTGACTTGAAATCTTATACACACGTCCTCCTGATAGTCCTCTACAAAAAAAGCCTCTTGTACCACAAACGCCGCTGCTACAGATGTTTTGCTAATTTGCATAATGTTAAAAACAATAAAATTAATAAACTTTTGAAATATTTGTGCTCATTTGTGATCAATGCCAAACTTGGTATGAGGCATCGGGGGACCGAGACAGTCATTTCTATTATCAATGAGCGTGATCGGACGAAAAACATGGCCGCCGTCAAGCAAAATGTCCTCGCAAAGGGCGGGCTTAGCAAATATCGCTCCAAAACGTTAACCGTTTTTCCAATTGTCACGAAACTCGGCGGATATCTTCGGAAAGGGACTATGAACGAGCCCACCGAAACATTTTGAGCTCGGCCCATAGGGGGCGCCATAAGTGTCATAAACGTGTAACCGATCGCCCGGTTTTGAGAAACCTGGGGCTTGTTATGGGTGTGTATTGCATGGGGCCTTCGTGGACCGAACAGGTGATGTCGTTGGCTGCGGCGGGCGAGTGGGTAATGCCTTTGGCATTGTGGGTGAGGGCCAGGGTGGCCGGTTTGGGTCGGAACAGGTGAGAACCCGTGCATTGCCGCTTGCGGCTACATTCATTATCATCATTATTATTATTATTATTATTATTATTATTATTATTATTATTATTATTATTATGTGCGTCAGCTGGGACCTTTTATTAATCTCTGTGCGCAGCAATCTCACAAATACCAGCTGCCTGGTATATACATCAGATCACGTGTGTTTCCCAACATGCACGCGCCAAAATATGCTGACATGATGTAGACCTACTGCGAAAACTATTATTGTCTTAAATGTGTGGAAGTGACAGTCTCCCGGCTGTCATTCTGATCCATCGTCGGTGTCAGCAGTCAAACCTGTGCGCTGTCGTCTCCCCTGGTCCCCAGTGCGCATGCGCTCCCTCTCCCCCTCCTTCTTCCCTTGATCGCTGAGGCTCCGTTCTCTACCAGACCGCTCATCGGATGACATGCACAGAACCAAGTCCGGGGCTTCTCACAGGCAGAGATAAAGGGCCGCGCAGGTGTGGGCACCGGGAGCTTGGACCGGATAAGACCGCCTGTTGTCACGAGCATCCCGCTACACGTCGCGCCATGGAGAGCTTCTGATCACGACAGGACGCCTGCTGGAGAGCTCAGTCATTCTTTCGTCGTCACATCTTGGAATTTGATTAGATATCTGGAGGCCTGACCATGTCTGCGCGAGAGAAGGGGATCCTGACCAAAGACAGTGTCAGCCTGCTGCCCTGTTTCTATTTTGTGGAGGTGGGTCGATGCTGCATGCTCTGTGTCTAACAATCCCACAGCACAGTGAGGATGGAGTCTAGTCTGCTCCTATCACCAGAGGTCCATTTCTGAGAAGATGGGCTTCCTATGACGACCGGCTGAATGTGACTGATACTGTGTCAGTATGTAGGGCAAAAGAATCATGTCCACGTTAGACCGCAGAACAATGTTTTCCGCAGATGAAACGTGTATATTAAAGTGCGTCGAGGTAAATCTCCTCCAATAGAAGGCTGTATAAACGATATATAATATTATTTCTCTGTACCTGCATGTAGCCACCTGTACTCATCATGAAGATAAGTTGCTGGATTTACACTATTATAAAGAAATGCACTGCTGCTTTTAGTATTTCCTCGTTGTTTCCGTCTATGACACATGTCCTACAGTTTGACAGCACAGTAAAGTAGTGGTAGACTGTTTGTATTCACATGGGCAGAGGTCTCTTGTCTGAAACATGAACACAGTGAAGTAAATGCACATGCACACACTCTTTTTTTCTGTTTGATTCTGGATTTGGTTGACTTGTCCTACAGATCCAGCAGAAGACCTTGCAACCACAGATTCAAACACAAATAATCTGATGGTTTATATCATATTTACAATGCAGTGGACATGCTGGAAATAGCTGCAGCATCCAAACTGATTTTTCACACAGGCTTAGTAGATTAACACAGGCAAGGCACAAGGAACACATGGTGAGGACCTCTCCCCAAACACAATGTCAGACTTCAGTCTGAGTTGCCAGGATAAAATGTTAACATTTAATAAGTGAAACCACAGATACGTTCAAATGTGTATGTGTCATAAGCTACGCACCACATCGAGACATGTCGATGTGGTACGTACACAAGACACGTCAATACAACATGAACAGTATACATGCAGGGCCATAGCCAGGGTTTACAAATTAGTGAAGTTTTTTCTATTTTTATTTTTTGTAAATAGAGGCTGTTGTTTTATGGAGCTGCTCTCTGTTCATTCCTGTTAAGACTCTGTTGTCTTTCTGGAGTGAAAGAAAAAATCCATAGTAGAGTTTTCCTCATCTCTGCTACACATTCAGTCTCTCCTGCACACTTAACTGTCCTATTGAGAGCTGTCAGTTTAATATGAGACAGTAGAGTAGGCAGAAACTGTACCCAAGTACTGTTGCTTTACAAAAACAAATAGGCGTGCTCAAGTAGAAATAAAGGTAGTGATCAAAATAGGTACTTCAAGTAGAGTACAAAAGCACTAAAAATGAGTCATGAGTAATTTCTGTCTTTTATTTGATGTGGATCTGACTGATCTGATTATTTCAACCACAGATGGTCTTCTATGGGTAAAGGTAATGAGGTAAATAGACGTCTGTATTTATTTGTGATGAAATGACAAATCACCATCTCCTGATTACCTCAAATGCCACATATACACCAGGACAGTGTTCCCACTATGTATCTCTCAAGTGTGAACATAATATTACATTATTATTCAACTATATTAGTTTAAAATGATATTGTTTGCTTGTTATCTCCTATATTATATTATGATCCGGAAAATACATTAGCAAATTGTGTGATCATAGATTGTGTCTGTTATGCCAAAAAAAATAAATATAAAGAGTGTCAAAATGTTACCATGATCCTTAAATTGTGATGGATCCAGTACAGATGAAACCACATCTGGCCTGTCCAATCACATGAGGACAGTAAGAGTAGAGATGTGTCCACATCAGTCTGTTATCTCTCTGAAAATGTCTCTGATCAGACGACTCATCTGACTTCATGTCTTCACTTTTACCTGAAGACCCTCTGTGGTTGAAACATGACACCAGAAGATTATCTCTGTTTCATGAGCATAATTTGGTCTCTGCTGTGGTAGAATAACAGAATGCCAGTAGACCTGGAACCAGCTGACCAACTCTTAATGTATTGTGTATGAATTTATGAAATAATAGATGGATAAAGGTAGAGCTGCCACACAGACACTTAAAGGACTGACCAGACGCTTCAACCCCTGATTATACAGTTATATAGCACACATTTTTGAAATTTTAATATTAATGAATTCATTACCGAGGTCTGGACCTCCATGACCTCGTAGCTGGCTACTGCCATGGCTTCATGTTCATAACGTAACTTTTGTGTTGGGAGAAAGAGGGTGAGACCACTGTTCAAATCTGTGTTTTATCATTTGTAAATGTGACACCACTGGAAATTTTGGAGACTTGGAGACAATGTCCAGCTGTGTTTGTGGCGACCAAAACAGATATTTTAAGACAAAACATGATCTTTTCCTAACCAAAAACCAGTGTTTTTTGTCCCTTAACTTAACCACACCATGACCACAGCATTGTCACAACATAAAAATGAAAATTGAACCTAAAGAAAGTAAGAAAGTAATTTCCAACAACATTCATTCAGACATCGGGTTTCAGACTTAAACTGTCACATGATGCCAAATATGAGTCAGTGACGGGGTAGTGCAACCATGATGGACATGGATTCCTTTGTAGCAACAGTGTCTTCAGAGATTTCTGACATTGTATTTTGGTTTATATCATGTTGAAAGGCTCATTGTAAAATTATTGAGATGGACTGATGATTTCAAGCATTAATTACAGATTGCATGCAGCTTGTGGTGACTGTCACTTGTCCTGCTGTCCCTGCTGTGCACTTTATGCATGCCCCAGTTCACCACTGGCCTGTGGCTCTCCAATCAAACCGCCATCATATATTATGGAGTAGCCTCTAATACTGGATGATGGATGCTGTTGGGATGACTGCATCATTCCCATGGTTTTCTCTGGTAGCGGTGACTTGTACAGGGGATTCCCTTGACTTTGTTTTGTTTTCAGAATCCTTCATTTACATTTCAATGCACTCGCACTACAATTAGGGTGAACAAAAAACATCAGCCTGGAGCTTTTCAAATTGCCAGAGCTGCTGCTCACTGAAGGATTTCTTGCCCTCACTGCTTTTTATAAACAGCAGGAAACATTTAAACTAGGTCAGTTCTGAAAGTTAATTCTACTCAGTGAACTACAGCACTTGTGTGTATAATTAGGCCTGCTCAGGCTCATTCCCCTTAGTGTGTGTGCATGCGTGTGTGTATGTGTGTGGCTGGTTTTCAGTGAGCTGAGGTGGTGGCCCGTTCAGCTCAGTCCCATCCTGCTCTCCTGTCAGCTATGGCCACCATGTTACCATGCACAAGTTAAATATTATCACAGTTGATAATAAATCAAGGTATGAGAATTAATCACATCAATAACAACATTTTCTCAGTTAGTACACCCTCTTTTGCCCTTCCAAAAGTCATAGTTGCCAGAGCTTTATCTCATCCATATCACATATTCTTTACAATCATTTTTAACATATCCTCGGATGGTGTGCTCTGAACTGCAGCCATGATTGGAAGCTGAAAAAGTTATATGTAGTTACATACTGTATGCTATGATGGTTGTACTTTTCTTTTCTTTTTTGTTTGTCATTCAAATTTTTATTAATTTTCTTTCAATTAGATATTCATCACATAGACAAAAAATCTGTTTATGAGTTGTGAGGAGTACGACTGGCCTGTGAAAACCCCCATGGCTCTGATGATGTCATAGTGATGTAGTCTGGGTTAACTCAGCTGATCACTTGGAGACTACTACTACTACATGTGTAATCGAAAGCCTTGTCTTCGTTATAAACAGGAAGTGAAGGTTAAGATATGGTGTCTTTTGCTGCGCTGAGTTTGAGCACTACGGTTTTTTAATACCAATCTCTTGTGAGTTTCTCAGCTTTGGCATCGCTGGCCAGAAGTCTTGTCACAAGAGGTGGCAAATTAAAACTGAAGGGTGCAATCCTTTCCTCAGTCCCTCCTCCTCTACTGAGCCAGAAATAGAAACAAAGCTAGGCCCAAAATCGTCCTGTAATTAAAGTCAACTTTAATTTCTTGACTTTTTGACATCATGGACACAACATAAAAAAAAAAGAAACAAACCAAAAAGATCTATTTTATTTGGTCGAGTGTTGAGGATGAGTTCAGGAGTCTCACAGCCTGGAGAATGAAGCTGCTCTGTAGTCTGGTGGTAAGGCAGCAGATACTTCTGTATCTTATGCCAGAAGGCAGCAGAGGGAACAGACTGCGGCAGGGATAGGTGTTGTCTTTCCTCTGGGCTCTGTGCAGACATCTCACTTCAGCTGTGTCACTGATGCTCTGTAGATGGATGGCAATCACAAACTTTACTATCAAAAATGAGTGTAGTGAAACATAAATATATGATATAAAATATATTCAAATTTGTGATCTGGGGCCAAACACTTCTACCCAGAAATTGCATGCTAGTATATCCAGACAAAAGTATCAAACCAACTGTTAATGGGCACCAGGAAATAGGAAATGACATCCACTCTGTTAAAAAAAAGTTCTCTGTGTGACATTTGTCACATTTTAAATGCTTCCTATGCTATTATTATTATTATTATTATTATTATTATTATTATTATTATTATTATTATTATTACGTCCTTGTATGACCTTGTGTATGTAACATAAGCACCTGTAATATTATTGTAATACTGTTACTGGTTATGTTTGACTGAAATTCCATATGTGGTGGTGAGGAGCAGCTGCAGATATGATCTGTGTGTTCCCTGTAACAAGCCTGCTGCTCTACTTTCATTTGGACTGCGTGGGGAAGTGCAGTGGCTGCACTGCCAGGCCTCCGGCTGCTTTTCCTCCAAAGTGGAACAAATGGATGCATGAGGAGGGCTGAACAACTGTTATCTAAAACTGGGGGAAACAAAAAATGAAATGACATGTAGAATTATAGGGAGGGACATGGCCATTAGCCTAGAAAAAGGATGAAGAGTACAGTTTACCTGCAGAGAAGGCTGGAGCCTTCAAAGGCATTCTCTATGAGACCTCCCCACATCCTCACCTAAGAAGTCCTTACTCACTGAGCTCTTGTGTTGGTGGTAGTATGACTTCTTTTCTGACAGAAAACATGGTCTCGTCACATTAGGTCATGTTGGTTGTGCTGCAACTTGTCAAAGCCGCATTTCAGACTAGATGTTGAACCTCGATACACCAAAGCTTTAGTCTGACGACCTGCATGTTGTAAAAGGTGATCTGGGCAGAAGTGCACACAGACTGGGACCAGAAGTGTTTCCAACAACTCTCCCCCTGTCTCTCTCTCTCTCCCTCTCCGTCTCTCTCTCTCTCTCTCTCTCTGTCTCTCTCTCTCCCCCTGTCGCTCCCCCCCCTCTCTCTCCATGTCTCTCTCTCTCTCCCTCTCTCTCTCACTCCTCTCTCTCCCCTATCTCTCTCTATCTCTCCCTGTCTCTCTCTCTCTCCCCTGTCTCTCTCTCTCCCCTATCTCTCTCTATCTCTCCCTGTCTTTCTCTCTCCCCCTATCTCTCTCTATCTCTCCGTCTCTCTCTCCCCTGTCTCTCTCTCTCTCTCCCATCTCTCTCTATCTCTCCCTGTCTCTCTCTGTCCCCCTATCTCTCTCTATCTCTCCCTGTCTCTCTCTCTCTCTCCCCTGTCTCTCTCTCCCTGTGTCTCTCTCTCCCCCCCCCTATTTCTCTATTTCAAACAAGGGTCATCATAATTGTCCAAATCCACAATATGATTTCGCTTTTGATTTTAGTGTCAACATTGTATTTGATTTTTCATTAACATGTAAACATTCTCTTTCTCAGCACCATGCTGTTTGTCAGAGTATTGAGCCTTTTGTAAAGATCGACAGCTTTGTTAACATTCATTTACATGTTCAAATTCTTCTTTAAAAAGAATAGCATGTCAAAAGTCCTGTTTCTTATGAGCAAGATGACACTCCTTGGTTCACGTCGTGTGCGTTGCAATGGTAATCCATGCAAAGCTTGGTTGTGTCCCACTCTCCTGAAGCAGGGAACATATAAAAGAAGGAAGGGAGATGACATTCTTGGTGCCAGTTCTATAGTAATCTATGGGAGATGTACAGTATGAACAAGCAGACAACATACTGTAGTGTTTGAATGGCTTAACAAAATGAAAGAGCACACTTCAGACAAGGTTCAGGTTCATGACTGATTTTTACAAATGGCTGCCTTAGTTTATTTGCTGGTGGTCTCCAAATAGCATCCCAACATGGTTAAAGGCATACTTTACAGGACACTAATCAAGTCAAATTCAAATGTTCATCAAGGTTCATAAAAAAAAAAATGTTTAAATTCCTTATTTTATAGCTTCCTTGTCCTGAAGAGGGCCACAATCATATTTACTGTTGTAAATTTGTTGCCAGTGTCATTTATTGATTATGATGTTTTTGAAAACAACTGTTATCCAAAGTACTGACCCATAAGTACAAAGGAACAGTGCAAAGTGACATTACTGTTGTACACCAATGTTTGCTGTCCGTTTCACCACAAACCTCACAGATTTCCCTGATAGAGAATGGATCATGGATCACAAGTTATTCCAGGGGAACATTAAGATATCAAGTCTTGATTTGCAACTACTGACATCAAATGTTTCTGAATTTTCAATCACCCCTATTGTCTGGAAATGTTCTGAAAAAAACTATTTCTTTTTGTGATTCTGTGATTTCCTGTTCTACTTTGAAGTTTCTGCCCTCATGTGTCATGGTTTGCTTTTCATTTCCTCCTTGTGTGTGATTTCCCACTCTTTGTCTGTGTCCACCTATGTCCTGTTTGTGAATCAGTTCTTGTGTGTATCGTCCCTGATGTCTTTGTCAGTTCGTCATGTGTGATTCAACTGTTGTGTTCACCTGAGCCGTGTCCCATGTCTTCTAGTGCCTCCCCTTGTCTCATTGTAGTTTGTTCCCGGTTCTTTGTTCCTCGTGTTTTTACTGGTTTGTACTCTGCCATGGTTTGTCCTTTTTTAGCTTTTGTGTTGCTGCTTTGTTTTTTGGTGTTTTCACTTTGGATTCTATGGTTGTTGGATTTTTTCAGTTTATCATTAAAAGCTAATTTTTTGGTTTGTAATCCTGCCTGCCTCCTGGGTGTTTTTGGATTTGGGTCCTTAATATTTTTGCCTGAAACTTATCAACAATTTAATAAGCTAATAGGAGTATTTCAAGGCAGATAAACAACCAATTTTAGTCTAGGACTGTGAACCTTTTGGAGTTTGGTGAGGCATGGAGTGAGTGATCCCTCTCTTCTTAGTGTGGAGATTAGTTCTGTATGTGTCTGACATGGCTCTCCAGGTCCCTCATTAATCAACAGTGTGCATGCACAGATATTTGCATAATAGGTGCTTACAATCATTCCAGGTGTTCCAGGTGAAATATAACAGGCTGAAATTGCATTTGGGCCACTGTCCACACAGCGTTTTGCTGGTGCTGTGCTCGAGGGCACTGGGTTGAAGTGCTTGTATGCTGAGAGAAAAACGCTGCATGTTGGTTGTGATTGACAGCCGCTAACGCTGTGGTCACAGAGGGCTGACCACACAGCTACTGACAAACTTACAACATTTAGAAACACTCTCTAGCAACATTTAGTGTACAGACAATCTGCTCCGATAAAGCTTCCCGTCTGATAAAGCTCAGCACACACAACCAGAACAAGCTTCTCCTCCACTTTTTAGATTACCATGGCAACGGGTGACAAGTTCAGACTGATCTGATATATTGGTTGCCTGCAAAAAAGCAGTGGTGTAGCCACCAGCACCTTTCTGAAAAGTTGAGAGATTTTCAAGTCAAAGCTCTTGAAGCAGCAGCACAAGAACAGCGGAGAGCTGGAAGCAGGCGGCTGCATGCTGCAGATGGCGCTCTCTCTACCCATTAGAAACAATTGAGAAAAAGACACTGGCACTCTGGGGAAAAAAAAGAAATGCGTGGAAACAGGCCCTTCCTGGAAGATTCCGTAAACAATGAGCTGAAAGGCAGTGTGTATTTAGAGAGCGTGCTGATCTGCTGGGAGAGAGCACAGAGTAGCATCAGAGCAGGAATTAAGAATGTTTCCTCACCAGTGTTGATAATGACGGCCCTGAATCACATCTCAAAGTGAAAACCTGCAAGATGCAGCTCAGTTTTTGCAATGCTTTTCATTTTCAGCTTCAATTCTAAACTTTCAGTCTCATAGTATTATCAGGCCTCGAAAACCCATATCAGATGACCCCAGGGCTGGCAGACAAGCCGAGGGGAAAGCGGAAGGATATTGCCAGAGATCTAGTCAGCATGAAAGAGGCTGATAGTGAGATAGAACAGTACAATATGTGACACAGATATAGTCTTTGCGTGTGACAGAAACTAAGAGAATGAAGTCGAGACAAAGGGAATGAGACACAGAGAGCTGGCAGGCAGCGAGTGTTAGCAGATGTAGGGCAATGGAGCATCTCTGCTGAGCTGAACTCTCCCAGAGGAGCCAAGGCTTTTCAGAGAAAGAGAGCGTAAGGAATACTAAGACATTCTGCTCTCTGTTTTATCACTCTGCTCTTCCTTCTTTCTCACCATACTGTTTGCTCTATGAGCCTTCAGTAGATTCACTCATCACTGTCACTTAAGTCAACCAGATACTTTATCAGGAAGTCAACCAGTCAATACAATAGTCAACCAATGGAGTCAGTCAGAAACTCAATATTTGCAGAAAAGAAGGCAGAAATGTATCATTTGTGCCTGACACAGAGCACTGAGCTAATACATGCTTACTGATTTACTGCATGTTGATTTGTGTACATGAAAAAATCCAATCAAATGTTCAGTTTGTTTGCAAGTAAGATGCTATCAAACCGTTTTTCTGTTTTTTTAATCTCTGGTGGAATATAACTAACTACACAAAAAGTACTTTAACCCTGTCATACACTCTCCACCGCAGTGGACAGATGATTGCACTGTAATTCTTTTGACTGTATATTTACAGTGATTAACTGGTCACAGCTTCACCTGCATGGTAAGAAATAGATATACAGTTAATTACTTTATTCTTGTAAATTCACAACACTGTACTGCTCATAGTTTTGTTTCAGTAAATTACGGTATAATTACAGTATGTATCCTGTATTTAAAGAATGTTACTGTAAGACTACCACTACTAGTACTACTACTACTACTACTAATAATAATAATAATAATAATAATAATAATAATAATAGAGGCAACATTTATTATGCAATTCCTTTTCAAATATGTATTAAAATAAATCCCTAACGAAGCAAATACAATATAACAATAGACATTCAATAATAATTATTCTATTTTGCTATTTATAATTGTTCTGTTCTGTATTGTTGACAATTTTATAAATAATTTGCGATATCATACAATGACAACTGGAAACAACTGGAAAGCATTGGTTAGATTTACTACTGCTTTGGTGTAGTTTAATTGTTTTCCATTACAACAATAGCGCTGTTTTAATGTGCAGTGAGACACAATGTGCTAAATTCAGCTAGCTATAACATCATAAATATGACAATTGTCATGAAAACACAAAATAATAGGTCAGACTTACTGCCTCACTACATTTGTCAGTAAAATTCTAAATGCTATATCTTAGGCCCCCCACACACCGGGTCCGACGTCTTCCTTATCCGACTTCCTTCTCCGACCACTCCGTCGGATCCGTTAGGAAGAAAAGTTGCACTGAAACACACCGCCCCGGCTACACAGCAGCGTATACGTTCTGCGCCTGCGCGAGATGCAATAAGTCTCCTAAACATCGGGTGGCACTAGTCTCGTGCCAGTCACCCAAAACATGAAAACAGGAAATGACGGAATGGAGTGCGGACCGTAGCTTATCAAAACAAAGCACACACAGCGTTAGCTCGGCATTACTTGCGTGATGTCGTATTACGGTGGTCTCTCTTCCACCAGGGCAGCCAGCTGCTCCTCAAAGTCCTCGGTCCACACAGCCATGGCTTTCAAAAATACGTTGGTTTATCCCCAAAATAACAAACGGCGAAGTGTTGTTTGTAACTCTGTGCCGTCTCTGTTTATGTGGTTTGTTTATCATCGGCACTTCCGCCGCCCCTCCCACACGCCGCGCTGATTCGCTGGCACACCGCCAATCAGAATGGTCGCTGAACAGCTAGCTAACAACCAATCAGAGTATCCAACGGCGTCCTAACTCAGACATCCGACTGAACATGTTCAGTCGGATCAGACGCCGTCCTCGCGCTTCCGTGCGGCTCCGACAGCACTGAACACACCGAACAGAATAGCTCCCTAACTCGTCCGACTCCTTCCTAACACTTCAGACATCCGACGTCGGACCCGGTGTGTCCCGGCCTTTAGGCTACTGGACGAGTCACGTCTCATCCAGGAGGCTTCTTCAGTTCTGAACTGAAGTGAAGGGAGAACTGTGTTACAAACAAGTGGTTAGTTCTGAAAAATATGCTGTTGGATTCAGCCCCCCAAAAGTATAAACCAGTTAAAAACAGCTCCACCTCAAGTTCAACATTAAAGTACTGTTCACATGTTAAAAAACACTGTATAACACAGGGCCTGTTCTGCCTAACACATACCTTTACTGAAGATATGTCTTTTCTTTTTACTTCACTACATTTTACTGAAATTTTGAGTTCTTCTAGTACCACTGGACAAGGATTGAATGAATAGATTTTTTGATTTCCAAAAACAGAACGGTTGATAGTCATTTATGGATTGTTATTATATCTGAAAAAGTGCGAGGAAAGAAAGTGTCAAAGAAAACAATGAGGACTAACAGCAAATAACTTTTTATTGGAGTTAAAAAATGTTAGAGCCATTTAGATCAAGAGATCAGATTTGACATTGGAGGAAAAAGAGGCAACATTTCATTCATTCACATGATGTGGAGCACCTGTGGAAGTAATGTTAAAGATGGCAGCTGCTTGCTGCAGGGCTCGGATCACAGCTGCTCACAGCAGCAGGAACGTGATCTGTTCACAAGACTTCGAGCCCGATCAGGCAGAATACAATTTTTCAGTGAGAGGCGTCCTTTTCTAGTTGTTTTCCATGGGCAGTAAGTGTTTTTTTGCCCTGCCTATGTGCCCTGGGCACATTGTGTTTTTAGACACCCAGAGCACTCTGGGATGCCTCCAGTTGAAAAGACATTAAGTCAGCACATCTCCTATCAGCATTTCTCCTCGATTCTGTGTTTTCCTGTGTCCGGCTTTCTATTTGGGAACAGCTCTCACCCTCAACAGGCGCCAGAGCTCATTAATGCAGATGTTGTTGATTCAGTTTACCAGTTCCGTTAGAAGTCGGGCACCTCAACTCACTGAGGAAGCTTCATGAGTGTTGCTGCTGTTGGCCCAGCACCCACCAAAAATAACTGCCAGCCAAAGCCCACTGGAGCCCGCTTTCCATTTTTACACATCTATTATTCAAACTGCTCTGTCTCTTTCCTGTGCTCTCATCTCTGTAATCACTGAGGGCCAGCCAGGAACACACAGGAGCCAGGAGAGGGGGTTTTGCCAGAGAAACTTTCAGGAGGAACGTTGCATAGTACAGGGCTAAACACTGATCAAAATTTAAACACTTAAACAAGTAAGTGCACAAAGCAGAAAATCAAATCCACATTTCAGTTGCACTATGAAATAAAACAATACAAGTATCAACACAAAAGTCAAATATTACAATAATGCCCCCCTAGGCAGCAGTGACGGTTAAACCTTATAATACCATCAATGTCTGGGTCAAATGTCAAGGTCACAGTGACCTCCCATAACACCCCGTCACTCAGCAGTTCATAAGATTAGTTTGACAAAAATCTTTGCATAGTCAAATAGGATAAAATGATGAAGTGAGGACATTTTATATGCAAAAGGTCAAAGGTCAACTTCACTGTAACATGATATTCTACAAAGGATGTTCTGAACATTATTCCAAGCCACAGCTCAAGAACAGCAACTTTACTGATGCGTGGAGGCATACGAGCACGATGCGCTAATTCTAGTTTTTATTTAGGGTTGTGTTTAAGGCTATTCATGTCCTGTATTTTGGTAATCGCCATCCATAGATTAGGATGGCAGCAGGGCCAGGAGTGTCAGGATGACCCAAATGCAAGAGACATCAATGGATGAAGTTACATAAAAGGTAGGAACAGACAAAGTCAAGAGAACACCAAGATCAGGGAAACACAACAGTCCTCAGTTGTATTGTATTGGACCTGGATGAGTACTGTTTTAAAGACTGAATTAATTGAACCTTGAACTTAAATAGGTTAATATTTTTGCCCCAGAAGCCCTGCACAGGAGGACTGATGAGGAAAGTGGGAATCATACCCTGGGGTCCATGAGGATACGCCTTAAGTTTAACAGATGTCCTGTTATGGAGCAGATGGGGTTTTGGGATGTTTTGTTTTAATGGTGACTTTCGCCTACAGAGATTTTTAATGAGTCCATGAGCAAAGGTCAAGAGATCATTGAATCATGATGTATCTTGCTTCAGGGATGATGCACACCAAATCCACTACTATCTGGCCAGAAGTTATCTGTGTTTTGCTCTGTACCAAAGTGTTGGATAGACAGAACAACCAACAAACTGACTGATGTCACACTCTGTATACCAGGCCACTATTAGGAGACAAAAGAGTCAAGCTCCTTTCATAGTCTATCCATGTTGGAAATCTTTGCTGATAGTTTAATGTTGTTTACGGTGATCTGAGCACCACATGCATGGATCCTGATGAGATGAATGACTTACTTTCTGCACACTGGTTGGTTTCACCATCAAAGCTACGGTTGTTAAGTTATTCAAGAAGCATTTTTTGTTCTATTTGTAGAAAAGCTCTTAACATCCTGACAGCAATCAATTAATCAAATACAGTTACTGTAGCTGTTGCAGGCCTCTAACAAGCCCATCCAATCGTCTAATTTGGCACGTATGAAAAGATCGAATAGGCTGCCTGTCTGTCTTCTTACATACCGATTGGCCTGCGTGCACTCTACCCTTTGCACCCTGCACTCGTATATCAGACCGGCAATCTGTCATCCAGAGTATGCTACAATCGCCTTTGGGGGAAAACATTCCCCTTTTGTGCATACATGGCGACAACATAATCACTAAAAACAAGACGGTTTGAATTAATAATGCCATGCTGAAGAGTTTCCGTGTAGTTGGTTTTACTAACAATAAAGTAAAAAAGGATTATCTCTGATTTATTCCCCTGCCATGTCCTAAAAAGATCCTAACAGAAGAGTTTAATGGCCCCAAGCTATACAGGACGCTGTATCTCCACACAGTTACAGTATATGTGTAGGGGAGAGTGGGATAAGATGTGCCACTTTTTACTTATGTTGTCCTGGAGGTAAGGAAAAATGAAACAGAATGAAAACATATACCTTTATTTCTGGATGTCTCCTATCAAATGAAATTATCAGAATGCATATCTGACAAAGCTGCCCAAAATAATGACTTCTCAAATAAAAGTGCTCCTGTGGTTCAACTTGCCCCAGGTAAGGGGTAAGTTGAACCAAGTTAGTGGGTAAGTTGAGCCATCTGGGGGTAAACTGACCATCTGAGTTTTAAAATGTAAACCTGAGCATATTGTGCTAACTAACAGTTTTAAAAGTTTTGAACTTGTGAGAACAAACCACCAGTTACTTTCAGAACCATTTAACCATTTAATCAAAACAACTACTCAATATTCCAACTGTCAAGGTCGCAGGGGAATATGATCTCTTGCTCCCTTCTTGCAGTTCCTCCAGCCTTTTGAGGTTGAGGTAGCTTCTTCAGCACATCACTCCGTGGGAAAGATGCCTCATCCTTTTCCTTGAATGCAAAGGTGGGTTTCTTACTGCCAGTGATCCCTCTGATTCTTCTGAGAAATCTGGCACTCACTTCGTTGCCTGCAAGGCTGTCAACCAAGCCAATGTAATGGTGTCTCCTGCATTTGGATGCAAATTTTACAATGACAAAGTCACCAACTACCAGATCTGAGACATCTGGTTCACTTCTTTCATCGCTAGAGCTCTCATGCTCAGAAGCGTCATCAAATGGGATGGCAACATCACTCTCCTCAGAGCTGCTTTCCACTGCGATTTTCCTCTGGGTTTGTTTTCTCTTCAGCTTTCCTTGCTCTTTGATGGTTCTTTCTGTTTTGCCTTTCTGTTTATTTTTCCTCTCTTCATGGGCATGTTTGATTGCCTGCTTTTCAGGTGTATCAGTCAGGATTCTTGTCTTCACACGCTTTCGGTTTGTTTGTTTCCTAGGCTGCTGACTTTTGGGTAAGGGTAGAATCTCAGTAGGAGACACAAATCCAGCATGGTTGGGGTGTGAATCTATGTCACTTGGTGAAGCACATGCATGGGCAAGGCCTGGTGAAGGTAGCTCAGCAGAGAGGTGGAAACCATGGGTGCATCACCTGCAGCTACAGGCTGCTGCTCCAGGTTGGGCCTGTCTGATGGCTCAAACTCTGCATCAGAGAAGACATCTCTGTTGTAAGGGAAAATCCCAGTGGATCTGAATCCAGAGGAGATATTCCGTGGTGTCATTGCTGACATGAAAGCCTCATTCACACAGCCAGGGATTTGGTATATGCTGGCTGTTTTGCCTGGGTTGGATCTCATCCAACCATCAAGAGCTCTGTTGTAGTAGGTCTTAAATGGACCATACACAGTCTTATCCAGAGGCTGCAAGCGATGGGATGTGTGAGGTGGAATTGTGAGCATAACAATACCATTTGTTTTTGCTATGTCCAAAGCCTTCAGTGAAATGTGGGCTTCATGGTTATCTAAGATTAGCAGCAGTGGCAGGTCAGGGGAGCACTTGGTCTGCTGAACCAGATGTTCAAGGAACTCAACAAAGGTGTCTTCATTGATCCAGCCTGATCTGGTGGAGGTACCAATTGATCCTGGAGGTGCTCCTGTAATGAAGTGGTCCTTGTATCTAACCCTTGGGAAGATAAACATGGGAGGGACTGCATTACCAGTCGCATTGACTGCACAGACCACAGTCACAAGTTCGCCTCTTTCAGCAGATGTGATGGCACCCACTTGCTTCTTTCCTTTTTCTGCCACTACCTGCTTTGGTGTCTGTACTGTTATGACACCTGTTTCATCAATGTTAAAAATCATGTTTGGAGGGAATTTATGCCTGTAAAACAAAGAAAAGTGCAATGATGATAATCAGAATAGTTAAACTTTAAGTAATGCAAAAAAAATATTTGCAAGTACACACTCCTTAATATACCATGGTAATTATAGCCGGTAAATAATCATGTCAGTTTGCTGTATATTTACTTAACTGTTGTATGTAGTTGTCATAAATAGTTATTAATGTTTTCAAATATATGAATTCTGTTACCTGTCCATCACCTTTGCCAGATTGTCAAAGAACTCCCCAACTGTAGTTTTATTGAAGGCTGTAGCCCTTCCCAAAGATGTTGCTTCAGGCATACGGCAGGAGAGATGGTGGCGTGCCATAAAATTCTTGAACCAATCTTTACCTAAAAAAAAGTAATGGTACTGTATTGAACTACACAAAATGAATGAGTCTACGCCAACCCAATGAGTCATGTTATTTCTTGCACATCCTACCGGCTAAACCTTTCTCTATCCAGTTGCTGGGGGTAGGAATATTATTCCTTTCTGCCAATGCCAAAGCCAGTTCACGGCATTTCTTTGGAGTAAGGCCATGGAACTGCTCCGAGAGCTTCTTGATATGCTCAGCTAGCTCCTTCTCCACCTCCTCTGAGAAGACTCTCTTTGCTTCTGCTGTTCCACTGTACCCTACTGTTTTCACTTCCTTTGCCTCCCTCTTTTTCACATATCTCCCGAGTGTTGACCTGTCAATATTTCTCTCTTTTGCCACTGATCTGATGGACTTTCCACCCTTGACATCAGTGGCTGCTCTCTCCATCTCTTTAAGAGATGTTGAGCCCCAGCTTGTTTTCCTCTTGTAGGTTCTCGGCATGATACCTTTTCTACAATGGTTAACATATGACAAACACACCAAACCAGTTGAGTATACTCAATTGAAATACCATTTTATATGTCAGAGACTTAACTGAATTTCAGTGCCTTATGGTGGGGTAAGTTGAACCATTGGCTCAATTTACCCCATAGCCTTTGGCTCACTTTGCCCCATAGCCACCATTTTGGAAAAAACGGGCTAGCTTAGAAATTCAGGCTAATCTTTAGTGAAGTGATTCAGATGATTTTATACGTTAGCAAATCACCAACATGTATAATATATAATTTTAGACCTGGATAAATTTGTTTTGACATGACAATGATTTTACCTCATATGCAGAAAATTTACTTTGACAAGCAAAAAACAGTTTTTTGTGTAAAAAAAATACTTACCACTTCTCCCATGTGCTTCTCTGCATCACAGCAAGATGGAAATGATGGGTACTTCCTGAATTTATGGTCACATGACAAAACATGTGCACAGTTACCTAGATACAAGGGGTGGGTCAACTTACCCACTGGCTCATCTTACCTCACTCTCCCCTACAACATTATCAGGAAAGTACTAACTTAGCTAACGCTATACCTGATTAACAATTATATGCTATGAGCAAAAAGGTAGCTAGTTAAAAAAATTACACTGTACACTTACACTCAGAACCACTTTGATATGACAATTTGTATTCATTCTGAGGAGATGCTAGTTACCATCATTACCACCCACCTGCTGCTTATACACACACAGTTCTTTTGCTAATCTTGCTTCTAGCATTCCAACATAATAACTTTGGATTTTGGCTACTGTCAGCGGCCTAGCACACTGTGAACACCTGAATTTTTTTGTTTTAAATTTATGTCATTGAAAATTGCGATGCTCACTTGTCTTTTGGATCTCAGGCTAGACTGAATGGCTGGGCTTGCATACAACCATAGCTAGGTCAGTCAGAGCGTTGTGCTGCTATTAATTAGCATTCTATTCGGATAGTAGGACTGAACGTTTTGAAAGCTGAAGGTTGCGATTGTGCCGGTCTGATGTATTGCTGATGTGTCCTCCAACGGGCTAACACCAGGATGCACCATGTGATGCTGGGAAACCTTGGGTCCTGCCGTTCATTGCTTTTGTTTTCGAGGAGTGACTCTGCAGGGAGTGGCTGGGATTTTCTTTGGTTGGATAAGCTTGCTTTTGCTTGTTTCTACAGTCTTACCAGGCCCAGCTTTAAATTACCTATTTAACTCACCATCAAATGAAAGGAATCATAAGCATGTGTGGAGCGTATAAAATATGATTAGCTGCTGCTGGCCTGAGCAAATCACGCTGCACTCTCAAAATGACAGGATGTGACATAAAATATCCTGGAGAAATCTACTTTGAAGTGCAGAGAGTACAGTATTCCTCTTAGAACAGCTTCCTCAGCAGAGCATGAGCAGCGGGGGAGCAGATGCCACTGACCTATATTTCTCTATTCCACAAGCTCATATGCTGGACAAGAGGTGAGGGAGGCTCACAGTGAGCCAAGAAAACAGACCTGAAGTGGGGGAGGGGAAGTATGAACCAGTTTCATGTGGAACACACAAGCAGGATGCTTCCTGCATGTATTATTGCTTCATGCATTTATTTATCCAGTCAAGATCCAGTACGTAAGTCACTACACTTTGAGAATCCTTAAAGAAAAAAAATAAATACAGTGATTTATTTAATCTTTTTTTCAGTCTTCAACTCCCTCTTTATATCTCTCTGCTGTCCTGTGGCAGAAGGTGATCACAGATTGTCTTCGTTGATAAGGATTACTGTGCAGGCTACAGGTAACAGTTCAAGGTATGAGCTGATTTATTTGTAGTCCTGTGCTCTGTCGTTGAAATGCTCTCTGTTGAAATGCGGTCCACCTGTAACAGCTTGATCCTGGGTGTTGTGGTGAAGACAGGTCTCTGTAAAGATCTTGGCAAAACAGTCTGTGATTTCTCGTTGTTTGGCCCGTTTGTCTGTTTCATTTTCCTGCATCCAGACAGGAGTAGTCTTAAATACATTAAAACTCCAATCCAGAAGGTCGCAATAATTTTCTGAAAAGCCAACAGCCATGAAAAACAAAATTAAACTTGACGGAGAAGACACTGTGATTGATTATGTGCTATTTTGAGTTCATTGATGTATGTGGCGAGTGAAGGCTAGCCCTGTTGTCTGATCCCACAGAGGAGCTACTGTAGCACAAATTACTGAAAAAGTTCAGGCCTGTTCTGATAGAAAGGTGTCGGAACACACAGTGCATCACAGCCCGCTGCATAGGGGGCTGCTGAGCTGCAGACCAGTCAGATTGCCCGTGCGGACCCCTGTCCTCACTGGGCATCAGAGCATCAGAGCTGGACCATAGAGCCAATGAAGAAGGTGTACTTCTTTGACATCCTGTGGATGGGTGTGTGTGTGTCGCTTACCAGTGAAGATGACACTAGGATGCACTATGGGAAGAGGGCCAGTTGGTGGACACAGTGTGATGCTGGGAAACCTTGGGTCCTGCCGTTCATATGGATGTTACTTTGACACGTCCACATACCTAAACATTGTTGCAGACCATTATATATGATTTATGTACAAATGTGCATCCAAATTGAATGAGACCATGTGATGTTTTCCTCATTAATGACATGAATTATTTCACCCACCAGCAGCCCATCTGATATTCATCACAATGTTTAGTTTTATGTCTGTGGATATACCTTCGATCCGCGCATCACTACAGTGATAGCAGCAGTGTGTGTCTGCAGTTTAAAGTGTAATCAGTTCAGAAATGTACGTGATTAAAGTTATAGTGAACATAATTCAGACCTACACTTGGAAATTACACTGTGATTAACTTGTGTTTAGGGATGGGTTAGAATACAGACATGCTTTTTTCTGCAATGATTCTATGACAGCATTATTTCAGCTGCTGTCTGCATCCTACAGTGTAACCAGTACTGCACTTTATAGTAGTTTACATATAGTTAAAGTGGACAGCAAACAGCTTTGCTGGATGATCACTTTTTTCTCCTCTCTGGAGAAACTAACGGCTGGATCTGCTCTGCCTGGTTTTGAGGTTTGTGCCAGTTCAGCTCGCAATCTTAATCAGTCATTGGACGTATCAGTCACGATGTGATGCACCTGCTGATATCTTGATTGTTAATTTTTGTGCAAACAAAGCGTCTGTTGTACACACTCAACCTGCATGTGATATTCTGTCTGTTACCTGTTTAACAAAACCCCTGCACATGAATAACTGTAGTCTGTATTTACACTGTGTGCTGTGTCTGCTCAGAGGCACAGGAACCATTTCAACTAACAGAGTGTGTTCATATTATTTATTCATTATTTGCCTCTGTATTCAGTGATATTCTGATTGTGAAATTGTCATTTAATCACCCAGAATGTGATTATGGTGTCTTTTGATCACTGGAAACTATTTTCAAGCTTCAGGGAAAATTGCAATGATGTAACATAACAAACCTGACGCTCGGGAATGCTCAGCCTCACGTGTTTAAAGCAGACCATCCTTGGTCCTTTTGTTGCTGACACATTTAAACTCTGTGGTAAATCAGCAAACAATCAAAATATAAAAGATGATGGTGCTTCACTTCAGTTTAATGTTTTATGTGACTGAACTTGGGTACAAAACTCCAGTGATGTTGTAATTAGAGCTGTCAAGTGATTAAAAGAAATGTATCCAATTAATTACAAACTTTGGGATTAAATGAAAGCATTTAAAAATATTTCAATGCAAATAGATTTTTTGAGTGAATCAATGAATTTATTTAGCACTTAAATCATTGCACTCCTGCACTTAAGGTACCCTTGTTAAATAGCAGCTACGGTCCTCAGATCAGGGCTTGAAAATTGTTTCTTTTTTTTCTTTCTAACTTTATCAACGGTGTATTTTGTGGTTTTTTTGTGTAAATGTATTTATCGTAAGTTGGTTTGGACAAAAGCGTCTGCTAAATGCCCTAACTGTAAATGTAAGTTAAGTAAAGTTGCACAAAGCCGTGCTCCTGTCAACAGTTCCATCTGGGCGTTTGTTGAGGCCCACTCAAGTGTGTTTTGGTATTTTTATGATCTTTCCTGACAATGTTTTATCATTTTTGACAGAAGAAAATAAGCTGTTGCTAAAATGGAATTGACTACAGGAGAATCTGGGACGTTTGTGTGATCTTCTGGTGTTATAATAAATAAAACTGATTTTGTACGCAGGCTCTACGCAGAGCCGGAGCGGTAACCTATGCAAGTAACCACATTGTAGTAAGCGTTTATACATGTGCACTGGTGTGTCTGAGCTGACTGCCAGCCGATTTCTCTTTATACACACAGACTCACAGCTTTGTCTCTGTACTAGTGCATGCGGACAGGCAGAGTGTCTGCAGGGATAGCTTCATACAAACCTAGCTTGAATGTTGCTAAGCAACGGAGGAGAGGCTGCAAAATTCGATGCTTCGAAGCAAACCAATCACATTTGTGTCACTGCGACGTGCAGTTAATTTTCTGAGGAGGTGCATGTCAGGCTAGGCCTTGGGTACAGCATCGAATCACATCTAAAATGAGCTCAACCTTAAACATCTACAGCAGTAAAATAACACATAAACATTAATCCAGCAGTGACACCCAAAAGCATCATATATAATATATATAACATCCAACATTTATTTATTTGATGTTATTTCTTTCAACTACATGATTGATTCACTGCCTCAAGTTGTGGTAGCATTAGCCATCTTGACTTTACTTTGCTGTTGGAATAATTAGTTCCCGACTGAGCAAGATTTCAGCTGAAACAGCTATCAATGCGTTGTTGAAATGATCCAAGCAATAAAATACAACACATATCCTTCTAGCGTAACGTTTCTACAATGAGAGCTTTTGAGGCCAATTAAATCAAAAATGTTGGAAGAACAACTTTCCAGGTTCTGAGATGAAACCATCCGAGGAGCATGTGAGTGGCACCAGGTTACATGTGGCGTGAAAACATTAGTGCAGCCCTTCCAGAACCCACCGACATCCCCTCACTCGTTGATCCTCGTTTTAAAGGGAAGTCATTCTGGTCTGCCATCTTGCAGGCCGACCCAAAGTTCTCCTTTATGCTCCAAGGACCGAGGAGCGATCTCTTAGGAGCGATGAGCGAGGACACATGAGAGCAGCCCTCATGGAAGTCTTTTTACCAGCCGCCACGCCCCCTTAGTGGATATAAGTTAATGACTGGACACTGCAGCAGAGTGACTGATTTGATACATTACAACTAGGGCTGTCATTATAACATGTTAATTTGGTTTATTCATTATAGAAAAAATAACGCAGATCAATCGCACTCTATGATGCCCCCTGACCAGCAGCTTTGGTTAAGACTAAAGCCCCACTCCAGCCAGAGTTTCTAACTGTTAACATACTTTCTCAGACCAAGAATGGGATGTGTTAAAATATCCTGCTGACTAGTTTAATCAACAACAATGCATCACACAGTGTTAGACCCATGTTATGTTTGCGGCAATATCTGTCTTGTGAGAACCACATACCTGTAAAAAGTCAGAAAAACAGGCTTTTAAACAGTTTATAGAGCTGAAGAAGAAGAATACTCTCAACACACAAAGGAACACTTCTGTCTTCAGTTTATAAGAAACATTTAAAGTGAACAAATCTGGAGATTCATGGTTTTTACTGGACACCAAGGGGAGGAAAAATTGTAATCTGAAAAGTAACTAGTAACTAAATATGTCTGACAAATGTAGTTTAAAGTAAAATATTTTATAATATATATCTGAGATGTCGTTGAGTAGAAGCATAAAGAAGTATAAAATGGAAATACTCAAGTACAGTGAGTACATGTATTGTATGTAGTTTAATTAATTGCACATTATCATTATCATGCCCACTGCCACTGGTCTTTATTCTGTTGCCTTTACATCCAGAGGTGTCTTGAGGTTGAACTCACGCACAAATGAAATGCAAATAAAAGTACTCATAAATAAGTAATCATAAATGAGAAATCAAGAAGACAAAGACTTTGAAACATGGGTTTGAATCCTCCACATCAACACTGTAACAGCAGTACTGTTACTGATGAAGGTGTGGATGGAGATCCTAACATTGTTCTGCTTTTACACATTGAACATCAGTTATGACAATAGCCAGAATAATACATTGTAATTATTCCAATCCTTTAACCTCTAATTGACTGTGTTCTGAATGTACAAGAAGTCTGCTGAGATTTTCTGTCAGTGGCACAAAGACAACATACTTTCTGCCAATAGAATCAACATCCTTTCATGTAGTTGTTCCGAATGTCTTCCTGAAGCTAGGGCTGGCTTCTGGCTTTTTGTTTAGGCCTGTAGGTTAAGAGCTCTCTGACCTCTCACATTGTGAATATGGCCAAGAAGATTGTATGTGATGTTGTAAGATGCACCTCCTTCACTCATTTGTTAGACAACTCTTGCCCTCTATCCACCTGTTTGTTTGGTTTTTGGTCTCCCCAACATGCCCTTATTCCCCTGAGGTTATCATTTATATTGAATAAGCTGATTGGCTCATAGCTAGATGAATCCTCTCTCTTTTAAAGGAAGGGGGAAAGAAACTGAATGAACGATAGAAAGGCAGGACAAGGAGACAAGAAAACTACTGTGTTAGTGAGTAATCCCTGGTAGACAAAGGAAGGAAGTCGGCAAACAGAGGCCCTCTCTGTGTTTGTGTGTGTGTGTGTGTGTGTGTGTGTGTGTGTGTGTGTGTGTGTGTGTGTGTGTGTGTGTGTGTGTGTGTGTGTGTGTGTGTGGCTGAGCTTCCAGTAGGAGTGGGTTGACTTGAAGAGATTCCGCTGTGTTGGGCTCCAAGTGGGGCCCTCCTCCATCGTGCTGCTCTACTTAGCATTAGCAGAGCGAGCTGAGCGCCTGCCTCTGTGTACCAGTGAATCAGGGTATTAAGCTGCATGATAAAGCCCATGATGCTGCAGGCCACATTCAGCTCCCACTGAGCATCTCGCTGCAGCTCTCTGTGGATACTCTACCGCCTTCAATTACACGTCCGCTTTCTGCCTACACATGCACCTCACTGCTCTGTGCTACTCTTTAATGGGACAGCACAGAGCCTGAAGGGCTGTGAGAAAACATTTGGGGAGGAATTCCAACGCAACAGAGCTGCTGCAGAGTGTTGGTCCGCAAAATAGACTTGTCTGTGTTTGAGTTTTCGTATCCTTCTTGTTAAGGCTCAATGAGAAATGTCTCAGAGCAATTTTAGGTGGACCCATTTTCCTCCAGAGATACGCAGTGTTATCACCAGCCTTTCATTGACTTGTAGGTGTAATTTACATGGCTCAGTTGTACCATGTCAGTCCATCTCTTTACCTGTTACATGACGCAGGCTTTTTGCGGGAGGTTAGGATCCCCCTCGTTAATCTGCCATCCCCCCTTTTCAAGTGGTAGTGGTGAATTTGTTACTGTAGTCAGCCTGTGTGGAGGACTAAAACTGCCAAACTCAAATATACATACAATAATGTCTCACAAAACAACACAAACATTAATTTGCTAAGCAGCCCTAAACTTCCCTGGCCAAAAACACCAAAATGTAAATAAATGGCAAGCATCTAACCTAAAGTCCTAACCAATAAACTTGATAAAAAAAGAATTCAGTTACTCCTACTAACTGCTACTACAGTATTTGCTTGATTTGCAGATTCATATTTACAATTAACAATGTACAATAAACAGGCTCAGAACTACAGCAGTGTGTCAAACCCACTAAATATGTGCACAATACTCAAATGTATCAAAAGACTGGTTCATAGTTACTCTACTCACAGGTTCACTCGTAACACACACAGTCCCTCCTCATGGATAATAACCAGTTATGGTACTGCAAGAGATATTGAAAAATATCCTCCAGAGCCCACCATTATAAAGTTTAAAGTAAAAGGTTTTGTATTTCTAAAACTTCCTCACCACTGAGAGAAGAAATGCTTGAATACTAATGTAAAAAAAAAAGATATATTATAAGTTTTGGTCATCAGACAAAACACTTTTCAAAGAAGGAACATAACAATATTGTACCAGATGGTAAAAAGCAGCAGTGAAAAAGAGCAGACAGAAGCATGGTTCAAGCTTTTATACAAGTCTCTAGTTTTTCTTTATTAAAAATGTACAGATAAAAAGTGTGGCGCACTGCAAGAGTTAAAACAGAAACAGATGAGTGAACTAAAACAGAAGGTCGTGGTAAGTTCAACTTATGTCTGACAGGGAGAAAGGGGCAGTTTGGGGATCTGGCCTTTCAAACAAGGAGATGTTCTAATTTAAGTTGGAGGATCATGATATTCAAAAGCTTTGAAAGTGGCTGATGTTTGTACATGCTGGCGACGGATAAGTAAAAGACTGGTGTATAGTGCAATAAGGTAGAGAAGTAACCAGGCACCAGCCCGTGTTTTACTTTAAAGGTCAGGGTGAGCACTTTGAATTCACTCGGCAGATATCGAGAGCCGGTGGAGAGAGATCAGAATTGGAATGATTGTGATGAAATCTTCTGGTTGGGATTGTGGTGAGAATGACTGATGTAGACCAGAAGAAAGAAACTTCCTGTGCTGCTAAACACAGAATTAAACCAGCGAGAGAGCAAACTGTTTTTCTGTATAAGCAGTGGGCAAGCAGCTGTCTTGTTAAAAAACGTGCCATCTTGGAATCTCTAGTTTTTTTCCCATATACTTGTGATGTGTAGCTGTTACATGGCCAAGTGAAAACTGTGAAAACAGGCTGATTTCGGGGTGTCTCTGGTAAACAGTATGTCTTCTCAGCTCTGCTCCCTGAGCGCTCCTGACAGGACTGGATATGCACTGGTAAAATGCCACCAACCCAGAGTACACAGTGTGACACTGTGACAGGTCAGTGGTGAAATCGCTGCAGCCAGCCATTCAGCATGTCTAAAGCAGAAATTTGCATAACCAACAGAGCCCTGTGCGGAGTCTATCCCTGGCTATCTTCCACAGACCAGTACAGCACATTGATTTGCTCAGCTGAGAGATCAACCGCAGCTCTATTACTTTAACTTTATTTCATGGTTTGGATTGAACTGCTGCGTTATAATTGGTCTTCTGTGATTGCTCAAGCTGGCTATAAAAAACATGGACTAGCTGTTTCTCATTTAGTTTGTTGGGATGAGGAGAATTCATTCGGCAGTTTGGAGCAGAGCTCAGTGGGAGCATCATAAACGTGTTTCCTTCCACATGCCAGCTTTCATCACCCTCAGCTCCATCCTCACCCCCTCAGGTCATGAAAACTATTTTCTTTTCTTCGTTTTCATTATCAAATCAAATTAGCATGGTCATTGAACCATGGGTTATGGGGATATTTGCAGCATTCACTGCCTGTTTATCTATGTATTTATTCATTGGGAATCTATTAGAGCTGCTCCTGCCTCAGCTGTCAATGACTTTAAACTCTCTGATATCTTTTTCTTCCTGTCTTCTGCTGTGTTCATTGACAGCTGCCAATCCTGGTGTCGTCTGTGGTCAGTCTGTACTTCCTGGAGTGGACAGATGTGTTTAAGCCAGTGAAGTCTGGCTTCAACTGCCATGACCGCAGCTTGAGCCTTCCCTACATCGATCCCAACCACGAGGTCATCCCTCTTCTGATGCTGCTCAGCCTGGCCTTCGCCGGACCAGCCATCACAGTAAGGATTAGAGACGAACACTGGAGACATAAAACTATGACGCTAACCTTCTGGTTATTTACATAAAGTACCTGAAATATGACACATCATTAATAACATGTTGAATAAAACACCACAAAGTAAGTGGTTGATGATCCCATATGTGTTAAACCTTTATGTTTTAAATGTTTTACCTTTGCAGACTAGCAGTTTTAAGTGAGTCAGCAGCAGCTGTGATTGTTGGATATCCCCAACCATACTGTCTATCCTGCTGTAATATTTTCATGCCTTGGACGTGCTTTGCTCTGCTCTGACATTACAGTACTTTGCATTTAAACATACCAGCACACCATGTAGTTGTTTGGGAAGACAAATTATGGTTGAGCCACCTGACCCCTTTCATCATAACACACATTAACACGCTCATTTCAGTATAATGTTACCGTTCTGTAGGGATCCGGTTTACCAGTGGTTGTTTCTCTGGCATTGCTGGGTGGGATCTGTGTGAGTGAGCATACTCTGGAAGCAGACAGCAGGACGGGATGAGGTTATCTTCACGATAATGTTCGTAATCCACAGTTGCCACAGAAATAAAATAGCTTTATTTGTGCAAAAGCATGATAACCAATGATAACAATGCAATGATATAGCAATGATAACCGCCTACTGTAACTCACTCACTGCACTCTACCCAGATGTAGTGTCACAGGGTGAAGGGAGTTGAAGGTGGACCCAAATGCAGATTCAGGTAGGCAGGATAAGGGGGAAACAAAAGGTGAGCTTTATTTAAAACAAAGCTGAATGCTACAAAAACCAGGAGCACAAATGAAAACTGAGTCCAAGGACCAAAAAACAAAGTAGAACATAAAACAGCTACACAAAGAGCTAACACAAAGCAAAGTTCAAATCAAAAAGGCATTAAAGAAATCAAAAAACAAAGAGTGACAAAGAGTGCAGGGGGAACAAAGACTTCAATACACAGACACACTGATGACTAGATGAGGAGCAGGTGAGGAGAGAGAGGAGGAAAGAGGGCAGGTGAGATAAGGAAGAGACAATACTGACAGACAGAGGGAGACAAACATGCAACCGGGAGGAAGGGGAAAACTTAGAGGCAAGAACACAGAGGAGACACTGAAAAGACACTAGAGACACAAGAGGGCATGGAAATCAGAACATAAGACACAACACAAGACACTGAATCATGAACCACGACATGTAGCCTACTTTGGTGCAGCAAAATCATAGGTTAAAACGCTGTCAGCGGGTTGGTGTTTGTTTCAAGGGTCAACGTATGAGTAATTCCAATTCATCCCTTTTAACAGTTGAACAGTAGACCACCACCGACAACAAAGTCAGCTAGCTCGCCAGTCTGCTTAACACAGAAGTCAATGGAGCCAAGTTAGCTTCTGTTAGCCTTACTGAAAGCCTAACTAGTGATTACTACGCCCTCGTTTGAAGTCTGAGCCAGTACTTTATCTCCAGGACTGAACTGGTGCTGCTATCACAGACATGCTTGATCTTCATCTGAGCCGCATTCTCCCTTGCCAACTCACCTGCCAAATACAGCTTATGCCTGAACCCATTATTATACTCCACAAGATTGTTATGGGGACCACTGCTCCTGAAAATGTCCCTCAGCACTGCTGTGGGACCATGAGCAGAAACCAAGTCACTGGGGCCTAAGCCTGTACTTTCCTGTGTAACCTACCTGGCTGCTAACATCAACTGTGCCAAACCCTCCTCTCTGCCTAACTCTGTGCAAAACACAGTGATTTCAGCGTCTGGTGAAAATGCTCACACTACCTCACTTTGTGCCTGCTAGGCTGACAACTGAGAACTTGCAGCCTGCCCAGTAACTAAAAGAGGCAGGGGCGTCACATATGTCAGTACTATCAGCAGTAATGTGAAGCAAAAAGGAAAAAGTACTAATTCTGCAGTAAAATGTTCCCTGTCAGTATTTTACTATTATATCTGATGTTCTGGATTATTATTACTGCTGTATAAATATGCTTGTTGTATTGTATTGTCCAGTGCTAACCATCGAGCCATGGTGCTATGTTCTTTTTAGTCTTTTCTTGTTTTTCTATGTCATGCTCTACACCTGGGGTATCAATTCTAGAAAAAGGTTATCACATCTTGGTACATGAAGCCTCACCTGCAACACAGTACCCAGTGAACTCAAACACACTGATACTTTCACACAACTACACATCCACACACAGTATGAAAAGCTCTTGCCTTTGGCATGGACTCCTTGTTCCTCACAGAACACATCAGATGTCCTCACATCTCTATTATCAGCTATGATCCTGTCCACCTCAGGTGGACTGTCTATCTTGGCAGGTACACACACACACACACACACACACACACACACACACACACATACACACACACACACACACACACACACACACCAGTGCATTCCAAATGCTTCATTGCATGAAATTGCATGAGCTAACACTAAATAAAGGTTCTTTTACATTCAGTCAAACCATTCATGCTTATGCTAAAAAGACTCTGGCTGTCTCCGAAATCACTCCATCATTCCCTACTCCCTCGTCACTACATAGGGAATCCAACATAGTGGACGATATAGGGAGCTCATCGGCAGAAAGAAAAAAGCACTTTCAGACACTACTCAGGCGCCGTTAATGACGTCACTGCTGTCGCACATCGTACATCAATGCCGGTTGTGGACTATGCGTTCATCCACCATTTTTCTCTCAGCGCAATGCATGATGGTAAATATTGCTTGGTTAGTGACCATCGGTTGTACACTACTTTTCGCAATGCATTGTGGGATACCTTGAGTCCACTATGTAGGGTATAATAATTCCCACTAGACATTCAGACAGCACTACAAAATGGCATACTCACTATGTAGGGAGTAGTGAGTGATTTCGGACACAGCCAATAATGATGTACTGCACCAAAACTTACCAAAGGTTAAGTGAAATGCCAATCAAACTCAATTTGTACACACAATAAACACACACACACTAATCAAGTGAAAACACCTGTGTGAGTGAATGTGTGGATTTAGGGGGATCTATTGGCAGAAATGAAATATATGTTTAATAATCTTTTCATTAGTATATGATCACCTTAAACCAATAATTGTTGTGTTTTCCTCACCTTAGACTGAGCCTTTTATATCTACCAAGGCTAGAGTAGTGCCCTACAGGAGAGGGATATTCAGTTTTGTATTCAGTCTGTAACCACACTTCCTGATCTGACACAATGGACCTTTTAATAGTCACAAATAATCCATTACCATGGCAACCAGATTCCAATTCTAGGTTTTGTGTCAATGTTAACATCATCAGCATGGATAGTGATAACATGGATATAGCTGTTAATTCCCACTGAAGAAGGAGTGAGTGCGCCTATGTTAGCTTGGAGGACCTAGTGGCCATTGAGATGCAGCTGTAGTCATGTCATCCTGTCACACAAACAGCTGATTTTTTTTAACTTAAGTGCAAAATATTTAGTGAACAGTGTGGCTGGTCACCACTGTCTACTTACTCAGCAATTTTTTTGTAAATATCATAGAAATGCCAAAATACAGTGACGTGGGGCTTGAAGTCAGACTTTGAAAGGCGATCTCCATCTTGTTAAAAGTGATCAAGGATATGAAAATGTGTCGAGAGGAAAGAATCATTTTCTTTATACTGAGGTTATACTAAAGGATGTCATAAATCCAGCCTCTTCTTTCACTACAATGTTCATTAGACCTGACTCTTCCTCACCAGAAACTCTCCTTGTGCAGACTTTAGTCGTGCTTCATCTGGACTACAGCAGCTCTTCTGAAGAATAGCGATAAGTCCTTTCCTTATTCAAACTGCAGAGTATGTTTGCAGTAAGCTGATTTTTGTCAGAACATCACTTGCTCAACAATATTTTGTGCTAACAAAAAACAGTCTAAGCCTTAAATACTTAAATACATCTGATGTGCATTTCTGACAGCTAAGAGAAGCAACACAGCACAGCTGGTGTTCGTATTCACTCTCCTTGAACAGTCTCCAAATGTTTCTATTTCTTCTGGTTGTTCATAATGGCCACAGTCTTTGCTGACCTCAACGGGGCACCAAATTGCTTTGGTTTTATTTGGGAGACCACACTATAAAACTAAAGATCTCTGCAATTTCAATGCATTACTGCAACGCATTAATACAATTTGGTCAATGCTGCCTTCGCTTTGATAAAACTTCATCTTTTAAAACATGCAGATGATGTTGTGTAGTTCTTTGTTTTGTGTTTTCCTTTTCCACTCCTGCACTTCCAAGCACATCGGGCACCTTTCCTGCCCAAGGTCGTTCTGAAATCAAATCCATCCATTATACAGTTTCTTAAATAATTTAACTTGCTAATTTTAGTCTGGAAAAGCTGATGACCTTACCCTCTGATTAGACATGGCACATCTGCATTGAATTGTTGATCACTGTTGTCCTACACAATGCTCATGCAGAGCAGATGGAGCCAGGCAGGAAGTTAGTTAGAGGAACAGTATAGAGCTTCCCGTCCACTTTCAAATTCAAACACCCTGCGCAGACTCAGCACAGCAGCGAAACAGAGGCAGAAAAAATAGCAATACACACTTAAACAAACACACTTAAAGCAGGCAAAAAAGAAACCATTTAATGATGTAGCTACTCATTTGTAGTAACAGCAGAAAAATCAAGAAGAAATTATGAAAAATAAACTAAATTTGAGCAGGTCAGCACAATCAAGCAGGCACAACACTTTGCTTCTAAAACGCTGCTGGTTGGGTATGAAGCCGCATGGAGGATGGAACAAATCTGCGCCACACACACACACACACACACACACACATCCTCATAAAGACGTGCACAGCGTAATCAAGCTGTGATACATTGAATACCTAATTGGGATACTGAATGGTGGATCTGCAGCAGAATTCAGATCCACGTAGTGTGTGATGCAGACAGCACTGCTAGTTACGTGAGTCTGCTAGTAAAGTTTTCAGCCAGAAAATATTGTTGTACTGTACTATGCAGATCTTCATGATTTTATATTCATATTTTCAGGTCTGAAATCCAGAATACCAGATCAATCAGAAAAAATCACATTCCTGAAAACTAGGCATTGGAATTAAATTTGACACAGCAGCACAGGGGAATAAAAGTAACAGCGCGAGGGTAGAATTGGACTTGTCCTAAAATATAAATACAGTATACTCATAGGGACTTTTTGTATATACAAGTGCAATAATCGACTTTGAGATTTTAACATGCATGTTAAAATCTTCATTTATTTTAGGAGCTGTGTTGGAAGGTGCAAGTCTGTGTCAGTGGCGTGAATGACGTCACGAGCACTACCATTGCCTACAGTGGAATGAAACCAGTGACAGAGCGGCTGAGAACTCCCGAGGTAGATAGAATGGCCTCAGTCAGAAACCCTAACAGCCAAGGTAGCCATGTGTTTGACCGGCAAGATGGGAAACTCAACTCTCTGACACGCTCCAAGTCATGCACATCTCACAATGCTCCCTCTGATGGCAATCAGATGATTTTTTTTTATTATTATTCAATACAAACCTTTCATTATCTCACATATATTTGACTCCTCATATCAGCTGACAACACATTCTTCCTCAGAGATCCCCTCTGCAACATGTGTAGCCGAAGAAGACCTGGGGCTTTCCTGTCCTCACATCTGTATGCCTCCCGCGCTCTGCGTGCTGCGTGAGAGGCAGCAGCTCTAGCACAGAGTCGCAGAGCTGAGCTCTAGACTGTGACCAAGCCGGTAGTATTCCGGTGGCATATGCTACCACTTTTTGAGTGTGCGAGTTTAAATTTTACAATTTAGTGGGAGGTGCCCAACAGTTAAGTCCAACAGATGTAGGGGTGGTGCTAGTTAAACTCGGTGAGACACCTAAACACTCACATGAGCACACCTTGCAAGAATGAGAGCTGATTATATTATTTTTTCCATTATAAAATGAGTTAGTATTAAGGGTGCTCCGATCATGATTTTGATCACTGATCACTGGAAGCAGTATCGGCCGATGTGTCTGTAACTCCGAACTCAAACAGACTGACCTTACAGAACAACACAATTCCATACTGTTTTACTACTTACTTTTACCCTGCCACCTTTCTAGCTTCAAACAGTGTTCTGGGACCTTGTTTATTCCGTCAAGGAAAAGTTAATATTATTACCTCACTAATGTTATAAATCAAAATTCTAAGTTTGAATTTCTTCTCAAAAACTGCAGGGTTAGGGGTAGGGTTAACCCTTTAAGTACATTTATGTATGAAAATGTGTTGTGTTGTCACATTAAACTGCAGTTCACTGTTTAAAAGGACATGATCGGCAGGATCAAGAAATAAGACTCAATAGTGACACGACGGCCCTTAGGGTAACTGCAGCCATCAGCCAAGCCGGCGCGGAAGCGCGCATGAATGCTTTACAGCAGTGCAGCTGATGCTGTGACACTTATTTCTTTACTCGTGCTGTGTGTAAGGGATAGCCTTATCCCCTACACACATGAAGCAGCCTGGAAGCCTGCTCACTGTGTGTAGCGACACACAAGCGGCGAGTCTGAAAGGCACAGGCGAAAGCAAAGACGCCATATTGGGGACAAAAATATCATCTCTGATACGGGACTGCTGTGTGTTAGCAGCTAATGTTACTACACAGACACAAACAAACCGTTAGCCTGTGGCTACAGCCAGCTGCTAACATCACCTCTCGGATAACAGGTTGGGCTTTCAGTCCCATATATAAAAGGGACATATTTCTAACTATTCGGTTTCAGACTAAAGGACCGTGGAAAAGTTACATGTTAGCAGCTAACGCTACTTTGCACGTTAGGTCACTCGCCTTCAGTCTACTGAAGCCACACCTCCACTGCCGTACACAGCGCTGTTCAATGTTTATTCAAAATGTATTCATACTGATTGGGTCGTATGTCCAAATGACACCAATTCAACTCTGCACGTCCTTGGGTCCTCAGCAACAAACTTTCCACGTGTGACGTAGATCAGATGAACAAAAACAGACAGACAGACAGACAGAGAGACTGACAGACGGAGAGACAGACAGACAGACAGCTAATCCATGCTTTATAGTTAGATTTGAATAGATTTGTTTTTAGATGTCCTTGGACAGTAAAGGTGCTGGTCGTAATAAGTAACAACACAGGTGGATTGTGCTCTTTTGACTTTTTTTAACTCTTAAAACTTTCATTGGCTGGGTACTAGGAATGCAACGATATACCAAATTTTGCGATTCTGCGATTAAAAAATGCAATTTCTACCAACATATCTGTGACACTTTCCCCTGCCTAAGATCCCATTTTAGTCACAACATGCAGACCACATGTTAGCCAGGTAGCATGCTATAATTAGTTTGGTGGGTGCACACATTGAACTAGTCTCACAAGCACATCTGAGTAAGTTACCTGGGCTATTACCATGAGGTTTCCCAATACATACATACACACACACACATACACATTTGGGTGAGTTGTTTCTTTATTAAAGGTTGGAACTTAGGAGTTCTATTTAAGAATGTTCTTTTTTTTGTCTTACCACAGTGCTTCCTGGTGCTGGGCAGTGTTGAAGGACCCGAGCCTTGTCTCAGGCTGTCTTTTATAGCGCCTGAGTGGCTTGCAGGGAACAGGCTCGGTCCCTCCCACTGGACCATACCAACTGTGGGCTTGAAGAGGCATTTCTGGATGGAAGTGTGGTGTAAATGCTTTGATGATCACCTTTAGGTTTGAGATAAAAGGGTAAATAGAGATTGTAAGGGTTTCCGATATGGAAAATGATTGGTGGGGTCTAAATTGAATAGCAGCTTTATTCCAATTAAAGGTGGTATGGTCCAGGGGGAGGGGCCTGGCCTTTAAATAGAGGGATTCAACACTGCCGAGTCAGTCTGCGAAGGGCTGTGGTGCGGTGTAGAGCAGACCCTGTGGTGGTTGATCGCCATTTTGTTGCTAATTTTGGTGTATTTAATAAATCATATTAACACAATCATCCAATGGACTTTGTCTTGCAACCTTTTTCCGATTATTGGAGAGAAACCAACACCTTTTTCAGTAAGCCTTCAGCCAAACTACCCTCACTCAAGGTTTGAGTGTGACAATATCACATGGTTACTATGTGTTCATGGATCTAACAAAGGAAATCCGTATAATACTTTTTATCTGTCTTTGTCATTGGATTGTTCTGTTTGGACAACAGATGGTGCAATCGTACTGCTCAAGAAGACAGACTCCTCTCATTCTGACTCCCACCTGAGTTACTATAAGACCCACCCTACTCCACCTCTGACTGGTTTTCTTTGTTGGTTGCATTCTCTATGCTTGACTCAACCTGTTAAGTCTGTTAAGTCTCCTGTCGGGATCACACATACGCCACTCTTCACTGCAAGAGTGACTCTAGGCTCATCAGGTGGAGCAAACCGGCCATCTGTCAGCATGGTGGGCCGCTGGGCTGTCTTGTTGCTGCACCACCACCCGGCCTATCTGCTTCACCTAACAAGCCCAAAGAAACTGCAGCTCCAACAGCCCGCCATTGTTTATGAGCAGGGAAACTACTAGTAGGGTAGGTAGGGGGGGGTCACCTGCACCCGAAAGATATATTTTTTTAACCTAGCTTTTTGTAATCCTTAAGGTGTCTAGTAAAGGAATTTTGATGTTCCCCGCGCAAATTATTGTCCCATATATGATTTTTTATACCATCTTTTGTGTCCGTGCTTGATTTTCGGATGTGAAAAATGAAAACTTTAAATCTACATAGAATCTGAACAATACATCCTACAGACACAATCCACCCCATTTTCTCTTTGTCTTTGCATGAGGAATTGATAGATATGATGATTGTCATGATTGGATGATGTTTGGTGCATAAAAACTCAAACACCAAAAAATGCAAAAAATCGGTGACATTGGATCACTGGAACTCCTCCCCTATGGACCCTATTGATATATTCTTTATAACTTTTGTATTTTTGCAATCTTTAAGATGTTAATACCAAACGATGCATCAAGTTCCCAGTATATAAGGCTAAGGAGGGAGCATTGAAGGAGCATACATGGAAACAGATTACACCTCAAGGCTTTGAACTTGGACTTCACTGTCTACATCGCATGGTGCAAGGTGAGGACCTTTTTACAAGAGAAGCGAATTACCATCAGTCATGTCGCAAGTCATTCAACCTGAAATATGCAAATCATATCACATCCCGTGGTAAAGTCCTTGCTACCAACCCTGTCAGTGAAACAGAGCAGACTACCATGACTGCTGCACATCAGATGTCATTTAATGCTGTACTTGATGTCATTCAAGATCAAGTGATTAGACAGAACAAGATTGTGCGACTTGCATCACTGTGTCTTGTCTACATCCAAGAGTTGGAGAAAAATGGCTTCCCCAATCCCGAGTACAGAAGTGAGAAACTGAAGAGAAAACTTGAGGAGCTGAAAAACGGCCACGAAAGTGCCGTCTTGGGAGCCAAAACGCGTGCTAAAGTGCCCTCTTGGGTGGCAAAAACGCGTGCTAAGGTGCCCTCTTGGGAGCCAAAACGCGTGCTAAGGTGCCCTCTTGGGAGCCAAAACGCATGCTAAGGTGCCCTCTTTGGAGCCAAAACGCGCGCTAAAGTGCCCTCTTTGGAGCCAAAACGCGTGCTAAAGTGCCCTCTTGGGAGCCAAAACGTGCGCTAAAGTGCCCTCTTTGGAGCCAAAACATGTGCTAAAGTGCCCTCTTGGGTGGCAAAAACGCATGCTAAGGTCCCCTCTTGGGAGCCAAAACGCTTGCTGAAGTGCCCTCTTGGTTGGGAAAACACACTAAACTGCCCTCTAGGGTGGAAAAAACACACTAAACTACCCTCTTGGCTGGTTAAAACATGATAAAGTGCCCTCTTGGCAGCCAAAATGCGTGCTAAAGTGCCATCTTGGTTGGCAAAACACACTAAACTGCCCTCTTGGGTGGCAAAAACGCATGCTAAAGTGCCCTCTTGGGAGCCAAAATGTGTACTAAAGTGCCCTCTTAGTTGGAAAAAACGTGTGCTTAAGTGCCCTTCTGGTTGATAAAACAAAACTGCTCTCTTGGGTGAAGAACACACTAAACTCTAGAAGACTATTAAGACCAAGAAATACTATGAAACATTGCTGTTGCTATGACTTTTATGTTGGGCACTTTTTTTGATCTATATTGAACCAGAACTATATCTCACAGAACCAGTTTGGATTATCTGGTGCTAATATGGTGTTAAAATGCACTAGAATACAGGAAATGGCATCGACTTAATTGAAAAAGTTCTACACTGTTCTCGTGGATGCTGATCCTAACTATAAACTAATTTGAGTAGTCTGTCTAGTTAGTCTATATAATGTGCCATTTGTATAACATATAAACATGTCTAAAGTGCCCTCGAGAACGCCCTCTTCAGTGGCGAGAACGCACTGTATGTGCCCCTTTTTTTCTTTTCGTCCCTGCCCTTCAAAAGGTCTGTGCACGCCACTGATCAGTATATTAAGAGCTATTAAAGGTAAACTTACAGGCTGTACTTCTCAAGAGATCACAATGTATTTTAAGCAATAAATATAACTTTCAGAAAGTACGGAGCTTGTTAAAATCAGTTAACAGCTTATGTTTGTTTCCATAGCAACATTAACAAATATTGCAATGAATGGAACCCTATATATCTATCAATTCCTCATGCAAAGATGAAGAGAAAATGGGGTGGATTGTGTCTGTAGGATGTATTGTTCAGATTCTATGTAGATTTAAAGTTTTCATTTTTCACATCCGAAAATCAAGCACGGACACAAAAGATGGTATAAAAAATCATATATGGGACAATAATTTGCGCGGGGAACATCAAAATTCCTTTACTAGACACCTTAAGGATTACAAAAAGCTAGGTTAAAAAAATATATCTTTCGGGTGCAGGTGACCCCCCCCTACCTACCCTACTAGTAGTTTCCCTGCTCATAAACAATGGCGGGCTGTTGGAGCTGCAGTTTCTTTGGGCTTGTTAGGTGAAGCAGATAGGCCGGGTGGTGGTGCAGCAAAAAGCTAGGTTAAAAAAATATACCTTTCGGGTGCAGGTGACCCACCCCCCCCCCTTCCTACCAGACTATACAGCTCACAACTGGCTGTTTGTTGTACAAACCAATGGCAAGACAAACACAACGTCAGCCCATTAACACAAGACAACCACTGAACATACAGTTAAGAAATAATAACATGTCAGGTACACTGACAAAGATTTTCGTGGACCTGATCATCTGCTGGACAACAAGAGGGAGGGAGATCTGTGGGGCCTGCAGCCAAGTGTGCAATCTCTGTTGACCTCCCGTGTCACTCCCCCCTGGGTGTGCTGGTAGTCCAACTGTCCAACCAGAGGGAGGGAAGGATGCTACTGGATGCTGGCTGCAGTTTTGTTTTGCAATTGTAAACAGTCCAATCATTCATTGCCAAAAACAATCCATGACTACTTTTTGCACATGCTCTGGTCATAACTGGCTATTTTTATTTTACGATAGATGGAAAGCAGAGGTAGGGATGCTGGTTAGCTCAGCTGGTAGAGCAGGTGTCCCACATACAGAGGCCCTGTCCTCGCTGCAGCCGCCCAGGGTTTGAGTCCCAACTGTGCCGCCCTCTGCTGCGTCCCCTCCCCCCTCTCTTCCATTTACTGTCACCTCTCTGGGCTGTCCTGTAAAATAAATCCATAAAGGCCAAAAAAAATAAAAAAATAAACTGAGGTAGCTCAAGTGAAAACAAAGTCATGTTTTTATTTTTATTTTTTAATATCATGAATTGTAAATATTATTTCCTGGACTATTTATCATGACCATATCATACCATGACTTTTTGGTATTGTTACATCCCTACTCGATAATGTTTGGACCTCAGGTGTGACCTGGTGTTGTTTTATATTGATCTCCTTAACTTTCTGCTGCATTTTCTCTCAGATTAAGCTGTTGTGCTGTGTTATCTTATTCCCTCTCTCGCCCTTGTATGGCATGTAATGTAGAAGCTGAGTGGTCAAAATGCTTATACTCGCTGCACTGAATACACTCTGAGTATCAAACATTAAGAATGACCGACTGTGAAGGGTTTCCAATCCCTTGTCTCTAAATGACACAAATTGACCTTAATTCCAGAAAGAGAGAAATTAAGACAAAATGTCCATTTTATGCTTGAGAAAAATATGATAAACATTTCACAGATAAACCCTGGTTCAGAATTATGTATGAGGATTAAGTACTCTGTATCCATCACTGATGCTGCCTTCCTTTTCTCTGTACATTGTTTGCCTCTCTTCTGTATTCAACATATCTTTTTCTCAACATCATCCCTTTTTTAGCAGGGATTGTGATCCCAGATACGTGCTCCGTAGAAAGCCAGGTATCCCACTGCAACACCACATGTCACTTATGGAGGTGTATGTATGAGAGTATCACACAGGCCAAGCTTGGCTCAAACCAGAGCGTGGAATGCTATAGATATGCCACAGCCGATCAACACCGGGACACCGCCCACATCAACCAGATAATCCCAGCAGGTTCCATTGTCCTGAGACTCTTTTATTACTGTTTTTACATCTGTCTACAAGCATGATGTAAAAACATTAAAATACAATAGAATGGTTAGACCAGCAGGGTGTAGTTTGCCTCTCACCCAGTGTATGCAGGAATAAACTGCCCATTGAGAAACAGCAGCTATGGAAACTATGATGGTAAACCTTGAGGGACAAAAATAGGATTTTGAAAAATAAGGGGACATGCCTGCCCTCTTCCAGAAAAGGAAATCATGCAGTGTCAACCACACGCATGTGACAGGTATGTTCTGTGTTTTGTTAACAGATAATGATTGGGGAGGCCATCCTATTCTGCTGTATGTCTCGGAAGAAGAGTGGTGCTGGGGCGGAGGCTAACATCAACGCTGCTGGCTGCAACTTCAACTCCTTCATACGCAGAGCCGTCCGCTTCGTTGGTATGCTGATGTTTGTTTCTCTAACACTAAGTATGGCAACTGAAATGGAGAAATGCACAGACTGCCAAGGTCAGAGTTTGTCTCTCACACTAATCCACCCTGGGTGTTTTATGGAATTAACTACACAAACATGAGTAACCATTATTCAGCTGAATTTAAATATGGTGTGTTCATACATTCAGTCAGAAATGGTTGAGCAGAAACTCACAGTTCCAGATTCAGAGCTCTCAGAGCCAAATAGAAAAAATTTAAGTAAAATAATTAATATTATTATATTATTTTACTTCACAACTAGGAATCATCAGGTCATAAATAAACCTAAAAAGAAAAGTACATTTATAAATGAAACTTTGCACCAGACCATTTCAAATCCAGGAATTCCAAATATCAACTCTACCACTGACTACCCCAGTACTGAACATGGTCACACCTTTCACACTGTCCGAACATATACTAGGTCTTGATCTAGTGTTGTTTCCTACTCTTTCTAGAGACCCATTTAGCAATACTGAGCAAAGGGGATATTTTGCTGTTGCTCAAAGTGGCTGTTTTAGACTTCTGATGTTGAATCCAGATATTTTAATAAGCATTAGTTAATATGTAATAGGTTGTTAATTAACATTAATAAGACTATACCAGTGCTAATAATAGCATAATAAGATGCAGATCTTGTTGGTTTTTTTTACAACTGACAATGTTGTTCTTGTACCCTATCAATTGTATGCTAATGGTAAGCAAAAGCCCTAGCAGGAGTGGGTGCAATGCAGTAAATGATCGTATCATCAGCATACAGATAAACCGCAGATGTCAGGAATGTTCTGTCTGAGGCAATTTATATGGAAGGTTATTAATAAAGGGCCCAGGACTGAGCCTTATGAAACCTGCCTGTAGACCTGCAGTACCTCAGGGGCAGCGCCCTCTAACTGAACAGCTTGGGTTCTGTCTGAGAGGTAGTTTGCAAACCACCCAACTGCCTGTTTAGAAAAAAAAACAATGGCTGTAAGACATCCAATTGAAGTATTGCTTTAGACCAGGTAGCTGTAAAAAGCATATAGTTAACTGTTTGTAACTGCATAGTTATCTGCTATAAATGCATAATGACATGTGTTTTAATCCCAATAAAGCAACAAAAAAGCTTAACACATGTTTAAAGTGGAAATAGAAAAAGTTCCGCCTTTCGTCCCCTTCCAGCATTTCCCTGTGCTATCACACGGGAATTCCACTGGTTGCATGCATGTTGCAGAGCGGCTATGCTACGGTTTTGCTCTGTCGTCCGTCAACCCCCACCAGCTGCGTTTTGAATGCAGCATGGTGCAGCACTGCTGGACAACTGGAGTTCTGTGAGAGAGGAGTTCCCACGATTACTACTGAATCACGTGCGACTGCAGTCATACATATGTGTTATAAACACAACAACAACTTTTCTTTTTTCCTTTTTTTGTGCTGGTATGTTCTTGTTTCGGCGTCTGACTTCCTGTCTGCTACGGAAAGGTCCGGACTGCTGGAGCTGCAACAGAGTAGATATGCAAACTAGCAGAGCCATTGGAAGTACACACGTAGACTAGAGTGACACCTATCAGCTCCGCTGCCGAGGCAGTTCGAACACGGACTGAACACGGATCTGGTGGAAAAAGGGACTGTTGGTGTCGCAAATACAACTATAGCAACACGGCTACCGCTAGCAGCCTTGCTAACTGTCCAAAGCAAAACACTACTATGAGAATCTGACCTAGAAAGCCCAATCTTAGTGCTATGATAAAGCAGGTAAACACCAGAGATGGGGACTCGAGTCACTGTGACTTGGACTTGAGTCGACTCGAGTCGCTGTTTTGATGACTGACTTGTGAAGTTAAAAACTCGCGACTTGACTTGACTTGAGACACGATGACTTGAATGACTTCAGTGTTATTTAGTTAATGTTTTCAGTTTGAATATAAAATTAATAAATTGATTTTAAAAATAATATCGATTACCCGGTAGGAGCGCAGGCTGAGAATGGCGTTGTCATGACTGGATCACTACCCTGCCAATCAGTCATGCCCTCTCTACGTACCTTACGTGTTTATTGGAGAGGCACGCCCCTTTGTATCAGACATGCACCAACATGCCAGCGGGAGGGGTACCGAGATCCTGAATCATCATCTTCGGCTTTCAGAATTACCTGCAAAAGATGGACAGCACAGTGCAAGATGTGCAACATTAACATTTCAGACAGCCAGACAACAACTTCAGACTTTGTTCGTCATTTGAAGATCCATTCTATTCTGCCCAGTAAGTGCTTGTCAATTACAATGAGAGCGAATATTCTGACCGATTCATCAGTCATATGACCGGTTGTACGTTTTATGAACGAGCAACACAGGGCTAAATGAGCTAAATAACATACCAGCCCACCGACAAAATTGCAATAATAAGGTGACTTGACTTGGACTTGACTTGACCTATTACAGGACTTGACTTTACTTGACTTGACTTTACTTGACTTGACATAACCTGTGACTTGACTTGACTTGACTTGAAAAAAATTACTTGGGACTTACTTGAGACTTTAAGGTTGAAACTTGAGACTTACTTGAGACTTGCACATGTGTGACTTGGTCCCATCTCTGGTAAACACCTGCAGGTTTTGTTCCCTCCTGATGGAGAAGAAAGAATGACCATTTTGAACCGTCTTGAGTCCCACTGGTAAGGGAAAACATAAGTCAACAGGGGAATAGATTTTGCCGCAACACCGTAGCACTTTCTATCACTCCCTCCCTTCAAAACATTTTAGTCCAGTTTTAGTGAAAGACAAGTCATTACATTTTAGTCAACTTTTAGTCATCGCTTTCATTAAAAATGTGTTATGTTGTTATTAAATGCGCTAGGCTAGTTATAAAAGTTACAGCCACTGTTACATTCTCAGTCTGTGCTGGCATGTGTGTGAAGTGACAGACAGGCAGTGAGAGCCCGCCCCCTGCACAGGACAGGCTCCCACACAGATCTCTGTTCAGGACTGAGAATAGTGATACATACAGACAAACGCGATCCACAATTGGGGGAAAATATCATGCACACTATGATACATTTCATTATAGTTTTTTATTTTGAAAGATCTATTTGTAGCTCATCATTGTCTCGCCTTAGTCAAGGAAAAAAGGTTGCTGACGAATATTTTTTGTTATAGTTTTAGTTAATGAAATGAACACTGCTGGGGATAGCGAACAGGGAAAACAATACCTCTTCCTATTTTAGTCGCTCCATGGCAGACTCGTTTCCTTTGTGCCGTAATGCTGCCTTCAAATTTGTGGGAGAAATCAAGCCTGGTGGCAGGCCAAAGAGCACGTGAAAGTAGGTTTATAAGGAACAAATTCAATACGTGGATGGTTTCATTTTTCAACAGCCATTACATGTGTAGTCAGTATTTTCTTGAGAATGATAAGTTAAAGAAAAAATTTTGTCCATTGCCAGTTTGTCAATGACATAAAGGGTAAATTATTTAAACCTAATAAATGTGTTTGTAATGCCACTGTAAGCTATTCTAAGAAACCCATGAGATTGTAACTTTCTGAAGCGCCCATAAACTGTTAGCAATTTTCTTATAAATGCTCATAAATTTATTTTTTATCCAATAGAATAGAATAGAATAGAATAATGTTATTCGGGCATGTTAAAAGACAAAATAAGACAATACATTTTTTTAAAAAAAAAACAGGCTTTGAAAACATCAGGCATACAGCAAAATCACTAAAGCCCACCAGAGAAAAGCAAACAAACAATCAAGCAAATGTTTCATGTCTGAAAAGGAGCAGGAAGGAAGTGTGAACTTATCGAGTCCTACCCCTTCTTTATATCTATCTTTCATTTTTAACTTCATCCAACAATAATCATGTTTGTGATGCTATTATTAATGCCTTTATATCCTTATTCATGTAGATAAATATCCTTTAAGGACCTATAAGGGCCTTATTACCTATTAACGAACGCTTTTTGAAGCATTAATAGCACATGCCTGTGAATATTCTAATTCATCCAGGTCATAGTTATCTCATGGAAATTGAATCGAATGCAACTGGATTGGGTTTTTGTCTTTGAAGACGTTTCACCTCTCATCCACCTCTCATCCAAGAGGCTTCATCAGTTTCAAAAACTGATGAAGCCTCTTGGATGAGAGGTGAAACGTCTTCAAAGACAAAAACCAAATCCAGTTGCGTTCAATTCAATTTCCTTGAGATTAATAGCACATCTAATAATATTATCAGTAGTGTTTATGCCTCAGTACAATCTGCTTATTTACATGTTAACATCAATTACATGACATTCGTCTGTGTCCCCAGGCGTCCATGCATTCGGTCTTTGTGCCACGGCCCTCATCACCGACATCCTCCAGCTAATGACCGGCTACCCAGCACCCTACTTCCTCACTGTGTGTAAACCCAACTACACCACGCTCAACGTCAGCTGTGAGCAGAACCCCTACGTCATGGAGGATATCTGCTCAGGGGCCGACCCTGCAGCCATCAACCAGGGCAGGTGAGGAGTCAGCTGACGATTGAGAAGGAAAGAGAGGGAGCCACACTTGTTGTATTTGAGTGGATCAAAGTTTGTATTAAACAAAAGAATGCACCTGGAAGTATGTGATGAATGACAACAGGATTTGTGTAAGAGAGAGCAGTAGAGTGGTGAGTATGGCATGACTCTTTCCATACTTTTGGAATTAGTGTTGTGAACATTTTATGATGAATTTAAAATATTATTGTACGAGTAATTCCGCAGTTTGCATGTTCTCCCCGTGCATGCGTGGGTTCTCTCCGGGTACTCCGGCTTCCTCCCACATACCAAAGACAGGCAGGTTAGGTTAACTGGCGACTCTAAATTGTCCATAGGTGTGCATGAGAGTGTGAGTGGTTGTCTGTCTGTGTATGTTAGCCCTGTGATAGGCTGGCGACCTGTCCAGGGTGTACCCCGCCTCACGCCCTAAGTCAGCTGGGATAGGCTCCAGCTCACCCGTGACCCCATTGCAGGATAAGCGGTAGATGATGAGCGAGTGAGTGAGTGAGTGAGTGAGTGAGTGAGTGAGTAATTTCGCCCTCCTTAACAGGGCCCAAACATGTGCTTAATACATTTGACCAAATTCCTTTAAAGATGCCACTACATACTGTATATTATGATTCTGCATGACATGGATGCTAACTGCAACTTGACTGGTTGACTGGCTGGTTGGTTTCATCATGTTACAACATGCCACATCGATGCCTGTAGAAAGATTTAGCTGATTTCTGTTTGTTTTTGGGATCTAGAAGTACGAGCCAGAGCAGTTATTTTGGTCACAGAGAGAGGAGCATAGCCCTTTGATGTCCTTGTTAATGAGACAAATGCTGGCAGGTTTCTGATTATGCATGGAATCTGAAGAATACGGGATCGTTATGATGCTTTTTTTTTGTCTGTGCTGAAGTTTGTTGAGAACAGAGGAAATGTAAATATGTAGGCAATGACCTCAAACTGTGTGATGACAATAAGAAGGCTCAATAATTGATAAATACATTAAGATGAAAAGAAGAAATCCAATATGAGCTGGCCATGAGTGGCACACAATGTTTTGAGCTGAACTTTTGTGGGACATCAGGTTTCTATTTATTCTTGTCGCTTGCATTGACAGCATTGCATGGAGAAGGAACAGTTGGTTCATGAAGTTAAACTAAGGAGTCATCTATATAGGATTGTGGCAGTTTATCAGTTCCACAGGATATCATGATATAACAACTGAAGTTTTTCATGCCATGAACATTTTCTTATCAAAAAGGGATTTATCTCTACTGTGTGTTATTTAATAAATAAATGGTAGTATTTGATGAAATTATTTTAAAGTCTTTAGTTGTGTTTAGCCAAAAGAGTTGAATTACTTATAGGTGATTGTAACTGATGTCATACAGTTAATACAGACAGATGCAACACTGAGTGATGCCCAGTACAGTTTGTCTGGATAATCACACTAATTAAGTAATCAACACTCACATTTCTCCTTAACGTTAATGGAGACTGGTTTCTGTGAAGTTTAATAGAATTATGTCTCCATGTGAGTTTGTGTATGCATGTGGCAGCAGACAGCATTCGGATGTGAGCGGAGGGGATGAGGCTGGGTTTGACCCGTGCATTTGGGCCACATGTAGATGTGACTGCAGACTATGGAGGTCTAAATATAACCATCTGCTCCTGGCATAAACACTGTCTTCCTTCCTCTCTGTGGCAGCTCAGGCTTCAGGCTTGTTTCCAGAGCAGCATGGAAAGTTGTTTTAGCTGCAGTGGTTGTGGTTTAACAGCAAAAGCAGAAGGACCAACTGACTAAGATCAAAGACAAAATAGTGTGCTTATAACTTTTCAGGAACCTTTGATAAGACTTGATGATAATCATCTTTAATAAATGCTTAATTTATAGTTAATTAAACTTTAGTCAATAGTTAATTTACTGTTCGGTCTTTTGGTCCCTGAACCTAACCAAGTAGTTAGCTTGCCTAAACTTAAGCAAACTGCTGCCATATTGCCATATGATAAAGTTCCAGTATGTGTGTTGCTGGTGAGCAAAGTGTGTCAAACTGACCATTGCATCTCAGTTCCTTCAAACACGCCATAGCACTTCGGAACAGTCGGATACCAGTGTAGAGGTCAGTGACATGTGTTTGAAGTGGAGTGTTATGGGAAATCCAGAAAACTTCATGAGAAAACTCATGAATGCAGATACTGCTCTCTGTGTGTTCACAGGCAAACAGGACAGCCTCTTCATGGAGTTCTCTGTCCTTGGATTAAGTGGGCAGGGATACCAAAAAATGCATTTACTCTTTTACTGCATGAGCGGGGGGAAGAGAGACATGGGTTACTGACCAAACACTCTATAACAGTGATGCTATTGGAATATAGAGCTATTTAAAGGTGCACTATGTAGTTTGGGGAATAATTGTTAATCAGAAGACAAAGATCTTCATTGACTGATTTTTTTTCTATGCCTAAAAAAAAAGAAAGAAAGAAACTCTCTTCTTTCTCAATACTGAATAAACAAACTGACCTTAAAAGACAATGCAATTTTTACCTTGTTTATATTTGGCGAACCCTGCCACCTTTCCAGCTTCGAACAGTTTTCCGGTTATCTTATTTTCCTCTGAGAACAGCTTGTTTATTCACTTATGGTTTGTATCATTACCTCATTAATGCTGTAAATATTAAAATTCCGAGTTTGAATTTCTTCTCCAAAACTATATAGTGCCTCTTTAACATCTTATTTTGTTAAAATTATATCACTTATGGGAACTTTGATGTTTAAAGGTATTTATATCTAATATATGAATTTACTGCTTAGTATTTAGAAATCCTAACTAATGTGTTTATAACAATATACATTTATAATGATGTGTGTCTATAGCAGATGCACAGTAATATATACAGCTATATTCGTTTTGGTATTTTCAGTGCTTAAAGTGGGTCAGTTCATTCAGAAGCAGTGCGATCAGTTTTCATATGTTAATGAAATTTTTATGACTCCACAGATGTTGCAATGCTGGTTTAGGGAGGAGAGCAAACAGCTGTAGCATGCACATGCACACATACACACACACACACACACACACATATGCAGAGTCAGGAGTAAAGATGAGGGCTGTTGGAGGAGTGGTCAGAAGTAGGTCACTGGGTTGGAGCTCAGTGAGGAAAAAGGGCTGCATGTTCTCTTTCATTTTGAGGCCCACATTCAAACTCTTGGTGATACACTGCAGAATGTGACTGTAGATCAGACATTCACACTGTGTGTGTATGTGTCATTGGTACTTGGTCATAGTAGCATCAGATTAAAATATCACTAGTAATCGGCATTTCAAGCAAAAATGCAATCTGATGATTGTTTGAATATTCGAAGATCTGCTGTTTTGTAGTATGTATTGTAGCGTAGTTTCACAGGCCAGATACTTTTACAGATACTTTTTTTTCATACAAAACCATGGTTGTATGAACTATTTTTTTCTGATTTAATGACTATTTAAAAATCATGACTCTTCCCTAGATATCGCCTTAATGTAAAATTCCACTTCATTGGTGAAATTATTTTTGGAGTTCTAACATGTATACCAAAGGAAGAGGAACAATAAAAGTCATTCAGTCATTTAGCCCATAACAACCGAGTGTGTGCAGAGTGGTGAGATATATCATTATGATTGTGTTATGTTGGCTGTGGTTAAACACTCTCACGACCCTCTGTTGACTCACACATACAGATGTGAGCAAACTGTGTCTATTTCTGGTCTTTTATCTCTTGCAGAAAATCCTTCCCGTCGCAGCATGCTACCCTTGCATCCTTCGCCGCTGTCTATGTTTCGGTGAGTAATGGTTTGCGCCCACGCAAACACTTAACCCTGCTCACCCTCCCATTAACAACCAAATTAAAGAGGAGAAGTTAACAAAGCAAAACATTTATAGGAGGATGATGGAATTGGCCAACAGTAACACTTCTGCATGGTTCAAACCTCTATACTATTTCTGCTCCACCGTGTAGAATCCACTCATGTCTAAAGTGTGAACTTTTACGAAGAAATAAAATAAAAAACTAAAAGCTTTCAAGGGCTGGGATCTTCTTGGCCTCTTGGCATGGATATCTTTGGTATCTACAGTGTCTTCAGCGGCAGTAGATGCTCTCTTTTGGGCCCTTTCCAGCTTTGTGTTGTTGAACATAAGTTTACAGCTTGAATGATATTTTGCTCTGTTTCTTGTCAATGTGCTTTTTATGCCATCACCTTCATCTAGTCGGGTTGGACTAAGTAAGATAGGCAGAGCATTGATCTTATGAAATAATGGAACATTTCTTGCAATGGTATCATAACCAGTATGATCGTGCTCTCTGTTGAATAAACCCGGCTGAATGAGTTTTTCCTTGGTGTCCTGCTTACAAATGAAACATCTGTCCCAGTTCGTTTTCTCAACTGTTATGATGGCTTCTGCCATGGCTGCAGCAAATGTATAGGCAGAGGCCGAGGGTTTATCCTTTTACCACCTTTTACCAAGCACTTTGATGTATGGGATACAACTAAGTTCATGCCTTAACCCTACACTTAGTCCGATCGTTCATCCAATGCCATTTATATCCTGTGCGATCTGTACACCATCCGGTTAACTAAAACCCCATTAACCTTGGCTCAGCTCTCCCGCGCTGGCACAACCTGTCAATTCAGGTGCGACTATCTAACTGTTTTGAGGTAGATTAGACAGCATTTGGGATACTAACTTTACAATTAGCTGGCATTGAACCCCACTCTGAGTTTAACAGCAGTGATATATCACCAGTGTGCCCTGGTAGTGCAGATATTCACTCTTGTCTAATCTATCTATGATCAACAAATCAACACAACTGTATTTTGATGCGTTAAGAGTTGTTCTTTAGCATAATCTAAAACATATAAAATAAAATGACACCAAATCGTCCTTAATGAAAAAACCCAATACATTTCTATCAGAAAATTGAGGATACAGGGGACGGCCATCTTGAAAGTGGCTGAGAGTGTTTTCTTGTCAAGTAACCCCTAGAGACTGCTCATACCAATTTGCAAGCTTATGTCACTAACTAAACAATTATATCACTTAACTGCTCCATTTAGGTGGTGGTAATCTTGAAAAAAATGGCCTCCATCTTGAAATTTCAATTGGCTGTGGGCGGTTTCTTGTCAAATGACCCTTTGAGACAGCTCATGCCAATTTTCATGCTTGTATCACCAAATAAAGCACTATAGCACTTAACTGCACCACTAAGGTGGTGGCCATCTTGAAAAATGGCCGCCATCTTGAAATTTCAAGTAGCTGTGGGTGGCTTATTTTCAAGTGACCCGCAGAGACTGCTCATGCCAATTTTCATGATTGTATCACCAAATAAAGCACTATATCACTTAACTGCTCCACTAAGGTGTCGACCATCTTGAAAAATGGCCGCCATCTTCAAATTTCAGGTGGCTCGGACAATTTTCTTGTCAAGTGACCCATGGAGACTGCTCATGCCAATTTTCACGCTTGTATCATAAACTGAACGATTCTGCCAAAAATAAACATTTAGCCGCTCCACTAGTATTACAAAACACAATAATAATAGTAAAAAATAAACAATGTAAAAAAAAGGTAAGAAATGGAATAGACTTGGATATATATAAACATAATATTGTACAATATGAACATGTAATTATAAACAGTGTGACAGTGTATTGTTATTTACAAATAATAAATATGGGTATTAAAAACTTGTCCAGATAGTGCAAACCAAAAATTATAAATTAGTTATGTATAGAAACACCACTGTAAACAAAATGCTGCCTGTTTTGTTTGTTTATTCTTTTTTTTTTTGTATTTATTAATATTGCAAGACAAGTTATTAAGTCATTAACAGGAAGACAAATGAGATGTGACAAGGCAAGAGAGAGAATCAACATAAACAACAACAAAAACAATAGAAATACAGATAAGCCTAACAAATTGACAAGAGGTACTTGAGTAAAACTGAAGAATTACAAGTACAACAACTTCTATAATAATAATAATAATAATAATAATAATAATAATAATAATAATATTTATACTTTATTTATACATAACTTTTCTAAATAAGAGTTACAAACTGATGCACAGAAAAGGGAAAAAATAAAACCAAGAAAGATGAGGAACGGCAAATGAAAGACTAAATAAAACAACACAAGGTTTATTAAAGACCAGAGAATAACATAAAGGTAAAAATGTTACATGGCAAGGGTAGATGATGAAACTCAGGAACTTATATTTAAAAATTCATGAATGCCTTCCTATAAAAGAAGGTTTTGAGAGTTTTAAAAGATACTGATGATGTGATGATGTGATTATCTGATTTCGACAGTCAGAGAGTTCCACAGTCTGCTGGCAATGCAAACGCTGTGTGAGCTGTGTATCATCCACATAGCAGTGATTGGAAACACCATGTTTCTGGATGATCTGACTGTGAGGAAGCATGTACTATATAGAGAACAATAGTGGGCCCTTCATGGACCCTTGAGTGACACCACAGTGAAAATCAGTGATAAACAGTGATAAACTGGCATTTGCTATAATAACTGAAAATGTTCTTTTGGACAGGTATGAACATAACAGTTGAGGGGCAGCACTCTCAGCTTTCAAAATAGATAATTAGAGATCTACACAAGGGCAAATGTTGTTGTTGTGCATACAATATTATGCTGAAATAACTCAATATTTGTTTCGTTTTTCATAATTGGTTGAATAACTGCGTGGGAAGTTGCCAGAGCTCAAACAGCTGTTAAGAACAGTAGGGAAAACACTGGGAAGGGATAATTTCTAAAACATAGGTGAGGAATTTCACTTGATAAATTATTTAACAACACTTCTGGATTTTGGGTGAGTTGCCATCAACTCTACAGTGATTGGAGATAGTGACTCACACTTTGCGGGACGTCACCATTAATCAGAGAATATGGAAGGCAGCCTTTATGGCGAAGATAACTACTTATTGTGATTTGTATCCACATCCACATGCTAAATAATGCTGCCTTTGAAGAGTGATAGTATTGCACACTGCTGTAACACAAAACAGTAATAAGTCAAGGACAATGGAGAATAACACTGTCATGTGTCCACAGATGTACTTCAACAGCACTCTGACGGATTCATCCAAGCTGCTCAAGCCCTTGCTGGTCTTCTCCTTCACTATCTGTGCCATCATTTGTGGTCTGACCCGGATTATTCAGTACAAGAACCATGCCATCGACGTCTACCTTGGCTTCTTGCTAGGAGGTGCTATCGCTGTCTACCTGGTGAGAGCCAGTCCCATCAAACGCTTCCTTTTCAATGGTTTCTCTGAACAGAAGCCTCTTTTTATGAAATTGGAAATAAAATTGAATCCCAGGTTCTTTTAAAATTCACATACACACAATTAAAGGTCTATCACAGCAAAAGCAAATATGATTCTATGAGCTCAGATTTTCTAAAATGGTTCAACAAAGAACTCATAAAAGTAGTAGTAGTAGTAGTAGTAGTAGTAGTAAAATAAGCATTAAACAAAATGTACTATGCATAATGTTTCCTCTGTTGCCAGGGCTTGTATGCAGTCGGAAATTTTCAGCCAAGTGAGGAGGCCAGCACCAGCCCCCTTCCACAGATACACCGCCCCCCCTGCTCCTTGCCCCACATAAGCCAGGAGGCCGTACTCCACCACCTGCAAATGAAAGCAAGCATGGCCGGTGAGCCCAGCATGCCCACCTCCCATTCTGAGGGCCTCCTCCATCGAGCCCTTCAACAGCAGAGACCTGAGGACAGTCTGAAGCGCTCTAGTGCAGATGTCGAGGTGATCTCCCCCCGCAGCCCTGTGAACAAAGATGCCATGGTGACTTTTAGCCACACCCTACCTCGGGTCCACACCCCCCAGGCCATGGCAGCATATGAGGAAGCCGCCAGACGTCACGCTGCCACCCTCCACCATGCCTCCATGGACTCCAGCCGATCTAAGCAACTTCTGTCTCAATGGAAAAGTAAGAACAGCAACCACAAATGCTCCCTGCAGGTCCCAGATTCCTTCTCCTCCTCTGTAGACTCGTCATCTGGCCAGTCCTCCCAGCATCCACACCACCACGGCAGCATGGAGCTCAGGTCTAGCTCTGAGCCATCAGCTATGGGTCTTAATGGAGGCTTTGACAGTCATGCATACATGTCAAAACTGGCCACAGGTGCAAGTACCACCCTGCCCAGTAACTGTAGCGGTATCACCGGAGGTGCCAGGATATCCATGCAATCTAGACCTGGGTCTTCGCAGCTGGTCCACATACCAGAGGAAGCTCAAGAGAATTACAACTCCAACTCCCCTAGGATGGGGGTTGTAGGAGGAAGTGAGGGGATGTCGACATTAAATTGCACAGCTCAAGCTAACTGGCAAAGGGCAGCAGAGAAGACAACAGCCTGCAGGACTAACAATAACGGGCAGAATACTCAGCCACGAATCATGCAAGTGATTGCTATGTCCAAACAGCAGGGCCTACTACAGACTCACTCCAAGAGTTTAGATGAGAGCAGCATTGGCTGCAGCACCAATGGGAGTTGCCAGGGTTCTACTCGCTACAGAGCGCTAACTGACCAAGACCCTACATGCACCACTGGTCCCAGTTCACTGGGTAGTACCACAGGTAGTATTTCAGGGAGTACTGGAGCAATTATCAGAGTAGAGGCCCACCCTGAAAACAACAAGCCGGTGATCCAAGCTCCATCCACAGATGGAAGCGGAGCCTGGAGGTGGCGGTCCCTGGATCATGGCACTGGAGTTGGTGGAGGTACGGGGACTGGTGGACCAGGAGGGGGAGGTGGAAGTTTGAAGCAATCCTTTGAACTCAATGATTTAAACAGAGACTCTGAAAGCTCAGACTCGATACGTGAAGGGTCCATTGACAGGAAGCGTGCCAATCACATTGTTACCACCACTGCCACTGTTAGCACCCCTCCTATAGTTACTGTTCACACCCAGAGCACCGGCCAGTCAGAGCAGAGGCTCCACCCGCAGGGCCTCTCTACCATAAGGGTGACTCCCGGGGATGGTAGTGGTTCTGGATCCGGTGGAGGTGGTGGCAGTGGAGGGGGTGGAGAAACCGCTTCAGAGACCCCCTCAGTTGCCTCCAGCCGTGAGTCCACACTGCGGAGAAAAGGCAATAACATCATCCTGATTCCAGAGAGAGCCAACAGTCCTGATAATGCCAGAAACATTTTCTACAAGGGAACGTCAATAACCCCTGTTTTCAAAGACTAACATACTAAGATGAAAAACATATGAAAAAGATGTAGCTAATAATTAAAGACAGTTGGATTTTCAAAGAACCCTATATCTGTGACAGCAGTTAGTATTATCTGCCATTGTATATATCATAATAACTTTAAAAGAAAAGGTTTTAATCAGCATGACATTTTTGTACGTCTTTACACTAAATCACAACTTTTTAAGTGTTGTAGAAATAATCATTGTGTACTTTTGTGGTCACTCTAAGGAAAACCTATTGTAGTGTCGATGCTGTGCCAGTGCTTTGGGAAAAGGAGAACTTTTTAAACAGTTCTGTATGTTTTTGATATAAATAATCACAAAAAAGAAAAAAGTTGCACAGTAGCATTCAAACTGTAGCAAAAGCAGCAAATACAGCAAAAATAATTGTATCATAGCTGTGAAACCACTGTTTACTTCCCTGCACTGTAAATACTGTGTATGTTTGAAAAGGGTGCTACATCAGAAAAATACTATTTACGATACAACATATTATATAATTTGAATAGATAAAGAATGAATTATTTTACAAAGAGTGAACAACGATGACATTAATATGTGACAGAGGTATGTTTTCTATTTTGTCTCTTACTGTACAGATACCACATACTCAACAGAATACTGTTTTGAACCATAAGTGTGCTTAGCATTCCTTCTGTAGCTATGAAGTCAAATATGCTGTGACTTGCACTGAAATATGTGTTTACTGTACCTTGTATACTGTAAACCCTGACCTTATCTTTATATCCTGTACTTACATTTGATGTCCATCCCATATCTACAGCACAAAAAGCAGCAAAACAGTGGAATATTATGCTTCTTTATATCACAAGATAATTAGTACATTGTCCTTAATCAATGCAATACTTGACCTCAAGCTTCCCAAATTAATTTGGCAGGTTTCATTTTGCTTAAAAGCTCCTTTTAGCTTTCTGATGAACATGTTGTGAAATATACTTGCTGCTGTCAAATCCACAGCCAAATGCTAACATGAACAGAGTCACAAAGTTGGGTACTGGTAGTTATTTGGGGGGCAACTAGGGATCTGAAGTAAAAACCAGGTCTGTGCATTTTTCGCACTGAAATGACTAGTAGACTGGCAGTCAGGGCACTTCCAAGGCTCGGATGGGATATGACAGTGTTGGGCAAGTTACTCAGGAAGTGTAATATGTTCCCCTCTTTACTTATTACTGCATAATAAAGTAATACAAGTACTTTACTTATTACTTGGTATCAAAAGGAATTAGTTATGTTCATCATTTTCTGTATTACTTTTACAAAAATAACATCTCCTCCATAGTATAACTTACCCGGCAAGCTTATGAGCTACTTAAGATCTTGTCAAGTTAGCACCTTCCACAACCTTGCCCTGCTCTGAAATCAGGTTTCTGTTGTTAGCAGGAGTGCTTGCTGCTTCATGGGCAGTAGATGTCTCACTGTCAGCACCGTTTCACATACTGTGCTGCCATATCAGATGCTTCATTAATTTAGATGTTGTTGTATTTTCGCGGTTGAAAGCATATTATTGCTTGCGCAAAGTTTGCAACAAACCAGTGTTCTTGGCATCTTCAACTGAGATATACTCACTGAGACTGACCTGTCTGTCTCATCGTCCAACCTTCAACTTTTTGGCTAGCAATGGACATGACCTGCCCAGATCTGCTGTGCATATATCATATCATCAGCCTACCTAGGACAAAAACAAATTGCGTTCTGGTAACACTGCATTACTTAATATAGTAACTGATAGTATTACCGATTTTGAAATTAATTCGTTACACAACTTGTTACTAAGTAAAGTAATACTATTACTGTGATATATTACTGAGTAATGTGTTACTGCCCAACACTGGATATGAAATGCTCCCAGTTAAATCACTAAAAGATGAACGACTGCCATACCAAACCAAAAAAAAAAAGAAAATTTCTCATAAACAAAGTTGAAAAAATGAAGTTATGGCCAAAACATAAACTTTACACACTAATGCCTCCCATGTTTCTATGTTGAGGGGACTGCATTTTTGAAAACAGTAATTTATCATAAGGAATACACCAATCTGTATCAGTTTTATCTCTATGTGTTTGCAACAGAGATAGTTGGTTGAGGTTGTGTTTAGCCTAGCTTAGCATGAAGAGCTGCCTCCAGTGTTTTTGCCAGGTGTCCAAATTTAGAAATTTTGCTTTGTCATGACACACAAGTTGATGAGAGGCTTTTTCCCCCAGTTTATATCGGCTACCTGTTTACCCCTTCCTGTCTTTCTGCTAAGCTAGGCTAAACGTATCATGGATCTATTTTTGGGCTGAATGCACAGAGATAAGACTGATATTAATCTTCTGTTCTGACTCTGGTTCAGCTAGCAAAGTAATGTATTTCCCAAAATGTTGCAGTGTTTTCTAATCACCTTTTTCCTAAAAAACAAAACAAAAACAAAACCTTAAAAACCTTTTTTTTATCCTAGTTCTTTTAAGCAGAATGCTCTGTAAAACACTGTGCTCACCATAGTAGCACAAATCAAACTTGATTTGTTGTAGCATAACATTTACAGGTGCTACATGTAGCATTTTTGACATAAACATACAACATTGCTGTTAAATTAATACCTCAGCCTAATTATCATCATCAGAAGAAAACCTTTTGGCATCATTGGCTTTGCTGATCAGAATAAGCCTGTTTCAGGTGATTTTTGCTGGGATTAGCACTCTATCATCTGTAATATGTACTGAAAGAGAAGCACCTTCTTCCAGCTTTGTGCTGTAATTTCCTTTTGTGCCATATAGCAACCAGCAGACTTTCTACCAAATCCAACCCAGTGTGTCAAATGTTATGTAGAGGCCAGTAGAGGCTGCCAATTCTCTCAGAATTCATCTGGTTTGTATATGGAGATTGAAATTGTCTCAAATGATTTTTTCTTTTTTGAGTGAGTACATGGGGTTAGCTTCTCAGTTGAGAAATGCAAAATAGTTTGCTAACAGTGGTTTACATTAAGAAGCATACCATTATTAGAATATCAGTGGTTATATAAGCACCCACTATATATAATTTAAATTAAATACAAACACTCCAGTTTTGGCACCAAATACAAATATTGTGCCATAACGACTGTGAGAAAATTTGCCAAAGCTAGAGTTTTACATTGGAAGAGATATGAACTATCAGATGTAATTTTCAGTATTTGTACAGCAAGCTTGCATTATATTGTACATGATATTTCTATACCCCATGAATATTTGCATGGTCACTTTTATATAGTGCATATCACAAGATTTCTATCTGAAATTTGTTTTTATTTTGAATTTACAGAAATGTTCGATATTATGTTCTTTATTTCAGTGTTTCATAGTGAGAATTATATGACAATCTTTTTTACCCAAGTACTGTTGCCCCTTCATGTCATACAGGCTGGTTGTGTTTTTTAACTTAACTGAAGCTGCCACACACTCTGCAACATATTAATTTCAAATGTATACATAATTTAACAAATGTGTAAAAGAAAAAAAAAATATCTGAGGTTTGGATTCAGCTGAATCAGTCTCTGAAAAAGAAAATATTTATTTTAGAAGTAATCCAGGTGGTTTGACTATTTTAAATACAGTCTTTAGTGTAACTGTCATCCTTCGAGAGTGTCCGTGCTTCAAGCACTTACGTCACTGGATTTAGTTTTAAGTGCACCACTGAATCATCTCTTGTAGACACTTTTATCACAATATTTATAGGTACAGTAGTTTCAACCCCATTTAACGTTTCAAAACATGAAACATGAGAGAAACATTGTTTTGGTCCCATCCAGAGAAGATTTAATTTTAGCTAGGATTATTGAATTTTGCTGTCTTTTTACTGTAGACATGCTGTCTAGTTAATTGCATTCTTCACGGTCTCTCTGAGGTGCATTTTAGGGAGGCAGCTTTCCTATCAAATAAACACTTAGACTGGCTACCACACAGCACGATACTTGATTCAAGCCTTAGAAAGATGTGTTTCAGTGGCTTAGGCTTGAGAGTGAAAAATCCTATTCAATTATTTTCTGTCAGAATTTATGCCTGCATTATAGTCACAGTCAAAATCACAAATGTATAACCACGATATAACTGAGTGAGAGTTACTGTTTCTTTAGGAGAAACGACCTCTCCCAAATTATCTTTTTAATGCAAGGCTACAAGGATAGGAATAAAGACAGTTATATGGTACTTGAAAGGGAAAATACAACATTTTTTACTATATTTTTCTTTTACCTATAATTTTCTTATTGTCAACAAATCCTATAAAAAGACCAAAACCAAGACTGTGTTAGTCCCTCTGCCATTACTCTCTGAGTTCATACTCTTTCTATGGGTTTTAGTCCCAACCCCATTGCTTCTTACTGGAAACCAGCTCAAAATGTTTTCATTAAAAAAAGACTCTATAATATGGGGACTATTTTTTAAGCTAAGAAAAAATACATGTTTGCAAAAAATACACATCCTTATACTGAAATGACTGAATAGGCTGATTGCCAGCAATTTCCACAATTACATTTATCGTCATTAAGATACGTTCCCAAAAAAACCTTACTTTAACTATGCATTTCTGTCTGTCACCGGGCAAATCTCCCAGGAAAGTGAGGCTGACTGGCAACCTAATAAGGCTGACACCATTTCTATCTGATTTCAGCGTGTTAGCATGTTCAAATAACTCTTAATCACTATGGTCCCTAGAGTAACAAATGTGAGTCGTAATGCGTTAACCTATATGATCATTGGGTCTAGTCAAAATACACACCCAATACTTGTTTATTAGACACAACACAAACCTGCCCACTGAAACAATATACAGTAGACAAACTGTATCAGAGAGAACTGCCATTTTGACTCTATACAAGTAGTACATGATATATGTGAAACCAGCCTGTATGAAATCATGTTTTCATGGCTGTCTTTACAAAGTTGAACTTGTGTGACGTGAAGGTGCAAATACAGCCTTAACATTGTCCATAATCCCTTTAGGATGGCACATAGAGATGGCAGAAATCCCCCCAGGAGTAACATATCTAACATATCAATTGGATATAAAGAAGGAATATATGACGAGGATATTTCTATTGCATTGTTTTTAATGATTCATCTGATTTAGAGTCTGTCCTTAAGGCCTGTGAAATCAAAGAGTGTAATGTGACACATGAGTAGAAATGTAGATCCAATGGGTAGAACTATGAATGGATGCTCTCTGCATGTATAGCCTCTTGTGTTGTCCCTTGAAGACTAATTGTTTTGATACTGTGATCAGCTGTATGCATTCTATGCAGCAAGAAAAAAAAATGCAAAACTTACCATTAGTTAATTTCAGAAATAAAAAAATGTCTCAATAGTTACATTTTTGTGTAACAGTGAGAATAGCAAAGCATTGATTGCTTAAAGACAGTTGAATCTGGCAGTCACACTGAGTATTCAGAGCACATTGATCAGGGTAGATGACAAATTGTGCATTGTCTAAATGATTGGAATAAATGTTTGCTATTGAATCAATGTACTCTCATCCATGAGACTGTTGTCATTTCATTTTCACAGTTTGTTTTACTCTTGACCAAAAACCATGAGCATTTTACCTGTGAAGCCTAGCTGATTATTACACTGCAAAATTTACAAATGGTTTTGTCACCTGACTTCATCAAAAATGCGAAAAGGTTGCCAATTGACTTCATTAAACATTATTGAACATTTTTCATATCAAGAAACTCCTTTAATCAGCCAAGTATGGAATAATGAAATGCCTACATTTCTAAATATCTGGAATCTGTGATTTTTGTTTTCAACATTGCATGCCCCACATTTGATTTAAAGGTCATATTGATAAAAAAAAATTTAAAGACACATTTATACAAAAAATTATACAGCTACAGAACTTGTAGAAAATATTTATTTTCCTTAAAAATATTAGGGGATAACAGGGTAAGATGTGCCACCTTTTACATTTGATCATTTTTACTGCAAAATTAAATTGTATTAGTTTGTATACAGTATATACTGTTACTGTTACTGTACTGTTACAATTTAACACAGGCAAAAACTCATACTTTTAAGTAAAACCATGTGTCTGCGTGTGAAACATACTCAATTAACATTTTCAGTAAAGATATAACTGTAATCTTTGTATGGTAGCAACAGACAGAATTGATGTATATATGCTTATGTGAACAACATATTTGTGTGTGACTTAAACCTACCATTAGTCAACAATAACATTGTAAGACTCACAACAGTCATCATATATTAACATTTACTTAGGAAAGTGTGTGTGTGTGTGTGTGTGTGTGTGTGTGTGTGTGTGTGTGTGTGTGTGTGTGAGAGAGAGAGAGAGAGAGAGAGAGAGAGAGAGAGAGAGAGAGAGAGAGAGAGAGAGAGAGATGACTGGCTTAAAGCTAAGGTCTACAATCCTGGAGAGCTAGCAAGAGAGCTAGCAAGATTTCAAAGTGGCATCTCCTCTATTTTTTTCTTTTCTTCAATTTCTTCATTTCTCCCCCAAGGTATCCAAAACACGTTTAAGTCCAAAATGTATTAGTAAGGTAGCAGCAATTATGATTGGATATGACCAGTCCCTGTTTGCTGAGGTGCTGGTGATAACGCGTTAGCAGTTTTTTCAAAAATTGAATGAATGCAGCCAGCTAGCTTCAAGCTAAATGCAAGCTAACTAGCTGGACCTCAAAATATTCCAACACCGCTGTCCAACGCTCTTCTGCTAACTCATAGTTTGAACAGCAGGCGGAGTCAAATATTGTTGAGAAAATAAAAAGATATAACGTTCATGCGGAAGTCGCCGCTTTCCACTCTGAACCGAGAGCAGCACTAGCTGGCTAAATTAGCCAGGCTACGAGCCCGAAAAACACTTGTTGGCCGTTATCTCACCTAGCCAGCTAGCTTAAGCAGCTAGGTATGGTGACAGCTGTCAGTTGATAGACTGGCAGCCAGGTAAGTCCTTAGTAGTCAGTTTCCTTGTGTAATTTCGTTCAATTTTTGGGGGGATTATGAAAACTATATATTTTTGGAAACCTTAGAGTATGGAGAATCAGAAAAAGTTTGATTGACAATTTTCCAAGGTCAATTTGGCGGCCATCTTGGATTTTCAAAATGGCCGCCTTTAAATACTAATTTCTCAATCTTACATCTCCAGAATTACCTAGAATTTAATTTCTAGCAGTGAAATTGTCATGTTGGATGGCAAGAAATCATGCCAAATAGATTTAGATGATCATTGACCCATATTTGGGGTTTTATTTGATCTTTTAATGCCAAATAGCTGCCTTAATGTTGTTGTTTGTTTTACCCACCAACACCCCCCCGTCAATGGAGGACACCTTTATTTTTTTATTTTTTTGTGTGTTTTCCTTAGATTTTTTTAGTTTTAAGGCCTTTTTTAAAAGAGTCCACAGTCTGTGGAGCCCTTAGATGGACAGGGAGTGCATTCCACAGACTTGGTGCAGCTGAACAGAAGGCGCGGTCACCCATAGTTCAAAGCCTTGTCCTCAGAGGCTGGAGGAGGTTGGCTTGTCCAGAGCGGAGATGGCGTGAGAAGGAATGAGGGGTGATAAGTTGTTTGAGGTATAGGGGGGCAGTGCCATGGAGGCACTGGTGGGACAGAAGGGAAACTTTGAATTCAATCCTGTACTGGACAGGAAGCCAGTGGAGAGATTTGAGGATGGGTGTGATATGGTGGTACTTCCGCACCCCATCAGGATCCTGGCAGCACAGTTCTGGATGTACTGCAGCTGCTGGATGTTCTTGCTGGGGATACCGATGAGGAGTGCGTTGCAGTAGTCCAGCCTGGAGGAGACAAAGGCGTGGACAAGTTTTTTGGCATCGGGGAGAGTGAGTATGGGGCGGAGTTTTGCAATGTTCCGGAGGTGGAAGAAGGAGGTTTTGCAAAGATGTTTAATGTGGGCCTCAAAAGTCAGGTGAGGGTCCATTCTGACACCGAGGTTTGTGACTGAGGATGAGAGGTGGATGTCATGGCTGGAGAAGGTGTTGCTGGTGATAGTGGATGACCAGGTCTGGTGTTGAGTGCCAACAAGAATGGCTTCCATTTTTGAGCTGTTGAGTTGCAGGAAGTTAGCCGTCATCCACGCCTTTATCTCCTCCAGGCAGGTGGAAAGTGTGGAAATGGCTGCAGAGGGGGTTGGATCTGTTTTGATATAGAGTTGGGTGTCATCAGCGTAGCAGTGGAAAGATATTCCATGCCGGCTGATGACACGACCAAGGGGTAGCATGTACAGTGTGAAGAGGGTGGGGCCAAGGACTGATCCTTGAGGGACACCACAGGTGACAGAGTGTGTGTCCGATTTGGCCCCACCCAGGGATCCATACTCTGTTCTGTCCATGAGATATGATGTGAACCAGGCCAGGGTAGTGTCAGAGAGTCCAATGGAGGAGTGGAGGCGGTGTAGAAGGATGTGGTGGTCCACGGTGTCAAATGCTGCGGTGAGGTCGAGAAGGATGAGAAGTGATGGAGAGCCAGCATCAGCCGTCATCAGCAGGTCATTGGTGACCCTGACCAGGGCAGTTTCTGTACTGTGGCCAGAGCGGAAACCAGACTGGAACTTCTCAAAAAGACTGTTTGTTATGAGATGGTTGTGGAGTTGGGCAGAAACTACCTTTTCCAACACCTTTGATAGGAAAGGGAGGTTGGAGATGGGGCGGTAGTTGGCAGGTGCTTCGGGGTCAAGGCTGGGCTTTTTGAGTAGTGGCTTGATGACAGCAGTTTTCAGAGACGTGGGGACATGGCCGGACAGGAGGGACTGATTGATGATTTTGGTGACTTATTGCAGAGGAATTACTTTTTATAAGGGCTGAGGGAAATGGGTCCAGGTCACAGGTGGAGGGCTTCTAGGGCTAATAGGACATCAGTGTCAGGACAGAAGAACATCAGCTTTGCATCAGAGGGGTTTTGATGTTATGCCAAAACTGCATGATAAATCAACAAGGTATCTGCTTCTTCATGGTTGTTCCTTTCAAAGTGCAGCTGGATGTTGCTACTTGAGTGTCCTGCAGCAGAGGATATGATGAGCTTGGGGGAGTTCTTACTGTATTCAATGGTCTTTGATGCCAGATACTCTGTGAGATCTGCCTTTGTCTGGTCATGGGAAAGTAAATGGCTCATCGGGATGTTCTTGATGTTTGTATCATCTCTAATTTGGTACTGGATAGGATCATTTCCTCATCTTCTTTTCTGCCTTGTGACATGCTTCAACGAATCAGCCTTGTATGTGTCAAAAACCCCCAGAATGACCTCATCATAGTCTCTGGTTAGAGACATTAGTCTGTCATCGTCTCCTCTACGGGAAAATGAATAGGTGGTCCCCAGACTATATCTCATTTGTGATATAGTCTGGCATTAGCCAGGCTAGCTTTCTGCACAAAGTACACAATTTTTCAGCTACCTTCATGGTGTTTAGAGGGACCTTCTTTACTAGCTGGCTACAACTATATCATTAAACAGCAATGCTAATTTTTAAGGTGGCTTCATCAAATGTGTACGTGTCAAGAATAGAAAATTATCATATTAGCGCATATTTCAGTAGATTAAGCCTCATTTGCATATTCAAACATTAAATTTCAGAAAACTTGTAATACAAAAAATACTTGTCTTAATGTAGGTGAAAAACTGGGAAAGTTTTGGGGTGATACATAAAAGTTATTTTTTTTACCCTATCTACCAGTATTTTCTCGTCTGAGAGCAAGGCATCCGTTTTTGAACGAAAAATTCTGAGAAACTGGGGACCAGAATTAAGTGTTATACAGTGGATTTCTATTAAGGACCCTTTGAACTATCTAAAAATGCTGTATAACAACTTTTCCTCAAACATTTTTACCTCAGATTTACTTAAATGATCTCTAAGGCAAGACAACAGCAAATTAGCCTGTGGCGTTTTAAGTGTAATAGTACACCATTTTCAGGACCCAAATTGACTGCATTAATGACTTCTGAAAATTGTCAATCAAAGATTTTCTGATTCTTTGGTCTGTAAGGATTCCAAAAATATATAGTTTTACAAATCCCCCAAAAAACTGAACGAACGAATTGGTCTGAACATAGTGTCCTTGACTATAGTGTTCAATGCAGCTTATTACACATCTCCACCGATATCTTCCAGCCAAAATGTTAAGTGGTTTACCTGCTGCTCTACTGCTCTGTATCGTAGAAAAGAATGACAGACCTTCGCTGCTTTTGTGCGTCCAGCTGGCTGTAAGAAGGCCGTACAACTAACTTAATGTCAGAGCTAACGTCGCTACAGAGTCGATGCTAGTGGGGGAGAGTTTTTTTTTTTTTTTTAAACACTTTATTGAAAAGGATCTGATTACATTCAGAAAATTGAAATGACATTAATATAAAACATATTAGATTTAGGCATCGCATATTAAAATAAATACATATACATAACATAAAAGGTAAAAAAGTAAATACATCTGTCTGTACAAGTACGTAGTTTAACATAGTAAAAAAATAATAGTAGAAAAAAAGAAAAAGGGAAAGCAGGCAAGGCAGATTACATTTCTCTAAATAGTTCTTGAATTATGTTTACAGTATACAGACATTTCTTATTGTCAATCATTTTTATACATTCAAGGTAATTCTTAAATTCAGTCACAAACACCGGAAAGAAAGGTCGACTTTTAGAGAATTTAGCTTTATGGATGTGAAATTTCGCTATTAGAATAATCAGATTAATTAAATGTTGGATTTTTCGCTCCTTATTATTATAGTATAATAGTACGTCCTTGGCTTCCAAATTAATTGAAATGTTGGATTGTAGGGTGATATAATTTTCAACTTTCTTCCAAAGAATTTGGGAAAAATTACATTAAAAAAAAGATGCATAATTGTTTCTTCGTCAGCATTACAAAACACACATTTGACATCAATGTTGATAAATCTTGACAGATATATGTTAGTAGGGTAAATGTTGTGTATGATCTTATATTGAACTTCTTTGATCTTATTAGAGATCGCAAATTTATGTGTAAGGAGCCATGTTGTTTTCCAATTAATATCAGAGAAATATCAGGAGGTCCATACAAATTTTCCTCTAGGTGTGATTTTCCTTTTCCTGAAAAAATGATTCCTTATATGTTTATTGTTACAGTGGTGACTCATAATATTTATACCATTAATGAAGAGGGTGGAGCCAAGTTTCTCTGTCTCCTGCCTTTCAAAATGTCCTTTTAACAATTGGAGAATTCCACTGGGAATAGCATTTATCACCATTTGATATTCTTTGTATGCAACAGGTAAGATTTTGGATCTGAGAAATTCTTCATAACTAAAAATTTCACCTTCATCTTTTAATGATAATAATGTAATAATGATGATAATGATAATAATTTACCTTGAAGATTTACTAATCTTCAAGGTAAATTATTTTCCTGTCAATCCAGTGCTTTAGGTATAGTGACTTGTTTTTCCTAGTTATGAACTCATTGTTCCAGATAATAGTTTTATGCGGGGAGAAGTTGTGGACAAAGCAGAGTTTTACTGCTGAAAGAGCTTGTTGATGAAATTTAGACAATTTTAGTGGTAACTTTGAAACATTATAATCGCAATTTAGGAGAAAAGGTAATCCCCCAATTTTCTCAAAAATATTCTGTGGTATAAAGTACCAAAGGGATTCTTGCTTTTTCAGGTATTCTTTTATCCATTTTGTCTTAAAAGTATAGTTCATATCCATATAGTCTAACAACTCCATGCCGCCCTCACCTCTCGGCCCAGCTAAGATCTCTTTTTTTTAAATGATGGCATTTGTTTTTCCAGACAAAGTTAATTAGGGTGTTATTTATTTCTTTATAAAGGGATTGTTGAACAAATAGAGAGAGAGTAGGATATACAAATCTAGAGATACCATCTACTTTACTTAGAAGAACTCTTCCTACTAAAGACTTTGAAGAGTGGCATCTCCTCTAAGTTCCATCCCCCCCTCCCCATCCCGTCGTGCTCCGTCCAAAGCCACGCCCCCACAAACTTGAACACGCATCTGGCAGTGGGACTCAGCCGGGAGAAGGAGAGCCGACTTAGCCGACTCAGCCATTTCTGCCTCAGGCTTTTTTTCCCTTGCCTTTTTAGCGGGGTGAGTTGGTAGAAGTAACGGTGGCAGCATTTGCTCTGCCATTGTAACCAAATGAACTCCGTATTCCTGCAGAGGAGTGTGCTGAATATTTCCAACATCAGTGAAACCGGACGTGTGCACGCACGGAGGAGGGCGGGACGTGAAGGCATCTGACCAATCCGTGCTATTCGGGATAGCACTGGTTGTTCAGCTTTTTCTCAGTCATGCAGCTGCCACAGACGTCTGATTATTTTCACTCCTTTTTCTGAATACATAATGTATTGACTACTCTCAGGACAGAAGGACCATTTCACCCAGTATAACAAAATGTGTTTCTGAACAACATTGTAGACCCTAGCTTTAACTTGCCTCATCCATTTTGACAAAACTGTTTCACACAGTGGCTAAGATCCACAGTTCTGCTCGATTAATGACCTTGTTTTGTTGTTTACACTGACTTAAATTAATAATGTCCATGACATGGCTGTTTTATTTGAGATACAGGACTGGTTACTTTAGAAACATGAATTTACTCAGCATGACAATAATCCTTATTATTTTGCTGTGGTTTGCTTACCACTTTCTCCATGTGCTTCAGTCCAACATGAATTGTGTAATTTGAAGTATACTTCCCTAACATGACTACTTTTGTTTGTGACTACCTTGATATAGGGGATGGCATGGAGCCCTACCTCCCCCTCCCCATACCCCCTGACCTGATGTCAAAAATATAACATAATCCATAATTAATTAAAACAATTTTTGTAGTTGTTTCACACTAATTTAAACCATACCTTCATATGCAATTGAAATGAAAAACACAATTCTCTTTTTAAAGAAAAATCTCTTCAATGTCTTCAGTAGTGCGTCTGACGTTCATCTAAAATGTGTCTACAAAGCAAAACAACTGTCATTTTTTGCCATTTGCAGACTGCTGATCAATTGTAAATATGTCTTGGAGAAGTTTTATTCAGTCTGTGGGAGTAATGGACAAAAAGGAGCTGTGAGATGATGAACTGCAGGTAACAGGATGCACACCTCCAACTTCTCAGGGAGGTAGCAACTTTCCCTCATTAACATTATCAGGTAACCTGTTATGAGTTGTAGTGGAATGTCAATGATTGTGCACTCGTTTTAGGGGCACCCCCTCAAAAGAGGAAAAATCTAATCAAATCAATAATTTCTTACGTTATCAGTCAAATATCTAAAAGTGTGACTTCTCAATTAAATAGATCTCTGTTCTCCACTTCAAATGAATACACAGAACAATGACTGGGTCTAAATGAAAATGTTTATTAACTGAGTAAATACTTTTACAATGGCTTAAATCAAATGATTATCAGACATGAATATTTACTGTATACAAGCAGTCAAAATTGAAGTGTTTTTATTGCATTCATAGCTGAAAAGGACGACTCACACATGTAGGTGGAGGGGAACATGGTCAGAGTGTAAAGTGCGACTGTCTTGACGTTGCTGTATTCCTCGGAGCATAGTAGGCCTATCCAAAAGGCACACACAGACTCCGCACTTCTTAACGCATCTCGCACAACGGAGGTGGTTTGGAAATCAATAATTTCCATTTCCAGCGCAGCCTGATCTAAAAAGGGGATCATTTCTTTTGCCAGGGTGAAGTTGTCGGCTGGTTTTACTGCAGGGTCACGTATAAAGTCAATGATGTCTTTTGGGATGGAGTAGTCATCAAACCAAGAAGTGAAGTTGGCTTGTAGCCTCTTGATGAAGTCAACCATCTGCTCCGTCACTTCTCCCGCTGTCCTCTTCAGGGTGCTGAAATGTAGGAGCCTGCCGGTGGATATGTCTGCCTCAGACATCTCAAGCATCCTCGTGAATGACTTCAGTTTTTCAACCATGTCCACGATGGTTTTGTTTCTCCCCTGTAGCTGAAGGTTCAGCTTGTTTAGGTGGCCAAATATGTCAGATAAAAACACTACATTGGTCATGAACTTTTCATCTTCCAGCAGGATAAGGTGGTCAGCTGCTGCTTTGTTCTTGCTCATTCCAAGGAACGCCTTGATCTCATTCAGTAGCTCGCAGAAGCGATCCAGCGATTTCCCCTTGCTTAACCAGCGCACATCATTGTGAAGCAGCAAGTCAGCGTGGGTGGCATCTTCTGATTCAGCCACAAGTTGTCGGAAAAGCCTGTGCTGGGTGCTTGATGTACCTCTGACAAAATTAATGATTTTCATCACTTTGTCCATGACATCCTTAAGCTCACCACTCAGTGAGGCAGTGCAGCCCGTGGATTTGGGGGGCAAGTTGTTGCAGCCTGCTAACCAGACCTCTGTGCTTTCCCACCATAGCAGGTGCCCCGTCTGTCACAATTAGGTTAACCCTCTCAAATGATAATGGCCGCGTTTCCCAGATTCGCTCTTAGTGCTTAAGAAGCTCTTAAGCGTTAAGAGCTTCTTAGGAACGCTCTTAAGAGCGCTGTGAAAGAAGGACGTGTTTCCCAGAGTCGTTCTTAGCTTAAGAAGATCTTTCACTAAGAAGGAAGTGTAAGATCGCCCTGACCCACTCTTACCAGCCTTCTTAGCGACCAAACGCTCAGTGCAGCCGCATCAGGGAAACTTATATCGGACACTCAAAGGAATACTAAAACCATGTGTAATGATGAATGTGTGCTCATAGCTGCAGAACACTGACGCAAGAAAAATAATAGCATAAGAAGAAAAATAACGATATAAAATAAAGAATTGCCCATGTGTTCCTGTAGCTACATAAATAAAATAAATCATCATTACTATCACTCGTTACGTTTTCACACACATTCAGCATCTACATCTGAGTTTACAGTAGCTATAAAAACATCAACAACCCTGTGGTATTTCACAGATATGAGGGAAACTGACAGGTGTAACTGAACTCAGCTGGAACCTCATCAACAGAGTCTCCACCTGCTAGTCTATATAAAGGTGCTGCCGAAGTCCACGCGTGTGAGACACCATAGCTGCAATACAGCATATTCTCGCTGCTAACCAACAGCGTCGCTGTGCGCGAAGCCAGACGGTTTATATAAATGCTTATGTGCGTCAGCACTTCTCCCTACTCAACGTGCTGTCGGACCGGGCTGTCCAGGCCAAGTACCGGCTTCCCCGTGAGGAGATCCAACGCCTTGTCACGCTCGTGTCACCACATATTCAGAGGGCAACCCGCTGCAATTTTGCCCTCAGCCCGGAGGTGCAGCTTCTGGCCGCGCTGCGTTTTTACACAGTGGGGCGCTTGCTGGAGGTGGTGGGGGACGACCACAGGGTGTTGTGGGTGATTTAAGCGATGATAAAGTAGTGGGTGATCGATTTGCCTGGCATCGATTGATTCATATTTCAGCACCACGGCGGTGGCCAGCTCCCACTAAGAGCTTCTTAAGAAGCTTCTTTGGCGGGATCTTAAGAAGGCAGTTAAGAACGCGTCTGGGAAACACCCCTATCTTAGAGCCCCTTCTTAGCCGAACCCTTCTTAAGAGCCTTCTTAAGTCCTTAAGAACGATCGAATCTGGGAAATGCGGCCAATGAATGCAACTGAAACAACTCTTCGGGTTTCGCAAATAAAACATCTCCAGTGGTGTGCCCTTCTAATGGAATTAGAGACAGCAGCTCTTCCTTGAAATCCTTCCCATCATAATATCTCACATAAACGCACAGCTGGGCTACATCTGTTTTGTCAGTGCTCTCGTCTATGGCTAAGGAAAAATAGTTTGCGCGACTGACACCGTCGATAATTGCAGCCTGCACTGCATCGGACAGCACTTCTATGCGGCGGGCAGCGGACCTCGCAGAGAGGGACATCTGTTTCACTGACCCGATCACACTACCCATCGACTTGTCGGTATCCAGTTCCTCCAAAACTGTCACCATCATCTCTTTGAAGACCTCTGCATCAACAAATGACTTGTTGTGCTTTGCGAGTACCCACGACGCTTTCAGAGATGCGCTGGTTACCTTCTGTTGGGATGTGAGGCCTCGCACCAGGATCCTGCTGCTGTGTGCATAACCACCTTTGAGTGCTTCGATTTTGCGCTATCGTGCCTCTGTCTTCGGAGGGAATGCATCCTTGAAATTAGCATGCTTCGTTTCGTGGTGCCGTCTAATATTGTACTCTTTGCACACAGAGACACCATCGTTACAGATCAGGCATGTCGGCTTTGCATTGATAAAACTGGGGAGGATGAAGGCGTAGTTCTCTGTCCATTCTTCATGAAAGACCCTGTTTTCGCTCACAACTTTTCTATCATTCCCCCCCCCCCCCATACAACCAGTAAGCCATTAACTAAGAGTTTTCCCTCAATAACCTCAGAATTATTGCTTATTAGTAGTAAGTAAGGAAGTTGTTGTATATGAATTCCAATCTCAATATGCTTTGCTTAATATGGACTTTATAAGGTGGTAGTACCACAAGAATAGTTATTCTCCCTTAATAACACTTAATGAATATGGTATATTCTTACATAACAAAACACAAAACTACAAGTGTTAATAGTGTCCAAATAACTCAGTACAAATACTAATACTAAAGTACAAATACCTCATTTATTAAACCACTGGTTCAGGTTTTCCCAAGGCTGACAACAAATACTGCCTGAACTTTAACTTACAGGTGATGGGGTCTGCCTGAAAATTCAAACACTGACAAGTATCAGTGTATATAAACATGTCATACAATATGGTATCAAATGTAGAGCAGGTCATACTGTATGATAATACAGGCACTCTATTGTTGAAAATCTGTGTGATCTTTCAACCAAAATCTGCCTGCTTATAAAAAAATCTAACTGCATAATATAGAAATATATAATCTGCACAGTTCAATATGAACTTTATAGCTCTTTATCAGCTAAACAATAGTCAAAGCTTAGAACAAATGTACTGAACTGTACAAACATTGCACTTTCACAGCCTAAACTTGCTCTATAATTACTGCATCAGGTGATTTATTTCCCCAGTGCACAAATATTTCATTTTTCCAATACAATATAACAGAATTTTAACTAAACAAAGAAGCTCACTTTTTCTCAGTCTTTTTCTCAGAGGTAACAGTACATTTAGTTTGTCAAAACTTTTGACTGGTAGTACAAATATCAACTTGATATCTGCATCTACATTTCAGACAGGTTTCACACTGGATATTTTTTCCTAATGTCATGCAAAAGCATTCCAAGTGTTCCATTACTGTGATGGTTTCCACACCAATAAGTCCACTCAATTACATCTAAGTGATCCCTCAACAGTTTTTGTGTGCGGTTCCCTCTTTGTCTCCAGATAGTTGACTTGCAAATACCCCCAAATCTCTCTAGGTTTTGCGTATGTGCACCTGTAACAGGGTCGACAAAAAAATTTTGATGGTTGACAGTCAGGTGATTGTAACCTTCATCCTGAAGACGGCGGTAAGACCTCCACCCATCTGAAATGATTAAGCTTCCATGACAAACGTGCTTCGTTATTAGAGGCAAGAGATGCCTGGCTGAACGGTGATGCACAATCTTAAGAATGGGTCTCCTCCTGTCATCCTTAATCCCTAGCATTCCGAACACCCAGGAACTCCTGTTGCTTGCCCGTCCTCTGTTGTGCTGAAATTCACAAGAGCAAATATTTCAAAATGAGGACAATGGCAGTCACAATACAATGATTCTGCAATAATGGTGGGAAATGGGAGAGAATAAATCATAAGTCAAAAATTAAAAAGTTCTCTCTAGCTTTGGAGTAGTGGTGCATGTTTACAAATATTGAACTGTTCTGGGGTCTGTTTCACAAAGCAGGTTCAACAAACTCTGAGTCTAATCCTAAACTCTGAGTTTGTCTACTCTGAGATAGAAAACTCTGAGTTTTCGATTCCAGAACAGCGGATTTGAGTTAGTTTAATCAACTCGCAGTAGTTTCACCTGGAGTTAAGCGCGTGCACCACAACTATAAAAAGCCAGCATCAATGGAGCCCCGATTCGACGAGTCACCATGGCAACGGGGAAGCGGAGGGTACGTGTTTCAGCATCCTCGAATTGGAAATCCTAACGCGCTCATACGGCGAGTTTCAACACGTTTTTAGAAAGAAGTGCAACATCGCTGCAGCTGCAAAAGAGAGGGAGACGGCGTGGGAGAACATTGCTGTTCGGGTCAATGCGTAAGTTTAAATGTAGTCCTTTGCAATCACAATAATATTACAGGGGAAACTGCTTGAATGGTAGCCTATTCATTTATTTCGTTTAGGTGCAATCCCGCAGGGGAGAAGCGCACTTGGCAGCAGCTTAAGATGAAATATAAAAACATTGTTCAAACAGGTAAGACCTCGGCATGGAGGTACCTCATTTTGATCATGTTTTACTCTGTAAAGTAAATATTAAGTGGCTATTTGACTGTGCAGTTGTTTTATCCCCAACATAATGCTGTTTTCACACACATACACACAGACTGTGACGTGAAACAGTACCGCTCAAAAAGATAATTGCCTGAAAATGCTAAAACATCTATGCGCAGTCTGATAACCATCTCCTGACGAATATTTAATTCTCTGCGCAGTAATGCTGCACCTTCATCCACGGGATTGTTGTCAAAAGGGCATGCCATGTTCGTGAAAAAAGTTGCCTCCTACTGTGCCTAATGGACTTCTGATATAGCCTACTGACTCTGATTTTTTTAATGATTTTTGACAGATGGCAGAACAAGGCTATGCCAAAACTCGCTTGCTGACTGAATGAATGAAAGAGGAAATCAAATGGCATGTGTGGCTGAAAGAGGGCGGAGACAGAGAGAAACTTGAGGTTCATTGAGAAAAACCTGGTCCGGACCAGGTTAGGTTCATAGAATCTGTTACTACTGTAACTGACCGAGAGCTTAAGTTACCTCTCTCTCTGAAACAGGCTAGAGTTTGAGTTTGTATTGTGAGTGCCATTGTCCTCCACTCTTTCTCTGGTTTGACTTACCTCCCTTTGTGAAACGGAAAACTCAGAGTTTCCCTCATTTCAGGGTTAATAAACTCAGAGTTTTCACTAAACCTGCTTTGTGAAACGGACCTCTGGGGTGTAGGAATAATGTGGTTTCTTAAAACCGACATTCCCCTCTATTGCATCAATTAACTACAATGTGTCTTATTCCATAATGCAGTAGTTACTTCTCGAGATACAGGAGATACACCTCCAAGCACCTCAGGCAAAAACAGGTTTTAAATGTATGTATATTGTCTCTACTTTCAGTAGCTGAGTTTAGCACAGACTTAACCAACATCAAATACACGTTTTTAGACACAAAAGCATGTATTTGGCATCAAAGTAATACTCAGAAGTGTTTAAGTAACTTTCATACCTTTCTTTTATGGCTAAATTTGCTTTCATCTATCATAACAATCTCTGCTCTTTGTCCAACAGTCTGCTTGCCTCTTCTTCTCATTCTTTTCATTCCTGATTTGCAAACTCTCCGCAGCTTGTCTGCAAGTTTACTCAGAGTTGCAGAACTCCGAGTAATTCCTTCCTGCAGCATGTCCATTTGTCTCAGTCGAAGGCCTTGGGGGAATCTGTAATAGATCAACCAGATAAATACTTCAATGACACAATTTAAAAGTGGGAGGTTAAAACCAATTTCTTAAGTTGTCATTGGTCTTTGTATAACCATAATTATAACCATAATTTTTCATTTGCAGTCCCATTTGCAGACACAGCAGATACTCATAGCCTGAATACAAGAGTGTATTTAACCTGAAACAACAAATCTCAAAAGCAAAGCAGGGTGAAGAACCTTCCCTGTATGAGGGGAGGAATGGAATAAAATACTAAAACAAATTAAATCTGCTGTATCTTTGAAGAGTTTTAAGAAACAAGTAAATTAGCACAGTGAAGTGTCTGTTTAGAAAAGTTAAGTTCTTTTGAACTTGTGTGGGTTTTTTTTTCCAATGAATTAAGTTCTTTTGAGACAATTTCCGGGAACCACCTAAAACCTAAAAATGCACAAGACCTTTGTTCTTCATTGGACTCTTCGCAACCCAGTACTTATACAATTACACAAACTTGATAAATTCGACCAATATTCAGAATTCTTCCCATATACTGTTTAAACTCATGTCTTGCAAACATTGGCTCTTATAGGACCCATCCCAACCAACAGTGTAGTGAGAACATTCAAAGAAAACATTATGGTCCAAGTTAGAGTTTGTCTTTGATGGCTTTTGTTATTATACAATGTAAAACCACTCACCTGTAGATGTAATGCATCCACGTATGCAGTCGAATGTGAGAATTTTCAAACATGGCGCCACTTCGGATGGACCTCGACACCGTTTTCCCTTTATGAGAGGAATCTCGGCATATCCTGATGATTAAATCCAAAGGTTAATGTATAAAAATAAAAGCCTATGATACTGTGCTGATTTCAGTCATGTAACATAAATGAAGATGAAGAGGGGGGCATAGATGTTTACGTATAAGTGTTGAAACAGCTAAGATTGGGATTGAATAAGGTGCACTTGTACTCTTAGTAGTCCTTGTGATTCCCTCCCCCCATGCAATCTCAAAGCACGACAGAACAGTCCCATTTCTAGTTCTACTTGACAAGTAATATCTACAACTGTTACACCTTAAATTGGGTTAGACATTTGAGTAAATTTAGCTGTCTACTCTACTCTACTTGTCATCACTTGTGCTTTCGTGCCACACAGCATGAAAAGGGTGATATCAATCAATTAATCCCTGTGCATGTACAAGTTTAAAGTCAAGCTGATTGCTGGCATGTATTGTGAAATAAGTGAACAATATGACCAGGAATATGATCTAAAATTGTTAAAAAGGCATTTTTCATTTCAGATTTTGTACACATGTAGAACTTCGTGGAAACATTAAGACCCCTATCTCTGCCAAATAAACAGTAGCTTACTTAAAAATTAATATTTGCAGTTGTGTGTGATTTGTATTGTGACTGTCTAGATGTGACTTAGCATATTTTGTGTATACACCACTCATAGCAAGTGTCGTAAAATATAGGATTTGGCACTGAATTCTAGCAGATATAATTGGATGGCTGCATGCTGCACAGTCCCCTATGCTTACACACACATAGAAAATTAACAAATAAGGCACATGTCTAGTTGTTCTACTCACCATGCTGCCTCCTTTTTGCCGTAGGGCTGTTTCAACTTCATAACGTGAGAGCAAGAGGGGCATTTCATCCATTTTCAAAGTAGGCCTTCTTTCATTAACCATCTGGTGAACTTGTAATTTTCCTTGGGGCACTGTCTAAAATGTATTCGACTCAAAAACTCGTAACCCAACAACATATTTGTTAAACCTATAACACAAACAGTGTAAACAGTCTGGCAGTCCTGCATCAAAAAATGGCGCTAAGAGACCCACTTTGTAGAGTAATTACATTAATTACAGTAATTGACATAACAATCTACCAATCCGTAGCCGTGCTCCTCCGATATGTTGCTCTCATCCAATCATTGACTGTTACTATGCTGTCATGTGACATCCTCATCCAATCATCCAAAGGGAGCCACCAGTCACGTCAAAGATCCAGAGAGGGTGGCTATTTGCTGTTTTGTTCACCACCTGGAGAGTGAAGAGGGAAGTTCATGTAACAAAAATGGTAAGTTAAGCGCTAGCCTGTTAATTGAAACTCCCCCTGAGTTTTGTAAGCACATCATAACACTCGTCCCTGGGCCGTTTACATAGTAAAAGAGTAGTAAACCCACCTATTTATCTGCAGTGTGTAGGCTAATTAGCTAATGTAACGTTAAGCTAGTTGAGTGCCTGAGTGTGCACGTGAGCTGGGTGAATTGTAGGAAAGAAACAGTAACTTAACATTAGACATAAAATGTGAATGTAGGTGCATATGTAATGCTTTAGTATGAACCACATTTTGTAATGAAAAATAAATTATGCACTATGCAGTCATTTGAACAAGAAGAGCTTTTGAATCTTGTGTAGATTATTTAAATTACATTTTGCCGGTTATAGTGACATTAATTTATTTATATTTTTACAGCCTAAGTCCAAGAAGAAAATGTCCCTAAAGATGACTCGATGACACAGGTGACCAAAAATGATCTGGATGGTAAATTTTTCTTTGTCAACTTTCAAGTAACTTTAATACTTAAATAATTAGCTTGTCCAAATGTGTTTAAACATTGAAAGTCCTCTATTCATATGTTGATTTTGTTGTACCTATGTCATACTGTAGGTCCTGAAGATAAAGGAAGCTCTGCTCCAAGTTGCAGCAGCATAACCAGCATTGGATCAGGTAATGATTTCTCATTTTCTAGCAGTGTGTCTTTGTTTCATTTCTTGCTAGTGATTTTTCTGCCTGAGATTGAAGTTGTTGGCAGATTTTGTCAGTATACATGTACTTAGAAATCAAGGTAAGGCACACACCATATCTGGTCCACTACCTTTATTGCATGCATGTCATCACTATTGTCAAATCATAATCTTTTTTGTATCCTGCTCTCATTTTTGCTTTTAAGGATCAATCTCCAAAGTGGAGTTCCTAGAAGCCAGGATCCAATGGCAAGAAAAAATAATAAAGGATCTTGAGCAAGAACGCAATTTCTTGCGTGAACAAATCATGGGAAAGAAGAAATCATGTGAGTGATTTGGGAGCAACTTGTATCTGCAAAATGTAATGTAATTGTAAAGAAAGGTGTGATATATCTTCATAACAATCTGGTCTTTGTCTCATCTGTTCTCTATTTGATCAAAGGTCAACCAAAAATATTTACCTTGGAGGACGATGACGACAATGGCAGCATGGATGAAAATGACGTTATTCCCCCATCTTCTCCAAACATCAGTGAGTCCTCAGACAGTGATGTTGTCATCCAAAGACGGAAGAAAAGTTGGACACAGCCACCTGCATCTGCAACTGTGGCTGTCCCTGGAAAAGCTCATGTGAGAGGTAAGAATGGCATAACTTGAACCACCTACCCTGTTAGCAACAAGTGGTCATGAAAAGTAATTATTAATAAAAGAGTTGGAAGAGCTGTTAAAAATATGTTCTGAAGTAATTATGAGGCAAAAATACAGATCTTCAGTTCTAGATTCTGAATAAACTAGGAATTTGATGATAAATAAAAATTGAATGTCTAAAGTCAAAAATGTGGCTTTTATTAAGAATAAAGCTCCATTTTATTTTGCAGCATTCACACTAATTATTATTCAACATCAAATGTATTGCTAGAAAGATTTGTCTCTCAGAAGTAAAATAATTCTGAACTGTAAGACTTACCAACTAAACAGATCTTACAGAGTATCATTTTTGTATTGAATTCTGAACCACATATTGTGCATTGAATCATATCAGGAGATGAGCAGATTGTCCCATTCCTAGAATATGCTTCATACTTTTATCAAAAGAGAAGTGACCAGTTTGAGCAATTTCAGCTGACCTTAACCCTTACGGAAAAAAAATATATTTACCAATATATTACTTGAAATATATTGTAATATATTGTAATTTATTATATTCCATTACATTTTCCAATATATTACATATTGGAAATACATGGAATAATATATTAATGATGCATATATTATACAGTATATTATATATTCTTGTAATATATTGCAATATATGGCAAAATATACAAATGATTGCCACTTTCAATATATTGCAATATATTGAACATCACTATGTAATATATGTATTTATATATCCCAAAATATATGCAATTTTATATTTATAAATATCAACCATAATGTATTGCAATTTGTATTGGAAAATGCATTAGAAATATATGTTAAGATATGGTGTCACATGTATGTTTAATAGTAGAATATATTTCAAATATATGTTAAACTATATGAAAATAAATGTGAAATAATATATGTAAATATATATTGTAAGATGCATGCACAATATATGTGTACATATGATAACATGCACATACAATGTATGCACATATATGGTGATATATACAGTATGTACATGTAACATCTAAAATATATGAATACTTAAACTTAATAAACATGCAACCTGCAATATATGTGCAAACCTTTATACCACATATTAACACAGACTAATGGGTAATCTATCAAAAGCTAACTTTATTTTCTTTTAATCAGGCACAGATACTAAACCCAAACTACACAGGCCTATTAAAACCACAAGAGGCCGTGCATATGGTCAGACAAAGGAAATGTGATTGACTCTACATTTCTTAGCAGTGCAACATTTTTAAAGAGTGCCATTGAACAGAAAATATACAACATATTTCAACATTTCAATGACCAATGTCATTTTCAAACTTTCAGCAGTGCTGTTATAAAATATAAATAAAATATCTATCAACAAAATACACAAATAATAATGCATAAACATATAATATACAAACTTTCAAGAACCTTTGGGAATCGTAGAAAAGCAAAGAAATAAATTGGACAGTCCGTTATCCTGGTTAGGAGTCCATCTTGGTTCTTCACTCATTTAAACAACTTATCTTATATAACTTCAAACACTTTTGTGCTTCACCCGGTGTCTTAGCTCGCAGATTCTACTGTTGATGGTTTTTCTGACATCAGCTCCCTTGGCCGTCGGAAACTGGTTTACAACAGTATCTGTGGAACAGAGTGATTACTCTCCCCCTCCTTACTCCTCCTTCTGCCCCTCTGGTTTGCGAAAATCTCAACTCGCTCCCCCCATCTGGCAAAGATGCAATCAAAACTGGAAAGCACCAGCTCTGAAAACTATTTACCTAGTAAAGCTTTAAGTTTAATCGGGTCGAGAGCCTGCCGACGCTCAGCAGAGGGATCCAGCTTGCTGACCCCTCCTTTGAGGTTGGACTGGAGCAGGACATCCACACTGAAGAGCCCCATCAGTAGCACCCGTGCCATCCCATTAGCGGTGGTACAAGCTCTTGCAGTCTCCCAACAATGTGAGGAGACAGTGACGGTTCGGTCATTCCCAATTTTCACCTTATTTAAACAAATAAATAAAAAAGAGCAGAAGCAAAGAAATAAACAAGGAAAATCAACACAAGCAATAGAATGCAAAGAAGGGCAAAAACAAAGAAATTTGCCACAAGCAATAGAAGGCCAATAATGCTTTAAGTCTTAATGTTTGTTTGAAATTTACCAATGAATAAATACTTACTTGTGAAGGTTTGCAAGGTGTGCAAAGAGACGTTTCACCTGGGCCGTCACTCTCAGCATCAGGGTCATCAACATCTGTGGTGGGGTGGTTGTCAACATCTTTGTTGGGGGTGTTGTTGATGGAGACAAGCTTTCTCACGTCCACCAACAACGCTGGAATTTCTGAGAAAAAAAGTGCTACAAGATTATACAGACAGCAACCATAGAAGCCAATATGTGCCTGAACACCACATCTCCAGTTTTTTTTAACATTAACCCATTTATAGCTAAACCTGTCTAAGAAGCTACAAATCAATTTACTTATTATTAAAATAGATTAATACCATTTGATATAGGGTAATATTTGATGATATAATACTCAATACTTGCCTTTAGCTACCATGTTCCGCAGTTTGGCGTTTTCTTTCTGTAAGGCCTTGATCTGGTTCTGCAGGTCTCTGGTAAGGTTCTCGTTTTCCTGGCTTGACGATTCTGCTGGACCGGGGCTGCAGTGACTGTCCTCTGACAGTAGTTCCTCCTCTGCCTGTCTTTGTGCAGCAACCTTGCCCCTTTTCTATAGGGCAAAGATGTACATTTTTAATATTTAAGCATGGCTAATCCAATACATATACAAATGATCTCTAATGTGATATCAATCTCTGCTGTTTAGTTACCTGTTTTGGATGTCCAGAGCCAAAAGCTTTGTCCCCAGAACTGGTATCTCCATCACCAAAGTCCAGGCATTTTGCTTTTCTCACCCTCTTGCCCATGTCAGCTGGATAGAGTTCTCGCTCCGCAGCTCTGAGTGTAGCCTCTTTTTCTACATTCGTGTAAAAGGATATATTTTCTTAATGCCAAAAATGAAAACCATTACAATGAAAAATAAATACTACAGAACAAATAAAAAAAAATATGTGTCCCATTTTTCTTCTTTAGAAGTAATAGTGCCATGTTTTTTCAATTATGTATGTGTCTATGGATTAAATTGATATGCTAATACAATAACTGGTAGGAAATAAGTTAAATAAGTCACGTCTTGAAAATCTATAACATGTAAACAAATACGAATAAGTCCCCTGGAAGTCAAGTTCAATAAAGTAATACATCTGAATTTACAATTTCAGCTTTCTTTAACGAATATTCTGTGTTACGAAGCTGTTAGAGCACCTCGTTAATACAGGTGTGTACCTCGTTTGTGTGCAGCACGTCATATAATAATAATAATAATAACTAATATGGACTGAAGAAGAATATTCCGTTAGATAAAAACATGATGTTCATGCTGGAAATGATTGCATCGATCTTTGTTCAATACATTTTGACTTTTGGACTTTACAACTCTGTGGAGTTACAGGAAATGTTTTGATCGTCGGCTGTTCCGGTGAGTCGCTGATACGGCGCAGGCTTCAAAATAAATGTGAAGTTATAGGAGGCCATGGAAAAATATATTTTTCAGCAGACATGTTAGTCACTACAAGACTAAACTAACAAAGCAGTTTAGTGTTTTTATGTGCGCTATTTATTCAGTTTGGGAAACTCCACAATCTCCATAAGCTTTGACGGGACTAGAAAGTTTCTCCGTTGCTAGGTCGTTACTAAGGCTTGGGCTACTTGCTGGAGTAGTAAACAGGGTTCCATTACATGCAAGAGTCTACTGCTGTGACTGATTGTTTTCCAGGTATTAGTCAGGCCCCATGTATCTCCAGAGAAACGGAGATCTGATCGCCTCGTCTTGCCAATAATGACGTTAAAGCAAATCCTCTCGTGTAATATTGCTTAAAGGGATATTCCGGTGTAAGTTTAATCCATGGTCTAACACATCTTGACACTGAGTAAGACTCTCCCTCGAGAGGTCAAGTTTGCTGACCGCTAGCTTAGCTAGTTTTAGCAACCTCAGAAAAGACCGCACGAAAACAATACACTGCAGCTTATGCCTCCATTTAGAAACCGCAATCAAAAAGCCACAAATAATGGTCAGAACAGCACCAAACGTCAGCAACAGTACATGTACAGTCCCAGCACACAGTACGAAGCATCAAACATCTGCTAGCTTAGCCGGATTTGTATTAAAAACACAGCTCAACTCTCCGTGCTCCTCCAGCAGCCCATAGATATCTATAAGAAAGGCTAGATGGCTCGAGGCGGAGTCACCAGCGTCCCTATACGGCGGCCATCTTACCACAGGCAGCTCGCCCACTCATAACATCAGAGTCTATGGTGCATGTAGCATTTAAATAACCATAGATTGCTTAATTTTAAACCGATTTTCAAACGGTTTGGTTTGTTATAAACCTCAGAGTTGTAGTTACGTTCCTGGCATACGCAAAAATAATTTTAACATTTTAACTCAAAATTATTTTTGAGTATGCAAGAACGTAACTACACAGTAAATTTTGCAGTGTTAAAGTAACACTTAAAGAGTTAAATTTAACACTATTTCCGAGTGTATTTGGTCCCACTCTGAATTAGTGTTAAATTAACTCTTAGCATAGTGTTTAGAATTTCAGAGTTAAATTAACTCTAAATAGAGTAAAAATTTAACACTCGCTTACACTGAATAGTGTTATTGAAATTTTACACCAAAGGTTAAATAACACTTAAGAGTGTAAATATTACTCTTGCTAGAGTTGATCATTGACTCTTCTACGGTGTCAAATCAATTCTGATTGAGTTCCATGCCAGTACAGATTAACACTGCATGGAGTTATTAAAAGTTAACACTGGAGGGTAAAACAACTCTGATAAGTGTTGATATTACACACTACTGTGTTGATAATTTACTCTCTTGCAGTGAAAAACAAACTCATATAGAGTAAAATTCTAACACTGTATAGTGTGAATGAAATTTGACACCATTTCTGAAAATAAATCTTAGCAGTGTTAATTTTACACTTTTAATTTACTCTTTTGTAGTGTCAACTTACATGTAAAAATCACAAGTTTCCACAAAATAATGCATTTAAGAACTTTATTAGCAGCTCTCAACTGTGTCAGGCTAAAATATCAACTCATCAAAGCAGCTCATATAGAATACAAATCCACATTCAAAACATTGACCTTAAGTCTGCATAAAATGACAATATGGAACAACATACAAAGAGGAATCTGTTGTTCCATACTTCAATTGTACATCAAATGGTCTGAAGTAACGCAGCTCATTTATATTCAACACCTTTAGAACCCTGTCTGGATGCATCCTGACCTTAAATGCATGGTAATGGTGATCAAAACACATTGTTTCCATCAGTTTTCCACAGAGCAATACAGTGTCATCTTTCACAGCAATAATTTTGATTTTAAAAAACACAGGCATCTCAAATGCAACCTCAGCACAAATAATGAAGTCACGGCGGTACTCTGTACCATGATATTTTACCCACTTTGCAGAATACACACTGGTAGACAATTCAGCTCTTAATTTGAAAGCAATCTCTGAACCTTCTTTGAAGTCATCAAGTGTCACCATCTTGCCTGGACCTAAAATTAATCTTTCCTTGCTAAAGGACTCCTGATACATTGCCATACAACTTTGGTGCTTTTTGGCCAATGTCTTTGTAATATTTTTAAAGCTTTTTAATTGTTTCTTAAAAAAATTATGTTTAGCTTCATAGCGCATGCACCACATGTGCAGAACTGGGCCGATGTTTCTTATAGTACGAGGGTAATGTATCATGAAGTGATGTTTTGGTAAGAGATTGATTGAGGGAAATAACTGCTTGAAGAGCCGATGATGGTCAATGATTAAATGTTTGAGGTAAATGGTCATTCCTTCTGAAAGGACTGGTGAAAATACAATATTAACAATGTGCAGCAGCAAAAGCAGAAGATGCCAGTGCTTGTCACCTGACTGAATTAAATCACCAAATAGCAAAGGCATATTACGTAATAAGCACCAAGATTGTGTGGCATTCAACCCTAAATCATTACTTCCATCAAGCAACTTGACTCTAGGTGGACGGTTTCGCTGCTGATTGTAACCATAATCAAAAGCATGGATTCTACCAGTGAGTTGCTCAACATTTAAGAAGTTGTTCTGAATGTAATGAAGGACAAGTTTGACTTCAAACTGAGCAACTCCTTCTAAAATATCGTGCATTATATCGACAGAAAAATTATTGGCTGTGTTGAAATACTGAAGTGAATTCAGTGGACAAATGCGTTTGACACCATATATATGAGGTAGTGTAGGATCTGTTTGTACAGTTTGACAGTGTTGTTTGTGCATCTCGACAGTTCTTAGTACAACTTCTGGATCATCTTCACAGAATACAGTTTGAAAACAATCTTTCTCAAGGAGACAGAAACGACAACAATATCGAGCCCCAAATGACTCCACAAAGCCAAACAGACTATGCAACCCAAGATTATCACCAGTGACCTGAACTATGGTACCGTGAATTTTTTCTTTAAACATATGAACTTGAAGTCCCTCTGTCTCAAGTACTTTAAGATCACTGACAAGTGGCTCAAGTATCAAATTAAAACCATAACGCTTGATGTCTTGTGCATGGAAAAGAGCACACAAATGAATATTAATCAATGATGAATTGAAGATTGGAGGGAAATTCCTTAATGTAAAGTATATAGCACCTAATTTGTGTATACCCTTTTTAGACCCTAAAGGATTTGCTGTTTCGAAGTCGTCATAAAACAGTTGTATCTGCAAGGCATCTTTTTCTAAAGAAAATAAGGGACTTTTTTTAAAATAGGTGCCATCTCTCAAGTCTGCATACACACCTTCCTTGGGCACATGCCTGGGCTTGAACATATCTGAAAGTTCTGGGTTTTTAAAAATTGTCTTCAGTGTTTCTAAAATGGGAATATATGAAAACTTATCAGTTACAATGATCTGATCGTATGTCCCAGTTGTTTTGTTTCTTCTGCTGTCAAATCTTGTGCCAAGCACCTTTTCAACAGGTTCTATAATTCCCCATTTTTCTTTGAAGTGTTTATTTTGTTTAGTTTCTGAATTTAAGGACGTGAATGGGTTTTCCAACTTTTGGAAAGATTGTTTTATTTTGTTCTTATTTTCTGTGTCCTGTGGAGATAAGCACTGTAAAGCTGCATCTTTAGCTTGACTATGAATCTCAGAACACACTTCTTCCATGGAGGAAACAAAACTATTTACAGCAGATTGACTTAATCCGGCTGCCTTGAGTTGTGCAACAGCAGAGGCACACATATCTAGAGTGCTCCTATTGGAGTTTCTCAACAATTCAGATGTTGTGGCTACCTCATCTCTGTTAGCTGTTAACGATGTTGTGGCTGTCTCATCTACATTAACTGTCACCACCTCTCCTGCGCTGCTCAAATTAACATCAGTGTCAACCTCCTGGTCAATATACTCAGTGTGTTTGGTGTTTAAATGTTTCCTAAAACCTGAAAACGTACCAAACACACATCCACATCCAGTTTGGGCACATTTAAGCCTAAGATTTTTTCCAGGTAAGTAACCATGAACTAATCGTAAATGCCGAACAAGCATATTTGAATTTGGTAACTCAGCCTGACAAACAAAACACTGCATGATAAAGGAGAAACTTCAAGCACTAATGAAGCAACCTCGCCCTAACTTCAGAGACATGAGGACTTTCCTTGACCTTGCCGACGTCAATGTTGTACACAGTGGTTTGGATGAAAGTGTACATGTTGTGTAGCATGCTGTTGTAGGATGTGCCAAACACAAAATGAGCCTTAAACAGTTCATCAAAGGCACCAAGAGAAGAGGTTGACCTGCAAGGTATGGCATTCTTGTCAAGAATGATGAAGAACTGGTGGATTGCATTCTTCTTAACTCCAACAGCCAGGAGATAAGGTTGAGCTCTGGTGGTGATGGCATCAAGATGCTCCTGAATGTTAGTTCCAGTCTGCGAAGACAAACACATGAAGATATGATTACAATAGGACAGTTGTAATACATAAAACAAAAACACAAGTTAGACATATTCACCACCAAATGCTTATTAGAATACATGTTAGCATCATATTGGCTGTCAGTACTCATTATTAGGCATTTTATTAATGCCTTATTGTGCATGACCATATTCTACAACTATTAGGCAATTATAAGATTTGCTCCTCAATAACCTCCAAAAATACAAACCTTCTTGAAGACCACAAGATGCTTCTCTGCCTGGGATGCCGAAACCTTTCCTGGTCTCTTCCGACCCTGAGCAGAGGGTGGAATCAGGTGTAGCAGCAATAAAACCGACGAAAGGTCACTGTCCCAACCTGTAACAACAATCGTGTGTTCAATCTCAACACACTTCGCTTATGTGGGCTGTCAACAAAATTCAGTGGCTCTGCGATGGCAGCAGCATTTAAAATATTTTTTTAAAAACAATAACGGAAAGAGAGCAGTTTTATATCATCACAAGAAGTTATCCAATTCAAACCATAGGACAAACACTTCAGTGCAATGTCCTCTTATATTTATCACAGATCCAGCTTTAAGTATTATGCTGATATGTAAATTTTTAGACATGATAATTACATATTCCAAATATATGAGAGCAACAGAAGAAGAAAAATAATCGTCTTACCAAAGTCAACATCAACTTCAGTGCCATCCTCAGGAGGATCAGCTGCCAGCAAGAGTTCTTCAAGCTCACTTGTGGATAGAAGCTTTCTGCATTGTTGGATGATCTTTTTCTTGAACATGACCGGCCACCTCTCCAGAAGCTTGCTTGAGGTATCCTCTCCAAACATCAGAATGAAATCCTGTTCAACCTGGGGTGGGGTGGTGATGGGTAACAATTTCAATTATCTGACAGGCAACCAAAGTTAACGGGTGATCGTTATTGGAGTATTACTACAACGCCTGTCTACTGTCTAAAAAAACTATTCAACTGTCATAATATTTTCAAAATAATGATAGATAATTACCAAGCCTTTGATGTCTTTAAAACGTGAAAAGTCGGACAGTATGTTGCTCGACTGCTGGGGGTCAAGGACCATGTTGCGGCGATACACAAACGTCAGTTTCATTTTCTTCTTGACGGTGTCCTCATCAGCTGAATGTTTCATCAGTGAGATTGCTTCGTTGTACTCATCTTCAGTCAGGGCAGTCTCTGGAACGAACTCGGACTCTCGTCTGACAGTTGGTCCTCCAGACATGCCTTCCCCAGGTGGTTCTTTGGCTGATTCTACATAACATGGGAAAATACAGTATTATAAATACTGATATCAAAAACAGTTTTATAAACCTGGCCAACTTTTAAAGAGGTACTCTACCCAAAAGTATAAACTATATTTCTGACTGTACTGTGATGAAACATATCAATGCTGGCGTTAATATTGACATTTTTTTCTTCACAATTTATGATTAATATTATCATGTTCTGCATTGAAAATGGCTCAAAATGTCTATTGTTTTGAATCACCCTAAAATTTGCCATGCGCGAGTAGACAAAGTCAGAGGAATTGAAGGGTGTAGAGACTTCTGCAGAGACTGCAACAAATGCAATCACTGATCTTGCGACTGTTTTGTTCCATACATTTTTCCAGTATTACCTCCAAACGACGATCGCCTGTCTTTAGCAGTGCCTCTCTGAATAGTTTTAATCCTCCAGGCCAAGTACCCAGTTCCACTCTCACCATCATAATAGTGCTCCTTGGAGGATGAAAGGATAACAAAAAAAGACATTCATTAATAACATTTAAAAGTAAAAACAACAGGCTCCAATAGGATTCAACATTTTTCAATACAGCATTGAACATTACTATAACCATTACTGTGTGCAACTCACATAGCCAGTCTTAGAGAACGGGTCACTGAGGTAGGGGAATAAGGTCACTATTCCTCTGGCGTACTTTTCTTTCACTTGTCTGGGTGGGGATGTACTGCAAGGATTAAGGAGTTTGCAGTTATATTCACTGGATTTAATTTCAATTTCAAATTAATCTCTAAGGAAGATTCAGAACACAAGGACTGTTAACAAATTACCCATCCTTTTCTGTCATGTCAGCTGCCAGAATGTTCACCATTTTTCGTCTGGTTTCATCCATCAAGGATTTGGTTCGGTTGTATTCATTTATTATACGTTCCCCACCAGGTTTATTGGTAAGAACTGATTCCACCAACTTGAAATACAATACAAAACAATTCAGCACATTAGGACTATATCCACTGCAAATCAGAGTTCACTTAAATATTGGAAAGAATTTAATATCATGGCTAAGGATGTCCCAATTCAACCTCAAAGATATCGGCGCAGAACAATCAGCAGACTACAGACAGTTTCTTAATTCAGGAACTAAAAAACAAACTTCAAGACATAATCATGAGATCAACAATGTCTTCAAACCATGTAAATGTCATAAGAACTTATTTATAAGAACTTACTTGCTTAGCTTCTGCATCCAACCTCTGGCGTTTTCTGGAAGGACTATCAGAAATGATGTCTGTGTCCTCAGAGTCCAAGGAATTAAGGGATGATGGTTGGGACTGCTCAGGAGAGGCAACCGTGGGGACAAATTCTAATCATGAATAGAGAAATCGAAATAAGAACACATTATATAGAGTTTGCTGACAACCCTAACCTGTCACTTCTAATAAACATAATAACATAATAGAAATTTAACAGAATCAAACCTGAGTCATATTTGATGGTTAACACCCCAGTTGAGGGATCCATTACAACATCCTCAAAAACATCTTCATCCAACTCAGTCCCTGAACTGTCGACAACTTTCACACCTTCTGTTACAGCTGGGACACCAAACTCTGCAAATGCTAGGAAACAGGCACAAAAGCTTGTGTAAACAGAAAAATCATTGTTTATCTAGTCATAACATTTCACTACTCACTTAATATTCACTGAATCTGATTACCTTTTACAGTAGGGCTCAAACAAACACTTAAAGTGAATTAAAATTATTTTTTATGTTTTTGTACCAACTATACTTTAAACAATGCATCCAAAGTTAAGGGTGTGGTAAGAAAGGGGAACACAAAACACATAGACGTTTGTAAGATATTGATTCCAAAATTTTACAATTTTCCATAATTTAATATTAATATTTCAGTATATTAATTCTAAACAGCTAATGTCGGTTACTATTAGCATTTAAAGCTCCTTGTGCAAATCTTAATTCCAAAATGTCAATTTCTTACCTGCAATCAAAAAGTCTTTCAGATTTGGCTCTGTTCTAACAAATTTTTGGTCATCACCAAGTTTTGCTTTTAGTAGCATGCTCCCTGCAGAGAGTATCAGCACAGTTCATGGTTAAAGTTCATGTGCTCATTATTGCAATAAACAAAAACTATATGCACTGTATTCCCTAAAATTTGAGAATAAACACAACATACATAAGAACATCATGCATTTCAACTGAACAGCCCAGGAGCAAGGCCACTATTTATGAGGTGAATCCCGTTCACTTTGAGTATAATAAAGTTTCAAGCCACCAAACTGCTGAGAAATAATCAGCTATTTTGCAGAAATTACCAGTAACATTTAATTTGACTTAACTATGCCATCTTCCTGAATGTGCCCAACTGTCATACGGATTTACTTTACATTGCTGTAGTAACGTTACTTAAGCCTACCGTTACAACACCGAGACAACGATGCCCCCCCCCCCCCCACCCCACACACACACACACACACACTCACACAAAAGCGAGCCTCCGCTGATCTATTTTTGACGGACACCGCGAGCAGCCCGCTTCAACACAGACCACCTCGAGCGGGCGGAAGCCAGACACAGAAAAAGTAGAGAGGATCCGGTCGATTTCCAAAATAAAAACACCCTGCGCAAACTGGCGGTAGTAAAAACAGACAAAAGAGAAACTATGTAGCATATTTACACACGAAAAAGCAGATCTATAAGCACATAAACGAAAGGAAATGACCAAAATCTGAGCGAGTAAACAACGTCTGGCGGGCTAAATTCTGAAACGCTCCCGGTGGGGTTTGAAGTCCGGTGCAGTACCAGCCAAAACAGCGTCACACGACAGAGACATGCCCGGTGGGGTTTCAGGTTAAATTTAATGTCTCAAACACATTAAAAACGACAAAGTCTATCAGTAACACCTGCAGTAACTTAAAAAAAAATACAAAATACAACGCTTACTCAGTACCCAGAGTTAATGTCTACCTGCTCATGCAAAGGCAACGGGTAGTCCAGCTAACTTGAACTTTAGCTAGTTTAGCCAACTCCCCACGTGAACTTTAGCTAGTTTAGCCAACTCCCCACACAAGAAATCTTCGCTAGTCCACTATAATATTTGAACGTCACAAAGAACTACACAATCACACGTTCACACGGTATTAACAAAGTTAACATAACTTTTGATAGTTTGAGTTGTTGCTAGTTAATGTTAATGTTAATGTTAATTAGCTAACGTTAGCTACCTTAATGCTGCTCGCACATGGACTTGACATTCACTCGGTCACTACACATTAGCCTTCTGAAATTCGGCATTTGAAGACATAAAACGAGTTGAGGTTCACAGTTAACAATGATATAAAGTCATTCTAAAATGCTGCTTCTGTTGAAAGGACAAATAATGCGTTTAATAGTCAATAAGGAGACACTTACCGCAGTCCTTTGGCACGAAGAAAATGTCCGCCTGAAATTTCCGTTAGATGAGGAGGAGGCGGGCGGAGCTTCCCAGAGTACGTTCAACACTGCGTATTTAACGACGTATATTTTCACCAACACTGGGCGGTATCTTACTCCAGCTGTTGTTGTAATAACTCTGAAGGAGTCAATGTACTTTGACACTGCATATTTAACACTGTAGAATTTACTGTGTACAACTCTGAGGTTTATAACAAACCAAACCGTTTGAAAATCGGTTTAAAATTAAGCAATCTATGGTTATTTAAATGCTACATGCACCATAGACTCTGATGTTATGAGTGGGCGAGCTGCCTGTGGTAAGATGGCCGCCATGCGAGGACGTCGGTCTCCATTGCTAACAGCGTGCGTGAGCCATCTAGTGTTTATATATATATCTATGCAGCAGCCTACCTGTCTTTGGAAGCCCCGACGAGTCGATTACCGAGTGCAGTAGATTTCCGCAGCTCAAGGGTGAAAATGTATGATTATTACTCCATGGCATGCTCAGTTCTTATTATCGAGAGCTGACAAGGAAAATAAGGGAAGTAATGGAGTAATAATCAGACATTTTCATCCTCGAGCTGCGGAAATCTACTGCACTCGGTAATCGACTCGTCGGGGCTTCCAAACACAGGTAGGCTGCTGGAGGAGCACGGAGAGATGAGCTGTGTTTTTAATGCAAATCCGGCTAAGCTAGCAGATGTTTGATGCTTCGTACTGTGTGCTGGGACTGTACATGTACTGTTGCTGAAGTTTGGTGCTGTTCTGACCATTAAATGTGGCTTTTTGATGGCGGTTTCTAAATGGAGGCATAAGCGGCAGTGTATTGTTTTCGTGCGGTCTTTTCTGAGGTTGCTAAAACTAGCTAAGCTAGCGGTCAGCAAACTTCACCTCTCGAGGGGGAGTCTTAGTCGGTGTCAAGATGTGTTAGACCATGGAATAAACTTACACCGGAATATCCCTTTAATAAGTGTGTGTAAAGACAGACTTACCTGCTAACTGAAGAACAACAGCATCTTCGACGGGCCATCCATTAGTAGGCTTCTTGTGGTTAGTTGTACGACATTCCACAAGATACGTCTTGTCAGTATCCGCTGGGTCAAAATCAATTATCCAGCTGATGGGAATGATGCTGGTTTTATCTTTGTCAGGTCCCTTCGCCCAACTAACAAGGGCAAACCTATATTTTGACATTGTATCTGTTTGTTAAATGTTTTTCCGCCTCCTTATCGCTGTTGTCTCTTTCCCTGTTTAACGGTCCTCTCCTCACGCTTGAATCACACTTTCCCGCTCAAGCATTGTGCATGCGCGAGCTCCGTGCCGTGCTAAGCATTCTGGTCGAAGTACTCAGTGCCGTAAGTGCAACGTAGAGTACAGCACAGACAGACGAAGAAAATGGACCGAGTCTGATTGAAAAGGAAATATATTCTCCCGGATTCTGATCAAACGGATATTCCAAGAAGAACAAGACAACTATGGAAAAAAAGGTTAGTTTTTTTGATTTATCTATTTATTTTTTTGGCTTGATACTGGCTGATTTATACAGCACATGATAAGGCTAACTATCTGTTAAAAATTGTTAAATTATTAAAAACTGTTCTAAATTATTTCTAGCACCATGGTTAGCATGAGTGAGTGTGTTAAGACGGATTGGGCAGATCCGCCCAAAAAGTCAAAGGTTTTACAAATCTGTGAATATTTCTGAAACGGTTTATGATAGTGAAATGTGTTTTTTGCACTGTTTTCCCGGGCTCCGCTGAAAACGGAGATGTGTAGTTTGTGTCTATCCGACACTTCATTGTTATTCTTTGCCACCACTCCACACGCAGTGTTACTAGGCAGACTAGTTTCTTTTCCAACCAACCAGTGGACGGTACCTATGACGTATTCTAGCCAATCAAAGGACTCTGGGGTCTTGGGGTCTTAAATGACAGGTTTCCCTCAACTTTCTGGCCTGAGGAAAATGAGGCAAAAACGCATGGGATCTTTTGTATTGAAAGGGCATTATTTTATTGTTCTTCGCATATTTGGTTGAAAAACTGCATATGGAAAGCTTCTGTGTAATTATGGCCATAAAATGAGAAGATAATAAATTATTTTTCCAAAATAAAAGACATGTCTAACATTAGATGCACATTAAATATATATATTTTTTTTTTGACCGGCTGTCCACGACCCACTTCTGGGTAGCGACCCACCAGTTGAGAGCCCCTGATTACACCATTTATCATTTTGCATCTATTGATATGATCACGTCACAGTAGCATTTTTATTTCATAGATGCATGTATTTCCTCAGAGGGGCAACCACAAGCTCTGGAGGTAAACATTTACATCCTTTGGCGTTTTCAAAGATAAAATATAAATATCAGTGTTTTCTATCTCTTGCACCCAGGAAAGAAATGAGAGAGACCAAGATTGATCAGCCAAACCAGGATCTGGTAAGTCATGAACTTTAAACATGTAAATGTAAAATTACCCCTTACTTGTACTGTGCTGTCTTTAGCCAGAACATCCTACTTGTCACAAAATAGAATAACTATTTTTCTTCTTATTTTCTTCATCAATATCTTAAAATATGTGTATCCTACTACATTTTGGCAATGACAATATTGTGAGTGATCTTGCAATGTACTTTTTTAGACTGTTGCTGAGATACAGATGCTGGTCAAATTTGTTGCAGTCATTACATTAAAACTGTCCTCTCTTTTGTTTAGCCAAGAGCTCATGCTAGTTCTGATGCCTTGATCCCCCTAAGTGAACCATCTTCAGAAAGACTATCAGGAACTACAGAAGAGGTCAATGTAAGTTTCAAGTGCTGGAAAACTTTAAATAGAAAGATATTTAATGTAGAGTGGATACAGAAAACAAAAGTCAAGAGCACTAAGGCACTCCGCTCAACAATGAATGGGGTTTAAGTGGTCGTAGCAAGATAGTTGTGATAAATAATGTAACTCAGAAAGTGATTCTGATGATGCCTCATTCACTTATAGTGTACAAAAGGCCTGCATAATGTGAGGGAATTCTGCAATGTGTGATAAGTGTTTAATATTGCAATGATAATATGATTTTTTATAAATCAAGAAGTAATATCTAGCTATATGTTACAGGCCTCAGCATGAGTTACCTTTTTTGTACAGGAAAAGTACAGACAACAATCGTCAGTTGTATTTGTTCAGCAGGCAGTCCTCTGTCTGAGGAACGAAGGCCTGGCGAAGTTTACTACCACTAGCGCTCACTTTTGGTGATACTCCCTCTTGTGGTTGAGTTGGGGAAACGCACAGAAAACACACTTAAATCTGGCAATTTGCATCGAAAAATACACAATAACTCAAACAACAATTGTGACCATACATTTGTGGGTGTCACATATACAGTTACTGTCTGCTTTAATAATGCCAAGTTAGCCAAATATTGATTCCCACTTGAGATGAAACCATGCACAATGTGTTTGTGCTTTGGCAGAGGGGTGGAGTGCACCACTGCCAGAGAAATGTGTGCACTGGATTTACAACACATTTTTTCGTTTTCTTTTTTTTTTAGGTAACCGATGATGATTCTGAACCTTGGGTTCCTCTCAGTGGACAACAAAGTTTGTCCGGAGCAGAAGACTCTGTAAGTTTCAACTGTGAGGTGTTTAGATGGACAATGTAGGCTACTCTTTAGCAATGCTTTCAACTTTTTACACTGATTCTGGCCGGTAGCACTTACATAATAGTGCAATAACATATTTGATTATTAATGCTGGTATCAACCCAGCCAGCTCAAGATTTGTTGAGCATTTTGGTTTAAGCACAAAGTGTAAATTGTATTTGTGTGTTTATAGTACTTAGAAGGTTACATACATAGAACATGTTACATCCTGTTGGTGGTGACTGTTGGTGGCTGGCGACTGTGCATGTAACAAAGGTCAATCAATACTTTGTATTCTTTTCTTAAACACAGAACCTGAATGAAAATTCCTCTCACTACGACTTTGACAAAGGCTCTGAAGATGCACATGTCAGCCACATTACAGTGAGTATCGGGTTACATTTTGGTAACATGCAGGTTGGCTTGTAAAATATCTATGGGTTTTTATTTTGTAATCTGTCTCTTTAGGTAACTGATGATGATTCTGAACCATGGAGTCCTCTTAGTGGACAGGAAAGTGTATCAGGAGGAGCCGAAGTCTGTGTAAGTTTCAAATGTGTGGTGTTTAGTTGAACAATGTATTCTTTAGCAAAACTATAAACTTCAGCAAGAATCTGGCCTATAGCCTCTTAAACAAACACTTGGTCAAAACGGAAAAGGAAACTCTAAAGCCGGGTGATTGGATACATAATATATGTATCCAGAATGTATGAAATTAAAATGTATAAAATCTGTGTTTGGGGGGATAATAATTAAAGTTATAGTAAGTTAATTAGACTTTTTATTCTTATTAACAGAACCTAAATGAGAATTCCTCTCACTACGAATCTGACAATGGCCCTGAAGATGCACATGATGTCACTCCTGTTGTCGTAAGTATAGTGTACAGTACATTTCATGTTGTATTTTAAAAACATCTTAAGAACTAGCCATGTTGCATCTTGGTAACATGCAGGTTGGCTTGTAAAATATTCTTTTGTTTGATTTTTATTTTGTAATCTGTTTCTTTAGGTAACTGATGATGATTCTGAACCATGGCGTCCTCTCAGTGGACAACAAAGTGTATCAGGAGGAGCTGAAGTCTGTGTAAGTTCAACTGTGTGGTGTTTAGTTGAATATATGGCTGTCTGCAGGTGGGAAGCTAGACTAGAAAGGCACTATATAATAAGTCCATTTCTCTGTCACATTCATTCGGCTCAGGAGCACTGTGTTACAGCACTATGTGTGCGCGTGTGTGTGTAAGTCAAATAACATTTCTCATCAGGATTATTTTTTTCTTTTCTCCATATATAGAGCCTGCATGCTGACTGTGGAGATTCTATTCCCAGATGTTCTACTTCCCCACTCTTGTTTGAGGATGAATGTTCCATAGAGAGTGAACCTCACGATGAACCTAATTGCAGCCAAGCGTCACCAAATACCAGTAACTGTATTCCTGATGACTTGGATGACAGTCTTGGATCCATTATTTGAAGTGAAGAAGAATATTCCCTTTTATTTGAAGATAGCCCTGATGAGTCAGTAAATGAGGAATCACATCTTGGAGAAGTCAGTCATGAACAGTGTCCTCTGGAAAACGAAGAGCCACTTTACACTGGTTCACGACTAACCCAAAGTCAGAGTTTTTTACTCATACTTTCATTTGTTTTGAGACACGGACTCACAGGCTTGGCTCTCTCTGATCTCCTAGATTTGATCAATATTCACTGTCCAGAAAACACAAAGTTAACCTCAAAGCATCTGTTCTTAAAAGAGCTTAAGCCAGTAGAAGGTCACCTACAATGTCACATATATTGTCCAAACTGTGAGTACTACATCGGTGACCAGGATAGTGAAGGACAATGTGTTGTATGCCACACAACATGGGATAAAAACAGCTCGCTGAAGAATGGAAACTTCTTTATATACTTACCAATCCAAACACAGTTGGAACATCTTCTTCAAAGGGAAGATATTGCACATTGTCTCAAGTCAAGCGATGGCACATGTAATTCTGAAACTTATGAGGATATTGGAAGTGGTAAAATGTACCATAATCTGCACAAAATTGGAGGCCCGCTTAACTGTACTCATGGATACTCCTTAACACTCAACTGTGATGGAGTGCCTGTATTCAAATCATCTCTCTATGGTATTTGGCCATTGTATGGGATTGTGAATGAGCTTCCTTACCCTCTGCGCAAGGACAATGTTCGACTTTTTGGCTTGTGGTTTGGTGATAAAAAGCCAAATGTTAATACGTTTTTAAAGCCATTCACTTTAGAGTGTCAGAAGTTGTCAACTGTGGGCTTTAAGATAAAAAGAAACAGCATTTTGGAACAATGTAGAGTTGTGGCAGCTCTTATGATGTGTGATTCGGTAGCTAGGCCCATACTTCAAAACATGACCCAGTTTAATGGTCGGTATGGATGCAGCCTCTGTTTACATCCCGGGGAACAAGTTGAAAAGGGTCATGGCACTGTCAGGGTATACCCATACAAAGACGTTCCAAAGAGGGACCATCGTTTCAACCATAAGTGATGCAAGAGAGGCTTTACATACCAAAAAATCTGTGAGGGGTGTTAAAGGGCCCACATGTCTGATAAAGATTCCACACTTTGACATCATATCTGGCATGCCTCCTGACCATATGCATAATGTGCATCTTGGTGTGGTTCGCCAAATGGCAAGCATGTGGCTGGACAGTGATAACCATGAGAAGCCATATTACATTGGCAATAGAGTGAATGAACTTGATGAAGAGCTCTTGCTAATGAAGCCTCCTTGCAATATCACAAGAGTGCCCCGATCTCTTCAGCAAAGGAAGTTTTGGAAGGCTTGTGAATGGCAGAACTGGTTACTGTTTTACAGTATATTTGTGCTGAAAGGAATTCTGCCCCGGGTATTTTACCAGCACTGGTTAGTCCTTGTCACATTTATGTACATACTTTGCAAGGACATTATTACAACAGAGGATGTAAAAAAATGTGAAAAACTTGTTGTAGATTTTGTCAAACAATTTGAAACACTGTATGGAAAGACCCATGTGTCATTTAATGTACATTTATGTCTTCATTTGCCAGAGTCTGTCAGGAATTAGGGACCTTTGTGGGCTCATTCTGGGTATATATTTGAGTCATTTAATGGTGAAATACTGAAAATGTAATACAGATAATGAAACAATTCTCATATAGACAAATATTGCCTCTTTTGAGGAATGATGCACTGAGAAATGCTGTTCCTGAATGCATCCAGCTATTCAGTAACTTAACTGGCCGAAAAAGACTGAAGCAGTTTGAAAGAGTCTGCGATCAACTTGTTACCCTTGCTTAGCATTATTCTCGAAAACTTTCAAGTGAAGAGACACTGGCCATGACAGAGCAACTTTCAGTCACCACAGATACAGTTGGGAAAATATTCAGCCGACTTCTAGTCAACGGAGAGCTATATTACTCACAGTTGTTCACAAGAGTAGTGAAAAGGAACAGCTTCACTGTGCTGTTGCAGAATGGACACATAATCACTGTATACTACTACATTGTAGTAGAGCAACATGGTGACAAAAAATGCTTTGCTTTTGGAAGAAAGTATGATAGATCACATAATACAGTGATTAATGCTGAAAATGTAGTTGGTCTGAAAAGGGAATTCCGGGGCAGGAAACAGATATTTGATGTGACACTGTTCAAAAGAAAATGTATGCTAATTGATCTGCCACAATATGCAAGCCTCTACGCATGTATACCTCCAAGATCCAGTGTGGAGGATTGAAAATTAAATTTCAATTGTCAATGTTCATTTGTGTAATGCAGATTTTTGTCTTGCCATGCATGCCCATGCATATGCTAATGTTGTTTATTTGGAATGTTTAAAATGTAAAAAAAAATCATTACATATACCATATATATATATATATAGAGAGAGAGAGAAATATATGGCACATGCATATATTGCAGTATATTAAAGCATATAAAGACAAACTATTACATGTAAAAATAAAGTGCCCTTTTTGGTCTTGTTTGCAATATATTTTTTTATATGTATCAATATATACACATACATAGTCGATGCATATATTGCAATATATTGGAAATTATAAATAAAAATCTCATATATGGTAATATATTGTTTTATATATTGCATGATATTTTCCAATATACTGCAATATTTTTTTTTTCCGTAAGGGAAGCCGCTGTTTGTGCTCATTTCTTGTGTTCTTTTGTTTTTGTTTTATATATTTTTCAGTGAAAGGGCCAGCTGAGGTTATCAGCAGATATAAAAAAAGTCTTGAAAAGCTTAAGCAAAGTTCGCACCATGACTGAAGCCTTCAGAATCAATGGCGTGGACCGGGGAACCATCAAGATGACTGCTGCAATTGCAGAGCTCAACATTGTGGATCCTGAAACCTTCAAGACCCTGAAGTATGATCCTGCAACTGAGACCCTGCATGCCTTTGCTAAGAGGTGTGCAACCCACATTACCCCTGAGAAGAAAAGTATGATAGAGGACATGAAGGCCAAAGGCCAACTCCTCCCCTTGTTGATGAAATATTAAGAGTTAAGTGAGCTGCTTTGTTCAGTTAAAAATCTGTTGTATTGTATTGGAAACGTGAAATATTAACCTGTGCAGATTTAGTTTTATCCTTGTTAGTGCGCAGGGGAAAGTTTAGGCTGTGAAAGTGCAATGTTTGTACAGTTCAGTACTTTTGTTCTAAGCTTTGATAAATGTTGTTTAGCTGATAAAGAGCAAGTTCATGTTGAGCTGTGCAGGTTTTATATTTATACATATTTTTTTTTTTAGATTTTTTGTATTTTTGTACTTAATATTGTGCAGTATTTTATATTGTGCTGTTTTTTTGTAAGCAGGCAGATTTTGGTTGAAAGATCACACAGATTTTCAACAATAGATGACCTGTATTATCATACAGTATGACCTGCTCTACATTTGATACCATATTGTATGACATGTTTATATACACTGATACTTGTCAGTGTTTGAATTTTCAGGCAGACCCCATCACCTGTAAGTTAAAGTTCAGGCAGTATTTGTTGTCAGCCTTGGGAAAACCTGAACCAGTGGTTTAATAAATGAGGTATTTGTACTTGTGCTGTCTTTGTTATTCTACCACTGAATGAGGAGGAACCTATCGATAGATCCATTTTTTTTTTTTTTAGGTGTAACCCATCACTTGTTCATTGCAGTAGTTATGTGTTATAATAAACTAACTAAGTGTGAAAAGGAGGCAACTTTAGATTAGGCAACCTGTGTTGGTTAATAAGTGTTCAACTACTAGTGAATTAGTAATGATCAAGATGTCACTTTAGTATGGGGAACATATTCTAAGTAACAAAGACTTAATTTAGAGTTATTTGGACACTATTAACACTTGTAGTTTTGTGTTTTGTTATGTAAGAATATACCATATTCATTAAGTGTTATTAAGGGAGAATAACTATTCTTGTGGTACTACCACCTTATAAAGTCCATATTAAGCAAAGCATATTGAGATTGCAATTCATATACAACAACTTCCTTACTTACTACTAATAAGCAATAATTCTGAGGTTATTGCGGGAAAACTCTTAGTTAATGGCTTACTGGTTGTATAATAAGGCCATGCAGAATAAGGCATTAATAAGTACTTAATAATGACTAATTAAGAGCCAATATGTTACTAATTTGTATGCTAATAAACAACTAATTAATGGTGAATAGGTGTACCTTAATATAAAGTGTTACCATAACTTCCTCTAGAGGACTTTGTCTTTCACTTGCTCTTTCAAAAACAAACATTGATTTTGCCAATTGTGATACCTCTTTGACATAACTCCTAAGCTATGTTGACCTGTCATGATGTATTCTGTCACAGAGCTCATGTCTAAGGAATTGAGTTTGTATATTTCACACTCAATGTTCACTGTTTCTTTTTTTGTTTTTTGTTTTTTACAAAAAAACAGTGCAGAGTTTTTCACTACTTTAAGTAATGGACAAAGTGTCACATCCATCAAAAAAGTTTCTCACAGGTGCTCAACAGCATTGTGAATTTTTAGTTTTCAGTTGTAAACCCAGCCATTTGCCCAAGAGTTCATACACTGGAAAAATAAAACTAAGACATTACCATACCGAAGCTTAACAGACTGCTCTCAGACCATACAGTCATGGCAAGTTAACGGTAAATAATTCAAAAAACTTTAATCAATAATTTAAAAATACACACTGGTAAGTCTTAAGTTGTCTCATTCAAAAGAGCCTGACAAATTATTTAGAGATGTATTGCACAGCATGCTGCAATGGGTCTGTAGAGATTTTTTCCTGCTTATATATATCTATGTGTGTGTGTGTGTGTGTGTGTTACACATTAATGTTACGTGAAAGGAAACAGATGACTGTTTCTTCACAAAGATGTGACGATGGACCAGTCTTTATAATTGTAAGTTAGGGAAGGAAGTTAAGAGAAGTTTGTGTCGCTGGTTTGTTGAGGTCAAGTTAGCTGACCGCTAGCTTAGCTAGTTTTAGTAACCTCAGAAAAGACCGCACGAAAACAATACACTGCAGCTTATGTCTCCAATAAGAAACTGCCATCAAAAAGCCACTCATAGCCACAATTAATAGTCAGAACAGCACCAAACTTCAGCAACAGTACATGTCCAGTCCCAGCACACAATACAAAGCCTCAAACATCTGCTAGCTTTGCCGGATTTGTATTGAAAACACAGCACAACTGACCGCGCTCCTCCGGCAGCCTGCCTGTGTGGGGAAGCCCTGACGAGTCGATTACCGAGTGCAGTACATTTCCGCAGCTCAAGGATGAAAATGTATGATTATTACTCCATGGAATGCTCAGTTCTTATTATCGAGAGCTGACAGGGAAAATAACGGAAGTAATGGAGAAATGCATCTAGTGACTAGATGCACTTGCATTGCATGTTTTTCTTCATACCAAAATCTGCATATGACAAGTATTGCAAGCAATACAGATTCAAATTTAAGTAGTCTGATGCACCGCATAACTCCATGTGATACATGTAACCACTGGTATATTTTAGATAGAACAAGAACTCTGTATGCATAAAAAATGTGTTAATATCATGTTTATATTTATGGAGTTAGGTTAATTTCACCCAAACCATGTTTGGGTGAATGGGACAGCATGGTTTTGCGTGATTCGGACAGTGCTAAAAGGCTTTGCTAATGAAGAAAATGATCAATCTTGCAACAGAGAACTATTGTGGATTAGTGGTTTTCCAACCTCTTTATGTTTCATGGACTGAATTGATTTTGCTAGCTGTTTTTTGCTAGCTGTTTTTTGTTTTTGTTCGCTGGCATCTAGCTGTTTTTTCCTAACTGTTTTTGCTAGTTAGCTAGAAAAAACAGCAAGTTTACCCTTATACACTAACCAAGCCAAACCTAATAGTGATGGGCATGGCAGTTCTTTTGACTGAACTGAATCTCTAGACTCAGTCCATTAAAACGATTCGCTCAAATTATTTGTTCACCGAATCGTTCAGCGCTTAGCAGGAGTCCTGTCTGCATAGTGCATTGTTCTCCAACTCCCTGAACTGAAAAACAGCCAAACGATCCGTCAACTGGAGTGAGGACAAGATGAAGGGAGCAGCTGAGGAGTACAAGGAGATAGTGGAGGCAGGGAAAACACCAAAGCTAAGGTTCTTGGCCAGGGCCTGGAACCTGCCAAAATCAACCCTGCAGAGGCGAGTGAAGGGAATTGTCAAGGGTTATAGGCACATTGCAGGGAGCAAGTCCCGCATTCCCCAAGAAGACGAGGCCCAGTTGGCAGAGTTAATCAAGGATCTAAGTAAGAGAGAGTTTCTTATGAGAAAACCGGAGATCAAGGTTCTTGCTGCCCAATTTGCAGAAGCCAATGGAATAAAGGGCCTTCCCCCTAAAAAGGCAGGTCACTACTGGTTTCAAGGATTTCTAAAAAGAAACCCAGGCCTCAGTATGAGAAAGCCAGAGGCACTCTCCTCTGCCTGAGCAGCCTGCTTTAACCCAGTTTCGGTACAAAAGTGGTTTGCTTCTTATAGCAAAATTATTACTGAGCTTGGAATCTGGATCTGGAACTCTGATGAGACAGGTCTACAGGACCACTTCCTGTCTACAAGAGTTTTGGCTGAAGTAGGATTGCCCTGCTTTGAAATCACTGCTTGATGAAATCACTGCTTGATGGGCACAGCAGCCACGTGTTTAACACTAACCCCTTTCACACTGGCGTTTGGGTGCGGCTTCTGTGCGCCAATTCTCCGCATCCGTCCCAGTGTGAATCTCTCCGATGCGGCGAGGGGTGCAATTTCGCTCCGGCGCTGATACGCCTCTGGAGGTAGTGTCAGGGCCGCATTATTGGCGAGCCGAACCAGTGTGAACGGATAAGCCGGCGGCGCGTATCGAGGGCGTGTCGATCGGACGGTCGGTTAACTACACAGGTCCTTTACTCAACTTAATACAGAGAAATGTCCTACAAAGCAACATTACAGGACCAAACAACAGTAACGTAGTAACTGTAACTGTCTCTGGCAACTTATATGAGGAAAATAATACCGCAGATATACGTGGAGAAGCGTCTGTCCTCCCTTTGCCCTCCCGTCTGTCTGACCGACACATTTCTGTCCAAAAAACAGCGTCTGTCGGTGGCAAAAAAACTTAAACTCACGAGTGTTTGTGATGAAAATAAATCAACGCGACGGTCAGCCCTCCAGACCGAGACTTCAGTGAACTTTCCCCCGGAAGACAGCCTCCGTCCCCGCGAGTCAGACAGCGTCCAGTTTACTGATGGTGATGTAGGCTAATTATGTAATTTAGCGCGAAAAACGTAACTTCGTCTCTGTCCAGGATGTTTGGGGTTTCAGGATCTCAATCACTACACATTAGAACAGCATCCATATGATTATAAACTATCCGCGGGTTTAGATTGACAGGGGGGACACCGGGGAAACACCTTGAAAACACACAGACGTCATCATCATGACGTGTACCGTCACGCCTCTTTAGGAGCCGCAGCGCCGGATTTCTGTGTGAATTCACGTCGGTTCGTCTTTAATGCGGAGCTGCTTCGCTCTGTGTGAATCGCTATCGGCGGAGAATTGCCGAACCGCCGCTGCGGAGATAATGCGCCTTCTCCTGTGTGAAAGGGGTTACTGAGTGCATGTTGTGTGCTTCCCTCCACATACAACACACATTCTCCAGCCAGCTGACAGGGCATTCTTCAAAAGCTTGAAGCACCATTGGAATCTGGAGGGCCGAATCTACACCAGAGAGAACAGTGGAAGAACACTGCAGAGACCCCTCTCCCTGCCCCTGCTCTCAAAGGCCTGGAAAAGTGCAGCAACACCACAGAATGCGAAAGCATTAGATCCCACACGCATAGATCAAGCTCTGTTTTCTCCCAGTTTGACAACAGAACAAGATGACGCACCAGAGGCCCCTGAAAACCCTCAGTGTCCTCACCCAAGTACTCCTCCAAGCTGTGGCACAGGCTCTCCTCCAAGACATTGCCCAAGCTGTCGCTCAAGCCCTCCTCCAAGCCGTCGCCCAAGCCGTCCTCCAAGCCGTCGCTCAAGCCCTCCTACAAGCCGTCGCCCAAGTTCTCCTCCAAGCCATTGCTCAAGCCCTCCTCCAAGCCGTCGTCCAAGTCCTGCTCCAAGGTGTGGCCCAAGTCCTCCAAGCCCTCGTCCTGGCACTTCATCAAGTCCTCCTGCGAAGCCTCATCAAGGTGCAGAGCACCCCACGCTTCATTGACCTGGTGAACATTCCCATCCGTGAGCGTGCCACCACAAGTAAGCGGTCAAAGCCCCTAAGCTTTCACTTCACAAGTGACGCACACTTTGAATATGTGGAAAGCAAGACCAAAGGAAAAGGAAAACAAACAGCCCAAAAAGCAAAAAGCCAAAAAGAAGAAGGAAGCGTCATGTGTTGCTTGTTTGCAGCAATATGGGGACACAGAGGATCCTAAAAAAGCAGAAGAATGGGTCTCATGTGTCATCTGTCAGCGGTGGTATCATGAATCCTGTGGCAAAAATCACGGGGTTGTTGATGATGACACCTCCTTCACCTGCAAGGACTATCTGTTTTTGGTGTGATGGATCCAGCAGTCATTGTTGCTTGAATTAAATGATGTGTTCATCATACAGTTTGTGGGGTGGGGGGCAGTTTTTGATTAATTCTGGACCTGAAGCATCTTTTACTTCAGGTTAATGTAGGCCTTCTTAATTAATCTTGATCAAATGTATTACATGAATTTTGGACATGAAGTTGTTTTGTTTTATCTCGGTTAAATGTATTTGATTAATTCTGGACTTAAGGCATTTTTTGTTTTATCTCAATTAAACGTATTCCATGAATTTTGGATTTCAAGTTTTATTGTTTTCTTAATTAAATGTATTCCATGAATTTTGAACATCAAGTTGTTTTGTTTTGTCTCAGTTAAATGTATTCGATTAATTCTGGACTTCAAGTATTTTTTGTTTTATCTTAGTTAAATGTATTCAATGAAATTTGGGGGGGGGGGGGGGGTTAGGAATTAGTGTAATTCAGTGATAAGATGTGCTGTCCCAGTCACCCAAAAGTCCTGTCCCAATCACCCAAATGTTACAAAATAAAAAGGCTTTGGGTCAGATTACACAAAAGGGTATGCCACTCATTTGTGGAAAATTATATAACCTTCTTTCCTCCTCAAATGGATAGGTAACATCTTCAGTATTACAGAAATGTCTCATATTATGGGCTATTTTTCTTCAATTATGGCAAAAAAGCTTTCACAAGGCAGAAATTAAAAAATTGTCCCAATCACCCTTAATTCATCATACCTAGATATACTATGTTATCCCACTGGTCACTATTGTTGCTGTCAACATGTTCACTCATTCTATGACCACACTGAAAAAGATGGGTAATTGCAAATACATGTACCAGTACTAGACACCTTAAAGATGATGTGTACCAACAATGTTTTCACATACTTATGTAAAATATACAAAACTTTTCTGTCGGAGCTTTCATTCAGCCATTGTCTTCTCCGTATGTAAACAGTTCTGGTCATGCGCCAATATAAACATAACATGTGTCACTAAACATGTTTCACTGAGACATATATTTCACTTAACAATTTGGGGGTAGGTCTATCTCCGGTTTAAGCACCACCTACCCCTGGTTTAAAGCTGCAGTCTGTAGTTATGAGAAAAAAGTGGACTGAAAAATTTAATGAGTACAGCTCCCAGGTCCCTCCTTCTTCCTCTCTGCTGCATTGCAGCCCTGCCTTCAAGGCCCCTCCTCATAGAGGAGCCTGCTGTGCACGAGCAGGCTTGTAACCACGGTAACAGAGGAAGCCAGATAATAGATGGCGCATTCACATCAGGTTGTATGCTCATTGCTTTGGTAGGGCATTGGCAACAAAATAAGCACTGATTGTTCTATTTCTGATCAATACAACTCTATTACAATGACGAGTGCCTCATCACTGAAGATATCCAGAGTAACAAAAAATATTCCTCACATCGCGGTAGATAGAGTTACCAGGTAATCATTACCCGGTGCAACGCCATGCTGCCGTTCTGAAGCCTGAGTGACGTTATTTCTCTAAACCAATTCAACCACTTCAGAGCATCCTGAACACAAACTAACGTTATAACTGCCTGGTCACTTGAAAGACACTTTTGCTAACCAGTAGCCATAAAGACAAAGCTAAACACTGGAGTTAACATACAAGCTAACAAGCTAGGTTTACCAACAAGCTACTTAGCTTGACTGCAAAATCGTAAGGCGATATACGAGTATGACTGTAACCACCACCATCTTTGCATGAAAGGCTCCCTGTCCAGTGACATCACAGCTCCTCCTCCTCATCTGAATGCAGGCCTACTCACCCACTCAGTTCAGCCTGCAGTAGTGACAAGTTGTGTGTAGAGTTGCTGTTCAAGTTCCCTGCCTCAATCACCAGTGTTGTGTTGTGTGTTGACCTGTGTGCGTCCCTGAGAATAAGTAAGTGCTTAAATATAGTTAATATAGTCGATGTTAAGTATTGGAAGTTACACAGTGGGTACCTGGCATTCTAGCGGCTGGTGGCCGCATGCTAACGTTAACGATTAGCATGCTAGCGGTTGACATGCTAGCGGTTAGCGCGTTAGCTAGCTAAAATAGCATTATATGTATCTGTATTGTTTACATGTTCCAGTTAATAACGGAAATGAATGCACCCTCATTTATCTTTGTTGTGTTCACAGTCTGTGTATATTATTCAGTTTATTGTGGGTGTAATTTCAGTTATAATGCTTGGGGTAATATGCTAATCTGTGCTCTAATTGTGGTACTGTGCTATGTCTCTCAGCTAAATATGTTCTCTGCTGAAGCAAAATAATAACAATGGTTGTATTAACCCTTTAGGCGCCGGGTTTTATTTTAAAAAATACTAGATTTGACATCTAAATTTCAGAAGGCTCTGGCTTGAAAGCGCTTTGAGATAGAGAGAAAGTGTAAATGAGACAAATATTGAGAATGACCTAAAGTTTATCTAGGTAGTAAATTTTCCCATCTAATTTGCATATTATGACGTCATATGGCGGCGGCCATATTGGATTATGTAATTTCCATGAAATACCTGATATTTTGAAAGAGAATTGAACTTATTTCATCAGATTCACCCCCCTCCATCCATTTGTTATGTTGTCCACATATCAAATGAACAGGGAAAAGGTAAATTGTAAGCCAGCAGTTGTAAATTAGAACTATTACCACCACAAAACTCATGTAAACAGTAGGCATTTTTATGATTTTTTTCATCCCCCTCTGCTCTGACATTGGAGGACACTTTTTCTTTTCTTTTTGTCTTCTTTGTTCTTCTCTTCTTCATTATTATTAGTAGTAATAATAATTATTATTATTTATTTTTGCAAAGGGTTGAAAGACTCATCATCACTATTTTCTGCCCTATTCTGACCACCCCTGCTGCCTCTACGACACCCACCAGCCCTTCTACGTACTCTTCACCCACGTCTCCCCCTGCTATCCCCACTAGTGTTGGGAGAAGAGTTGGACTTGTGTGTGTTTGTGCTTCGTGAACACCGCTGCGTCGCATGGACGCACCTTTACCGGTGCGGTAGGAAGAGTGAACACTGACGCTGGTCCGAGCGCTATTCTCACCACCCCCGCAACTTCTACCACGTCCATTAGCTCTCCTACTGATACTGCGAGTTGGTGTGTCATTTCCACTCTCATCTACAGTAGGAGCCATTCAAAAGTTCCCCTTCCAGCCGAAAGGCCAGCTGACTCCCAGCCAACTCCCAGTCGCTGGAGTGACCCCCTCCTTCTCCAGGGCGTGACTATTTTTACTGTTAACTCCACCCATTCATTGAATTACAGGGTATTGCCAACAGATGGCGCCTCTCTCACAAAATACACAGCCCCATGTGTAGAGGCCACCTCCTCCGCTGACTTTGCCCTCCAAATAGGCCTAATACATTTTATTGATCTCAAAATGTTGCGCCGCCAGAATACCATAAACAATAGCCTAATAATAATTTTTTTTAAAATGTTCGGCGATATCAGAGCGAAGCAGTCAGATTCATCATTCATTTCCGCTTCTTTTCCCATATCACAACCCAGATTGTTGCGTTTTTCCATCTCCATTATAATTTTTATTATTATTCCTTTTTTAATGTTGACAAAGTGATGCGTTTACAATCGGGAGTTTGTTCCATTGTCATTACCAACATACGATATAATTATAGAAATGTAGTCTACTAAATCCTACACCAGGGGTCAGCGATAAAGTTTGGCTGCGGTCCAGATATTTTCCAAGCCATTAGCCTACATGACGGGCCACAACCCGCGAGGGGCGTCTGCTTTTGAAGTTACAAAGCAGACGCACAGGGCTATAACGAGACATCCAGCCGACAACGCCTCTCGAGGTAGTAGCCTATCAGGGACGCATTATTGGCGAACCGAACCAGTGTGAACGGATCAGCCAGCTTCACGTATCGAGGGCGTGTCAGTCTGACAATCTGATAGCTACACAGGTCCTTCACTCAACTTAATACAGAGAAATGTCCCACAAAGCAACGTTACATGACCAAACAACAGTAACGTAGTAACTGTAACTGTCTTTGGCAACTTATATGAGGAAAAAAATACCGCAGATATATGCGGAGAAGCGTCTGTCCTCCTGTCTGTCCTCCCGTCTGTCCTCCTGTCTGTCCTCCTGTCTGACCGACACATTCATGCCAGGAAAAACAGCGTCTGTCACCGGCAAATAGCCTAACTTAAACTCACCCAGTGTTTGTGATGAAAATAAATCACCATGACGGTCAGCCCTCCCGACCGAGACTCTGTGAACTTTCCCCCGAAGACAGCCTCCCTCCCCGCGAGTCAGACAGCGTCCAGTTTACTGATGGTGATTATGTAATTATGTAATTTAGAGCAAAAAACGTAACTTCGTCACTTTCCAGGATGTTTGGTGGGTCAGGATCTCAATCACGACACATCATAACAGCATCCATATGATTATAAACGCCCCTTTAGGAGCCGCAGAGCCGGATTTCTGAGTGAATTCACGTCGGTTCGTCTTTAATGCGGAGCTGCTTCGCTCTGTGTGAACCACTATCGACGGAGAATTGCCGAACCGCCTCTGCGGAGATAATGCTGAAGCTCTGTATGTTAGGTGACTACAGGCACCATCCCCCACACAACAGACAATACAAATACCCTAGACAAAGCTCGCCTCAAACAAATTCACAACCCCCACCCTTCACTTCTCAGAGGCAGCACATGAGTGCAGGTCACTTCTGCAGGATTTTTACTTTGTTTAATAAAAAAATACAATCCTGCTGGTACCTGACTTTTCCTACAAGTGTCTGAATTTTAATTAAAAATGTTTTTTATATAAATCACATAAAAGGCAAAGAACATATCGGTAGGAAAGTGCGATATGTTATCGTTTACGATATATCGTCAAAAACATTCCCCACGGTGAGAATATGTCACCCCACGATAAAAAAATGATAAATTCCCGTATGTAAGCGCGCGACACACTCGCAGCCCAACACGTATGGAATATTGACACCAATGGCGGAAGGCGGAGCAGATACGACAGGCAGCGAGGAGCGCGTTCCTCAACAAGGCTCCACCTCCATTATCTGGACACCGCACAACATTATTTTCATTATTTTATTAACTTCACAGTCCGTCTAACATCACATTCATGCAGCACACAGACGAGGTTGTACACTTGACTTTGCTCGGCAGCTCCGCTCGTCTGTGTTGCCTTAATCTCCGCTGCCTCTTTATTTTATTTTTTTCAATCTCAATCTCCGCTGCCTCACGTGGGTGGCAAGCTAGCAGGTGAGGTCAGATTTGTTGTCGTTCGCCGCTCAGGACGGCTTTGCTCGCTTGTGTCGCATTTTCGTTGCAAACAACATAAGCTAACGCTAGCTGAATTGATAGGTCAAGGGTCAATAGCGCGTGCAGTAGGTCAAGCTGATAGTGAAGTTTTAGAGCGCCCTCTGCTGGATCACAAGGCAAACTACTTCAAACGGTCTAATAGACTGTACATTTTGATTTCGAACAGGTCATTACATTCGAATAAGAACTTTCCCCCCCACTTTCGAATGAAATTTCGAATAAAAAATGACAGCCCTAACAAATGAACGAATGAAAAACAACAAACATTTTTGCAGTACAGGTGTACTGCTTGAACTTAATTGATGTAGTTTAGTAGCCTTTATTATTATTTTGGTGATAGATTTATAGTCAAAATGATTAGGCTGAATTGGTGTTTATTTATCGCCATTTTTATCGTTACCGTGATAAATACCAGAAATTATCGGGATAAATATTTTAGTCCATATCGCCCATCCCTACATATCGGTCATTTTTACTTATTTCAGCCATATGCGGTCATATTGACCGCACGGATTTACCCGCTGTTAACGTTGCAATTTTGGTTGCTCAGACACTACCATTGTTTATGCCGTGTAGCAGTCTCGAGTGATTATATTTAGCAACATTGCAGGCTATGTCTTCTTAGGTGGCTAGTGTCCTCTGCTGCGTAATGGCTCTGCTGCGTTATGGCGCTGCTGTAAGTTCTGTGCTGCGTAATGCTCCACTATTATGAAGGGGCAGACTGGCCATCTGTGTCTCCTGGAGAATCACAGAACAGCCGGTAGCCTACTCCAGGACGGCTGGTGGCCGGCGGCTAGTTAACCTGAATTACCACTGGGTGCGTCGGCATCGCGGAAAGGCTGCGCTGCGGTACCGGAGCTGATCACTGCCACTCAAATGAGGGGCTGGGTGCGCCGTGGTGTGTTTCAGCGTCTCTCCGCGCCACAGCGCTCTCAATCCGCAGCATTTCTATTTTGGACGTTAGACTAATTTACATGACAACACAATAAATGCATTCATTTTTCAACTGGGTATTCATTGTGAGACATGATAGAGTTGGAGTTCTAGCGCTTCACTTGTGCAGGTATTCAGTGAAGTTAAAATTGTAACTACATTTGAATATTTGTGTTCAGAAAATCTTTTGAAAAATCTACTATAGTTCCTGATTAATTTGATGCTTTAGTACCCAGCTGTACACAATATGCCTACATCTAAGCTTGCAGATTCTTTATTATCTATGCAATATTGTGCATGATAACCTTTTAGGTGCTTCAGTAAGCAATGCAACTTCATTACTTCAGCTTCAACTAGATCATACTGTAGACATTGTAAAAATCCTGCAGAAGTGACCTGCACTCATGTGCTGCCTCTGAGAAGTGAAGGGTGGGGGTTGTGAATTTGTTTGAGGCGAGCTTTGTCTAGGGTATTTGTATTGTCTGTTGTGTGGGGGATGGTGCCTGTAGTCACCTAACATACAGAGCTTCAGCATTATCTCCGCAGCGGCAGTTCGGCAATTCTCCATCGATAGTGGTTCACACAGAGCGAAGCAGCTCCGTATTAAAGACGAACCGACGTGAATTCACTCAGAAATCCGGCTCTGCGGCTCCTAAAGGGGTGTGACGGTACACGTCATGATGATGACGTAGGTGTGTTTTCAAGGTGTTTCCCCGGTGTCCCCCCTGTCAATCTAAACGGATAGTTTATAATCATATGGATGCTGTTATGATGTGTCGTGATTGAGATCCTGACCCACCAAACATCCTGGAAAGTGACGAAGTTACGTTTTTCGCTCTAAATTACATAATTACATAATCACCATCAGTAAACTGGACGCTGTCTGACTCGCGGGGAGGGAGGCTGTCTTCGGGGGAAAGTTCACGGAGTCTCGGTCGGGAGGGCTGACCGTCGCGGTGATTTATTTTCATCACAAACACTGGGTGAGTTTAAGTTATTTGCCGGTGACAGACGCTGTTTTTCCTGGCATGAATGTGTCGGTCAGACAGGAGGACAGACGGGAGGACAGACAGGAGGACAGACGCTTCTCCGCGTATATCTGCGGTATTTTTTTCCTCATATAAGTTGCCAAAGACAGTTACAGTTACTACGTTACTGTTGTTTGGTCATGTAACGTTGCTTTGTGGGACATTTCTCTGTGTTAAGTTGAGTGAAGGACCTGTGTAGTTAGATTGTCAGACTGACACCCCCTCGATACGTGAAGCTGGCTGATCCGTTCACACTGGTTCGGTTCGCCAATAATGCGTCCCTGATAGGCTACTACCTCGAGAGGCGTTGTCGGCTGGATGTCTCGCTATAGCCCTGTGCGTCTGCTTTGTAATTTCAAAAGCAGATGCCCCCCGCGGGTTGTGGCCCGTCATGTAGGCTAATGGCTTGGAAAATATCCTGACCGCAGCCAAACTTTATCGCCGACCCCTGGTGTAGGATTTAGTAGACTACATTTCTATAATTATATCGTATGTTGGTAATGACAATGGAACAAACTCCTGATTGTAAACGCATCACTTTGTCAACATTAAAAAAGGAATAATAATAAAAATCATAATAGAGATGGAAAAACGCAACATTTTGGCCTATACAACACATCTGTTGTTGGATGACGTTGCTGCCATCTTGCCATTTGTAACATGTAGGCTAACTCCGCTCGTCTCCGCATCTGCACTGTACTGTAGGCTATATCGCCGCAACAATCTGGGTTGTGATATGGGAAAATTAACTGTCTTATTGCTGCTTTGTGCCGTTTCAGGTCGTGTTGTTGAACCACTGTTTTACCCTCCAGCTGCGTGGGTCACGTCACTGAAGTGGAAATGAATGATGAATCTGACTGCTTCGCTCTGATATCTCCGAAAAATTTTTTAAAAATTATAAGGCTATTATTGTTTATGGTATTCTGGCGGCGCGGCGTTCAGGTGTGTCTTTATAGGGTCTAGTATAGACCCATTGAGAGCAGAGCATTATCACTGCTCCTCCCCATGGACAAAAGAGGCATTGCAGCTGTTTTTCACTGAGGCTGCTTATGGGCATTTCGAGCCAGAGCCTCACTGGCTACGTCATCGCGGGGGATCAAATTACCCCCACGGACCTGTGCGGGACCAGTCACGGACCAGCCAAGGGCCCATCACGGAAAACAGTGAACTTTTAAGTGGCTCCTACTGTATGTTGGGCAAAGGGTCGTGTTTTCGTGTGTTTTCCCTCACTTTGCCCCGCAGCGCCATTCGTCTCCTCTCTGCTCTGGCTGCAGGCTGGGACTGCCGCACGGGGCTGTGAGACTGACCGCCCGTGAGTGCTTTTGGACGGGGAGGGGCTCACCGCAGCACCCGCTGCTCGTTGAGCTCAGTAACTGCAGAGTGATACCTGCTTTCACGTCAGAGTCTCCAAACACCACAGAAGTCTCCAATAACACCAGAAAAAGTCACTAGATTTGTCGCTAGTCGTTTTTTTTCGTTAGTCGCTTTTGACGGAGAAAAAAAAAAAAGTCAAGTTTGGATGGGATTTCTTTGAACATTTTGCATTTAAGCATGACGTTTTTCTGAGCTAAGGTCTAAGTAAGGGATGTCTGCCAACTAGTGGGTGGGAGTTTGAATGATATCACTCTAGTAGGAGAAAACAGCTGTTTTATTCAGTACCGCATCTTGTCGCAATTTTGCGACTTTGGCGCTTAAAGGGTTAATACAGAGGCATGTTATTGACTTCTGTCTTTATTGTTCATTGGAGACCACACACATACACACACATGAATACGGCTGTACCACAGGCACACTGGAAAGAAAGCTGGCATAAAGAAAGAAGAACTGGGTGTTCTTACCGACGCCACCCAAACAACACGCACTATCCAGACCCAGAACTACAGTTTACCTGGTTCTCACCAACATTTATGGTCCTTCGAGCCGGATGAGGTGTTGATTTGGGATCAAGATGCAAGCAGTTCGTCCAAAGCGGCAGATGCGTCCACCGCGTTACCTAGATGACTACGAAGTTGATACAGTAAGCTACAGAAGACATCAATCTCCCGAAGCAGCTGCCACGTATGAGCAGGAGAGTGAGTGGAGATCTGAAGTAGAGGGAGACGTCGAGATGACACCCACCACATACTCACGCAGTCCATATCCTCAACACCAAGTGCAGTGGGACCCAGCCCTCGACTGACAAGAGGATGAGTACTCCTATAGACGAAATGCAGGATATGACAGGAGATGTGACTGGGCTGCTACGTGTAAAGCTGAGTTACAGGAGATTCGTATGGAGAACATGAAGCTGCGTCAATCCTATGAGTACATGTTAGATAACATTGCTCAGATAAGAGACCTTCACAAAGACATGAAGTCACTAACAGACACTGTTAAGGCTCTAGGTAATGCCCAGGCAGAGCACCGGCACTCATATTTGCAGCTACCTCCCCCTCCACCCCCTCCAAGTCTGTCAGTCACTGATAGAGATTGGTGACAGGGACTGGCCGCCACCTCCACCATGGCCATCAGCTAATGAGGGAGCAGAATTATCAGACTATCATGAAAGGGATGACATGGTCTCAGCCATAGATAAAATGATGGGTGAGCTACAGCTCCTGAAGCAGAGTGCTACATCAAGCTCAGCAGCCAGGAGTCACATAATTTCTAGTCCTGGAGCAGGCTATTCACCAAGACCCACGCCACTGTGTAGGCCTCCTCTGTTCCAGCCCTTTACAGCTCGAGTGATGTCTGCTAACCCTCATACTTCCAGTCCCTTCAGCCACAGGAGTCAGTATGAGCCTGAGCCTCATTTTCGCCGTCCACCTAGCTCCCAAGCAGCCTATAGGTCTTCACTCCAAAGCAACCAGAAATCATTCAAGCCTAAGATTCCATTCTTCAGTCACAGGGACCCTATGGAGTTCGCCCGGCTAAAAATAGCCCTTGAGAATCTGCTGCCAGCAGATAGCACCAAGCTTTTTAAATATCAAGTCCTTACAGATCATCTGAGACTCGAAGAGGCTTGTTTAGTAGCAGATTCCTACCTTAATTCACCCACGCCTTACTCCGATACGATGGCAGCTCTAGATGAGAGGTTTGGCCAGCCCCATCATGTGGCTCTGAAGAGGATAGCTACAGTTATGGAGTCACCAGAGGTCAGGCGTGGAGACACTGCAGCTTTTGAGAGGTTTGCACTGCAGGTACAGTCTCTAGTTGGCATGCTTCAGACTCTTGGGCCCGACGGAGATGTGGAACTAAAATGTGGCTCCCACGTTGCACGTCTCCTTACTAAACTTCCACCTGAGCTGAGGGCTGACTTTCGTCGGCACATGCTTCAGAGACCAGGGGCCACATACACCCTGATAGACCTGGCAGAGTGGTTACGATACGAGTCCTGGTGCCAAGGCTATGACGTCCAACCAGCCAGCAAAGGGCAAGGACCACACCGTTTTAAGAGTGACAAGCGACAGGGTAGACAGGCAGCTTCTGTGTTACATGGAGTGGAAGACTCTACAACCACAAATCCACCAAGTCAGCACCCCCTGCAATCACAGAAGAGAAGTAAGGCTAAACCTTATTGCCCATATTGTGAGAACTCAGATCACTTTCTGAATAAATGCCAAGCCATTCAGAGACTCACCAGAGAACAGATAATAGAGTGGATTAGACAGCACAAACGGTGCTGGCGCTGCACCAGAGCCCACAAAGCAGCTCAGTGTGATCTCATGAAACTCTGTGAGGTGTGCCAAGGGAAACACTTGAAGGTGCTCCATGAAGTCAACAAGAGAGGCACCTCTGAGCCACCCAAAGAGAAAACCTGCTTAGTCAGTACCAATGCAGAGGTTCTCTACCTGGGCCGCCCATCAGATTCCACCAGAGTACTGTTGAAGGTCATTAAGGTTTTGCTTAGCCATCACCATCGCACGCAGGAAACCTACGCCATCTTAGATGACGGTTCTGAGCGGACCATGCTCCTCCCAGAGGCTGCGAGACAGCTAGGATTAGAAGGCACCCCTGAAGACCTGAGCCTACGCACCATAAGACAGGATGTCCAGCAGCAAATCGCACTCGGTTGGGATGGACTCTTCAAGGCCCCACCAGCTTGGTCCAGCAGACGTTGTCTCATCAGCAGTGTCTCTTCACCACAGTGTCTCCACAAACCACCGAACTGATGAAGAACGTTCAGAGACTTTGGCAGATGGACGTGCTGCCTTTCAGGAGCGACAAGTTGGTCACACGGTCCAAAGAAGATCATGAGGCAATTGAGCTGCTAGAAGCAAAGACGACACGTGTGGAGGTTGAAGGTGTTTTAAGGTATGTTACCCCCTTGCTGAGGAAACGCCAGGCCCCCCCCTTCCAAGCAACTAAGGAGGCTGTCATGCCAAGTCTGAGGAGCACGGAGAAGAGACTCGCAAAGAATCCGCCGCTCGCTGAGGCATACTGTGAGGAGACCTGTAAGCTGGTCAGAGCAGGATCAGTGAAGAAGCTTGAACCCTGACCATTCAACAGAAGGCGAATCATGGTTCATCCCCCATCATTTAGTCACCCACAACGGAAAGAACCGTATGTTCTTCCCAGTTTTGTGGTCTCAACCTGAATGATGCTCTTCTACCAGGACCAACCCTGGGTGCCTCTCTCCTCGGAGTCTTGCTGCACTTCAGACAGTACGCAGTGGCCATCAGTGGGGACATACGGAGTATGTTCCATCAGGTTAGGCTCCTACCTGAAGACAGGCCACTCCTGAGATTTGTGTGGAGAGACATGAGGCGAGAGGATCCTCCAGATGTGTACGAGTGGCAGGTCCTACCATTCGGTACAACCTGCTCCCCGTGTTGTGCCACGTTTGCACTTCAGCTGCATGTCAAGGAGCACAGCTCAGCTGATGAAGATGTGAGACACTCTGTACAGCAATGCTTCTATGTTGATAATTGCCTGCAGAGCGTGCCAACCCCTGAGGAAGCCAGAGAGCTTGTAGACAAACTCTGCAAACTTCTAGCCGCTGGTGGTTTCGAACTCCGGCAGTGGGCTAGCAACACTCCCAGCGTCGTCAGTCACCTGCCCAAAGACGCCAGGTCAGACAGCATTGAGCACTGGCTTTCGCAGGGTGACCCCAACCATGCCGAATCAGCACTCTGACTAAGCTGGCACTGGGAGTCTGACAGGCTCGGATACAAACACCGGCCCTTGGAGTATGGAACACTAACAATACGGAATGTCTACAAAGTCCCAGTATGATCCGCTGGGTTACATTCTGCCATACACAACCAGGGCAAAGATACTCGTCCAGTGCCTCTGGGATAAACAGCGCAACTGGGATGATCCTCTTCTCCCCCAAGAGCTGCTGCAGGCCTGGAAGGCTTGGGAAGCAGAGCTTCAGGTGCTGCCGCGCATATCCCTGCCTCGACCTTACACCCCAGCTGAGGTTGATATAGTCACCAGACAGATCCATATCTTCAGCGATGCTTCAGAGAAAGCCTATGGATCAGTCGCGTACCAGCGGACTGAGGATACTTCAGGTCGAGTCCGTCTGTCTTTTCTGGTGGCAAGATCCAGAGTTGCCCCGTGCCGACAAACCTCCATGCCAAGGTTAGAGCTCTGCGGTGCCCTCACTGGAGCACAGTTGGCCCAGCTATTGGAAAGGGAGCTAACACTGATATTTTTATTGACAGATTGTCAGACTGTTGAGCCAATGATATTGTGTACAGTGCGCGTGCGCTAGTGACCCGAGCGGAATGTAGGTGCTCGCTGTCACACCCGGGATGACGACGAAGGTTGACCGGCCCATCACATCAGGAAACGGGCTGCTGTCTCTGAGACCTCCCGGAGCGCTGGTCCCACAGGTGGCTCTTCACATCTCCGAAAACGTCGGAGCAAATTTACAAACAGGCGTCATTTGGATAAACTAATCGCATATTAAGGATCTAAATAGGTACTTTCTCGCAGAAAAAAATATTAAAACTTAAGAAAGTGATGTATTAACAGCGCTAAAGCGAGAATTAAAACAGCTTTTAGCAGCTGTGTGATTGGCCCCAGAGATTCAGTGCACTGCGAACAGGTGCGCGTGCCAAAAGGGACCTGATTGGTTTACAAGCAGTTCGTTTCGCTCGTGCTGACCAGAGCGTACACGTCAAGGGATGCAGACCACCATCAGAGGCTGAAAACACTCCTGGCCTCTGCGATTTTACCTGACTGAATTCTGTTGACATAGGCTTAGCTAACGTTAGCTACAGCTTGATGAATTGAGTCATTGAACACAGCAGGAGAGAACGCAACGTTACACCTAGCACTAAAGCTCCGGTGGAAAATGATTAGCACTAGCTAACGCTACCGTTATGCTAACGTTATTCTAACTTTAGTAACAATATCTAGCTAATGTTAGGCTAACGTTTACGGTAGCGTTAGCTAGTGCTAATCATTTTCCACCGGAGCTTTAGTGCTAGCTGTCTAACGTTGCGTTCTCTCCTGCTGTGTTCAATGACTCAATTCATCAAGCTGTAGCTAACGTTAGCTTAGCCTATGTTAACAGAGCTCCTGGGTAACTTAAATATACCAGAAAATATCAAAATAATTGAAACCATCACTCACCAAATTCAGTCAGGTAAAATCGCTGAGGCCAGGAGTGCTTTCAGCTTCTGATGGTGGTCTGCATCCCTATATGCATTAAGCCATTTGTATTAAGCCCTTACCACATTGTGCCTCATATGCTGTAAATGTTAGACCCAGTGACAGGCTGGCATGAAATGTCTTGCAAAATACTTAGTAAGGAGGCCATGATATTTTTGATTCATGGCTGAAGTTAAGTTTCTCCAGCTCTCCCCAGGTTGGCAAAAAATGCATCTCAAAATGCATCAGATTGATGCTTTAAAGATGGAATATTCAAAATTTTCTTCCGGGGGAGCATGCCCCCGGACCCCCCTAGAGGGATATTATCCTTCTCACCTTTCTCACCCCTGACCTGTTTTCATGCCGGACTTATATATAAAAGGTTTACTTGAAATAATAGTAAAAATAAAAACATGTAATGGAAAGCTATGTAGATGCTTGATTTTTCTTTAGAGAGTAAAATATGAGACAAGCTTTGAACACAAAAAAATAAAAATAAATAATTGAAAAGACAACAAAAAATTGTTTAAAATCCTCCTCCTGTAAAACAGTATTGGTCGAGCATTTAAACGTGGTGGCTGCATTTGGTGCTGAAGTCTTATACATTTGTATTTCTTAAGCAGGTGTCAAGTAACCTAACCTGGAACATGTTTCACACACTGCACGTGACTTGGCTGTAGCGCGAATAAAATTTCAGTCAGAAGATTTTTTTTCACTTTAATCCATGATGTTCTCTGCTGAAGCAAAATAATAACAATGGTTGTATTAATACAGAGGCATGTTATTGACTTCAGTCTTTATTGTTCATTGCAGACCACACACATACACACACATGAATACGGCTGTACCACAGGCACACTGGAAAGAGTTGGCATAGAGAAAGAAGAACTGCTTCCTAGGTGTTCTTACCGACGCCACCCGAACAACACGCACTATCCAGACCCAGTACTACAGTTTACCTAGTTCTCACCAACAATCTTAGCCTTGTGGTTAAAAAATAGAATGAAACATATATCAGGCAGGGTTCATTACTTACTCCATCTCTGAAATGATGCTCCGATATTTATCCTAGTTTTCTCTCTGGCTCGGTCCAAGTCTTTCTTTTTTCGCTGCTTTTCTTCGTCAATCTTCTAATTTCTTCTCTTTGATGTGGGCAATGATGGGGCATTTTTCCGCTCTGTTACCTCTCCGCCATTGTTTGCAGTTTGAGTTTGAGCTTGAACCTATCAGGTGACTGTATCACCGACCAGGTGAGAGCAGGCGCTGCACGGGGGAGGGGCACTGCCCAGTACGCACTGCGCGAGGGAGGGGGGGTGCCAGCAGTGTATGCGCGAGCATGATTGACACTTCTCAGACACTCCTCTTGGCTCTGATTGGTTGATAATTGGTGTTGATTCAGGAGCAGTGGATTCTTGCAAACGAAATTATGGTTCCTGGGTGGACCCATAGACAGTGTTTTTTTTCACAGTTGATCTGTATGTTATTCTACTGTTAGATCATAATGACAATTTTTGCAAATATAACAAAAAAATTGTTACAGACTACAACTACATGTGCAACCGCAGTTATAGGTATATTTTTCCAACCAAAGGATTAGAAGAAGTGCTTGTATTTGTCTCTTTTTTTAGATTTTTGTGATTTATTCATTTTTGTGTGTGTTTTGCAGCCCACAAATGCAGCCTCCTTTTACCAGTTTTTGGAAGACGCACCGCTACTATCCTTCGTGGCCTCACATATCCCAAGATTCTTTGCGCGCCCAAACAGAAAGACAGAAAGAAGAAATTGGTGACATAAACTGGCGCAGATCTCGCATTTAAATGTAAGTATTGGGTTTATACTCGGTTTTTACTCATTTTAGCACCCAACGCCAGATATGTTAAACTTCAAGGGTAAAATACGTGACGCTGGTAATGCTCAGCTTGATGCCTTTGGAAGTAAAGCCTTAAAAGCCTTCACTTTCAAACGTTAGACGTTCAGAGGTTGACTTATATCTTATATCTTATTGTGACTGTTGAGATGTTATATACTATTTTTACCTCATGTACATTAACGGAGCAAGATGAAAATGCAATAATAAGTCGCCCATTTGTCAGTCCTGATGTCACGTTTTGTAAATCGTTGCATCCCTGTGGTAATGTGATCTTGTGTTTACCCTTTCTCTTGCCTCTCTCTGTGTTGGGCCTGCAGGGGAAGGTCGAGCCCCAGCAGGCCAAAAATAAGTGGGACCATTTAGAGAACAGTACAAGGTGCAGGTTTGAATGATGATGTCGAAACTAAATCATATGTGTTTTACCCATGCAAGTTAATTAAGACGTGATTGATTTCCACTGCCTTAGGTTTGTCCTCATGGACGAGGTCTTAGGACGGAGGCCTTCCACTGCCCCCCCGTCCTAACTGCTTCCATCCCTGAGGACACATCAGGGCCAAGTGCCGGCAGGTGACCAGGAGGAGGAGGATGACGACGATGAGGAGGAGGAGAGCCAGCCAGGGCCGAGGAGAAAGAGGAGGAGGGAGGATGAAGGAGGACATGAGGCTGCAGAGAGGATGAGAGGCTCTTCTCTCTGCCCCAGAGGACAATTGTTACATTATTTCTGTTATTTAGTTAATGTATGAGTTATTTTTAAATTATTTGTTCATAATTGTTCATTTGATATAATTCATGAAATAAAATATTGTTCTAGTGTTACACGTTGTCTATTCCATTCAGTATTTACAACTGAAGTACAATTTATAACAGCAAACAGCATCAAGTGCTACTTTTCAGGGACAACAAGGGATTTAATTTTTCTTTTATTATTGAGGTCTTACCATGTACAACTATTTACAAAATGACAGCATAAATAACTATTTACAGATTATTATTAACTATTAACAAAAACAATTAAAACAATATTAAAACAGTAACAAATGATGTACAGTAGGCTGAGCAGGAGCCCCTGGCAGTGCTGCTGGGCTGGATGGGATGCCACAGTAAAGACCCTGGTGTCAGTGGGACATCATCTGGGTCGGTACTCAGGGTGTTTGGGGGTGTAGTCTCCACTGTCCACCACATCGCACATCAACTGGGCTGACTCGATCGATGGCTGCCATGTCACTAATTATTTCTTTAAGAAAGAGGCAAGAATTATAATGTCGTCATAATAATAACAATAACAATAATAATAATAATAATAATAAATTATTACAACAAACAAAACTATCTACCAAACACCTTAAATAGGAATAATGCCTTTAAAATTAAAATAAAACCATATGTGGCGATCAACAGTTTATATGTCAGCATTAAGGTAATGTATCGGTATGTTAATTTCCCCTAACTGTTAGCTAGCTAATAATGATAATAATGATAACAGTACTGTGGGTTCAATAACAGGTTCACCTCTCCACGGTCCTCTCAACTGGAGATAAACCAGAGCCGCTTCTTCTCTTCTTCCACAGGGAGGAGGATTAAAAAGGAAATCAGGAATTCCTGGAGCTCAAACATATTTGACTGTCAAACTGTACTCTTGTTGTCACTTTCGCGGACCTGGGCAACATAAATGGTGACGTACAGGTAGAGGCAGGAACATCTGGTGACGCAACCAGGAAATGCTCCGAAGGCTAGACCGTCCCATTTAACACCGGTTGACGGGGCCTCGCAGGTCTCTCAGAAGGACCCAGCCTTCGCAGACCATGAAGGCTGGGTCCTTCGAAGGATGCAGACCCTGAAATGAGACGCAGCCTCTGTGCTGAATTCGGCTGAAATGCTGCGCCATGCTCCTGCATCCAGCAGAAATAGAGGCCTTGCACATCTGCTCCGGAAGGTTCCAGGCTGCCGGAGCTGCAACCAAGCAGATATGCAACGCAGCGAAGCCAGTGGAAGTAAACACATCAGCTGTGACAGAGCCATGACAAATGGGAGCTGGACCGAACCGAATTTAAGGCTAGGTTTACAGATCATTTAGTTAATTGAACATTCAACATCAAAATAGTCAGCCTTACTGATTGAACTTGTTCAGTCATACTTGAAGGTCCATTATTACAGAGGTCATGTTTTTGCCTGTGTCCGTTTGTTGGTTCGTCAGCAGGATTACACAAAAACTGCTGAATGGATTTCCATGAAACTTAACCTACAACATGCCCATGGATCCAGATAAAGGGACAATCCAGGTATTTTTCACACTGTCTGTTAAATTGCGAAATATGTAATTTTTCAACATTTTTGTTAATTTATTTGTGAATAATGATCGTGATGATAAAAACAGGTGTATTTAGGTGGCTTGTATCTACATTATGAGAGTACAATTTGATGCAGAGCCTCATAAAAATGTGGATCTAGCAAATTGAAATGTGTTTTATTTGATATTGAATTAGGCTTGATTATATCAAGGTGGACTGTTAGGTCTTGGCGATGTGTGATCTACTAAGTAGCATTCTGGTTCACATTGAAAACAAAGTTTCACCCAAAAGAAAAAGAAAAAAAACAATTTCTTGCTACACACCCCAGCCATGGTCTGTTCATCCTACTGCCGTCTGGCAAGTACTAACTGCTGTATGACCAGACTGCAGATTAGCTTCATTCCTCAGGCTGTGAAAGTCCTCAATTCATCATCAGCACTCCACTCTAAAAAATAGTTTGTTTTGTTTGCGTTGTTTCTGTGATGTAGCATAAAGGAATTCAAACTCAGTTTCGTTTTCCAACCTTGGTGCTGTAAAATGAAAGATAAATTGACCATGAACCTTTACTAACAGTAAACCTGATAAACATGGTAATGTATCGGAATAATTGTAGTTACAGCTATTGATCTTATGATACCATGTTTAAAATACCAAGTAATTATTCATGTCTTATACATTTGCCACTGTGGTTTGTTCAGTGACCTTCTAGTTGTGCTAAATGTCTGGAGCAGACACCAGTCTTATCTCTGATGAGTCACAGTGACTCAGGATGACCTGCTGTAATAGAATATAGGCAGCATTTTTCAAAGCAGTGTCACACCCAGCTGTCTGAAGCTAAAGGTTACGCCTCAATTTGTTTTCTCCATTGTATGTAGTGTCTGTGCTCGATGGACTCACTCAAAGGTGGTGACTTACAAGCTGCAATGGAAGAAAGCTGTACTCAGGCCTGCCAGTGTAGCAAACCTTTAAATATATAATATGTAACAGTTCTGCATTAAAATGTCTAAATGGTGACATTGTTGTATATTTTGTTGAGTTGTTCACATGAATTACTCCAAATGTTCAAACCCAAAGAAATCTGTAATTTTAGTCAAGGTAACAATGCATTTCATTTAGTTGTATATCTGATTTTGACAGTTTCCCTAACCCAGTTTCCATAAGTAAGTACATATTTAGGGTTAGGGTTTTGAGTGTGTGTGTGTGTGTGTGTGTGTGTGTGTGTGTGTGTGTGTGTGTGTGTGTGTGTGTGTGTGTGTCTGTGTGTGTGTGTTTGTAGAAGCTGTTAAGTTATTTGCAGACTTGCTTGCTAACATGTGGCTCTGTAAGTCTTGGTTTGCCTGAACGAGCACTCAGGCGCATTGGCAATATTGTTTTATTCTGCAGACCTTGAAACTGTTGATCATGTGTCAAAGAATCAGACAGAAGTTTGAGCCGACGGATGATAGAGAGCCTGAAAACGAATTATGTCTCTCATTCATTCCCTTTCATTCTCTGTTTTAATTAGTCCTATTTATTTTCCTATGTTCCATCTTCATCTTTCTTCTTCGAGGTTGCCATGGCAACAGGGTCCTTGTCTCAGTGTATATTGTCTCCGAAATGAAAAACCAAAAGCTCTGTGCCTTGAGCTTGAAGCACACAGATGTGATCATTTTCACTTCTGCCAACCAAACAGGAATAATTGTTGCAGAAAATATACCATCCTGTCTTTATAACAGCATGGAGGGGTGACACTGAGTTCGTTTATGTAACTCGAACTTGTGCTTCAAAAGAAACACCCCTTTAACTATTGATGTAGTGGTAAATGAAAGTCAAGCGATGGTATTACCAGTGGACCAATTGGTAAAAGCATTTTAAGAATCAAAAGAAAGCTGTATTTTATTTTCAGCTATTAAGCAGATTGGGCGCAGGTCAAATTAAGAAGGAATGGAGAGAAAATGTGCTTCCCCCACTTCCCTGTGGGTTTTACAGTACAGCTGCTGGCCTTGTCCTACTTTCTTCAAATTAAATAAGAGAGAAAAGACAAGCACTGAGATCACCAGAGATGCTAGGAATTACCCACAGTCCTTTCTGGGAGATGTCTTGGTTCCAATAATCTGTGTTAACAATTTTTATTGACTTAGACTTAGACTTAGATAGTCAATGATATATCCAAATGCAAAATATTGTATTTTAATATTAAATTCTTAAAACAAAACATTTATTCAAACATATTTTCGTTTAACGTATCAAGTGTAACATAAAACATGTGGTTGATCAATTAAATATATTAACTCTCTCTTTGCAAGGTTTGCGTATGTTTTCTTCTTCACCCTTAACAAAGATTGGATTAAGAGCAGTGGATGAGACAGACACTGGCCACCATATCTTCTGACCATCCAGCCAGAACAAACACCATTGCAACAGCCCCAGAAGGTGGGCCAAGGGATAAGATAACCTAAGGCTTCTTCACTGTTGAATCTACTCCTGGGTAACACCTGGTTGCAGGAAATAAAGATGAATGAAAACAGACTCATGCAAACACAACAATGTGAAATCAGAAATGGTTATACCTACATCTTTACAGAGACCTGGTTCCACCTCAACATCACAGACAGAGTTTTTGCACTTGACTAGTGGACTGTGTTCCACACTGACACAACATATCAGAATCAGAATCAGTATTCCTTTATTCTCCCACAAACGGGGAAAACGGGAACAAATAATAAATATGGGTATTGAAAAAATTGACCAGAAAGTGCAAACCAGAAATGAGTTTTGTATAGTGGTATTGCACAGTGCAGAGTGAGGTCTATTGGGAGCAGTGCTGGTTGTACAGTCTGACAGCAGCAGGAAGGAAGGACCTGCGATACCTCTCCTTCACACACTTGGGGTGTATCAGGCCCTGTCCACACGTACCAAAACGATCTTTTTGTTATCCATTTCCCTTGGCATCGTTTCAAGAACATTTGCATCCACACGGATCCACTGTAAATGACTCAATACGCTGTAGTTCATATGCCAGGCCTATAGGTGGCGCTGGAAATTCACCAAAAATGGAGAAGAAGAGACGGCGCATGTGCATAAAGCTTTAGCGCTGTATACAAACAGCAAAAGGAGAAACTGAACATAACAAGAAGAAGATGAAAATGGCTAGTCGGTGGTCCACAATCCTTTTTTGCTCAGCATAGTGGCAGAGGAGCAGAATATGTTGCCCTAGTAACCCTAATAGGCTCAATATCTTCTGCAGCACGAACACAAGCATGTAGTCCGCCATTGTTGTTGTTGTTGTAATGAGACGTTGCAGAGTTCAGAGGTCGAAGGCGAGAGGTTGAAGGGTGGGGTGATGACATCATCAAAACGAAAAGTATGCGGATTCACCGTTCACACGAAAACGCAGGGGCTGCGTTTTCGAATTTCTCCACCCTGAGACCCGTTTTCAAAAAAGTGCGTTTACAGGCGCTGTGTTTACAGGATCCGTGTGGACGGTCGGCCAAAACGATGCAAAACATGTGCGTTTACACAAAACAGCGTTTTTGTGTGGACGGGGCATCAGTCTATCACTGAAGGAGCTGCCCAGTGCTCTGATAGTGACCTGCAGGGGGTGGGACTCCTTCACCAGCAGCGATGACAGCTTATCCATCATCCTGCTCTCTCCCACCACCTGCACCGCGTCAAGAGGGCATCCTAGGATGGAGCTGGCCTTCTTGATACATTTATCAAGTCTTCTCCTGCCTGCTGCCGAGATGCTGCTGCTCCAGCAGACTACTCCATAGAAAATGGCTGATGCCACCACAGAGTCATAGAAAGAAGTCAGGAGTGCCCCCTGCACTCCAAAGGACCTGAGCTTCATCAGCAGATGGAGTCTGCTTTGACCTTTCTTATATGCCTCTGCAGTGTGATCAGTCCAGTCCAGTTTATTGTTCAGGTGAACTCCCAGGTACTTGTAAGATGTCACCAACTCAATGTCTGCTCCCAGGATGTTCACCTGTGCCAGCGGAAATCCACCACCAGCTCTTTGGTCTTCCCGGCATTGAGCTGGATGTGGTTCTGCTGGCACCAGTCCACAAAGTCCTTAATAAGTTCTCTGTAGGCTCTGTCGCCCCGTCCCTGATGAGGCCGACGATAGCAGAGTTGTCAGAGAACTTTTGTAGATAGCTGTGGGGTGATTGGTGGTAGAAGTCTGTGGTATACAGGACCAGGACTGTTCCCTGTGGGGCCTCTGCACTGCAGACAACAGTGTCCAACACACAGTCCCGAATCCTCACATACTGTGGCTGGTTGGTGAGGTAATCAAGGATCCAGGATGTGAGGTGTTGGTTCACCCCTGCGAGCTCCAGCTTGTCCCCCAAAAGTGAGGCAGGATCCGTTGAGGACGCGCAATTAGCGTCATCTGACGTCACGTCCGCAGGACTGCGCGGGAAATTCAGACCATGAATTGCAGTACATTATGCAGCACACAGCCTGTTCAAGGCAACGAAGAGAGATACGTCGGTGGGCTCATTCTTTTTGGTTTTGAACGCTTCATCGCCCATTAGCATTAAAAAACTTAAAAAGCATGTTCATTTTTTCACAAATCCTGCCTCAAGTCACTTTAATGCACAGTGTACTCAATGTTGGAAAAGATAATAAAGATGTCAAAAAGCGTCTATAGTTTTTTGTGATTTGTAGTTGCCTCATTTCAGACAGCTTTGAACTGCATTGTAGAGCAGCGGTGTTAAAAGCAGATGGAATGCTATGTAAATATTACATAAATATTTGTCTTATTCATTAAAGAAAAGCAAGTAAAGGCTATTTGAGTACTTCTGAAAAGAGCAATTATTAATTGCAAGTAGAGTTATCTGGAGAATAACCTGTGTAATACTTACATAGAATTCCTGTGTGGAAATTGTTACTGAACTTATCCTCTGTAAATATCACTTCATATATTTTTCAGTGTATAGAGAAGAAGCATTAAGTCATGCTCTAAAATTAAAAGACCACGCTCTTAGATAAAGATGTGGAAAAAGACGTACATCGAACCCTGTGTTGTAAAATGGCAAGTAATTAGCTTTGGCACCTGATAAGCAATACCCTCTTATGCCTAGGATACACTGTCTACCTCTACCTGTGTGTGACAGCTGCCTCACTGAAATGTTGTGACTCACAGCTGTGTGGGTTCACACAAAAAGCATCCCTGCTGTGGCTCAGCTACTGCCAGGAAAAATACTACACTTCACCTGATGTTTGTAGTCTATATTTTCATGTCTGTGACATATTCTACAGATATGAACATTGTGCACAACTGTAGTGACAGGTGTCGCTGGTATGTTTTTAAACATAAACATCATTTTCACTGTCCATTTTTGATGACATGCAAATTTTGGCTGCTTTTCATTAGCACAAGTTGGTGAGACAAGAGCTGTACTTTGTTATGGTGTTTCAGTGTCTGCTTTGCTTTGTACCTTTAAAGTGTAAGATTAATAACCAGAGCATATGATGTTTCTTTGGCAGCCTAAGAGCTCCACTTCTCCACAGTTAACACGATGGGTCCAGAGAGACAAGTTGCAAACAGATAATATGCAAAGTTTCATTTATAACAGGAGAGCAAGGATAGTGTGGGGATAAATCAAGGATTATTTGAACACATTTTATTTCCCTCGATTGTCATTGTACATTTTAATTTTGAGTGCGAGTATAAGAGACAGTGAGTGGAATACCTCCTCTTCTGGTGCTCTATTCTGATGTGTTGAGAATGAGTAACATGCATATTTTTAACCACTGATTAAATGGATAGAGATGAATTACTCAACTGAAGCAAGTTTTATAAACGTTATTAGATAACATACAGCCTGAGACAATTCTTCCTGGCTCTTTTAACTCTCAGCTCAGCAGCTTGTTCAGTTTGTTCATTGTTTGATGTAAATAAAATGACTAGTTACAGCTCATGTATTTTCTCCCCATCTTTGTCCAGCCTTGCACACTTGGTTCTGAAACAAGTTAACCAACAAACTTGAAACAAATCTTGACAGTGGTATGAAAGTCTGATTGACATATTCACGGGGACAAATCAAAGTTTTTTAAATCTGACCTTGCTGAAATTGTGAAGGCAGTGTTTCCCCTAAATGTTACTGCTCTCTGAAACAGATCATTGTGGCACACTGGGACACTTTTCCCTGCAATTTGTACTGTACACACAATTTATTAAAATCATCAAACTGGTTCTCTTTTTAAACATATGGGGATAGAAATGCAATGCCAAGCATTGTAAAACTTTTAATTTGAGGCCTGACTCTTAGTCCAGCTGGCTTTGTCCAACAGTTTTCATCTGTCAGGTGTGATGCAGTCTGTTTGGTTTAGTGTCTCAGTTTGAGCCGTTCGATGCATGAATGGATCTTGAATGCCTGTTCAGCATCAATTGAAATCATATGGGTTGAGCTTTGGTGACATCCTCATTTTTCAGAAGAACATGCCAGGAATTCAAAGAAAATGGTAAAAATGCAAATTTGTTTCTGCATGCTTTGCTGGCTTCCAGCACTGACATTCCAACATCCAGTGCTCATAATTTTGTTAAAATAGCTTCAAATTAGATATCTTGCATGTGTGAAAAATGTCAGAAATCTTACATGTGTGAGTTTACATGTGTGTTTGAAATACTGCAAAGATATTTGGAAGATTAAAAATCAATTGCTATATTAAAAGCTTGAGGGCTCATTAAAATCAAAAAGGTGTCTCTATTTGGTTGCTTTAATGTTCTTGGCAACAGTCATGGGAATCTGCCACATAGGTTACAACAACATCTTAGCATGAATGTGTTCAGCTCTTCTTCTTCTAAGACAGTTTGTAAGTTTGTTCCAGACAGCTGGATTGCAACGAATACCACTGCTGCCCCCATGAGGTGTGTGTGGCTGTGTGTATGTTGTTCCTGCAGAATAATGCAGATGAAATGCTAAATGATACAGAGCCACCATGATGAATAATGTATGATAAGAATACCCTTTTCAGAAGTTAACAAAACAGCTTAATCACAAAATGATTCACCGATAAAATTGTGCCAAACTTGTCGATATGTTGTGGCTGTTTTTATTGAAGAATATCACCACCAATTATTATGAATTTTTTATCTGTTTAACTCTGTTTTTCCGTCTCTGTGGTGTGCTGCAGCGAGTTCACAGTGGGGTTTTAGAGCTGACAACAGCTGCTGCTGCTGGATATAACCCTTTCAGAGTGGAAAACCAAAGAATAGAGCCAAAAGAGGCTAAACATCTCTATAGAGGTGAGTGGAACAGAGCTGGTGATAATTCTCTGTGGGTAATTCACTCTTTTCACAGGGACATTATTGACCCACTGTTAACATTAAGATTAGTGGACCTTTTTAGGATTCATGCTGTCAACATCAGTCCATTGGGTGCAAGGGTTACCATCAGTGGTACAATGGAGGACTGTAGGGTTCTTATGTCACTTGCACCTTCAGTTTCCTGTCACAGTCCAAAGACATACAAGTGAGCAAAGACTAAACAGTCAGAGATGTGAGTGAAGTGTGAGCGTGACTGCTGTCCATCTGTATTTGTCCTGTGATGGACTGGGACAGGCTCCACCTTCCACTTCTCTGTCACTGCAGATGTGTACCACTATAAATGAGAGTATTAATGGTGTGTGGTGATGGCCTTTTATGCTTTGTGTGCAACAGAAGACAGGTCTAATCTGACAGGCCACACACAACACCTCCAGTGTTACTTCCTCCTGGGTTAGCATGTGAGTGTGTTCTTTTATTAGCACTATAAGTCAGAGAATGCAGCGGACACCTGGTATCTGGTGGAATCGAGGGGTCAGATAATCAAAGCCAGTAGAGGGCACTAGTAGTCTTTGTGTATAATTTCTAGTTTAATTTTTTTCTGTGCTTATGCGTCTTCAACCATTGAGAGTATGTGTGTAGCAGCATCAGCTGGCAGCATCTGCTACGCACAAAAGAAACAGAGAATGCATATGGTTATTGTTATTTTATCGTTCTTATCAATAAAGCCATATATATATGGAATCAAATGGGTTTTGATATCATTGAGTGCACAAGAAAGGATTGAGGAATGGGTTCTGTGAATTTCAAATAACTGACTCGACAAAAATATTTTTCAATGTATGCAAAAAATTAATTTCCCAAAGCACGTCAGCTGCACAGAAGTAAGGTGAAGACATTGAAATTTCACCTGATTAACATTAACTTGACCTAAACTGTATGGACATACAGGACATGTATACATTGGGTGCACAGTAACAGTCCACCTCCCTTATCTTACCCAGTTATTCATTTATTTTATCTCTATATCATGAATAAATACCACCTCGAACAAAATACGTCTACAAAAATACTGGGCTGTCAATTGATTAAAATATTTCATTGTGATTAATCGCATGATTGTCCAGAGTAAACTCGCCATTAATCGCACATTTTTTTATCTGTTCTAAGTGTACCTTAAAGGGATATTCGTCAAGTTTTTAATACTCTTATCAACATTGGAGTAGACAAATCTGATTTCTTCATGCAAATGTGTGTTTATTATCATTGCAACAATCCAAAACAATGACAAATACTGGAGAATCTTCTCCAGAATCATAACTAAACAATGTTAATTGTCCTGCAAGCTGTAGCCACCCATTTAGCTATTGCATGTAGAGTTGTTCAGGCTTCTCTGTTACAAACTGTCCACCATGGTCTGCTTTTGAAGAGGGGGAGGAGGGCTCTCTGCATCAGCTGTGCGCTTGGCCAACAAGTGGTATTCGAGACTCAATGGGCCTCATTCATGAAACGTGAGCAGAACGAATTTGTGTGTAAACCGTTCGCAGACGGAAATTTACGTGCATCTCCGCATTCATCAATATTTTAGTAGCTCCGATCTTTTCGTAGCTACTAACAAAATCTACACATGCTGCTGACCACACGTAGTGCTTGTGTAAATTTAAGAACGCATATAAATAATGCTTGTCACTATTGGAAATTACAATTTTAATTCATATTGCGCTCTGTTATGTACACAATACGCAGATGCCTTTGAAACACGTGATATAAATGTAACCCACCTCAAATAAGAGGTGGATTTATGTATAACTCCTCAGCAGAGATAATGTGCTTAAGATATTTTAACATGACATTTGATACAAACATCCTGATTAATTTAATGGTTGCATGGTTTATATTAATAAGTTATGATGATATAAAGTCTGAGTTTCCTGTCTAACTTAATTATCAGACACAAATAGCCAGGTTGAGTTGAGTTGTTTGTATTTTCCACACTTTTCAGCAGTTGGCAAACGCTTTGCGGCAACGGCCACTAGGTGGCATTTGCGCCATGCAGCAGTCCCTTTCTGAGGTGTAGGTTGGAGTGGAAGATTGCGTTCGGGTTGGCGGTAATTTTGAACAAGATTTTGCTGGTTTTTGGCGTGGTGGTTGGCATAAACTGATTTGTGAATGGATCAGGATGGTATCGAAAGGGATAGATGAGGATGAGGACTTGGAATTTCTAGATTGGACGCCGATCAATAGAGGAAGAGGGCGAAACAAGCCAGGTACACCGCGTGGAGATGAAATAAGGGTGACAGCTAGCCAAACTATTAAAAGAAGTTTAGATGAAAACAGCTCGGATGAAGGTGGCAGGATAGTGAGACGAAAGGTGGAGAGGGAGGAATTTAAGATTGTACTGAGGTTCAGGAAGGAGGATGAACAGGTTAATCTTAGTCCGATAATATTGTCAAGGGAACTAAAAAAGAAAGTAGGTGATGTAGAAATGGCTAAAATACTCCGAGATGGGAACTTGTTGATAATCTGCAGAAATGAGGAGCAGAAAAACAAGGTAATGCATGTAGAAAACATATGCAAAAAAGTGACTTATGAAAGGAAAATCCTGGGAGAGAATAAAGTTGTTCGTGGGGTGATCACTGGTATTCCCACTGACGAAGATCTTGACAAACTGAAACAGCATTCAAGGAGGAGAGGTTAATAGAATGAAAAGGCTACTAAGATCAGTTAATGGAGAGAGAGTGGAAAGCTTATCAATACTGATGGAGTTTCGGGGATCAGTGCTCCCAGAGAAGATCAAGGTAGGGTGCATGAGTTTCCCAGTCAGGCCTTATGTCCCTCCTCCACTTCGATGTTTTAAATGCCAGAGGTATGGACATATCGCGATAGCATGCAAGGGGAAACAAAGATGCCCTAAATGTGGAGGGGATCACACATACGATCAATGTGGAGATCATATGGAGAACAAGTGCTGTAACTGTGGTGGCCAGCACAGAATGACTTATGGGGGCTGTGAGAGCAGGAAAAGAGCAGTTGAAATTCAACAGGTGAAGACTACAAACAATATAAGCTATGCTGAAGCAGTAAGGAAAGTTCAGGAACAAAAGAAAAGGTATGAAACAGACAGAGGCAATGAGAGGACAAGAACAGGACAAGAACAGAGAGAACATGATAAAAAACAAATGGGAGTGGATATTGAAAGATTGATTGTGTTCATTGCATATGTAATCAACTGTACAGACCAGGCCAGAAACAAGACAGAGAAAATTAGAATAATAGTCAGGGGTGCTGAAAAATTTCTAGAGATAAAGGACATATCTTGGGAACAAGTCAATAGGAGGCTTGAGGATGATGGCAGACAAGGAGTAGGGGGAGAAAAGATAATATGATTATTCTTCAGTGGAACGCAAGGAGTTTGATTGCAAATGGCCAAGAATTCAAAAGAGTTATTGATGGTACAAGAAACAAACCAGAAATTATATGTGTACAAGAAACGTGGCTTAAACCTGAGTTAGAATTTGTTATTAAGGGATATGTCAGTGTGCACAGGGATAGAATAGATGGAGTTGGGGGAGGATGTGTAATATTTGTGAAACAAGGAATTCAATATGGAATACTGGAGAAGGGGAAAGATCTGGAAATGATAACAATTGAAGTATGGACAAAAGAAGGAGTGATCAGAGTGGTGAATTTTTACAATCCATGCAAAAAACTGTCAATAGAATCATTAGGTGAGCTTACTAGAAATCTAGAGGGGAAAGTAATTTGCTGTGGAGATTTTAATGCTCATAGCACAGTATGGGGTAACTATAATGATGGAAATGGGGAGGTAGTAGAAGAGGTAATGGAAAACAAAAATCTAGTATGCATAAACAATGGAAAGGGAACAAGAATTGATCTTCGACATGGGTCAGAATCAGCCTTTGATCTCACCTTAGTATCAGACAAAATAGCAGGTTTATGCGAATGGAAAATTATGAAAGAATCAACAATAGGTAGCGATCACTATCCAATAGTTACAAGAATAGGGTTAAGTTTAGAGGAATATGAGATGGGGGGTCAAGAAAGATGGGTGTTCATCGGGGCCAACTGGGAAAAATACAAGCAGATTAGCGATGAAGAAATGAGAAAGGTTAAAAAAAAACCCAGGACATAGAAGAATACAACCAATGTGAGGCAATTTTAGTCGCAGCAAATCAATCAATACCAAAGAAGAGAGGAGGAAAGAGAAAGAAAATAGTGCCATGGTGGACGAAAGAATGCGAAAATGTAATTAAATCTCGGAATAAAGCATTTAAAATATTAAAAAGAACACATAACTTCCAGAACCTTATTGAATATAAAAAGTTACAGGCGAAGGTGAGAAGAACAATTAAAAATGCAAAGAAGACCTTTTGGAGGAAGCTTTGTTGTTCAGTAGGGAGAGATACAGAAACTGAGAAAGCATGGGGAATGATAAAAAGAATGAATGGAATGAAAAGAGAATTTGGATATCCTGTATTAAAGGTTAATGAGAAGAATGCGGTAACAGATGAAGATAAAGCAGAAGTACTGGCCAAGACTTTTGTTAAAGTACATAGCGTCAGTAATATCAGTGAAGAGGGACAAAGAGGAAGGGAGAAGACATTATCTGAAAATGTAGATCTGGTGCAACAGGAGGAAGGCATAAGCGATGTATTAAACTTATCATTACAGCAGAATTAAACCAAGCTCTTAGGAAAACAAAGGTATCTGCTCCAGGAAAAGATCAGATTTGTTATAACATGCTCAACTGTTTAAGTGATTCATCTAAGGACATTCTATTAGATTTATATAACAGGATCTGGGAGAAAGGGAAATTACCAAAAAACTGGAAAGAGGCTGTGGTGATACCAATAGGCAAACCAGGGAAAGACAGGACAAAACCAGAAAATTACAGACCAATCGCACTAACATCAAATGTATGTAAAATAATGGAAAAAATGATCAATACAAGATTAACATATTATATGGAAAAGAATGGATATATTTCAGCAATACAAAGTGGATTCAGAAGAGGCAGAAATACAATGGACCCAGCATTATGTCTAGAACATGAAATAGGGAAAGCTCAGGTTAATAAAGAAAGTGTAGTAGCAGTATTTTTTGACATTGAAAATGCATATGATATGCTACACTGTAAATGCTAACATACAAATTAATTAAATATGATAAGTGAACCAAACTCAGTTTTCATCAACCTGTTATGAACACTAATTTTAAATAAGTAAGTAGTAATTTGGGGTTGGAAAACATGCTTAACTTGATTTATCCCAGTTAAGTCAAATTAGAAAAAATAATTTATTGTACCCAGTGTGCTTTGGGCGTTTTTTTGGACATGCTCAGACCTGCCTAATCTACTTTGCGCCACCAAAACTTTCCCGCACATATTCACGTCAACCGCATGGTCAACCAGGAGCTCCCTTCAACAACTTAACCTAGCCAACTTGTATTTAGCACATTGATTTGGTAAGTAAATATTTTACTCTTTTGTAAACCGTCGCGTTGTCTTGTTGTAGTGTAGTGCTGTGTGCTTGCCAGGGAGAAGTAAACAAAATCAAATTCAAATTCAAATATCACCGCTAGCACAGTAAGGTCGCCACTTTTTTTAAAAACAAATGTAGACTACAGTCTATGGTAGACTACTCTGTTTTTGGCGCTTTGTGGCGCGTGTGGGTGTGTGTGTGTGTCGGGGGGGAGAAAAGGTCGGCCGTTTGGCGTTGTTGTGTGTGTGGCGGAGCTTCGGTACCGGGACCACAGTGTTCCGACCCGCACAGGGAAGTTAGTTTCAGCCGTCGCGACCCGGTGTTGTGCCGTTGTATGCATCCTTGCCGTGAAAAGCGCGCTTTTGCCGCTCCGCTGTTGGAAAAGTGAAGCAATTCGCCTCAATATCGCAAACAAACGCTGAGGGAAATACTGTCTCGTGATTTAGGCTAAGTATTTGTGAAGGGAAAAGAAGAGAATGACATTGGTTCGTCACACTATTTAAAACTCATCTAAAGAGTGCAAATAACCAATGTTCCTCTTAACACAAAATCAATTTAACGAGCGCAAACCAACACCTTTCAGTAGGCTATGCTATGATACTGTGTGGAAATGAGCAATTTGAATGTATACGTGGCTAAATAGGATGAATATAATGTAGCTTTTCTTGCCATTTAGGTTCATTTAGGTCGAAAACAATAACATTCTGATTCAGATGTGGCCCACAATGAAATTACAATGAAAGAATTTGAAGTGCCCCCAGTTAACCTTTACTAGGAAAGTGTTACATGCATGAAACTCATTCTGGTTATACACTAGTCCCATCTCTAGACCGTGAAAAACATTTGATGCTGGGATCCACAGACAAAAATTACAGGAGGGATTCTTTTCATGGCAGGGCTGTGTTGTTCTACTTGCCACTATGTGCACCCCTAGTTAACTTGAACTAGGAAAGTGCATGGATGAAACTCACTCCACTTATCCGAATCAGTCAGATTTATTGTCACAAATCACCATCACCAGTACAGAGATGGGAGTATTATGTGTAACCAGAGTGAGTTTCATCCATGTGGCACTTTCCTAGTTCAAGTTAACTAGAGGTGCACATCGCAGCAAGTAGAACACAGCCCTGCCATGAAAAGCACCCTCCTGTAATTTTTGTTTGTTGATCCCAGCATCAAATGTTTTTCACAGTCTAGAGATGGGACTAGTGTGAGTTTCATGCATGTGACACTTTCCTAGTAAAGGTTAACTGGGGGGTGCACAACACAGAAAATGGAAAACAAGGTCTAAATGCAACTCACTTGCATATTTTTGTTCTCTTTTATCCCAGCATCAGGTACTTTAAACAGCATACAGATTTGGTGGATATATTTATTATATTACATTTTATTATTAAGCAGCATGAAAAATATTTCATATCTTAAAAACAAGACAGAGAGAGCATATCCTTTAATGTTGAGAAACACATGACAATCAGTCTGGTATGCACTTCAAAGTCTTTCATCTTTATCTTTTCATTGTAGGCCACATCTGAATCAGAGTGTTATTTTTTTCGACCTAAATGAACCTGAATGGCAAGAAAAGCTACATTATATTCAGCCTATTTAGCCACGTCATACATTCAAATTGCTCAAAAAACAACAAGGCAACAAATACACACACAGTGGGCTATGGTATTTGTCAATCTCCCTCAATTTAAAGCTCAATATAGGAATACAATTAACAAGAGTGATATTATAACAACCTAGTGTGTTGATTTATGTGTCTGTATTTTGAAATTGTTGCCTTAATTTTGTGTTTTTTCACTGTTCTCCATTCAGGCTGAAGCAGATGGTCAACTGTCCACACTTACCCCGCTCTCAGCAATTAAAGGTATTCACCTAATGCTTCATACACTGAATAATCATTCAATATTTGTATTAGTTTCTTGGGTTTGGGTAAGAGAAATACATTAATGCTACTACAGTGGGATTATGATAAAACCAATTCCATTGTTAAATGTATCAAGTTAATTTATTCCAATTTTGGACTGTTTAAAATAAATCATTGTACAGTTTGTAACTGTTCATAGCACGCTTTGACTTGACTGTTAATAAATAATTAATTGTACATCTTTATTTATGACTGTTTAAAAAAAAAATTCAAAGCACGTTTTTGGTTTGTGACTAAAAAATTCATTGTATATTTCAATTTCATTATTTAAAAAAAAATCTTTAATTTGTATTGTAATGTATTGCACATTTTAGTTTGTCAATGTTAAAATAATTCATTGCAGATTTTAATTTGTGATTAAAACAATTAATTGTACATTTTAATTTGTAACCATTTAGAAAAAAATGTATTTATTTATTTATTTTTTAAAAGTGCTTAATGCTGAAATTATCATGTCTTTTCAGGTCAACCAGAGCAGTACTCCCTAATGCAGTGGACTTGTAAGTACTGCACATTTTTTGCTGAGAAGAGAGGCTACTTGCTTAAGCATTACCGCTTAAAACATGGATTTAACACTCGGACATCCCCACTCCCATGCCTTCATAAGGAATGCCTCTGCACATTTAAATCTTTTAATGCACTCAAAGTACACCTTTCAACATGGCACACTCAAAAGGATGCAGGCAAAAGTGGAGAAACTGCATTTCACTGTCAGTTGTGCGACTTTGTGGAGCCTTGCACAGAAGCAGACTTCTTTACCCATTTGCGAAGACATCTCAAGCTGAGGCAAATGGTTGCTTGCCCATATCAAGACTGTAACTTTCAGAGTAGTGTTTATTCTACCTTTACTGCACACAAAAGCAAAGAGCATCAGATGCACAACAAGATGCTATTCAAACAGGAAATTGTTTCAAAAAATGTAGTTGCAGAACTTCCAACAAATGCAAGTGTTCAGCTAGAGGAGAGTGACCCTGAAGTTGATGATATTGACTGTGAAGTTGCTGAGCAAAATGAAGATGTGGAGGACTTAGAGAATCAGTTGGAACACAATGTAGCTGCTCTTTTCCTGAAAATGTCATCAATTCTTAACATCTCTGAAACTGCCCTGCAAGAGGTCATAGATCAGATCAACCAAATTTATTTGTTATCACAGCCATTGCTACATTCTTCTATTCGAAGAATTCTACATACGCATTGTGCAAATGTTGATGATGCTTTAGTGAATGAGATAGCTCAAGTGGTCATTGAGAATAATGTATTCCTCAAGTTCACTTCTGATGAGGGATCGTTGTCAACTGCTGACAGGCGAAAATCATACATTTCAAGGGAATTCTCTTTGGTTATGCCAGTTGAATTTGTCCTATAAAACAAGCAGAATGTTGTGTATGTCCCCATACTAAAAATGCTGCAAACATTACTGAGCAATAGAGAAATTCTCGAAAAGACCATGTCACATGAGGCAACTTTGTCAGAGAAATACCAATCTTACAGAGATGGTGCCCGCTTCAAAGACAGTGCTTTCTTGAATGAGGAAGAATTCAGGATCGCTCTCCAACTGTATATTGATGATTTTGAGGTGGCTAACCCCTTGGGAACCTCCAGAAAAAAGAACAAACAAACTGCCATCTACTGGACACTTGGCAATTTACACCCTAAATATCGCTCGTCTCTCCATTCCATTCAGCTTGCTCTGCTTTGCAAGGCCAACAACATCAAAGACCAGGGTTATGCCAAAATTCTCCACCCTCTTATTCAGGACCTTGTTTTTCTTGAGCAACAAGGCATATATGTTGAACAGTTGGGAGCCACTGTTAAGGGCACAGTGTTATTTGTTGCAGCAGACAATCTGGCTGCCCACTCTTTGGGAGGGTTCTTTGAGAGCTTCAGAGTTAGCCAATTTTGTCGATTCTGTATGGCCAAGCAGGAGGAAATGCAGGACAAAGAAGTACGGACAGGCTTATTTGAACAAAGAACAAAAGAAAACCATGACAAACATGTGCAAGAGGTGTCACACGATTCAACCAAGGCTCAACAATACGGTGTGAAACGAAGCTGTCCGCTTACTGAAAGCTTGCAACATTTTCATGTCGTTGATGGTTACCCTCCAGACATTCTGCATGATCTTCTGGAGGGTATTGTTCCAGTAGAGTTAGCTCTGTGCTTAAAGGCACTGCTATCGAAGGGAACTATCTCCCTTGAGGCCCTGAATGATGCTATTAAACAGTTCCCAAACACATTTGCAGACAGAGTAAATCAACCCCAGCTCATTCCAAAGACCTTCTCCTCAAAGTCAACAATTGGAGGAAATGGTCACGAAAATTGGACTCTTCTCCGACTTCTACCATTATTAATCGGTCAACACATTCCAGACGGTGATGAAACCTGGGAGGTTTTAATGACCTTAAAAGATGTGGTGGAATTGGCAATGTCCACAAGCTTTACAGTAGAGTCTTTGTGCTTTCTTGACAGTAAAATCTCTGACCATAGACACTTGTTTCAGAAGGTTTTCCCAGGTGAAAAGCTACGACCAAAGCACCACTACGTTGAGCATTACCCTCAGCTCATTCGAACCTTTGGTCCTCTATCTGATGTGTGGACAATGCGTTTTGAGGGGAAACACAAGTTCTTCAAGAAAGTTGTGCATCACTCTCACAACTTTAAAAACATTCCCCTGACTTTAGCAAACAGACATCAGAAAATGATGGCCTTCCATCTAGCTGCCACAACTTTTTTTAAGCCATCTGTTGAAATTCACAAAGTGAAGTCTGTGATGGTTTCCTCATTTCCAGAAAATGTGCAGAACTGGCTCAATCAAAGAAACAACCAGCTGAACACAGTCCTTGTAGCTTCCTCCGTCATCATTGATGGCATCAAGTACAGTTCTGACATGGTCATTTCTGTTGGATCTTGCGCAGGGCTCCCAGAGTTCAGACAAATCTCAAAGATTCTTGTTATAAACACAGATGTAGCATTTGTCTGCAGACTGATGACCTCATGGTATGATGAGCATCTTAGAGTGTATGACCTCTGCAGCAGCCATTTGCCCATCTTCTCAGTCACCCAGTTGTCAGATTTGAATGATGTGTTTCCTCTGTCACTTTACAGAGTTCATGACAAACAGCTTGTTACACTCAAACGGTACATATTATGCTAAGTGGATTAAACACTGAGATGTTGCATGTCTCAAGATAATGTTTGCATTTTATCACAGGAGGTGACATCGAGATGGACCAAAGATTGATGCTCCGAGTTGTCATTGATGATGATGATATAAGGAAGCTGACCTTAAATGATAGACCGGATTCCATTGAAGAACTAAAAACACAGCTGCGGGATAAGCTGTCACCGCAGTACGACTTCAAACTCCAATATGAAGATCCAGATTTCAGTAATGCGCTATGCAATTTGGATGACATAATAGATTTGCCTGCAAGAGCTACGTTGAAAGTAATTCCTCTTGCAACTCTCGAGTTCACCGCCCTGTCTTCACCCACCGAAGAATCAGACTGCAGCACAGTAGACACTGAGATCTTGTCCCCTGCTGAATCATCACCTTCGCTTAGAAAACAGTGGCCAGAATTCTTCGACATACCCAATTTCTCAGTGGATGTAGAGTACAGGCTGAGACAGGCAGACCTTTCATTCATGAAAGACCGTCTCCCAATTGCTCCTTCAAGAGACATGAAACATGACATTCTTGAGAAGCTCGCTGAAACAATGTACAGTTTCAAGGCGTACCCGAACGATGACGACTTCAGCAGTGTCGCAAAATCACTGATAAGTAAGCATCCCAGTCTCACTGAACCTGGTCCCCAGCCAGGGTGGTATGGCTGGAAAAATAGCCTAAAATTCAAGATGGCAAACTATCGTACAAAGCTACGAAAAGCAGGATGTGATGATGTAATGATCAATGGGGGTAAACGAAGTAAACTTAATCCAGATGGAGAATCATCCAGGAAGAATGTCAAGCGACCAAAAAGAGGTGAAGCCAATTATTTGCCTAATTTACCTGACGGACATGATGAAAGAAGCCTTGAAAATGCCAGGAAGATTGTCATTGAGGAAATGAAGAAAAAAAAACCCAATGCCACTCTAGTCTCGCAAATGATGGACCAAACATTCCCACTGCGCAGAAGGGAGATAGTGACACAGGAGCCTGCTGTGCAGAGCACGGTTGAACGTTGGCCAGCACTTTTCACTGAGAGACAGGTAAGCTACTTGTTCGTTTTGGCCTGCCTTCCCCCATTAAGTTTCCAGCAGATTAAATGTCAGTCAGAACATATCAATACTGTGAGGCGGAATATTAAAACACATCATCCTCAAAAAAAATAGCTCTTGCACTATATACAAATCAGTAAAATGTTTTCAATGTCAGTATGTGTACTAATGTTATTTGTTTAATAATATAAGTAGTAATGTATTATTCACCATAGTTTCATATGTTAAGCTCTTTAATTTTCTACAGTATTAATTGAATGACAGTCAGCTTAATGTTGCTATCCCTCTCCCTCCTTCCACTCTCCATTTTTTCAGGTCTTTGCTGAGTTTAATGGCGTCGCCAGTAAGAACCTTGAAGGAGACTTCTATGAAGCCCTAGACCAACACACCCCACGCTTCATCGAGCTTTTCAAGTCCAAAAAAGGAACTACAGGACAAAAACTGACAGACTTGATGCAGCACATCAACTGCCTGGTAAGGATTTTGTAATTTACACTCCTGTAATAATGGGTGGCGGCAATGCACCTTAGGCCTGTTTCACATACCAGTCACACTGCCTTTCTCTCTGCTGTGTTGCCGCATGCTGCTATGGAGAGCAAGCCAGACAGATGTAGCCTTGGTGACCGTGCCAGTGATGTGTACCCATAAATACACTAACTAAATCACTTCAACAATTAAATCATGCTTTTTAAAATCATTTCACAACACCTATACCAGTTGTTGTGGACTACTCATCTCAACATGTTTTTGTTCAATTTCAACAGGTTTTTTATGTGTCTCTCAGTCTGTCATTGTTAGTAACAAGAAAGTTCAACAGTATGGTAGTTAGCACATTTCAAGTGAGTGCTCAATGAAATGCATGCACAAGGGCATTTTATTTTAATCCTCCTGTTGTCCTCTTGGGTCAAGGAAAGAAAAAGAAAGAAAGAAAGAAAGAAAGAAAGAAAGAAAGAAAGAAGGATCGGAAAGGGATGGTGGAGAGGAGGAAAGGAAGGAAAGAAGGATGGAAAAAGGGAACAGATTGGGTCGAGCAAGGAAGAAGAAGGAAGGACCAAGGGAAAGAAGGGAGAAAGGAAGTGAAAAGGATGGTGGACAGAAGGAAGGGAGAAAGGGAGGGAGAAAGGAAGGAATGAAGGATGGAGGAAGGAAGGAACAAATAAAGGAAAGGAGTGGATGGAGAAGGGAGGAAGAAAGGAAGGAAAGGAGAGATAGAGGAGGAGGGACAGAAGGAAGGGAGAAAGGAAGGATGGAGGAAGAAAGGAAATAGAGGAAGAGGAGGAGGGAGGAAGGAAGGAGGGATGGAGGGACAGTAGGAAAGGAGAAAACAAGGACCAGTCAAAACAGATTGGATCAGTTTGACCCAGGAGGAAAACAGGAGGGCTAAATTTAATTGAAATGTTGAGTTTGTATAAAAACAAAGAAAATGTTTACAGGGAAAGTGGGATGTGTAAAATTAGGTGTTTAAATGTTACCAATTATACTAATAAAACTTAAAGCCCTGTCTCTATTATGAGGCTGCACTATTAGAGAAAATACAGAACAGTATATCAACACACATCCCCCACCCCACCCCTCAAAATGCTACAAAGTTCTTAACTTGCATCTATTCTCTCTCTGTATTTTTAGTCGCCAGACGTGACGGCACTTCGTTCTGTTGTCCTCAGAGGCCTTCCTATTTTGCTTGGTGATGACTCCAGTGAGGTCTACAAGACTTGCTTTGTAAGTAACATATTGAAAGAAGAAAGAAACATTGATCTCAAGTTATTGACAAATCATATTTGATATGTTTGATAGTGTTGTCAAATATTTAAAATACAGTTATTTTCAGTTGATCAGAATCAGGTGGATTCTAATATCACTCATAAATGATCAGAATCCCTAAATTAGTACATAATATAATTAAATTAAGGATATGAATTCCCCAATCTCACACTCCCAGTCCACAGAATTTCCCAAAATAAAACCAGATTCAAAAGGTAGTTGTGTGTGCTTCTTTTGCAGGATACAGCGAAGGAAGAAGCACTTGCCTCAGTGACAGTTGGGGTGCTGACCGTGGTCAGCGAAGATGCTCAGCAGCAGGGTCTAAATGCAGTGCACCTCCAGCCCATCTCCACTGCCATCATACTTGAGGGAAGTACCGTCATGGACAATGTTAGAGACTTTCCCCAAGCAGTCTGCCTCTTGTTTGGGCTTATGTATGCTCTTCACTTAGATTACCCAAAATGCATGGCAAACACACTCAGATTCATTCAAGCAGTCATGCTTGGATTGGGAAGCAAAACACTCCCTCCAAAACTGCTTAGTTTGAATAGAGTACCAGATGTCACAGCATTACCTGTATAAAAGAAAATTGACTTAAATTTACCCAAACCCATTTGGTGTAATCTTAACAAAAAGATTATATTTCATTCTCAGTGGGAAACATGGAAATATCAGCAATATTAGTATGTCCACACTGCACAGGCATCTCACTTCACTTACAGCTCCTGCAAGATAATAATCCCAATAATTTCAAATGCCTACGTAGTGTTGACACACCAATATTATTGTTTTAGCAATATCAATAGTTTCCTGTGTCTCATACCAAGAAAGAATTGTAACCTTTTTTTAAATAAATGTATGTGCTTTTTAAATCTATGTGCTTTTGTACAAGTTAATGCCAACGCATCCAGGACTCTTATTTTGAAGAGAGGAAGAACAGGAAATATTTGTTGTCAATGTGCATTTGTCATTATGTTTCAGGTTGTTACTTTGCTCTTCAAAAAGTATAGGCACCCAACATAACCCTAAGTTCAGAAAGATTCTCCAAAAGGATTTAGTTCTTAATAATATTCTCTCTTGCAATTATTTCAGGAACATAATTTTTTTATATGTTGTGCATTTTTGTTGAGAGGCTATTTCTTTGAAATTTTTTCTTGTCTAAAGCTGGAACATGTTCCCAGGTCAGGAACTATTTTTTGGTTCAATTGTTTGAGCTAATGTTTATTCAAAAAATGTAGTGGAGACTCAAAACTGACTTGTTCTGCTGAGAAGTTGTCATTTTCAGTCTGTTGGCTGTTGCAGCAAGGCACACCTAGATTGAATAGTTTGATGAATAAAAATTCATAAAAGAATGTTAAGTAGGTTTGTAATCAAACTATTGATTGTTCACTTTTATACTGAGCATTAACAAAACACTCTTCAGCGTGTCAAGAGCCAATGTCTCCTGTTAAATGCATTGTTGAGCATTTTAAAATAAATTTTAATTCCACTGAGTTAAATGCTCTCCGTTCATTGTGTTTTTTTTTTAATGAAATTAACATGTGCTGTTGTAATTCTTTTAGGTCAAGAAACCTTTAGCACAGAGCCAGGGATACCTTTATGAACCTGAATAAACAGATGCCGAACTGCAAATGTGATGCAAATGTTTCACTCTTGAACAGATATTGTTTTGAGAAGCAAAACACTTTATTTTTATGACCTCAGCCAACTAGCTGAACTAGCCTCATCAACACCAAAACCAGGCCCATGTGTTTACTTTTTACACTAATCCTTCCCTGCTCCTTGAGTTGAACCAGTACAGTGGCCAAGTGTAGCTCTCACAAAGTTAGATTACATTAAATTGACCTGAATATGATGGATGAGCAACACTAAAGTGAATTAAGCTATCACTTGAGTACTGGAAGCTCACAATAAATAAGTTACTGTAATCTAATTCATTCAAGTTGATTTGAGTACTCCATACTGAAAATAAACAAGTTACTATAATCTAAATATTTAGGATAATTTGAGTACTGCAAACTCAAAATAAAAAAGTCACTATAATCTAAATATTTAGGATAATTTGAGTACTCCATACTGAAAATAAACAAGTTACTATAATCTAAATATTTAGGATAATTTGAGTATTGCAAACTCAAAATAAACAAGTCACTATAATCTAATTATTTAGGTAAATTTAAGTACTGCACACTCACAATAATTAAGTAAATCCAATGTAATTCATCTAAGTTAACATAAATTAGTTTTTGTGAGGCAGGAAGCAAATTAATTAAATTAGCAAAGTTGGGGATTAAAGGCCAAATGTACAGTTGGATTAAGGATTTTTTAGATGGAAGAAAGATTCAGGTCAGAATAGGTAAACACTGTTCAAGAAATTTTGGTATAGAAAATGGAACACCCCAAGGGAGCTTCATGAGTCCCATGCTATTTTCAATCATGATAAATGATGTTTTTAGTAGCCTAGAAAAAGGAAAGTGTTGTTCACTTTTTGCAGATGACGGAGCACTGTGGAAAAGAGGGAGAAATATAGAATTTATTGTTAAAAAGATGCAAGAGTCTATTGTTAAGGTACAAGAATGGGCATATAAGTGGGGATTTAAATTTTCAGTAGACAAATCAAAAATAGTGTTCTTCACACGTCAAAGAATAAGAAGGAATATAACTTTAAAAATGTATGGTCATGATCTAGAAAGAGTTAAAAACGTAGGAATATGGTTTGATGAAAAGTTAACATGGAATATACATATTGAAAAAATAGTAAACAAATGCAAAAAAGTGATAAACATAATGAGGTGTCTGGTTGGAAGGGATTGGGGAGCAGAAAGAGTGGCATTAAAAAACATTTACATTGGATTAATAAGGTCAGTATTAGATTATGGAAGTGTGATATTTAGATCAGCAGCAGATACAGCACTTGCAAAACTAGATAGGATCCAATATCAAGCATTAAGGTTATGCACAGGAGCCATCAGGACAACCCCAACAGCAGCATTGCAAGTAGAATGGGAGAAATGCCCTTAGAATTAAGGAGAACACAGTTGGCTATTAATTATTGGATAAATTTAAAACGAAATAAGGAGAATCGCCCAACTCAAGAAATACTAAAACTGTGCTGGGAAAAGGAGAAAAGAAAGATAAAAAGTTTTGGATGGACAGTTGAGCTAGAGACAAAAGAACTAGAAATAAATGAAATAAACATCAGCCCAACTGTACCACTACCAATAATTCAGCCATGGCTTCTACCAGATCCTGTTGTAGATCTAACATTACTGGAAAGAAAAAACAAAAATAAAGAAATTATAGTACAGCCACAGATCATACAAGACTACATTGAAAGAAAATACTATAGTTACGTACAAATTTATACAGATGCATCAAAAAACCTAGCAAATAAAGTAGGTGTTTCAGTAATTGTCCCAGAATTTAAAGTCAAAATTTTAAAGCGCATTGAGGACGGACTTTCAGGAGAGATGATAGCAATTCTGGTAGCACTGCAGTGGGTAGAAGATGTGAGACCACTCAGATCAATTATAGGTTCAGACTCAAGTTCATCAATAATCAGCTTGGATCACAACCATTCAGACAGCAGACAAGATATAATAATAGAAATCAAACAAACATTGTTCAGAATTCAAATGTCAGGGTTAGATGTAGTGTTAGTATGGATACCAGCCCATATAGGAGTAGTAGGGAATGAAATAGCAGATAAATGCACTAAGAGAGCAACAGAAAAGCAGCAAATGGATATTATAGTGCCATTTAGCAAAACAGAAGTAAAGAACATAGTTAAACATAAGATCAAACAAAGATGGCAGGAGCAATGGGATAAAAAGAAAACGGGAAGATGGTTTTATAAAATACAAAGACAAGTAGGGACAATGAGAAAAACTACCAGAACTCGTGAAGAAGAAACCGTAATATCCAGAATACGATTTGGACATACTAGACTGAACAGTTCATTATATAAAATAGGAAAACACAAGAATGGAAGATGTGATCAATGCAATTGTCAGGAAACATTAGAACATGTTATGATGCAGTGCCCAAAATATGAGGCTGAAAGGAGGAACCTTATAAGGAATTTAAATATAATAAAGCTGAGATATAATCTAAAGGATTTGATGCAGAGGAATTCTGGGGAAGAGTCGTATCGATTGATAGTCAGGTTCCTAAGGAAGACAGAGTTAATAGAAAGAATATAATTTAATTTCTTTTTCTTTTTTATTTATTTATTTCTTATTTTTTTATTTTTTTATTTAGTTTAAGGTAAATGAAGAAGAAAGGGAAAAGATCCAGATCCACACTCCAGACCAGTTGGTGGCGGTAATGCACCATAACGTTGTTTGCCAACCGCCAAATAAAAGAATCAAGAAGAAGAAGAAAAAGTCCCTTTCTGAACCTGTTGCAGAGAGAGAAAGCCACGTAAAGTTAGCTGTCTGAAAGAAAAGAAGAAAATAACATTAAGACCTGGGGAAAGTGTTTAAGGAGTGTCTGAAACATTTGTCTGTTAAATTAGGTAAGCTCATACAATTTTATGTGTTTAAATGATGTAATTGCAGAGAGACGTATGTTTTGAGAGCATCAGTGCTGGTGATATTTTATGCTAATCTGTTCGATATCGGCGTTGAAGTGTATTGCTAAGACTTTTCATAGACGAATTTATATAGTCGATGTTAAATGATTTCACTGTGTTGAGCCTTGATTCTTGTGTAGTTCAAATGGGTATGTGTAAGTTATTTGATTGTTTACACTAGGTGGCATTTGCGCCATGCAGCAGTCCCTTTCTGAACCTGTTGCAGAGAGAGAAAGCCACATAAAGTTAGCTGTCTGAAAGAAAAGAAGAAAATAACATTAAGACCTGGAGAAAGTGTTTTAGGAGTGTCTGACACATTTGTCTGTTAAATTAGCCTTGACTGTGAGAGCGGTGGCGCGGGTGACCAGAGGGAGGAGCAGTGTTCGCTGGCTGGCTGTGGAGGAGAGGAGAGCGTGATTGGTGGACTGCGTGTTGGATTTAAGACTGAAAGCCTGTGTCGGGACTCCATCTCTGCTCCAACCAGTAAGATCTGTCCATCAAGTGGGATTTTGAGGAGTGACAGACAACTGAACAGAACTAAAGCTGCAGCTATTTTTTTTATTTATTTTATTTACTCTGGCCAGATTTTATTCTATTTTTTAAAATTATTTTGTTGTTTAGGAAAAAAAGGAAAATTAAAAAAAAGGACACAAACTTTGAAGTTGCGAACTGACAAATTGAAATATAATTGAATAATAATTGAACAGCAAAACTAGAGTTACAATGTGTATGTCTCATTCTTTGTGTGTGAAGTCAATGATATTTACAGTCAAAAGATTTATTAATTATTCAGTGACAATACATTTTGATAACATCATCTTTACCTCTCGAATCGGGGCATCATTAGTGGTTGTGGTGGCTCTAGACCAGGGGTCAGCAACCTTTACTATCAAAAGAGCCGTTGTTGCCCCCGTCCCTCACCAAAAAATCTGTCTGGAGCCGCAAAACACATTTGTGTCTAATAATGAAGGTAACACAGCCTAAAAAGTCTAAATTAGCCTATCAAGATTATTAATAGGCCTAAATGAACATATTATATTTTGACATGATGTGCCTACAATAAATAGAAATAGAGTAGCAATACAGAACGATATATGCAGACCACATGTGTCCTCCCTGTGTTTGTGAAAATGTACAAAATAAAAAGTAGCCTCATTTGTTAATACATAAAACACATAGCCGCAGCCTAGATTTAAAACCAGTAAAACTGTGAAAAGGCTAAAAAAATTACAATTTACATTTTATTTTAGTCCATTTCAGTGGGAGTTAATCCTTACAGCAATCAACCCTCCGGCTTGAGCATGAAACACAATGATATTAACTCAGGATCATTCAATTAATCACAACTTTATAGAACACATACAATTCTATGTGTAGGCTGTGCATTTTTACTGTCGGAGAATGTAAGAAGCACTGTAGGCCTAAAAGAGTGATGATGATAAATAAAATATAATTTAATTTCCATGTAAAATGTCAAAGCCAGAGGGGCAAAAGAGCCGCATGTGGCTCCAGAGCCGCAGGTTGCAGACCCATGCTCTAGACCCTGGGATTTCTTTTACAGGTAAAGTGTCACAGGCTGATTAAGACCTGGTTACATAAACATGACAAACGATTAAAAATATAACACATTTAGTTCAATTAGTTGGCAATTGGCAGGATTAAGATTCAGATTAAGCTCATAATTGTGAATTATCTATGTAAATCGACTCAATCTGTGCTTGGTTTCCTAGCCATGGGGACTTTCCAACAGGAGATAGGTGACAGGTCCGGCATTTCGCAACCGTCTATGAGCCGCATCCTGCCTGCAGTTCTTAACGGTATTATTAAACTAATGCCAGAGTATATTAAATTTCCCTATGGCGCACAACGGCAGGTAGAAGTAATGCAGGGATTCAGTGCGATCGCAAACATGCCAGGTGTCATCGGTGCCATAGACTGCACACACGTACCCATCAAGGCTCTATTCGGTGATGCATTTGCTTACATAAACTGGAAAAACTTTCATTCCATGAATGTGCAACTGATCTGTGACGCAAAGTGTGTGTTGTTAAACGTTGTGGCACGGTGGCCTGGTGGGACGCATGACGCATTTATCCTGCGTAATTGCGCAGTTGGCATGCGTTTGGAACATGGAGCTGTGAGAGACGGCTGGCTCATTGGTAAGAATATAGCCTGCATAATTACGTGTGTGTTATATATGGACTTACCCTTCTATATCCATAGGGGATAGGGGTTACTCCACTTCTCCCAAAATGATTTCAATCTCCGCTTCGGAATAATTCTTTTTCTTTCTCTTTCTTTCTTTGCACCATGACTGACAGGTCGACAGGATGCCTCTACACCTCCTTATTTGGTGGTCATTGGCAATTCATGGGCGGGGTTTTATGCTAATAGCTGATTACCGGGAGCGCGCTGTCACTTTACGATGGATTGGCATTCATGATCATACACACCTGTTTACAATCAGATCTGAGTTTCCCGCGGCGTTCATGAATCTGGAGTAGGTTTTTAGTAGTGTAGGCTTTTATGTGCAAATCTACGCACAAATTTACTAACGTTTCATGAATGAGGCCCAATGTTATTAACTTTGTTCTTGTCGAGAGCACAATCTGGCAGGGTTTTGAAGCTGAACTTCTCTGTTCTGCTCAAGGAGGTTTGTTTCTGCTGCCATCCACAATGTTACTGCTGCATCACTTCCTCATTTCCCAAACTATTAAGGTTTTCTTTAGTGAAACTATTACATGTTAGACATTAAGAGAAATGAACATCAGCAGCTGTTAGTTAATCTAATTTTTCAGCATTACTATAACCCTTAAGTCATGAGGCTTAAGTCTTCACCAAGAAATGTTTAATGCTCATCATTGGGAATCAGATTCAAATCAGTAGAAGTTCGTAGACTTTGTCGTGATTAAACATTATATATATTGACTGCATATCATATATTCAGTGTCAATTTTATTAATGAACAAAATCACATACTATATTTTTGTATTTACCTATTGTAATCACCTTCCAGAAAACAGATTTGAAATAATCCCTCAATGTCCACTTACATTGAAAAATGACAAAGCCCAAATCCACACCATGCCCTTCCTGCCAGACCCAAAATTCTTACAGCAGGAAGCAGCAGTAGGTGCCTCTGCACTCAGCAGATAAATACCAAAGCAAACCAAAAAAAGGCTCAACTGAAGGACTCAAGTTGGGCATCCTCTGTGAAAAGAAACTTATTTCAAGTCTGCACAGCTGGTGTTAAGTTTTAATGATTCTAATTTAACAAGGGGTTTTGCCTATCAAACAATTACATGATCTGTGTACATCTGTCATGACTCTGGTTGTGTTTCTGTGATTTCCTGTTTTATTTTGAAGTGTTGCCCTCTTGTGTCATGTGTTGCATTTCCTCCCTTTTTCTGTGTTCACCTGTGTCTTTGTAAGTCAGCACTGTGTGTCTGTAGGGTACTTCTCATTTCTCTTATTTGTTGTTTCCTCGCTTCACTTGAACCGGAAATAATTCCTGTCCGCCATCTTGCAGGTCACCCCAATTCTCTCATTGTGCTTTGAGGAGCAAGGATTGAGAAACAAGGAGCACTCTCTGAGAAGCGATGAGTGAGGACACATGAGCGCTGCTTTCACAGAAGTCTTTTACTGGCTGACACGCCCCCTTAGTTCTTGATTGGAAGCTGCAGCAGATCAGACTGATCTGATACATCACAACATCATTTATTAAAAACATTTTTCTTTTCATGGTCTGTTTTAAACATGCCAGGCCGATCATCCCTAAGCGTCGGCTTTCATGTTACATCATTTCAGGTTTCCCTGAAAAATTTAGCCTAAAAACAGTTTACAGTGATCAAAAGACACCACGATCACATTCTGGGTTATTAAATGATGATTTCACAATCAGAATATCAGTGAACACGGAGGCAAAGGATGAATACATATATAAACTCATTCCACTGTGTATAAATGCATACATGCATCAGGCATAACATTCTGACCACTGACAGGTGAAGTGAATAACACTGATTATCTCTTCATCATGTTAGTGGGTGGGATATACTAGGCAGCAAGTGAACATGCTGATGTGTTAGAAGCATGAAAAATGGGCAAGTGTAAGGATTTGAGTGAGTTTGACAAGGGCCAAATTGTGATAGACGACTGGGTCAGAGCATCTCCAAAACTGCAGCTCCTGTGGGGTGATCCCAGTCTGCAGTGGTCAGTATCTATCAAAAGCGGTCCAAGGAAGGAACAGTGGTGAACTGGCGATAGGGTCATGGGCGTCCAAGGCTCATTGATGCACGTGGGGAGTGAAGGCTGGCCCGTGTGGTCCGATCCAAAAGCTTGAATTGCTGAAGAAGTTAATGCTGGTTCTGATAGAAGATGTCAGAATACACAGTGCATCTCAGTTTGTTGCGTATGGGGCTGCATAGCCGCAGACCAGTCAGGGTTCCCATGCTGACCCCTGTCCACTGCCGAGAGTGCCAACAATGGGCAGGTGGCCTGGTCTGATGAATCATGTTTTCTTTTACATCACGTGGATGGCCGGGTCCGTGTGCGTCGCTTACCTGGGGAACACATGGCATCAGGATGCACTGTGGGAAGAAGGCAAGCCGGCGGAGGCAGTGTGATGATTTGGGCAATGTTCTGCTGGGAAACCTTGGGTCCTGCCATCCATGTGGATGTTTCTTTGACACGTACCGCCTACATAAGCATATACACCCTTTCATGGGAACGGTATTCCCTGATGGCTGTGGCCTCTTTCAGCAGGATAATGTGCAGTGCCACAGAGCAAAAGTGGTTCAGGAATGGTTTGAGGAGCACATCGAGTTTGAGGTGTTGACTTGGCCTCCAAATTCCCCAAATCTCAATCCAATCGAGCAACTGTGGGATGTGCTGGACAAACAAGTCCGATCCATGGAGGCCCCACCTCACAACTTACAGGACTTAAAAGATCTGCTGTTAACATCTTGGTGCCAGATACCACAGCACACCTTCAGGGGTCTAGTGGAGTCCATGCCTCGACGGGTCAGGGCTGTTTTGGCAGCAAAAGGGGGACCAACACAATATTAGGCAGGTGGTCATAATGTTATGCCTGATTGGGGTATGCATGAGAGTTAGAATGGTTCCTGTGCCTCTTAGCAGACACAGTACAGTTCAAATACAGACTGCAGCTCCTTCTTCATGTGCAGCTGTTTGTTCAACAGGTAACAGACAGAAAATCACAGGCTCAGGCCAGAAGAAGTTTAATGTGTACAACAGAAGCTTTGTTAGCACAAAAATGAATATCAACAGGTGCATCACATCCCGACATGTCCAATGAGTGATAAAACTGTGAGAATGAAACAGGAAATGAACTCAAACAAAGCACAAAACCAAACGACAAAGCGGGATCCAGCTGAGTTTCTCAAGTGATCATCCAGCAAAACTGTTTGCCGTCTGCTTCAAAGATATTTGAACAGGTATAAAATGACGGGACGGGTTATAATGTAGGGCACAGACAGCAGCTGAAATAATGCAAAAAAATAATATCTTTATTTTCAGTTCATCACAATCTAATTTCCAAGTGTAGGAAACTATATTCACTGTAACTCACTTAAATGTCTGAACTGATTACACTGCAAACACACATTTGATTTTTTTTCACACTGATCACAGGTCGGCTTATATGCATGGACACCATGGGAAATCTGTGGATTGGGTGGTCCAGGTCATAAAACTAAACATTGTGATGAATATCAGATGGGCTGCTGGTTGGTGAAATAATACATCTAATTAATGAGGAAAACATCACATTACCTGCACTATAAGGAACGATACAAGTGTGTTACTCTGTTAACAGAGCTGTGCACGTAATCAGTAATTACGACAAATTTAATGTCTGTTAGATAATGGCATTTTTGGCATAAACTCATCTGACTTATCTACAGCTGTTAAAGCCTACTACTGACAGCTGATCCAGCTGTGATCAGCTGCAGGCGTCATCAGAAATGGACGTCGCTTCACGTGACGCTGCAGAGGAAAGGACGCCTCATTTGTCTTAGAACAGATTTCCTCGGCCCTCTCTCCTCCCATGGTTTCCAATCCTCAGTGGGAGGGACTAAGTCACAAGGAAAGGAAGTAAGTGAGAAAAACATGGAAACAGTTTAGGTGAAATGAGAAGTATCCACAGTCTGTGTGCTCCCTCGTGTCTTTGTCAGTTCGTCCTGTGTTACCACTCTGTATTACTCGCTCGTGTTATTTACAGTGTCTTATGTTTTCTGGTTTTTGTTCCTGGCTTTATGTTTGTGCTTAGCTCTCATCATTACTGATTTGTACTATGCTCTTTGATTGTACCTTTGTACATTTTTTGTTTGCTACTTTGTATTTTGCCATTTTTGCACTTCTTGTTTTTTTATTTTACTTTGTGGGTTATTTCTGCTTGCCTTGCCTGTCCTGCCTCCCCTTGGTGTTTTGCATTTGGGTCCTACTTAACCATCTCCTCCAACATCATTACATTAGAATAAACAAGGGAGGTATATACAGTCCAAATAAAAAGGTTTCGTACACGATTACTGATAAAATGAGCATTACAAAATACAGTAACAAACTAGAAAAGACCTGCAACTCTTCTTCTGATTTGTATTTTAAATTACCATGAACCATGAAAAGTTAGGAAGAAGAAGGATGACCATGACCAGATGGTTGTTCACTGGACGGGCAGGATAAATGTGCTGCAACTATCCCTGATTTTTATCATTGATCAATCTACCTAGTATACTCTCGATTAATAACTTAATGTAAGAAATATCAAAATATTGTGACAAAATGCCCAAAGCACAGCTGGTAAGAGCTGAGCAAAAAGTAGTTTAACATTATTTGTTAAGTTAAAGCTCTTGAGTTGGAGCTATTTAGCCTCACCTACCTACATGCCTGCCACAAACTCCTGTGGTGCTGATTTGTCAAGCCAGGGTGTAACTGCAGATATTTGTCTTCGCTGTTATCCTTGCAGGTTTTAAAATTGAATGCGCTGGGATACAAGCCAATCCTCTTCATGGGGCATCCGAGATGCAAGGGGGAGATTTATGGGGACATGGTCCACCATGTGGATGGTGTAATGCAGGAGATCCGCAAGAAAATGCAACAGCTCTATAAGAAGTAAGATCACCTTTGTTTTGTTTTACGATACATTGTACTTGTTTGTCCCATATTGTAGTTGGGCTCTGTGTCACTGCATTCAAAAAATGTAATTCTACCTGTTACATCTAGAGTAAGTCGGCATATAACACAGTCACCAACATACTATTACTCATATGTGCATACACAATTGCAATTGCATTAGTGTTTTAGTAAAAACTTTAAAACAAGATATTGAACATCCCATCCAATCCTAATGAACTACCTTCTGGGACGATGGGACGATTTGTCCTTACTGTTAAGCATAGTGTTTTTAAAATGAGTGCGTGGCCATGTAAAATCTCCTTGCAAGCCAAAGTTTCAACTTTTTTGAGGGCTTACCGCAGCATTCCAGTATCCCTGATGAGCCTCTCAGAGACTGCCTGGTAGAACAGCTACACAAGTTTCTGCTCATCCCATCCACTCTGAGCCTTCTCAGAGAGTACAACCTCTGCTGTATCCTGGAGCATTTGCTGTGAACACGAGCTAGCCAGCGTTTTTATTCATCACATATCCTCTACTACCCTATGGGTCAAACACCATCTCGTCAATATTCCTTTCATTCAAAATCAGACACAAAATGCAGCAGAGACTGGAGACAGACCTGCAGTCCAAAAGAGTTGATTTACTATGACAAAAACTCAGAAGCAGGGAGTGCGGAAGGCAGGATGGAGTGGCTTGGTGGCAGCAAGGTAAGGGCACAGAGGTGCAGGTGTAGTAAATAACACTAGAAGACACTGAGATAAATACATTGGGCCTCATTCATGAAACGTTAGTAAATTTGTGCGTAGATTTGCACATAAAAGCCTACGCTACTAAAAACCTACTCCGGATTCATGAACGCCGCAGGAAACTCAGATCTGATCATAAACAGGTGTGTATGATCATGAATGCCAATCCGTCATAAAGTGACAGTGCGCTCCCGGTAATCAGCTATTAGCATAAAACCCCGCCCATGAATTGCCAATGACTACCATATAAAGAGGCGTAGAGGCATTCTGTCGACCTGTCATTCATGGCGCAAAGAAAGAAAGAGAAAGGAAAAAAGAATTATTCCGAAGCGGAGATTGAAATCATTTTGGGAGAAGTGGAGTCAAGAAAAACACTTTTATTTTCATCTGTTAGTAGTGGTGTGACAGGGACAGGCAAAGCAAAAGCGTGGAGGGAGGTGGCACACAAAAAATGTACATCAGTCACAGGAGGGGGACGCTCAGAGTCAAAACTGCAGACGAGCGCATCACCGGTATAATTGGTGAGACGTCTCTGTCAGGAATTATACCTGAAGGAGACAGCGACATGCCTGCACTGGAGTCAACATCAAACCCAGACGGTAAGGTGATAAGGGTTGTATCATAATACATTCTGAAAACCATCACTGATAGCTTAGTGGTCAGTATCCACCTTATTCCTGGGGGCGCTGATGTAGAAACGATTATGGGTCCAACTTCCGGTGACACACCGGAAGTAGCAGTGAGCCATTGGTTGCTAGCGGTTTTCGTTTCCTGTAGCGGTTTATTTGTATGTTTACTGGTCTTTACAGCTCTAAAAATGTCCTTGAGCAGCTCGGGAACATGTTGCGCTGTTCGCGGTTGTACTAATAACCAGGTTAAGTTGAATATGTGGCTACAAGTACAGTGTTTTGAACATTCACCCCGGACGAAGAGGGAATGTAGTTGTGAGAGTCGGTACAGTTTCCACCGCCTACCGAGGGATGAGGAACTCCGAAGGATGTGGCTGAAGCAACTCAACCTGAAGAAACCACCGAAAAGCTTGTACATGTGCTCGTTTCATTTTGTTGATAAAAAGCCCACGGAGGAACACCCGCACCCTACTTTGTGGTTGGGTTATGAGAGACCACCGGAGAAGAGACGCCGGGTGCTAAAGAGGACTGACAGCAGTGTCAAGAGAATAACAGGTATGATTTCATGTGTGTGGAGCACACAGCACTGTAGTATTTGTCAGGCAACAACATGTATTACCCTTTTCTGAACAGTTCAAATGTAACGTGCGTCTGGACTGCTGGTCAATATGATACTAAAAATGCCACAATTTCAGTACAGACATAACAAAATGTTCAACAATGCAGTATTTTAATCTTATATCAATGTAATATTGTAGCTGACATTATGTACCGGGTTTTCCCTTGCTTTCTGGAGCGCATAAGTGATGCGGTTACTGGTGGGAGGTAGTGGGGTTGATGGAAGATGAATGGGGTGGGTGTAATAAAAGTGTCATATCTTTATGTCAGCGTTTCCCCTTGTAGGAGAAACACTACTTTAATAAAACGTAATTAATCACTGGGATCAATTATACACTCGTAAAAGGGGCACCACCTCCGTTGTTTGATCTACTTGAGTAATCCGGAGGAAATTACTCAAATCTGGACTGAACCAGTTTAGTTTATAACAGTCCTAATCAATTTAAATTGACATATTCAATTTCATAATTCATAATTCAGTTCAATCTCATGTTCTAAAGCAGTAAGTTCTTTTTCACAGTTCCATGGTTCTCCACCTTTAAATTAAACTTGCACAGACAACGACGTACAATTATATATTTTTATTAACTAATAGTTCAGGGTAAATAGATGAAATGGTAATTTAGACGAACAACAACAGAAAATAGAAAAATAGAAAATGTGACTAATGTGCGGATGGTGAAATTGCGGGTCGGGTGAAAGCCTTTAAATACTACGAGAGTAATTTAAATAGCCTACTGAGACCCTAACGGAATTCCTTTTAAGATCAAAAGATATAATCAGAAGGTAGAAATCATAACCTAAGACACCAACTCATATCTCACGTGTGTGAATTCATCTGTATGGAGATGTTCAGCCTGGGAGTCTGAGAGTCTGGGACGTCCGGGCCTTGGTCTCCTCGGGTGCTCTTTGCTCGACTGCGTCTGCAGGGTCGGTCCAATAACCCGAGGGAAGTTGCGGCTCGTCCGGTACTCAGCTGATGACACTCTTGGTCCACAGCCCAGCGGGATGTCCGCTTGAAAGCGTTGGGGGTCAAAGCCGGTCTGGCTTGGCAACAATGTCTCTTTCATTGGAAACCTTTTTCACGGTTTCTGAAGCAGTCAATTTCTGCAGGTCTTCATCAATGATGATGCTTATGAAGATATTCTTAGTTGAGTGGTTGTCTTAAGGTCTGATTCGAACTAAGTCAATTTGCTTGACTAAGGAAAAACTGGAAGATGAACGCTGGTCTGGTGGACCTTCTCTGTAGCGTTACTCAGTAGAGGATGAATTAAATTAAATTAACTTCCTCTGAATCAGGCGGTGATACTTAACAATATATATTAAACAAAATCAAAAACAAACAGAACTTCGTTCTGCTAGAGTTTTAAAAGTAAAAATACTTAAAGAATTGAGAAAAATCAACGTGTGGTTGGTTTCTGTGGAGATCGCTGTGTCGCAAAGTCAAAGTTAAAATAAAAGGTAAAACTTAAAAAGTAAAGAGAAGAGGGTTGGCAAGAGCGCTGGCAAGCGCCAGAGCGCGAGCTGAGGCCTGAGCCTGAGCAAGGGCTAGAGCCTTGGCATGAAGAGAGAGGGGGTAAGAGTAAAAAGAGAGAAGAGAGCATGTCTCTGTATTTTATTAGGCTCCCTGGAGGGGCGGAGTGATGAGTTCACACCTTAGACCATATTGTAGCCTTAACTAACAAAACTTAATTTAAAGAAACTATAGTTTTAATGTTTCAAGATTGTGTTTCACCTTTCCCAGAATTTCACCATGGCTTAATATGTGGATTATGCCTACGTGAAATAATATGGCATTGTTGAAATCACTTAAAGTTTAAGAAAGAGATATCGTGATTAAAATAAAACACTTGAATATGCAGTAGAACAGAGGACGAATACATATCTTTCCTGTTCAACATCAATACTTATTAACACAAACATGTTTAGAAACATTTAGTGGAAAATAAGAAGTCTTTAACAAAAAGTTCTCCTTGAAGTCTGATCCATCCAAGTCTCACCCTTTAACACACAGAACACAGAAAAGCATGTCGTAAATAATGACTTGACAATGGGGGAAGGACGAAACCAGATACCATCATCTCCCTGTCGAAGCAAAACATTCGTCCTTTCCTGATTTACAATTGCAGATAGGTTAATCATGACATCTTTTGAAGAAACGGATCATCTGTTCTGTTGGAGCTCTGAAAGTGGATTCCTGAGAGGATGGAGGGTGTCTGTCTGAAAATGGGGTACCAAGTGGTGTTAGTTCACCATCAGTTCATCATCGTAAATAACTAAGACAACATTTGTCTTGAAGGTTTTATTGCATGGACGACATTGTCCTGCTTTAGCCAGATGTAGGGATGAGACTTCGAGGCGCCTCTCCTGAAGCTTGGGAATGAAAGGGGTGATTAGTAATTAGACATTAGATGTTTGTGAAATCCAGACGCATGGGCATGGGCTCCTACACCCTAGAATTTTTTTCAGGCCCGGTGGCACCCACCGAAAAAACCCTTAACAGACGAGACGCGTGGGATGCCGTATTGCCGCAGTTGGATTAAGTCAGGTGGCGCAGCAAGCAGTCGGCAATTCTGCAATTATTATATTTGCATTCAAATTTTTGTTCACCCAGATTGTATTCAAGATCACAAGGAGAGGATGACTTAATAAAGTGCATTTATTGAATACAAATAGACACTTATTCTAATCTTTAATCAAGATTGCATGGGCCTGAAAGGCTGCAGCATGGCGGTCTGACCCCATATGAGCATCAAGCACATCTTTTCTGTACATTTCAGAGGGGATCTCAATGAAAACCCTCTGGAATTGTCCTCTTTTAACAGGCAGCTTATGCTGATGGCATATGCGACAAAACATCCCTACACATAATTGAGAGTATATCAGTTATAAATAATTTAAACACTGAACAAACATTAAACATTTCAGTTATTTGTTTTATTATAACAGAGTTGCATACATTTGATAATGCTTGGGGGAAAATGATCCCAGAGGTTCTAGTGGAAAACTATTGTCTGTGTTATTGGGGGTCAAGCAGTGAAACTGCGAGACACCCATAGGGATTCTATGTTTTTGGGGGTCCAAGCAGCGAAGCTGCGGAACCCCATAGGGATTCTAGCTTTTCTTATTATTATTATTGGGGGTCCAAGCAGCGAAGCTGCGGAACCCCATAGGGATTCTAGCTTTTCTTATTGGGGGTCCAAGCAGCGAAGCTGCGGAACCCCATAGTGATTCTAGCTTTTCTTATTATTATTATTATTGGGGGTCAAGCAGTGAAACTGCTGGACACCCATAGGGATTCTATGTTTTCTTATTGGGGGTCAAGCAGTGAAACTGCTGGACACCCATAGTGATTCTATGTTTTCTTATTATTATTGGGGGTCAAGCAGTGAAACTACTGGACACCCATAGGGATTCTATGTTTTCTTCTTATTATTATTGGGGGTCCAGCAGTGAAACTGCTGGACACCCATAGTGATTCTATGTTTTCTTATTATTATTGGGGGTCAAGCAGTGAAACTGCTGGACACCCATAGGGATTCTATGTTTTCTTCTTATTGGGGGTCAAGCAGTGAAACTGCTGGACACCCATAGGGATTCTATGTTTTCTTATTATTATTATTATTATTCCTCTGCCATTGAAGTCTATGACAGCCCATAGAACACCTTGGTAAAAAGTGCTGAAATTTGGCTGAAAGTTTCGGAGCACTGTACTGAGCACTTACACTTATTTACAGAACTCTAAACCCAGCCATCTAGCGCCACCAACAGGTCAAAATTTGGTCGAAAATTGAACCGCTTGGTCTACAGTTATGAAATTCGGTGCACAGATTTGGGACAGTCCCATGATCACTCTCACCAATTTACAGAACTTTATGCACAACGCTCTAGCGCCACCAATGTGTGAAAGTTGGAAAAGCATTTCTGACGTAGATCTTGACTTGTGCATCTGATTTTCACAAAAAAGGTATCGTTGTGATCCTTGGATCAACCCGAGTGCAATGATCCATAGCCCATCACTGTCGGCCATGTTGGACCTCCGCCATATTGGATTATGTCAGAAAGCTTTAAAAATCTTCACAGGTCACAAAGTTTGTTTGATTCGCTCGAAACTTGACACAGATGATCTTCAGACCAAGCCGCACAAAAGTTATTTCAAAGAATTTTCAATTTCAAGTTTCTTCTCCCGTGAGAGGCAATCGAAAATGGCGGCGAAGCCGCCAAACAGGAAGTGGGCTGTTGTCTCACCGATGCTATGACTTAGCATAACCAAACTTGGTACCTGGAGTCAAGACACTATCCCAATCACGCACACCAATTTTCAGGCCTTTACATTGAACGCTCTAGCGCCACCACTAGTTCAATGTTTGACATGCATTTATGCTTGTAAATTCTTTAAAATGCGTACTGCTTACTTTGCTCACAAGCAGTCAAACTGCGCAAGTCTGCGCCGCATAACTTGCACAGTTTCACTGTTTGACCCCCTAATTCGGGGTCAAGCAGTAAAACTACGCAAGTCTGCGCCGCATAACTGGCACAGTTTCACTGTTTGACCCCCTAATTCGGGGTCAAGCAGTCAAACTGCGCAAGTCTGCGCCGCATAACTGGCACAGTTTCACTGTTTGACCACCTAATTCGGGGTCAAGCAGTCAAACTGCGCAAGTCTGCGCCGCATATCTTGCACAGTTTCACTGTTTGACCCCCTAATTCGGGGTCAAGCAGTCAAACTGCGCAAGTCTGCGCCGCATAACTGGCACAGTTTCACTGTTTGACCCCTAATTCGGGGTCAAGCAGTCAAACTGCGCAAGTCTGCGCCGCATATCTTGCACAGTTTCACTGTTTGACCCCTAATTCGGGGTCAAGCAGTAAAACTGCGCAAGTCTGCGCCGCATAACGGGCACAGTTTCACTGTTTGACCCCCTAATTCGGGGTCAAGCAGTCAAACTGCGCAAGTCTGCGCCGCGTAACTGGCACAGTTTCACTGTTTGACCACCTAATTCGGGGTCAAGCAGTCAAACTGCGCAAGTCTGCGCCGCATATCTTGCACAGTTTCACTGTTTGACCCCCTAATTCGGGGTCAAGCAGTCAAATTGCGCAAGTCTGCGCCGCATAACTTGTGCAGTTGCGTCCCAGCTTGACCCCCTCATTGCTGCTTGCAGCTATATTTGGGGGTCAAGCAGTGAAACTGCTGGACACCCATAGGGATTCTATGTTTTCTTATTATTATTATTATTATTCCTCTGCCATTGAAGTCTATGACAGCCCATAGAACGCATTGGTAAAAAGTGCTGAAATTTGGCTGAAAGTTTCGGAGCACTGTACTGAGCACTTACACTTATTTACAGAACTCTAAACCCAGCCATCTAGCGCCACCAACAGGTCAAAATTTGGTCGAAAATTGAACCGCTTGGTCTACAGTTATGAAATTCGGTGCACAGATTTGGGACAGTCCCATGATCACTCTCACCAATTTACAGAACTTTATGCACAACGCTCTAGCGCCACCAATGTGTGAAAGTTGGAAAAGCATTTCTGACGTAGATCTTGACTTGTGCATCTGATTTTCACAAAAAAGGTATCGTTGTGATCCTTGGATCAACCCGAGTGCAATGATCCATAGCCCATCACTGTCGGCCATGTTGGACCTCCGCCATATTGGATTATGTCAGAAAGCTTTAAAAATCTTCACAGGTCACAAAGTTTGTTTGATTCGCTCGAAACTTGACACAGATGATCTTCAGACCAAGCCGCACAAAAGTTATTTCAAAGAATTTTCAATTTCAAGTTTCTTCTCCCGTGAGAGGCAATCGAAAATGGCGGCGAAGCCGCCAAACAGGAAGTGGGCTGTTGTCTCACCGATGCTATGACTTAGCATAACCAAACTTGGTACCTGGAGTCAAGACACTATCCCAATCACGCACACCAATTTTCAGGCCTTTACATTGAACGCTCTAGCGCCACCACTAGTTCAATGTTTGACATGCATTAATGCTTGTAAATTCTTTAAAATGCGTACTGCTTACTTTGCTCACAAGCAGTCAAACTGCGCAAGTCTGCGCCGCATAACTTGCACAGTTTCACTGTTTGACCCCCTAATTCGGGGTCAAGCAGTCAAACTGCGCAAGTCTGCGCCGCATAACTGGCACAGTTTCACTGTTTGACCACCTAATTCGGGGTCAAGCAGTCAAACTGCGCAAGTCTGCGCCGCATATCTTGCACAGTTTCACTGTTTGACCCCCTAATTCGGGGTCAAGCAGTCAAACTGCGCAAGTCTGCGCCGCATAACTGGCACAGTTTCACTGTTTGACCCCCTAATTCGGGGTCAAGCAGTCAAACTGCGCAAGTCTGCGCCGCATATCTTGCACAGTTTCACTGTTTGACCCCTAATTCGGGGTCAAGCAGTAAAACTACGCAAGTCTGCGCCGCATAACGGGCACAGTTTCACTGTTTGACCCCCTAATTCGGGGTCAAGCAGTCAAACTGCGCAAGTCTGCGCCGCGTAACTGGCACAGTTTCACTGTTTGACCACCTAATTCGGGGTCAAGCAGTCAAACTGCGCAAGTCTGCGCCGCATATCTTGCACAGTTTCACTGTTTGACCCCCTAATTCGGGGTCAAGCAGTCAAACTGTGCAAGTCTGCGCCGCATAACTTGTGCAGTTGCGTCCCAGCTTGACCCCCTCATTGCTGCTTGCAGCTATATTTATTATTATTATTCCTCTGCCATTGAAGTCTATGACAGCCCATAGAACACCTTGGTAAAAAGTGCTGAAATTTGGCTGAAAGTTTCGGAGCACTGTACTGAGCACTTACACTTATTTACAGAACTCTAAACCCAGCCATCTAGCGCCACCAACAGGTCAAAATTTGGTCGAAAATTGAACCGCTTGGTCTACAGTTATGAAATTCAGTGCACAGATTTGGGACAGTCCCATGATCACTCTCACCAATTTACAGAACTTTATGCACAACGCTCTAGCGCCACCAATGTGTGAAAGTTGGAAAAGCATTTCTGACGTAGATCTTGACTTGTGCATCTGATTTTCACAAAAAAGGTATCGTTGTGATCCCTGGATCAACCCGAGTGCAATGATCCATAGCCCATCACTGTCGGCCATGTTGGACCTCCGCCATATTGGATTATGTCAGAAAGCTTTAAAAATCTTCACAGGTCACAAAGTTTGTTTGATTCGCTCGAAACTTGACACAGATGATCTTCAGACCAAGCCGCACAAAAGTTATTTCAAAGAATTTTCAATTTCAAGTTCATTCTCCCGTGAGAGGCAATCGAAAATGGCGGCGAAGCCGCCAAACAGGAAGTGGGCTGTTGTCTCACCGATGCTATGACTTAGCATAACCAAACTTGGTACCTGGAGTCAAGACACTATCCCAATCACGCACACCAATTTTCAGGCCTTTGCATTGAACGCTCTAGCGCCACCACTAGTTCAATGTTTGACATGCATTTATGCTTGTAAATTCTTTAAAATGCGTACTGCTTACTTTGCTCACAAGCAGTCAAACTGCGCAAGTCTGCGCCACATAACTTGCACAGTTTCACTGTTTGACCCCCTAATTCGGGGTCAAGCAGTAAAACTGCGCAAGTCTGCGCCGCATAACTGGCACAGTTTCACTGTTTGACCCCTAATTCGGGGTCAAGCAGTCAAACTGCGCAAGTCTGCGCCACATAACTTGCACAGTTTCACTGTTTGACCCCCTAATTCGGGGTCAAGCAGTCAAACTGCGCAAGTCTGCGCCGCATATCTTGCACAGTTTCACTGTTTGACCCCCTAATTCGGGGTCAAGCAGTCAAACTGCGCCAGTCTGCGCCGCATAACTGGCACAGTTTCACTGTTTGACCCCTAATTCGGGGTCAAGCAGTCAAACTGCGCAAGTCTGCGCCGCATATCTTGCACAGTTTCACTGTTTGACCCCCTAATTCGGGGTCAAGCAGTCAAACTGCGCAAGTCTGCGCCGCATAACTGGCACAGTTTCACTGTTTGACCCCTAATTCGGGGTCAAGCAGTCAAACTGCGCAAGTCTGCGCCGCATAATGGGCACAGTTTCACTGTTTGACCCCCTAATTCGGGGTCAAGCAGTCAAACTGCGCAAGTCTGCGCTGCATAACTTGCACAGTTTCACTGTTTGACCCCCTAATTCGGGGTCAAGAAGTAAAACTGCGCAAGTCTGCGCCGCATAACTGGCACAGTTTCACTGTTTGACCCCCTAATTCGGGGTCAAGCAGTCAAACTGCGCAAGTCTGCGCCGCATAACTTGCCCAGTTTCACTGTTTGACCCCATAATTCGGGATCAAGAAGTAAAACTGCGCAAGTCTGCGCCGCATAACTGGCACAGTTTTACTGTTTGACCCCTAATTGGGGGTCAAGCAGTAAAACTGCGTGACACCCCATAGTGATTCTATGCATTGAACGCTCTAGCGCCACCACTAGTTCAATGTTTGACATGCATTTATGCTTGTAAATTCTTTGAAATGCATGCTGCTTACTTTGCTTACAACTCTGTGCTGCATAACGTCGCAATCACTCACATCAATTTGCGTGCCAATGCATTGAACGCTCTAGCGCCACCATCAGTTCAATATTGGACATGCGTATTTGATTTTAAGTTCATTAAAGTGCGTACAGCTTACAATGCTTACAGCTCTTTGCTGCATAACTCTCTAATCACTCACATCATTTTTGTGCCTCTGCATTCAAGACTCTAGCGCCTCCACCAGTTCAATGTTGGACATGCATATGTGTGTAAATTCTCTAAAATGTGTACTGCTTACTTTGCTCACAAGTCTGCGCTGCATAATTTGCACAGTTGCGTCCCAGCTTGACCCCCTCATTGCTGCTTGCAGCTATATTTAGGGCCCGAGCAGGTACACCTGCGAGGACCCTATTGTAATTGCGCTGTTTTTTATTATTATTATTAGGGCCCGAGCAGGTACCCTGCGAGGACCCTATTGTATCTGTACTGTTTATTATTATTATTATTATTCTTGACCCTTTTCAAACCCCAATTTGGCCCCTTTCCCGTGCCCGAAAACTCACCAATCTTTGCCAAGTTGTTCGGTCTCTTCCGAAATTCGATATTTCGGGCAGCTCGCTCAGGCTACACGCAATATGGCGAAATAGCGCCCCCTACTCACTTTTTGGCTCCTTTCCGCAATAGGTGACTTACGACACCTCGCAATTTCACAAACTTTGCACATCCACATTCCCTGAATACCAATGAATAACTTTGTAATTGGATATGCCCTTGTCCACCTACAATTTTTTTGTGCTACATCGCGAAAACTGTAAAACCTACTTTTTCGAACTCCTCCTTGGGATCTTGTCCGATCTGCCTGAAACTTGGCATGTACACTCTTCTGATAGAGCTGATCTAAAGTTGTGCGAACCCGGTGACTAGTTTCAAAAATGCGCTAATTATTAACGAAATACTTTCTCTAGCTAGCTATGAAAATGCTAACTGTTGCATATCTTTGTCAAAGTAAATTCTATTAACACCAAACTTCAGATCCTTGGTTGGCATGTGACTGTGGGGCTACCAATTCAATTTGGCGAATGTTGGCCACTAGGGGGCACTACAAATATGGGAAGTTTGTTTCTCTGAAATGGCTGGACCGATTTCTTCGAAATTCAGTCAGTATGATGTAGGCCCACCCCTGAGCCCGTATCTGGAAGGTGGTTGTGCCTGCTCCATGTGGGCGTGGCCTATTACACATTTTTGTCAAAGTACAGGCTATTAACACCAAACTTCAGATCCTTGGTTGGCATGTCACTGTGGGGCTACCAATTCAATTTGGTGAATGTTGGCCACTAGGGGGCGCTACAAATAAGGGAAGTTTATTTCTCTTCAATGGCTGGACGGATTTCTTCTAAATTCACTCAGTATGATGTAGACCCCTTCCTGAGGCGGTATCTTCAAGATGGTTGTGACTGCTCAATGTGGGCGTGACCTATTGCCACTTAAACATTCAAACATTCATTGGTGTTGGATATCTCCACTTTGGTGTGGCCCAATGCCATGAAACTCTGAATACCACTTCCCCATGAGCCCCTAAGGCGCTGCACAAAATTGTGGCCGATGACCACTAGGTGGCGCTCTTTAAATTTAAGTATTTTATATCTTCCCATCGATTGGTCGGATTAACACAAAACTTGGTGCAATTATTGTCAATGCCCTCCTGAGGATATCCCTTGAAGGTCTTTCCGATCCGCCACTAGGTGGCGCTCTGGTGGCAGTCTGAATTTACAATGAGTGTGTATTGCGGGAGCTAAAAACTGAGGGAAAATTCTCTTCAGCCTGATGTGGATGCCATATCTTTTACTTCACATACACAATATAGACATACAAATGTAGGAAATCTTGTTGGCTTTCAGCTGATGTTTTTCTTTCTGATGTAGGAATCAAACTTTTGCCTGTAGAAGCCCTAGAGCGCCAAGCACTCCAGCAACTCCCCCATAAGCCGCCATGTTAGTTTTGAGCCTACATTTCTGGAGGAGAGCAGACGGTACCTGTCATGTCTCTCGCTCAGCCCTCTTACCTGTCAGCTTTTCTGCCTTTACAGCAAGCAGCACACAGCACGCAGCTGGCCACGATTGCTGCACACCGCGGCAGCAGTACTCGCCGACACGCGCGGCCTGCGAGGGCCCGTTCATCGCTGCTTGCAGCTTTAATTATTATTATTATTCTTTACTTTTTTCAAGCCCCAATTTCGCCCCTTTCCCGTGCTCTAAAAGTCACCGATCTTTGCCAAGTTGTTCGGCCGGATCCGAAATTCGATATTTGGGCCAGCTTGCACATGGTTGACGCTACATGGCGCGATAGCGCCCCCTACAAGTTGCTTTCTTTCTTTCCACAATAGGTGAATTACGGCACGTTGCAATTTCAAAAACTTTGGACATCCACACATTGTCTGAATACCGATGAATCTTTTTGGAATCGGTAATGCCCACTTCCGCCTTAATTTTTTCGTGCTACATCGCGCTAACTGTAAAACCTACTTCTTCGAACTCCTCCTTGGGATTTTGTGCAATCTGCGTGAAACTTGCCATGTACACTCTTCTGATAGAGCTCATCTAAAGTTGTGCGAACCCGGTGATTAGTTTCAAAAATGCGCGAATTATTAACGAAATACTTTCTGTAGCTAGCTATGAAAATGCTAACTGTTGCATATCTTTGTCAAAATAAATGCTATTAACACCAAACTTCAGATCCTTGGTTGGCATGTGACTGTAAGGCTACCAATTACATTTGGCGAATGTTGCCCACTAGGGGGCGCTACAAATATGGGAAGTTTGTTTCTCTGAAATGGCTGGACGGATTTCTTCCAAATTCACTCAGTATGATGTAGGCGCATTCCTGAGCCCGTATCTGGAAGGTGGTTGTGACCGCTCAATGTGGGCGTGGCCTATTACGCATTTTAGTCAAAATACATGCTATTAACACCAAACTTCATATCCTTGGTTCCCATGTGACTGTGGGGCGAAGAATTCAATTTCGCGAATGTTGGCCACTAGGTGGCGCTATAACTGACGAAAACGCGTTTTTGCCCGTAAGTTACACAGTTTTTATGACATATTCAAAACCATTATATCCCTGTGTTCCTTGAATAGAGCTGAGTTTGCTGACATAGGCCCCGCCCACTTTTGCCCTAACTTTCCATTCGCTAAATCGCCAAACATGAAAAACTAACTTTTTCGAACTCCTCTTAGGCAATTTCACCGATTTGCACCAAACTTTGCATGAAGCATCTGTACAACCTCCTGACAAAAAGTTATCAAAACAATTGTGATTGTGCAAAAGACCTCCAAAATATAAAACAACAATTTCCTGCACATTGTAGTGAAAACAGAAAGTCTTGCATATCTTGAACAAATACAGTCCGATTACAACGAAACTTTGGCTAATTGTGTTCCATGGCTCGATGAGGGTGTGTGCAAAATTTGGTGCAGATCGGCCAATAGGTGGCGCTTTTATTGCTAAATGCCCAAAAATGATGCGTTGCTAATGGGCACAATTCTCTGTTTAACAGTGTTCAGGGTCACACAATATAGTCCTCTCATGTAGTTCAGCACACTGCACGCAGCAGGCCACAATTTCTGAACGCCGCGGCAGCAGTACTCGCCGACACGCGCGGCCTGCGAGGGCCCGTTCATCGCTGCTTGCAGCTTTAATTATTATTATTATTCCTCTGCCATTGAAGTCTATGACAGCCCATAGAACGCATTGGTAAAAAGTGCTGAAATTTGGCTGAAAGTTTCGGAGCACTGTACTGAGCACTTACACTTATTTACAGAACTCTAAACCCAGCCATCTAGCGCCACCAACAGGTCAAAATTTGGTCGAAAATTGAACCGCTTGGTCTACAGTTATGAAATTCAGTGCACAGATTTGGGACAGTCCCATGATCACTCTCACCAATTTACAGAACTTTATACCCAACGCTCTAGCGCCACCAATTGGTGAAAGTTGGAAAAGCATTTCTGATGTAGATCTTGACTCGTGCATCTGATTTTCACAGTTGAGGTAGGGTTGTGATCCTTGGATAGCCCCGAGCTCAATGATCCATGGCCCATCACTGTCGGCCATGTTGGACCTCCGCCATATTGGATTATGTCAGAAAGCTTTAAAAATCTTCACGGGTCACAAAGTTTGTTTGATTCGCTCGAAACTTGACACAGATGATCTTCAGACCAAGCCGCACAAAAGTTATTTCAAAGAATTTTCAATTTCAAGTTCATTCTCCCGTGAGAGGCAATCGAATATGGCGGCGAAGCCGCCAAACAGGAAGTGGGCTGTTGTCTCACCGATGCTATGACTTAGCATAACCAAACTTGGTACCTGGAGTCAAGACACTGTCCCAATCACTCACACCAATTTTCAGGCCTTTGCATTGAACACTCTAGCGCCACCAATGGGTGAAATTTGGACACGCATTTTCTGACGTGGACCTTGACTCGTGCATCTGATTTTCACAATTGACGAAGCGTTGTGATCCTTGGATCAATCTGAGTTCAACGATCTATGGCCCGTCACTGTCGGCCATGTTGGACGTCCGCCATATTGGATTATGTCAGAAAGCTTTAAAAATCTTCATGGGTCACAAAGTTTGTTTGATTCGCTTGAAAGTTGAAAAACATGATCTTCAGACCAAGAAGCACAAAAGTTATTTCAAAGAATTTTCAATTTCAAGTTTATTCTCCAGTGAGAGGCAATCGAAAATGGCGGCGAAGCCGCCAAACAGGAAGTGGGCTGTTGTCTCACCGATGCTATGACTTAGCATAACCAAACTTGGTACCTGGAGTCAAGACACTATCCCAATCACGCACACCAATTTTCAGGCCTTTACATTGAACGCTCTAGCGCCACCACTAGTTCAATGTTTGACATGCATTTATGCTTGTAAATTCTTTAAAATGCGTACTGCTTACTTTGCTCACAAGCAGTCAAACTGCGCAAGTCTGCGCCGCATAACTGGCACAGTTTCACTGTTTGACCACCTAATTCGGGGTCAAGCAGTCAAACTGCGCAAGTCTGTGCCGCATATCTTGCACAGTTTCACTGTTTGACCCCCTAACTCGGGGTCAAGCAGTCAAACTGCGCCAGTCTGCGCCGCATAACTGGCACAGTTTCACTGTTTGACCCCCTAATTCGGGGTCAAGCAGTCAAACTGCGCAAGTCTGCGCCGCATATCTTGCACAGTTTCACTGTTTGACCCCCTAATTCGGGGTCAAGCAGTAAAACTGCGCAAGTCTGCGCCGCATAACGGGCACAGTTTCACTGTTTGACCCCCTAATTCGGGGTCAAGCAGTCAAACTGCGCAAGTCTGCGCCGCATAACTGGCACAGTTTCACTGTTTGACCCCCTAATTCGGGGTCAAGCAGTCAAACTGCGCCAGTCTGCGCCGCATAACTTGCACAGTTTCACTGTTTGACCCCCTAATTCGGGGTCAAGAAGTAAAACTGCGCAAGTCTGCGCCGCATAACTGGCACAGTTTTACTGTTTGACCCCCTAATTGAACGAACAAACTCCTCCTCTGTTTAAGAGGCTGTAGGGTCACGCAATGTAGTCATATCATTATTTGGTTTGCATGTACATTGCAGGACCTTCTAGCTTCTGGCATGATTTTGTGTTTTGTGACATGTTATCGTGTTTTATGACATGTTATCGTGTTTTATGACATGTTATCGTGTTTTTTGACATGTTATTGTCCTTTGTGACATGATATTGTGTTTTGTGATATGTTATTGTGTTTTGTGACATGTTATCGTTGTTTTATGAGTGTGTTTTGTGACATGATAATGTGTTTTGTGATATGTTATTGTGTTTTGTGACATGTTATCGTGTTCTGTGACGGTGTTTTTGTGAGACGCTATCTCTCGTTATTTGTGACGTTGTCGTCTTTTGTTATCATGTTTTGTGACATGTTATTGTGTTTTGTGACTGTGCTTTGTGACATGTTATCGTGTTCTGTGATATCGTGTTTTGTGACATGTTGTGTTCTGCAACTGTTTTGTGACATGTTATCATGTTTTATGACATGTTATTGTGTTTTGTGACATGTTATCATGTTTTGTGACTGTGTTTTGTGACATGTTATCATGTTTTGTGACATGTTGTGTACTGCAACTGTGTTTTGTGACATGTTATCATGTTTTGTGACATGTTATTGTGTTTTGTGACATGTTATCATGTTTTGTGGCTGTGTTTTGTGACATGTTATTGTGTTTTCTGAGTGTGTTTTGTGGCATGTTATCTTGTTTTATGACATATTATCGTGTTTTGTGACATGTTATCATGTTTTGAGACATGTTATCATGTTTTCTGACATGTTATTGTGTTTTGTGACATATTATTGTGTTTTGTGACATGTCATTGTGTTTCATGACATGATATTGTGTTTTGTGACATGTTATTGTGTCTTGTGACATGTTATTGTGTTTTGTGACTGTTTTTTGTGGCAGTGTTTTTGTGAGCCGTTATAGTTTTTTGAGACGTTATCGTGTTTTATGACATGTTATCGTGTTTTATCGCGTTTTGTTATCATGTTTTTTGACATTTCATTGGGTTTTGTGACATATTATTGTGTGTTGTGACATGTTATTGTGTTTTGTGACATGTTATCCTGTTTTATGACATTTTATTGTGCTTTTTATAGTGTTTTGTGGCATGATATCGTGTTTTGTGACTGTGTTTTGTGACATGTTATCTTGTTTTGTGACAGTGTTTTTGTGAGACGTTATCGTTTTTGTGAGACGTTGTCGTGTTTTTTGACATGTTATCATGTTTTGTTATCATGTTTTGTTACATGTCATTGTGTTTTGTGACATATTATTGTGTGTTGTGACATGTTATCGTGTTTTGTGACATGTTATCGTGTTTTTTGATATGTTATCGTGTTTTCTGACATGTTATCCTGTTTTGTGACATTCTATTGTGTTTTTTATAGTGTTTTGTGGCATGATATTGTGTTGTGACATGTTATTGTGTTTTGTGACATGATATTGTGTTTTATGAGTGTGTTTTGTGACATGTTATCGTGTTTTGTGACATATTACCGTGTTTTGTGACATGTTATCATGTTTTGAGACATGTTAGTGTTTTGTGACATTTTATTGTGTTTTGTGACATGATATTGTGTTTTGTGACATGTTATTGTGTTTTGTGACATGATATTGTGTTTTATGAGTGTGTTTTGTGACATGTTATCGTGTTTTGTGACATATTACCGTGTTTTGTGACATGTTATCATGTTTTGAGACATGTTAGTGTTTTGTGAGATATTATCGTGTTTTGTGACTGTGTTTTGTGACATGTTATCATGTTTTATGAAATATTATTGTGTTTTGTGACATGGTATCGTGTTTTGTGACTGTGTATTGTTATCTTGTTTTTATGACTGTTTTTTGAGATGTTATCGTGTTTTGTGACTTGTTAACGTGTTTTGTGACATGTTTTGTGAAATTTTATTGTGTTTTGTGACATGTTATTGTGTTTTGTGACTGTGTTTTGTGAAATGTTATCATGTTTTATGATATGTTATTGTGTTTTGTGACATGATATTGTGTTTTTGTGACATGTTATCGTGATTTCTGACATGTTATTGTGTTTTGTGACATGATATTGTGTTTTGTAACATGTTATCGTGTTTTATGACATGATATTGTTATTTGTGACATGTTATTGTGTTTTGTGACAATATATTGTGTTTTGTGACATGTTATAGTGTTTTGTGACGTTATCGTGTTATCTGACTGTGTTTTTTGACATGTTATCGTCTTTTGTGATATGTTATCGTGTTTTATGACAAGTTATCGTGTTTTGTGACATGTTATCATGTTTTGAGACATGTTGTTGTGTTTTGTGACTGTGTTTTGTTACATGTTATGTTTTGTGAAATATTATTGTGTTTTATAAGTGGGTTTTGAGACATGTTATCGTATTTTGTTATCATGTTTTGTTACATTTCATTGTGTTTTGTGACATATTATTGTGTGTTGTGACATGTTATCGTGTTTTGTGACATATTATTGTGTGTTGTGACATGTTATCGTGTTTTGTGACATGTTATCGTGTTTTTTGATATGTTATTGTGTTTTTTATAGTGTTTTGTGGCATGATATTGTGTTTTGTGACATGCTAACGTGTTTTGTGACATTTTATTGTGTTTTGTGACATGATATTGTGTTTTGTGACATGTTATTGTGTTTTGTGACATGATATTGTGTTTTATGAGTGTGTTTTGTGACATGTTATCATATTTTGTGACATGTTATCGTGTTTTGTGACATATTACTGTGTTTTGTGACATGTTATCATGTTTTGAGACATGTTAGTGTTTTGTGAGATATTATCGTGTTTTGTGACTGTGTTTTGTGACATGTTATCATGTTTCATGAAATGTTATTGTGTTTTGTGACATGGTATCGTGTTTTGTGACATGGTATCGTGTTTTGTGACTGTGTTTTGTTATCTTGTTTTTATGACTGTTTTTTGACATGTTATCGTGTTTTGTGACTTGTTAACGTGTTTTATGACTGTGTTTTGTGACATGTTATCATATCCAATGTCAGAGCAGAGGGGGGTAAAAAAAATCATAAAAAACGCCTACTGTTTACATGAGTTTTGTGGTGGTAATAGTTCTAATTTACGACTGTTGGCTTACAATTTACCTTTTCCCTGTTCATTTGATATATGGACAACATAACAAATGGATGGAGGGGTGAATTTGATGAAATAAGGTCAATTTTCTTTCAAAATATCAGGTATTTCATGGAAATTTCATAATCCAATATGGCCGCCACCATATGACGTCATAATATGCAAATTAGATGGGAACATTTGCTACCTAGATAAACTTTAGGTCATCCTCAATATTTGTCTCATTGACACTTTGTCTCTATCTCAAAGCACTTTCAAGTCAGAGCCCTCTGAGATATAGATGTCAACATCTAGTATTTTTAAAAATAAAACCCGGCGCCTAAAGGGTTAACACGTTTTGTGACATGTTATCATGTTTTATGATATGTTATTGTGTTTTGTGACATGATATTGTTTTTTGTGACATGATATTGTTTTTTGACATTTTATTGTGTTTTGTGACATGTTATCATGTTTTGTGACATGTTATTGTGTTTTGTGACTGTGTTTTGTGACATGTTATCGTGTTTTGTGATATGTTCTCGTCTTTTGTTACATGTTATAGTGTTTTGTGGCATGATGTTGTGTTTTGTGACATGTTATCGTGATGTCTGACATGTTATTGTGTTTTATGACATGATATTGTGTTTTGTGACATGTTATCGTGTTTTATGACATGTTATTGTGTTTTGTGACATGATATTGTGTTTTGTGACATGTTATCGTGTTTTGTGACATATTATTGTGTGTTGTGACATGTTATCGTGTTTTGTGACATGTTATCGTGTTTTTTGATATGTTATTGTGTTTTTTATAGTGTTTTGTGGCATGATATTGTGTTTTGTGACATGCTAACGTGTTTTGTGACATTTTATTGTGTTTTGTGACATGATGTTGTGTTTTGTGACATGTTATTGTGTTTTGTGACATGATATTGTGTTTTATGAGTGTGTTTTGTGACATGTTATCATATTTTGTGACATATTATCGTGTTTTGTGACATATTACCGTGTTTTGTGACATGTTATCATGTTTTGAGACATGTTAGTGTTTTGTGAGATTTTATCGTGTTTTGTGACTGTGTTTTGTGACATGTTATCATGTTTCATGAAATGTTATTGTGTTTTGTGACATGGTATCGTGTTTTGTGACATGGTATCGTGTTTTGTGACTGTGTTTTGTTATCTTGTTTTTATGACTGTTTTTTGACATGTTATCGTGTTTTGTGACTTGTTAACGTGTTTTGTGACATGTTATTGTGTTTTGTGACTGTGTTTTGTGAAATGTTATCATCTTTTATGATATGTTATTGTGTTTTGTGACATGATATTGTTTTTGTGACATGATATTGTTTTTGTGACATGATATTGTGTTTTTGTGACATGTTATCGTGATTTGTGACATATTACCGTGTTTTGTGACATGTTATCATGTTTTGAGACATGTTAGTGTTTTGTGAGATATTATCGTGTTTTGTGACTGTGTTTTGTGACATGTTATCATGTTTTATAAAATGTTATTGTGTTTTGTGACCTGGTATCGTGTTTTGTGACTGTGTTTTGTTATCTTGTTTTTATGACTGTTTTTTGAGATGTTATCGTGTTTTGTGACTTGTTAACGTGTTTTGTGACATGTTTTGTGACATTTTATTGTGTTTTGTGACATGATATTGTGTTTTGTGACATGTTATTGTGTTTGTGACATGGTATCGTGTTTTGTGACTGTGTTTTGTTATCTTGTTTTTATGACTGTTTTTTGAGATGTTATCGTGTTTTGTGACTTGTTAACGTGTTTTGTGACATGTTTTGTGACATTTTATTGTGTTTTGTGACATGATATTGTGTTTTGTGACATGTTATTGTGTTTTGTGACATGTTATCGTGTTTTGTGACTGTGTTTTGAGACATGTTATCGTGTTTTGTGACATGTTATCATATTTTGTGCAATATTATCGTGTTTTGTGACAGTGTTTTATGACATGTTATTGTGTTTTGTGACATGTTATCGTGTTTTGTGACTGTGTTTTGAGACATGTTATCGTGTTTTGTGACATGTTATCATATTTTGTGCAATATTATCGTGTTTTGTGACAGTGTTTTATGACATGTTATTGTGTTTTGTGACATGTTATCGTGTTTTGTTATCGTGTTTTTATGACTGTTTTTTTTACAATTAATCCTGTTTTGTGACTTGTTAACGCGTTTTGTGACATGTTATCATGTTTTGAGACATGTTATCGTGTTTTATGACATGTTATCATGTTTTATGACATATTGTTGTGTTTTGTGACATAATGTGTTCTGTGACGGTGTTTTTGTGAGACGTTATCTCTTGTTATTTGTCACGTTATCGTCTTTTGTTATCATGTTTTGTGACATGTTATTATGTTTTGTGACTGTTTTATGACATGTTATTGTGTTTTATGACATGTTATCGTGTTTTGTTACATGTTGTTGTTTTCTGCAACTATGTTTTGTGACATGTTATCATGTTTTTTTATCGTGTTTTTATTTTTGTTTTTTGACAATTAATCCTGTTTTGTGACTTGTTAACACGTTTTGTGACATGTTATCATGTTTTATGATATGTTATTGTGTTTTGTGACATGATATTGTTTTTGTGACATGATATTGTGTTTTTTGACATTTTATTGTGTTTTTTGACATTTTATTGTGTTTTGTGACATGTTATCATGTTTTGTGACATGTTATTGTGTTTTGTGACTGTGTTTTGTGAAATGTTGTCATGTTTTATGATATGTTATTGTGTTTTGTGACATATTGTTTTTGTGACATGATATTGTGTTTTTGTGACATGTTATCGTGATTTCTGACATGTTATTGTGTTTTGTGACATGATATTGTGTTTTGTAACATGTTATCGTGTTTTATGACATGATATTGTTATTTGTGACATGTTATTGGGTTTTGTGACAATATATTGTGTTTTGTGACATGTTATAGTGTTTTGTGACGTTATCGTGTTATCTGACTGTGTTTTTTGACATGTTATCGTCTTTTGTGATATGTTATCGTGTTTTATGACAAGTTATCGTGTTTTGTGACATGTTATCATGTTTTGAGACATGTTGTTGTGTTTTGTGACTGTGTTTTGTTACATGTTATGTTTTGTGAAATATTATTGTGTTTTATAAGTGGGTTTTGAGACATGTTATCGTATTTTGTTATCATGTTTTGTTACATTTCATTGTGTTTTGTGACATATTATTGTGTGTTGTGACATGTTATCGTGTTTTGTGACATATTATTGTGTGTTGTGACATGTTATCGTGTTTTGTGACATGTTATCGTGTTTTGTGACATGTTATTGTGTTTTGTGACATGCTAACGTGTTTTGTGACATTTTATTGTGTTTTGTGACATGATATTGTGTTTTGTGACATGTTATTGTGTTTTGTGACATGATATTGTGTTTTATGAGTGTGTTTTGTGACATGTTATCATATTTTGTGACATGTTATCGTGTTTTGTGACATATTACTGTGTTTTGTGACATGTTATCATGTTTTGAGACATGTTAGTGTTTTGTGAGATATTATCGTGTTTTGTGACTGTGTTTTGTGACATGTTATCATGTTTCATGAAATGTTATTGTGTTTTGTGACATGGTATCGTGTTTTGTGACATGGTATCGTGTTTTGTGACTGTGTTTTGTTATCTTGTTTTTATGACTGTTTTTTGACATGTTATCGTGTTTTGTGACTTGTTAACGTGTTTTATGACTGTGTTTTGTGACATGTTATCATATCCAATGTCAGAGCAGAGGGGGGTAAAAAAAATCATAAAAAACGCCTACTGTTTACATGAGTTTTGTGGTGGTAATAGTTCTAATTTACGACTGTTGGCTTACAATTTACCTTTTCCCTGTTCATTTGATATATGGACAACATAACAAATGGATGGAGGGGTGAATTTGATGAAATAAGGTCAATTTTCTTTCAAAATATCAGGTATTTCATGGAAATTTCATAATCCAATATGGCCGCCACCATATGACGTCATAATATGCAAATTAGATGGGAACATTTGCTACCTAGATAAACTTTAGGTCATCCTCAATATTTGTCTCATTGACACTTTGTCTCTATCTCAAAGCACTTTCAAGTCAGAGCCCTCTGAGATATAGATGTCAACATCTAGTATTTTTAAAAATAAAACCCGGCGCCTAAAGGGTTAACACGTTTTGTGACATGTTATCATGTTTTATGATATGTTATTGTGTTTTGTGACATGATATTGTTTTTTGTGACATGATATTGTTTTTTGACATTTTATTGTGTTTTGTGACATGTTATCATGTTTTGTGACATGTTATTGTGTTTTGTGACTGTGTTTTGTGACATGTTATCGTGTTTTGTGATATGTTCTCGTCTTTTGTTACATGTTATAGTGTTTTGTGGCATGATGTTGTGTTTTGTGACATGTTATCGTGTTTTATGACATGTTATTGTGTTTTGTGACATGATATTGTGTTTTGTGACATGTTATCGTGTTTTGTGACATGTTATCATGTTTTGAGAAATGTTATTGTGTTTTGTGACATGTTATCATGTTGTGTGACATGTTATCATGTATTATGACATGTTATTGTGTTTTCTGACATGTTTTCGTGTTTTGTGACATATTAACGTGTTTTGTGACATGTTATCTTGTTTTGTGACATTTTATTGTGTTTTTTATAGTGTTTTTTTGGCATGATATTGTGATTTGTAACATGTTGTTGTTTTGTGACATGATAGTGTTTTGTGACATGTTATCGTGTTTTATGACATGTTATTGTGTTTTGTGACATTTTTTGTCTTTTGTGACTGTTTTGTGGCATGTAATCGTTTTTTATGATTGTGTTTTGTGACATGTTGTTGTGTTTTGTGACATATTATCTTGTTTTGTGACATGTAATCATGTTTTGTGACACGTTATCGTGTTTTTTTGACATATCATCTTTTGTGACATGTTATCGTGTTTTATGACATGTTATCATGTTTTGTGACATGTTATTGTGTTTTATGAGTGGGTTTTGTGACATGTTATCGTGTTTTGTGACATGTTATCGTGTTTTGTGACATGTTATTGTGTTTTATGAGTGGGTTTTGTGACATGTTTTCATGTTTTGAGACATGTTATTGTGTTTTGTGACAGTGTTTTGTGACATGTTATCGTGTTTTTTTGACATATCATCTTTTGTGACATGTTATCGTGTTTTATGACATGTTATCATGTTTTGTGACATGTTATTGTGTTTTATGAGTGGGTTTTGTGACATGTTATCGTGTTTTGTGACATGTTATCGTGTTTTGTGACATGTTATTGTGTTTTATGAGTGGGTTTTGTGACATGTTATCGTGTTTTGTGACATGTTATCGTGTTTTGAGACATGTTATTGTGTTTTATGAGTGGGTTTTGTGACATGTTATCGTGTTTTGTGACATGTTATCGTGTTTTGTGACATGTTATTGTGTTTTATGAGTGGGTTTTGTGACATGTTTTCATGTTTTGAGACATGTTATTGTGTTTTGTGACAGTGTTTTGTGACATGTTATCGTGTTTTTTTGACATATCATCTTTTGTGACATGTTATCGTGTTTTATGACATGTTATCATGTTTTGTGACATGTTATTGTGTTTTATGAGTGGGTTTTGTGACATGTTATCGTGTTTTGTGACATGTTATCGTGTTTTGTGACATGTTATTGTGTTTTATGAGTGGGTTTTGTGACATGTTATCGTGTTTTGTGACATGTTATCGTGTTTTGAGACATGTTATTGTGTTTTATGAGTGGGTTTTGTGACATGTTTTCATGTTTTGAGACATGTTATTGTGTTTTGTGACAGTGTTTTGTGACATGTTATCGTGTTTTGTTATGTTTTGTGACATGTTATTGTGTTTTGTGACTGTTTTGTGACATGTTATCGTGTTTTTTTATCATGTTTTGTGACATGTTATTGTGTTTTGTGACTGTTTTGTGACACGTTATCGTGTTTTGTGAAATGTGATAGTGTTTTGTGACATTTTGTAGTGTTTTGTGGCATGATATTGTGTTTTGTGACATGTTATCGTGATTTGTGACATATTATTGTATTTTGTGACATGATATTGTGTTTTGTAACATGTTATCATGTTCTATGACATGTTATTGTGTTTTCTGACATGTTTTTTGACATCTTATTGTCTTTTGTGATATGTTATCGTGTTTTGTGACATGATATTGTGTCTTGTGACATGTTATTGTTTTTTCTTACTTGTTAACGTGTTTTGTGACATGTTTTGTGACATTTTATTGTGTTTTGTGACATGATATTGTTTCTTGTGACATGTTATTGTTTTTTGAGACATGTTATCGTGTTTTGTTACATGTTGTTGTTTTTTGAGACACGCCATCGTGTTTATTGACATGTTATCGTGTTTCATGAGTGTGTTTTGTGACATGTTATCGTGTTATGTGACATCTTATCATGTTTTAAGGCATGTTTTTGTGTTTAGTGACATAATATCTTTTATTGTGACATTGTTTTGTGACATGTTATCATGTTTTATGACAAATTATTGTTAATTTTGACATGACACTGTTTTTTGTAACATGTTATCGTGTTTTATCACATGTTATTGTGTTTTGTGACAAGATATTGTGTTTTGTGACATGTTATCGTGTTTGATGAGTCTTATGTGACATGTTATCATGTTTTGTGATGTTATCGTGTTTTGTGACATGTTGTCATGTTTTGAGACATGTTATTGTGTTTTGTGACATTATCGTGTTCTGTGACAGTGTTTTGTGACATGTTATCATGTTTTATGACATTTTATTGTGTTTTGTGACATGATATTGTGTTTTGTGACATCTTATCGTGTTTTGTGACATGTTATCATGGTTTGTGACATCTTATCGTGTTTTGTGACATGTTATTGTGCTCTGCAACTATGTTTTTTGATATCTTATCGTGTTTTATGACATGTTATTGTGTTTTGTGACTGTGTTTTGTGACACGTTATCGTGTTTTGTGAAATGTGATAGTTTTTTGTGACATTTTGTAGTGTTTTGTGGCATGATATTTTGTTTTATAACATATTATCGTGATTTGTGACATATTATTGTGTTTTGAGACAAGATATTGCGTTTTGTGACATGTTATCGTGTTTGATGAGTCTTATGTGACATGTTATCATGTTCTGTGATGTTATCGTGTTTTGTTCTCATGTTTTGTGACATGTCATTGTGTTTTGTGACTGTGTTTTGTGACATGTTATCGTCTTTTCTGACTGTGTTTTTTGACATATCGTGTTTTGTGATATGTTATCGTGTTTTATGACATGTTATTGTCTTCTGCAACTGTGGTTTGTGACACATTATTGTGTTTTTTTGACATATTATCATCTTTTGTGACTGTGTTTTGTGACATGTTATCGTGTTTTATGACATGTAATCATGTTTTGTGACATGTTATTGTGTTTTATGAGTGGGTTTTGTGACATGTTATCGTGTTTTGTGACATGTTATCGTGTTTTGTGACATGTTATCGTGTTTTGAGACATGTTATTGTGTTTTATGAGTGGGTTTTGTGACATGTTATCATGTTTTGAGACATGTTATTGTGTTTTGTGACTGTGTTTTGTGACACGTTATCGTGTTTTGTGAAATGTTATAGTTTTTTGTGACATTTTGTAGTGTTATGTGGCATGATATTGTGTTTTGTGACATGTTATCGTGATTTGTGACATATTATTGTGTTTTGTGACATGATATTGTGTTTTGTAACATGTTATCATGTTCTATGACATGTTATTGTGTTTTGTGACATCTTATCGTGTTTTCTGACATGTTTTGTGACATCTTATTGTCTTTTGTGATATGTTATCGTGTTTTGTGACATGTTATTGTTTTTTCTTACTTGTTAACGTGTTTTGTGACATGTTTTGTGACATTTTATTGTGTTTTGTGACATGATATTGTTTCTTGTGACATGTTATTGTTTTTTGAGACATGTTATCATGTTTTGTTACATGTTGTTGTTTTTTGAGACACGCCATCGTGTTTATTGACATGTTATCGTGTTTCATGAGTGTGTTTTGTGACATGTCATCGTGTTATGTGACATGTTATCATGTTTTAAGGCATGTTTTTTTGTTTAGTGACATAATATCTTTTATTGTGACATTGTTTTGTGATATGTTATCATGTTTTATGACAAATTATTGTTAATTTTGACATGATACTGTTTTTTGTAACATGTTATCGTGTTTTATCACATGTTATTGTGTTTTGTGACAAGATATTGTGTTTTGTGACATGTTATCGTGTTTTATCACATGTTATTGTGTTTTGTGACATGTTATCGTGTTTGATGAGTCTTATGTGATATGTTATCATGTTTTGTGATGTTATCGTGTTTTGTGACATGTTGTCATGTTTTGAGACATGTTATTGTGTTTTCTGACATTATCGTGTTTTGTGACAGTGTTTTTTGACATGTTATCGTGTTTTGTGATATGTTATCGCGCTTTATGACATGTTATTGTGTTCTGCAACTGTGTTTTGTGACATATTATCATGTTTTCTGACTGTTTCTTGACATGTTATCATGTTTTGTGACATATTATTGTGTTTTATAAGTGGTTTGAGACATGTTATCGTGTTTTGTGACATGTTATCATGTTTTGAGACATGTTATTGTGTTTTGTGACTGTTTTGTTACATCTTATCGTGTTTTGTTATGCTTTTTTTATGACCGTTTTTTGACATGTAATCGTGTTTTGTGACTTGTTAATGTGTTTTGTGACATCTTATTGTCTTTTGTGATATGTTATCGTGTTTTGTGACATGTTGTTGTGTTTTGTGACTGTGTTTTGAGACATGTTATCGTGTTATATGACATGTTATCATGTTTTGTGACATGTTATCGTGTTTTGTGACATGTTATCGTGTCTTGTGAGTGTGTTTTGTGACATGTTATCGTATTTTGTGACATATTATCGTGTTATGTGACATGTTATCATGTTTCGAGACATGCTATTGTGTTTAGTGACATAATATCTTTTTTTGTGACATGTTATCATGTTTTATGACATCTTATCGGGTTTTGTGACATGTTATCGTGTTTTGTGACATATCGTGTTTTGTGACTGTGTTTTGAGACATGTTATCGTGTTATATGACATGTTATCATGTTTTGTGACATGTTATCGTGTTTTGTGACATGTTATCGTGTTTTGTTATCGTGTTTTGTTATCGTGTTTTGTGACATGTCATCGTGTTTTGTGACATGTTATTGTGGTTTGTGGTATGTGATTGTGTTTTGTGACATGTTATTGTGGTTTGTGACGGTGTTTTTGTCACAAAACATGATAACATGTCACAAAACACAGTCACAAAACACGATATGTCACAAAATACGATAACATGTCACAAAACACAATAACATGTCATAAAACACAATAACATGTCACATAAAACTCATCAAACATGATAACATGTCACAAAACACGATAACATGTCACAAAACACGATAACATGTCACAAAACACAATAACATGTGACAAAACACAATATCATGTGACATGATATTGTGTTTTGTGACATGTTATCGTGTTTTGTGACATGTCATCATGGTTTGTCACATCTTATCGAGTTTTGTGACATGTTATCATGGTTTGTGTCATCTTATCGTGTTTTGTGATATGTTATCGTGTTTTATGACATGTTATTGTGTTTTGTGACATGTTATCGTGTTTTGTGACTGTGTTTTGTGACGTTATCTTGTGTTGTGATATGTTATCGTGCTTTGTGACATGTTATCGTGTTTGATGAGTCTTATGTGACATGTTATCATGTTTTGTGATGTTATCGTGTTTTGTTATCATGTTTTGTGACATGTCATTGTGTTTTGTGACTGTTTTGTGACATGTTATCGTTTATTGTGACATGTTATCGTCTTTTCTGACTGTGTTTTTTGACATGTTATCGTGTTTTGCGATATGTTATCGTGTTTTATGACATGTTATTGTGTTCTGCAACTGTGGTTTGTGACACGTTATCGTGTTTTTTTGACATGTTATCATGTTATTGTGTTTTATGAGTGGGTTTTGTGACATGTTGTCGTGTTTTGTGACATGTTATCGTGTTTTGTGACATGTTATCGTGTTTTGAGACATGTTATTGTGTTTTATTAGTGGGTTTTGTGACATGTTATCATGTTTTGAGACATGTTATTGTGTTTTGTGACAGTGTTTTGTGACATTTTGTCGTGTTTTGTTATGATGTTTTGTGACATGTTATTGTGTTTTCTGACTGTGTTTTGTGACATGTTATCGTGTTTTTTTATCATGTTTTGTGACATGTTATTGTGTTTTGTGACTGTGTTTTGTGAAATGTTATAGTGTTTTGTGACATTTTGTAGTGTTATGTGGCATGATATTGTGTTTTGTGACATGTTATCGTGATTTGTGACATATTATTGTGTTTTGTGACATGATATTGTGTTTTGTAACATGTTATCATGTTCTATGACATGTTATTGTGTTTTGTGACATCTTATCGTGTTTTCTGACATGTTTTGTGACATCTTATTGTCTTTTGTGACATGATATTGTGTCTTGTGACATGTTATTGTTTTTTCTTACTTGTTAACGTGTTTTGTGACATTTTATTGTGTTTTGTGACATGATATTGTTTCTTGTGACATGTTGTTGTTTTTTGAGACATGTTCTCGTGTTTTGTTACATGTTGTTGTTTTTTGAGACACGCCATCGTGTTTATTGACATGTTATCGTGTTTCATGAGTGTGTTTTGTGACATGTTATCATGTTTTATGACATCTTATCGGGTTTTGTGACATGTTATCGTGTTTTGTGACATATCGTGTTTTGTGACTGTGTTTTGAGACATGTTATCGTGTTATATGACATGTTATCATGTTTTGTGACATGTTATCGTGTTTTGTGACATGTTATCGTGTTTTGTTATCGTGTTTTGTTATCGTGTTTTGTGACATGTCATCGTGTTTTGTGACATGTTATTGTGGTTTGTGGTATGTGATTGTGTTTTGTGACATGTTATTGTGGTTTGTGACGGTGTTTTTGTCACAAAACATGATAACATGTCACAAAACACAGTCACAAAACACGATATGTCACAAAATACGATAACATGTCACAAAACACAATAACATGTCATAAAACACAATAACATGTCACATAAAACTCATCAAACATGATAACATGTCACAAAACACGATGACATGTCACAAAACACGATAACATGTCACAAAACACAATAACATGTGACAAAACACAATATCATGTGACATGATATTGTGTTTTGTGACATGTTATCGTGTTTTGTGACATGTCATCATGGTTTGTCACATCTTATCGTGTTTTGTGATATGTTATCGTGTTTTATGACATGTTATTGTGTTTTGTGACATGTTATCGTGTTTTGTGACTGTGTTTTGTGACGTTATCTTGTGTTGTGATATCTTATCGTGCTTTGTGACATGTTATCGTGTTTGATGAGTCTTATGTGACATGTTATCATGTTTTGTGATGTTATCGTGTTTTGTTATCATGTTTTGTGACATGTCATTGTGTTTTGTGACTGTTTTGTGACATGTTATCGTTTATTGTGACATGTTATCGTCTTTTCTGACTGTGTTTTTTGACATGTTATCGTGTTTTGCGATATGTTATCGTGTTTTATGACATGTTATTGTGTTCTGCAACTGTGGTTTGTGACACGTTATCGTGTTTTTTTGACATGTTATCATGTTATTGTGTTTTATGAGTGGGTTTTGTGACATGTTGTCGTGTTTTGTGACATGTTATCGTGTTTTGTGACATGTTATCGTGTTTTGAGACATGTTATTGTGTTTTATTAGTGGGTTTTGTGACATGTTATCATGTTTTGAGACATGTTATTGTGTTTTGTGACAGTGTTTTGTGACATTTTATCGTGTTTTGTTATGATGTTTTGTGACATGTTATTGTGTTTTCTGACTGTGTTTTGTGACATGTTATCGTGTTTTTTTATCATGTTTTGTGACATGTTATTGTGTTTTGTGACTGTTTTGTGAAATGTTATAGTGTTTTGTGACATTTTGTAGTGTTATGTGGCATGATATTGTGTTTTGTGACATGTTATCGTGATTTGTGACATATTATCGTGTTTTGTGACATGATATTGTGTTTTGTAACATGTTATCATGTTCTATGACATGTTATTGTGTTTTGTGACATCTTATCGTGTTTTCTGACATGTTTTGTGACATCTTATTGTCTTTTGTGACATGATATTGTGTTTTGTGACATGTTATTGTGGTTTGTGACGGTGTTTTTGTCACAAAACATGATAACATGTCACAAAACACAGTCACAAAACACGATATGTCACAAAATATGATAACATGTCACAAAACACAATAACATGTCACAAAACACAATAACATGTCACAAAACACAATAACATGTGACATGATATTGTGTTTTGTGACATGTTATCGTGTTTTGTGACATGTCATCATGGTTTGTGACATCTTATCGAGTTTTGTGACATGTTATCATGGTTTGTGACATCTTATCGTGTTTTGTGACATGTTATCATGGTTTGTGACATCTTATCGTGTTTTGTGACATGTTTTTGTGTTCTGCAACTGTGTTTTGTGATATGTTATCGTGTTTTATGACATGTTATTGTGTTTTGTGACATGTTATCGTGTTTTGTGACTGTGTTTTGTGACGTTATCTTGTGTTGTGATATGTTATCGTGCTTTGTGACATGTTATCGTGTTTGATGAGTCTTATGTGACATGTTATCATGTTTTGTGATGTTATCGTGTTTTGTTATCATGTTTTGTGACATGTCATTGTGTTTTGTGACTGTTTTGTGACACGTTGTCGTTTATTGTGACATGTTATCGTCTTTTCTGACTGTATTTTTTGACATGTTATCGTGTTTTGCGATATGTTATCGTGTTTTATGACATGTTATTGTGTTCTGCAACTGTGGTTTGTGACACGTTATCGTGTTTTTTTGACATGTTATCATGTTATTGTGTTTTATGAGTGGGTTTTGTGACATGTTATTGTGTTTTGTGACAGTGTTTTGTGACATTTTATCGTGTTTTGTTATGATGTTTTGTGACATGTTATTGTGTTTTCTGACTGTGTTTTGTGACATGTTATCGTGTTTTTTTATCATGTTTTGTGACATGTTATTGTGTTTTGTGACTGTTTTGTGAAATGTTATAGTGTTTTGTGACATTTTGTAGTGTTATGTGGCATGATATTGTGTTTTGTGACATGTTATCGTGATTTGTGACATATTATCGTGTTTTGTGACATGATATTGTGTTTTGTAACATGTTATCATGTTCTATGACATGTTATTGTGTTTTGTGACATCTTATCGTGTTTTCTGACATGTTTTGTGACATCTTATTGTCTTTTGTGACATGATATTGTGTTTTGTGACATGTTATTGTGGTTTGTGACGGTGTTTTTGTCACAAAACATGATAACATGTCACAAAACACAGTCACAAAACACGATATGTCACAAAATATGATAACATGTCACAAAACACAATAACATGTCACAAAACACAATAACATGTCACAAAACACAATAACATGTCACAAAACACAATAACATGTGACATGATATTGTGTTTTGTGACATGTTATCGTGTTTTGTGACATGTCATCATGGTTTGTGACATCTTATCGAGTTTTGTGACATGTTATCATGGTTTGTGACATCTTATCGTGTTTTGTGACATGTTATCATGGTTTGTGACATCTTATCGTGTTTTGTGACATGTTTTTGTGTTCTGCAACTGTGTTTTGTGATATGTTATCGTGTTTTATGACATGTTATTGTGTTTTGTGACATGTTATCGTGTTTTGTGACTGTGTTTTGTGACGTTATCTTGTGTTGTGATATGTTATCGTGCTTTGTGACATGTTATCGTGTTTGATGAGTCTTATGTGACATGTTATCATGTTTTGTGATGTTATCGTGTTTTGTTATCATGTTTTGTGACATGTCATTGTGTTTTGTGACTGTTTTGTGACACGTTGTCGTTTATTGTGACATGTTATCGTCTTTTCTGACTGTATTTTTTGACATGTTATCGTGTTTTGCGATATGTTATCGTGTTTTATGACATGTTATTGTGTTCTGCAACTGTGGTTTGTGACACGTTATCGTGTTTTTTTGACATGTTATCATGTTTTGTGACATGTTATTGTGTTTTATGAGTGGGTTTTGTGACATGTTATCGTGTTTTGTGACATGTTGTTGTGTTTTGTGACTGTGTTTTGTGACATGTTATCGTGTTTTGTGACATTTTATTTTGTCTTGTGACATGTTATTGTTTTTTGAGACATGTTATCGTGTCTTGTGAGTGTGTTTTGTGACATGTTATCGTATTTTGTGACATATTGTCGTGTTATGTGACATGTTATCATGTTTCGAGACATGCTATTGTGTTTAGTGACATAATATCTTTTTTTGTGACATGTTATCATGTTTTATGACATCTTATCGGGTTTTGTGACATGTTATCGTGTTTTGTGACATATCGTGTTTTGTGACTGTGTTTTGAGACATGTTATCGTGTTATATGACATGTTATCATGTTTTGTGACATGTTATCGTGTTTTGAGACATGTTATCGTGTTATATGACATGTTATCATGTTTTGTGACATGTTATCGTGTTTTGTGACATGTTATCGTGTTTTGTTATCGTGTTTTGTTATCGTGTTTTGTGACATGTCATCGTGTTTTGTGACATGTTATTGTGGTTTGTGGTATGTGATTGTGTTTTGTGACATGTTATTGTGGTTTGTGACGGTGTTTTTGTTACAAAACATGATAACATGTCACAAAACACAGTCACAAAACACGATATGTCACAAAATACGATAACATGTCACAAAACACAATAACATGTCACAAAACACAATAACATGTCACATAAAACTCATCAAACATGATAACATGTCACAAAACACGATAACATGTCACAAAACACGATAACATGTCACAAAACACAATAACATGTGACAAAACACAATAACATGTGACATGATATTGTGTTTTGTGACATGTTATCGTGTTTTGTGACATGTTATCAGTGGTTTGTGACATCTTATCGTAGTGTTATGTGGCATGATATTGTGTTTTGTGACATGTTATCGTGATTTGTGACATATTATCGTGTTTTGTGACATGATATTGTGTTTTGTAACATGTTATCATGTTCTGCATGACATGTGTTATTGTGTTTTGTGACATGTTATCGTGTTTGTGACATTATCGTGTTTTGTGACATGTTATTGTGACATCTTATTGTCTTTTGTGACATGATATTGTGTTTTGTGACATGTTATTGTGGTTTGTGACGGTGTTTTTGTCACAAAACATGATAACATGTCACAAAACACAGTCACAAAACACGATATGTCACAAAATATGATAACATGTCACAAAACACAATAACATGTCACAAAACACAATAACATGTCACAAAACACAATAACATGTCACAAAACACAATAACATGTGACATGATATTGTGTTTTGTGACATGTTATCGTGTTTTGTGACATGTCATCATGGTTTGTGACATCTTATCGAGTTTTGTGACATGTTATCATGGTTTGTGACATCTTATCGTGTTTTGTGACATGTTATCATGGTTTGTGACATCTTATCGTGTTTTGTGACATGTTTTTGTGTTCTGCAACTGTGTTTTGTGATATGTTATCGTGTTTTATGACATGTTATTGTGTTTTGTGACATGTTATCGTGTTTTGTGACTGTGTTTTGTGACGTTATCTTGTGTTGTGATATGTTATCGTGCTTTGTGACATGTTATCGTGTTTGATGAGTCTTATGTGACATGTTATCATGTTTTGTGATGTTATCGTGTTTTGTTATCATGTTTTGTGACATGTCATTGTGTTTTGTGACTGTTTTGTGACATGTTGTCGTTTATTGTGACATGTTATCGTCTTTTCTGACTGTATTTTTTGACATGTTATCGTGTTTTGCGATATGTTATCGTGTTTTATGACATGTTATTGTGTTCTGCAACTGTGGTTTGTGACACGTTATCGTGTTTTTTTGACATGTTATCATGTTTTGTGACATGTTATTGTGTTTTATGAGTGGGTTTTGTGACATGTTATCGTGTTTTGTGACATGTTGTTGTGTTTTGTGACTGTGTTTTGTGACATGTTATCGTGTTTTGTGACATTTTATTTTGTCTTGTGACATGTTATTGTTTTTTGAGACATGTTATCGTGTCTTGTGAGTGTGTTTTGTGACATGTTATCGTATTTTGTGACATATTGTCGTGTTATGTGACATGTTATCATGTTTCGAGACATGCTATTGTGTTTAGTGACATAATATCTTTTTTTGTGACATGTTATCATGTTTTATGACATCTTATCGGGTTTTGTGACATGTTATCGTGTTTTGTGACATATCGTGTTTTGTGACTGTGTTTTGAGACATGTTATCGTGTTATATGACATGTTATCATGTTTTGTGACATGTTATCGTGTTTTGAGACATGTTATCGTGTTATATGACATGTTATCATGTTTTGTGACATGTTATCGTGTTTTGTGACATGTTATCGTGTTTTGTTATCGTGTTTTGTTATCGTGTTTTGTGACATGTCATCGTGTTTTGTGACATGTTATTGTGGTTTGTGGTATGTGATTGTGTTTTGTGACATGTTATTGTGGTTTGTGACGGTGTTTTTGTCACAAAACATGATAACATGTCACAAAACACAGTCACAAAACACGATATGTCACAAAATACGATAACATGTCACAAAACACAATAACATGTCACAAAACACAATAACATGTCACATAAAACTCATCAAACATGATAACATGTCACAAAACACGATAACATGTCACAAAACACGATAACATGTCACAAAACACAATAACATGTGACAAAACACAATAACATGTGACATGATATTGTGTTTTGTGACATGTTATCGTGTTTTGTGACATGTTATCATGTTTTGTGACATGTTATCATGGTTTGTGACATCTTATCGTGTTTTGTGACATGTTATCATGGTTTGTGACATCTTATCGTGTTTTGTGACATGTTATTGTGTTCTGCAACTGTGTTTTGTGATATGTTATCGTGTTTTATGACATGTTATTGTGTTTTGTGACATGTTATCGTGTTTTGTGACTGTGTTTTGTGACGTTATCTTGTGTTGTGATATGTTATCGTGCTTTGTGACATGTTATCGTGTTTGATGAGTCTTATGTGACATGTTATCATGTTTTGTGATGTTATCGTGTTTTGTTATCATGTTTTGTGACATGTCATTGTGTTTTGTGACTGTTTTGTGACATGTTATCGTTTATTGTGACATGTTATCGTCTTTTCTGACTGTATTTTTTGACATGTTTTCGTGTTTTGCGATATGTTATCGTGTTTTATGACATATTATTGTGTTCTGCAACTGTGGTTTGTGACACGTTATCGTGTTTTTTTGACATGTTATCATGTTTTGTGACATGTTATTGTGTTTTATGAGTGGGTTTTGTGACATGTTGTCGTGTTTTGTGACATGTTGTCGTGTTTTGTGACATGTTATCGTGTTTTGAGACATGTTATTGTGTTTTATTAGTGGGTTTTGTGACATGTTATCATGTTTTGAGACATATTATTGTGTTTTGTGACAGTGTTTTGTGACATTTTATCGTGTTTTGTTATGATGTTTTGTGACATGTTATTGTGTTTTGTGACTGTGTTTTGTGACATGTTATCGTGTTTTGTGACTGTGTTTTGTGACATGTTATCGTGTTTTTTATCATGTTTTGTGACATGTTATTGTGTTTTGTGACTGTGTTTTGTGACACGTTATCGTGTTTTGTGAAATGTTATAGTGTTTTGTGACATTTTGTAGTGTTTTGTGGCATGATATTGTGTTTTGTGACATGTTATCGTGATTTGTGACATATTATTGTGTTTTGTAACATGTTATCATGTTCTATGACATGTTATTGTGTTTTGTGACATCTTATCGTGTTTTCTGACATGTTTTGTGACATCTTATTGTCTTTTGTGATATGTTATCGTGTTTTGTGACATGATAACGTGTCTTGTGACATGTTGTTGTTTTTTCTTACTTGTTAACGTGTTTTGTGACATGTTTTGTGACATTTTATTGTGTTTTGTGACATGTTATTGTTTTTTGAGACATGTTCTCGTGTTTTGTTACATGTTTTTGTTTTTTGAGACATGCCATCGTTTTTATTGAGATGTTATCGTGTTTTATGAGTGTGTTTTGTGACACGTTATCATGTTATGTTTTAAGGCATGTTTTTGTGTTTAGTGACATAATATCTTTTATTGTGACATTGTTTTGTGACATGTTATCATGTTTTATGACAAATTATTGTTAATTTTGACATGATACTGTTTTTTGTAACATGTTATCGTGTTTCATCACATGTTATTGTGTTTTGTGACAAGATATTGTGTTTTGTGACATGTTATCGTGTTTGATGAGTCTTATGTGACATGTTATCATGTTTTGTGATGTTATCGTGTTTTGTGACATGTTGTCATGTTTTGAGACATGTTATTGTGTTTTCTGACATTATCATGTTTTGTGACAGTGTTTTGTGACATGTTATCATGTTTTATGACATTTTATTGTGTTTTGTGACATGATATTGTGTTTTGTGACATGTTATAGTGTTTTGTGACGTTATCGTTTTTTCTGACTGTGTTTTTTGACATGTTATCGTGTTTTGTGATATGTTTTCGCGTTTTATGACATGTTATTGTGTTCTGCAACTGTGTTTTGTGACATATTATCATGTTTTCTGACTCTGTTTTTTGACATGTTATCGTGTTTTGTGACATGTTATTGTGTTTTATAAGTGGTTTGAGACATGTTATCGTGTTTTGTGACATGTTATGTTTTGAGACATGTTATTGTGTTTTGTGACTGTTTTGTTACATGTTATCTTGTTTTGTGACATTGTTTTTGTGAGATGTTATCGTGTTTTGTGACATGTCATCGTGTTTTGTTATCGCGTTTTGTTATCATTTTTTGTGACATTTCATTGTGTTTTGTGACATGATATTGTATTTTGTGACATTTAATTGTGTTATGTGACATGATGTTGTGTTTTGTTTTTTGTGTTCATGTTATTGTGTCTTGTGACATGTTCTTAGGGCCCGAGCAGGTCACACACCTTCAACGTCCCTATTTTTTTTCTAGTGATTTTTTTGGGGGGGTCAAGCAGTGAAACTGTGAGACACCCATAGGGATTCTATGTTTTCTTTTTATTGGGGGTCAAGCAGTGAAACTGCGAGACACACATAGTGATTCTATGTTTTCTTATTATTATCATTTCTCTGCCATTGAAGTCTATGGCAGCCCATAGAACGCCTTGGTAAAAAGTATTGAAATTTGCCTGAAAGTTTCGGAGCACTGTAGGGGAGACCGGGGATGGTTGTAATAAGGGGATGGTTGTAACAGCATCACTTTCACCAATAAGAGATGTCATTACAGTCATGTGATCAATTTCATGTGTTACCACTCCCTCCCTGACCTTACATGTGGATTTGCATGTCTGTGGAAAGAAGTGTGTGGGCTTTAAAGCCAAAAAAGAAAAAATCAGGTAAGAAACTAATCTTTTGTACCAAGTTTATATTTTGGTTAGTACTGACACTGTTGAAGTTTGAATTATGAAACTTATATTGGATTGAAGAGTAGGTTCTAAGCTAAAATATGAGTCATTTCATCAACACTAATTTTAAGCTATCATGCTAGTACAGCTAGCTAAACAATGACTTACAGGGGTGGGGAGGGTTGTAACACCTTCCAAAAAAATGTTACAACCATCCCCGTAAGGGCATCTCATATATTTTCTCTATCCTACTCCCTCTTTTAAGTATGCCAAGACGCAGGGTGCAGAAAACAAATAGTCATCACTGTGAATCTGATTCTGATTAGCCAGATAACACATACAGATAAACACACTCACATCCACGTTTTATCATTTGTGTGCATGGTTGTTGTTTCTTGAAGTTTCTGACCTCCCACTGCAGTTTTCTGTTCTCATGAGTAGTCCATTCATATGTACTATTGAATATTTTCTCAAATAATGTTCTTTGAGTCTTAGGATCAATGCCACTGAGAATGTTTTTCATTTACCCATCAGTGATAAGTTCTTTTTGGTCTTAGTAAATCACTGGAAGATGTTTGAGTGTTAGCACATGCACAATAAATTTATTTGGAGGCATATTTTGTGGTGTGGTCTCAGTTTTTAGTTCTTTAATCTTGTTGTTACAATTTACCCCCGGTTGTGTTACAACCTACCCTGGTAGTGGGGGCAGAGCACTCACACTCATTTACGGACCTCTAAACTCAGCCGTCTAGCGCCACCAACGGGTCAAAATTTGGTCGAAAATTGAACCGCTTGGTCGAAAGTTATGAAATTCAGCGCACAGATTTGGGACTGTCCCATGTTTACGCTCACCAATTTACAGAACTTTAAGCTCAACACTCTAGCGCCACCAATGGGTGAAAGTTGGACATGCATTTTCTGATGAGGACCTTGACTCGTGCATCTGATTTTCACAAGTGAGATAGCGTTGTGATCCTTGGTTCAACCCGAGTTCAATGATCCATGGCCCGTCACTTGTGGCCATGTTGGATCTCTGCCATATTTGATTATGTCAGAAAGCTTTTAAAATCTTCACGGGTCACAAAGTTTGTTCAATTCGCTTGAAACTTGACACAGATGATCTTCAGACCAAGCCGCACAAAAGTTATTTCAAAGAATTTTTCAATTTCAAGTTTATTCTCCCGTGAGAGGCAATCGAATATGGCGGCAAAGCCGCCAAACAGGAAGTGAGCTGTCGTCTCACCGATGCTATGACTTAGCGTAACCAAACTTGGTACCTGGAGTCAAGACACTGTCCCAATCACGCACACCAATTTTCAGGCCTTTGCACTGAACGCTCTAGCGCCACCACTAGTTCAATGTTTGACATGCATTTATGCTTGTAAATTCTTTAAAATGCGTACTGCTTACTTTGCTCACAAGTCTGCGCTGCATAACTTACACAGTTGTACTGCTTCACCCCCTAATTGGGGGTGAAGCACCCCCTAATTGGGGGTGAAGCAGCCATTGAAGTCTATGGCAGCCCATAGAACGCCTTGGTAAAAAGTGCTGAAATTTGGCTGAAAGTTTCAGAGCACTGTACTGAGCACTCACACTCATTTACAGACCTCTAAACCCAGCCGTCTAGCGCCACCAACAGGTCAAAATTTGGTCGAAAATTGAACCGCTTGGTCGAGAGTTATGAAATTCAGCGCACAGATTTGGTACTGTCCCATGATCACTCTCACCAATTTACAGATGTACAGACACAGATGATCTTCAGACCAAGCCGCACAAAAGTTGTTTCAAAGAATTTTCAATTTCAAGTTTATTCTCCCGTGAGAGGCAATCGAAGATGGCGGCAAAGCCGCCAAACAGGAAGTGGGCTGTCGTCTCACCGATGCTATGACTTAGCGTAACCACACTTGGTACCTGGAGTCAAGACACTGTCCCAATCACTCACACCAATTTTCAGGCCTTTGCATTGAACGCTCTAGCGCCACCAATGGATGAAAGTTGGACATGCATTTTCTGATGTGGACCTTGACTTGTACATCTTATTTTCACAAATGAGGTTGGGTTATGATCCTTGGATGAACCCGAGTTCAATGATCTATGGCCCGTCACTTTCGTCCATGTTGGACCTCCGCCATATTTGATTATGTCAGAAAGCTTTTAAAATCTTCACGGGTCACAAAGTTTGTTCGATTCACACAAAACTTGACACAGATGATCTTCAGACCAAGCCGCACAAAAGTTATTTCAACAAATTTTCAATTTCAACTTTATTCTCCTGTGAGAGGCAATGGAAAATGGCGGCGAAGCCGCCAAACAGGAAGTTGGCTGTCGTCTCACCGATGCTATGACTTAGCGTAACCACACTTGGTACCTGGAGTCAAGACACTGTCCCAATCACTCACACCAATTTTCAGGCCTTTGCATTGAACGCTCTAGCGCCACCAATGGATGAAAGTTGGACATGCATTTTCTGATGTGGACCTTGACTTGTACATCTGATTTTCACAAATGAGGTTGGGTTGTGATCCTTGGATGAACCCGAGTTCAATGATCTATGGCCCGTCACTTTCGTCCATGTTGGACCTCCGCCATATTTGATTATGTCAGAAAGCTTTTAAAATCTTCACGGGTCACAAAGTTTGTTCGATTCACACAAAACTTGACACAGATGATCTTCAGACCAAGCCGCACAAAAGTTATTTCAACAAATTTTCAATTTCAACTTTATTCTCCTGTGAGAGGCAATGGAAAATGGCGGCGAAGCCGCCAAACAGGAAGTTGGCTGTCGTCTCACCGATGCTATGACTTAGCGTAACCAAACTTGGTACCTGGAGTCAAAACACTGTCCCAATCACTCACACCATTTTTCAGGCTTTTGCATTGAACGCTCTAGCGCCACCAGTGGGTGAAAGTTGGACATGCATTTTCTGATGTGGACCTTGACTCGTGCATCTGATTTTCACAAATGAGGTAGCGTTGTGATCCTTGGATGAACCCGAGTTCAATGATCTATGGCCCGTCACTTTCGGCCATGTTGGACCTCAGCCAGAAAGCTCTGTCAGAAAGCTTTTAAAATCTTCACGGGTCACAAAGTTTGTTCGATTCACACAAAACTTGACACAGATGATCTTCAGACCAAGCCGCACAAAAGTTATTTCAAAGATTTTTCAATTTCAAGTTTATTCTCCCTTGAGAGGCAATCGAAAATGGCGGCAAATTTTCAGGCCTTTGCATTGAACGCTCTAGCGCCACCACTAGTTCAATGTTTGGCATTCATTTATGCTTGTAAATTCTTTAAAATGCGTACTGATTACTTTGCTCACAAGTCATAACTTGCACAGTTTTACTGCTTGACCCCCTAATTCGGGGTCAAGCTGGGACGCAACTCTGCTTGACCGCCTAATTGGGGGTCAAGCAGTGAAACTGTGCCAGTCTGCGCTGCATAACTGGCACAGTTTTACTGCTTGACCCCCTAATTTGGGGTCAAGCTGGGACGCAACTCTGCTTGACCCCCTAATTGCGTGACACCCTATAATGATTCTATGCATTGAACGCTCTAGCGCCACTACTAGTTCAATGTTTGACATGCATTTATGCTTGTAAATTCTTTGAAATGCATGCTGCTTACTTTGCTTACAAATCTGTGCTGCATAATGTCACAATCACTCACATCAATTTGTGTGTCAATGCATTGAACACTCTAGCGCCACCATCAGTTCAATATTGGACATGCGTATTTGATTTTAAGTTCATTAAAGTGCGTACAGCTTACAATGCTTACAGCTCTTTGCTGCATAACTTTCTAATCACTCACATAATTTTTGTGCTTCTGCATTTAACGCTCTAGCGCCTCCACCAGTTCAATGTTGGGCATGCATATGTTTGTAAATTCTATAAAATGCGTACTGCTTACTTTGCTCACAAGTCTGCGCTGCATAACTTGCACAGTTGTGTCCCAGCTTGACCCCCTCATTGCTGCTTGCAGCTATATTTTTTATCATTATTGCTTACAAAAAAATAGGAGCTCAATCAGAACAAAAATATAAGCTAAATAACAAATTTTAAACTTACCATGGGGAGTGTGGTAGAACCAAGGGTTGTATTTATGGTTACTAAGCCATTCGGGATCCTAGCCAGATGTCCTGTGTTTAGCTGCATTTTTTTTGAATGGGTTACCAGTTGGACCGGACCCGGGGTCACCGGTCGGAACGGCGTTGGCAGTCGGACTGGGGTCACCCGTTGGACGAGGGTCGTCAGTCGGACCGGTATCCGCGACGGTAACGGTACTCACGCAGCCCCCCCTCCACTGCAATCTGTCCCCCTTTCTTCCGTCTCACCTGCATCTGTATTTTTTTTTAGAGTTGCCTCATCAATTTTCATTGGCTCCGGAGTGTGGCAGAAGAATTTAGTTATATTAATTTGTCTGTCGCCTGCGGTATTTTATTATTATTTTTCAGCGGCACCATAGTTGGCCAGCTATGCTCGCACTCTCAGCAACGGTGCTTACATCGTTACTAGGCAACGAAGCAGGTTGACCATAGGTTGACTCACGTGCACGTGTCGCTGCACAGAAACGCTCCTGATTGATTGATTGTGTTTTTGTAGTAAACTTATGCAAAATTGCTGATGACGTTTTTTTTTTTTTTTTTTCGATTTTTTTGGCCTGGCGGGGGGGTCTCTTTGGCCTGGCGGCCCGCCAGGCCTATACAATGGTAGGGGAAACACTGTATGTTAAATACTATATTTTCAACAACAGCTTAATTCTTCTTTCTTATTAATTACATACCTTCTATTACCAGAAATGTTAGATGTAACATCTACAAATTTCTGCCTTGGATTATTAAAGTGTTCTGATTCTTATAATGAAAACCCTAATGCATCATGTCTTGATAATCATGTACTCTATTGCTACCCTCAGATGAGCAAAATGAGATGAATCCGGGTGAGGAGCTGTCTGCAGCAGCAAAGTCATCCTGTGATGCCCAAACACAGTGGTCAGACCCAGGGATGGAGGATCACACCTATTCAAAAGGGCCCACCATCACGTGTGAACTGCATACACCATCACCACCAGAACTGCAACACCCTGTTGCTGACAGCATTTTAGAGAGTGATGCAGACTCCCTTCTGTATACAGGCATTCCTCTCACAGAATTTAGAACACTCGTAGCCTGCCTACAGCCATTTGCCCCAGCTTCACCATCAATGCCAGTTGTGGACGAAATTCTTATGACTTTGATGAAACTAAGACAAAACTTTGTCATGGCTGATATAGCACGCCGATTTAAAATATTGCAAGGTCAGGTTAGCAAGACAGTGGGAATGTGGGTAGACATTATGTGTGAACACATGAAGGATCTCATTGTGTGGTTGCCTCGTGAAACAATCAAAGCAACATTGCCAAAAGCTTTTAAAGAGCACTCTGCTAACACAACCTGTGTAATTGACTGCACAGAGACAGTTTTACAAAAACCAAAAAACCTGGATTCAAGAAGTGAGTCATACAGTCACTATTATGCAAATAACACAGTAAAGTATTTAGTGGCTGTTTCTCCCTCAGGAGTAATCATGTTTATTTCTGACGCTTATTGTGGAAAATGCAGTGACAGGTACATCACACAGAACTCTAGTTTTCTAGACTACTTGCGTGCTGGAGATGAGGTGATGGGTGACCGTGGGTTCACGGTGAGGGACTTGCTGGAGAAGCGTAGGGTGAACCTTATCATTCCAACATTCACACGCAAAGGGTGCCAGCTGACCAACGAGGGGGTCACTCGTACACGCCGCATTGCTCATGCTCGCATTCATGTTGAGCGGGCCATAAGGCGTCTCAAGGTGTACAAGATTCTGTCACAAATGGTACCAATCAACTTGGTGCCCAAAATTGACAAGATTCTCAAAATCTGTGCAGGTTTAGTGAATTTAAGAGCTGAGCTTATTTCAAGTGAACAGTGAGAAGACATTTAATGTTGCACTTGAACATACACACACAGAAATGCAATTACATACATAGTACATTGTACAGTTGAATCAACTCATCTCTGAAACTGTTTCAGCAAAATTGAACATGAGAGGATCACTATGCATATTACATAGCCTACTTAAACACATAAATACATATTTCATTCATTGAACATTTTCAAAAAACAACTGAGGTACAGCTCTACTACTTTTTAACACAACTTGAACATGAAAATTGCATCTTTTCAGAGCTGCATTTGTTGTCAGACTACTTACCTAGTTACGACGGAGTATTAGGGCCAGACTAGGAGAAAAAAAAAATATTTTGGAGGGCAAATTACGAGAATAAAGTCATAATATTACGAGAATAAAGTCGTAACATTACGAGAATAAAGTCATAATATTACGAGAATAAAGTCATAATATTAGGTCTACGAGAATAAAGTCGTAACATTATGAGAATAAAGTCATAATATTACGAGAAAAAAGTCATAATATTACGAGAATAAAGTCAAAATATTACGAGATTAAAGTCAAAATATTACGAGAAAAAAGTCATAATATTACAAGATTAAAGTAAAAATATTACGAGAAAAAAGTCATAATATTACGAGATTAAAGGCAAAATATTATGAGAGTAAAGTCAAAATATTACGAGATTAAAGTCAAAATATTACGAGAATAAAGTAGTAATTTTAATGAGAACTCTTACAAGAAAGAGCAGTCTTCCCCCTGCGTTAGAATGAGGAATGTTGAGCATCTTGTGAAGTTATACTTTGGTATTGGTTTCACAAATAAGGAAATACTGAATCTTTTGGCACATCAGCATCAAATTATTATCAGTATCAGGACTTTGAAACGATTGTGCAAACGACTGTGTCTATTTCGAAGAAAGAACCACACGGACTTGGAAGAAATTGCTTCTTTTGTGGAAGAGGAGCTGTCTGGTAGTGGTCGACTGCAAGGCTATCGGTGGTTACATCTCCGTGCCATTCAAAGGGGTTTTGTTGTTTCTCAGGAAACAATGAGGATGATCATCAAGATTTTGGATCCAGAGGGAGTGGAACTCCGGCGAGCACGGTGTCTCCGACATCGGCAGTAAAACAGCAGGGGCCCCAACGCACTGTGGCATATGGATTCCTACGATAAACTGAAGCCGTATGGCATTGCAATTAATGGCTGCATTGACAGATTTAGTCATCACATAATGTGGATGGAAGCATATTACACTAACAGTTACCCAAAAGTAATCGCAGACAACTTCATAAACACAGTGACACTCATTGGAGGCTGTCCACAGCAGATACGAGCCGACCCAGGTACAGAAAATGGCCATGTCAGGGAAATGCAGCTGTTCCTGGGGAGGAATCACCAGGACCATTATGCGGGAGAAAGAAGCTTCATTTACAGATGCAGCACGGCCAACCAACGGATAGAGTCATGGTGGGGGGTCTTGCGTAAACAGAGTGTTCAATTTCGGATGGACATTTTTAAAGCCCTCAGAGATGATGGATATTTCACAGGTGACTTCTTGGACAAAAACCTGATGCAGTTCTGCTTCCTCAACCTTATCCAGGTAATTGCTAAATAAAAGGCATGATTATTTACGGTATACTGTTTATGAATCAAAATGACAAACATTCACACAGTTATAGAGAATCCGCAGGCTAAGCTAGCTGAAAATCAAAATCGTCTTGTGTTGTCATGGCAACGTGTACACACTGGTCTTATCAGCGACAGCTACAGTGCATGTCAGATCATCTCTGCCTGCACAGTTAGAGGCCCATCACACTATTTAGGTGTGCACACAGAGTTTACTGTCAACAGGTGGAAATAATCCCATATCAATTCCCAGTAACAGTGTCTTCAAACATTTTGCTGATGTAAAAGTCCAAAAAATATTTTATAGTGGTCCTGTTGACGGCAACCATTTTAATTGAATATTTATTGCCATGCAGGATGCACTGGATGAGGCTGTAAGAACATGGAATACACACCAAATAAGACCAAGGCCTGCCCATGAGACGCGTGGAGAATGCCCTCTTCTCATGTTCAGCATGCCACAGCTGTTTGCAGCAGAGGACAAACTCCAACCTGTTCTGGAGGAGGAAATAGCTGTTTGCAAGGAGGAGTGTACCCCAAAAGGGCAGTACCCCTGTGATGAAACTGTTTTTGAGCTTTGCACTCTCCTTATGGATGAAAATGGCTGGGATGCTCCTTTAGATGCATATGCTGCAGCAGAACTGTATACACTACTAAGAAATTAGATACTTGAAAATCTATGAATTGCTGTAATATTAGCAATTACCTTGCCTCGGTGGATCTGCCTAAGTAGAAGACGTATTTACAACCTTTACTTTTGTAAAAGTAGTATAACCTGACTGTGAAAACTCTCCAAGTGAAAATAATTCTTTGAAAATATCACTTAAGTAAAAGTATGTGACATCAGGAAAATGTACTTTAAGTATAAAATGTAAAAGTGCTCATAATGCATAAAAAACACCCCTCTGAGCTGTGAAACAATATTTTCCTCTGGTTTGATGTAGATTTGAAGAAAAAAGTAGCATGTAATTGAAATTCTCATTTAAAGTACAAGTACCTCAAACTTGTATTTGAGTGAGTACTGTGTCTCAGTTAAAGTACTGTATGTAGTTGAAGTCCACTGCTACAGAATAAACATTTCAAATCTTTCTCAGGTGACTTTAATCATTAAGAAATTAGTCAACTATAAAACAATCTCAAAAATATGTATTACAAACTTTTTAAGTGTACAAAAAATGGCCATTGATTATAAAACTTCCTTACACAAGGAATTTGCAAATGACCCTAAGAAAACTCATTGTCTTTGAAAACCTTTTCCAATCCTTGACTATGAATGAAATGTATCTGCTTCAACCATTAGCATTGTAACAAGTTCATCATAACTGAAAGCTATAGTGTGTAACTTTTACAGATAAATGGATGTCTGTTACATTCAAGCCCTTGCCAAATGAGTTCACATAATGCCTATCACCACTAGGTAAATCTCTATGTATTTCACAGACAGGATACAGAGTATTCAGAGTTTTCCCCCAGCAGTGGTGGGAATATCTACCCAGACACCAGGTTTAAAAACTCTGTATACTGTGAAATACAGAGATTTACCTATTGGTGATAGACATCATGTGAACTCGTTTGGCAAGGGCTTGAATGTAACAGACATTCATTTATCTGTAAAATGTATGCACTATAGCTTGAACATTCACTCAGTTTCTCTATAATCAAGTTGGTGAACAGTGAGCATCATAGAACAGCCTTTTCTATTAAACAAGCATGTATGTGGCTTAATGTGTGTGTGTTTATATGAAGAACATGGTTATCCCTTTAACGAATGCATGTGTTGGTGAGATAACTGACTCTATTTAAAAGTGAAAGTATTCAGACTGCAAGCCTTGATATCATAACTCCTGACTACACAATGTCCATAACCCAGACATTACTCTCTAGAATGGAATTGAACTCACTGCGGAAGTCAGGGAAATGATCATAGCTGTCAGACAGTTCAAAGAGCATCCCACATGTATGTCCAATTGGCCTTCTTGTGAAACTGGTCTGAACTGTAAACTCAACCTTAATAACACCAGATACCAACAAATCAGAGCCAGTGCAGAACCTCAAAAATCTCCCAAGCTTTTCCTCATTAAGTTCCCTGACATATCTTTTCAGGTGCTGTGCCACCTCTGCCTGCTTGGTTGTCAACCCTGTAGGAAAGTTTAATATTCCTGCTACTTTCTTTGGGGTGGGTTTGAGGTCTCTGTACATTTTGGTCAATTCGCCAGAACTGAGATTAATCTGTGGCTGTGTGATCTCCCTCCAGCAGTCGATGACAAACATTAGTTTCTGCACAAGTTCCTTGTGAGATATTTCATCCAAGATCTCTGGAAGAGTAGCAGCAGTGGCCCTCTTCCTACATTCATATCTGTCAAGCACTTCAAGAAGGTCATCATCATCAACAGAGCTAAAATCATCCAATGCATGCCTGAGGACATCATGTTCTTGTGAGCTCACAAACTGAAGAAAGCTTGTCTTCAGGTCACTGTGCACTGCCCCATAAAGCATTTCCTCAAGAAAAGGAGGGGCAAGTTTGATTGGCAAGTACTGGCAATCTTGAAATCCTTTCAGAAGAATTCTCCCGATTGCTTTCCATGTAGCAGCACAGAAATCATGCCTAAGAAAGGGCACTTTCAAAGTTGTTTCGAGCGTACAACGTTCATAAAACTCTGCCCAGAAGCTACTGTAGACATCTCTGATTACACCAGAGCCGTTAGCCTTCTCTTCTGAGTTATCAGGAAGTAGACGTCTGACTTTCAGTGTTTTGTTCAAGATCTCAGGGTCAGAAAATGCCTCCATCATTTCAAAGAAGCTGTTTGAGTGGTGCAAGACCAAAATTGTTTCAGGCAAAGTATTAAGAGGACTTTGTGGTAACTCATCAGGTTGATAGATCAGTGTGTCACTGAGGGAGTCATCATTCACTGTTTGCTGTGCACCAAAAATGATCTCAGGGTCAGGGTCATCCTCAAAAATAGCATAGTTCTTGCCCACAGAAAGGGCCATGGGATCACTGATGACAAGTGTTCTTGTTTCTTGACTTGAGCTTGCAGGGTTTTCTCTGGTTACTGAAAAATCTGTGAGGACTTCTTCAGAAACAATGAACACCTCTGGAAGAAAGTCATGGGGCTCATCTGTTGAATCCTGCCGATAATCACAATCAGCACAGCCATGGTCGTCATCATCAGACTCTTCACTTAGCACTGATTTTGGTTGAGTTGATATGTAAAGCGCAGAAGTGGGAGTTTAACAGTGTTGTATATCATTTCGATGGCGACATCCTTGGTAAAAGGATTTTGCTTGAAATCCCAAACATCAAATTCAAAATCAGATTCGTGACCTTTGCTGGATTCTCCATCTGGAAAGAATAGTGACTGTCCTTGTTTTAGTATCTCTTCAAATCCTGCCTGAATGTTAACTGAGATCTTTCTTGTTCCCCCACCTTGCTTTGCTGTGACCTGTTTTGTTATTTTGCCATCAGTGTGAACCCATCCTATTTCAATATTTCTTGTGGATGTTTTTGCTCTCGCTTTTTTGGTTTTGTTGGAGGTTTCTGGCTCCTCCTCCCCGTGTGGTTTTCCTGTCTAAGTTTTAGCTTCTCCCTTAGCTTTTCAAAAAGTCCCTGCTTTCGCTTCGATGAGTGTGTTTGACGCTTGCAAAAGCTGAACAAAGCAATCCTGTCTCCATATGATGGAAGATAATTTGCCAGTTGAGCATCTTCCATTAGCAGGATGACCTCTCTGTCGATCTGTAAATAGGGAAGACATGTGTCCGTTAACTTAAGATGTAAGAGGACAATAAAGAGGAGGAGAAGAGGAGGAGGAGAGGAGAAGAGTAGGAGAGGAGCGGGAGGAGGAACAATAGCCAAAAAGAGTGTGTATTAAAAATGTCTCCTAAACATTCTGTTAAATCCAAATCATTTCCAGGCCTGGAAAATTATTTCTCTAATTTCATTACTTTTCCAGGAATTTCATGACCATGGGAACCCTGCTTATCAATGTGAAAGTAAAAACAAAATGACTGAAGAAAAAGTCAAAAAAGAAACACCATTGTATAAGCTAAGTAGGCCAGTTATGACCACTATCACTTCTGTGCTATAAATGAGGTATATGGTTTTGCCTAAAGTAACAATACAATAGATAAACAAGCATTGATGTCCAGTCAGTAATAAAACATATCAGCAGCAAAGCTGTTAGTTTAAAAAGACTATTGCACAATTGCACTGAAAACTGTCTGCTTCTGGATTGACTTAAAAATATAAACAATACAAATAGCCTTTATGACAACACCTACATGATAAGAGCTATTAAAGAAGGTATACACTGAAAATGAAAAAAGGAGGATGAGAAGGCATGCATAAATTGTTCTAAAGAAGATTTAACGTGCATTCTATCAAATATCTTGGTTACTAATTATGGCCAAGAAAATTAAATTCTGAAGATCCCTTTCAGGCTTGCACAAGGAAACTAGGAAATTAACTAGCCTAAGCAGTTCATCTTGTACTCATAGCAGTACCTTTTGCTCTTCAATCCAATTGATTGTTTCCTCTGAGACACCTCGACCTCTCAGGAAAGTCACAATTTCTGACTGTTTCTCCGCCATCATGGATCTGTGGAGTAGAATAAACAGTGGGACAGCTTAATTTCAGTGAACTCAGGAGTCACAGATGAGAAGAAATAGAAGGATAAGTAGGAAAGAACTATGAAAAAGGAATATGCAGATATGTAATAGATAAGAATTATGAAGACTTCCTGTAAAACAATTACAAAGGTTTAATTTTAATATGAAAAATCAGAGTATTTGGACATTATCTTCATATTATTGCTAGCACCCAAGAATATTTTGAAACAGTGTCAATACTCGGTAAAGATCACCCATTTTGAATGATCTGGAAAATATTGCTAATAAAATGTACAGTATATCAAACCAGTATATTTCATTTGATGCATACATATTCCTCCTATGTTCCTCTTCTTTTGGCACTTATTAGCAGTTGCCATGTAGCTCAAGGTGCATACTGTCATTAATTCAGTTTATCTCGATGTATGACAACGTTAAATATTGATTTAATTACCTTTTTTCCTGTGAACATGCATCTTGCTTAGCTACCATTTGCCAACAAACATACTCAGCTAAAAAGTAAGTCTTAGAAACCTGGAACTGGAGATAACGTTAGTTCCTGTCAGTCTTTGTTTACCTGGTCTGCTGTTTTCATCTGAATGGCTCCAGTGTTCCCTTGCCTGGGAGAGAGACAGAGACAGAGACGGTGACTGCTAGCAGCCTAATTTGAGTGGGTCATGCTAAAAGACGGTACCGTTAACGTTAGCCTTAGTTTGAACAAAGTAACGTTACTGTAATGTAACGTGCAGGAATGGGGTTATATAGGCCTACTCTGGGTCATGGACCGGATCATTTGGACAAGCAATAACAGCAAATGTAGACCCTAACCCCAGTTAATGTCGCACATCATATCTGTTGTAACCTTTATGTTAGGCTAAATGCTACATGACAGGATGTTGTATGACTTTGCTAGAGTTAAGAAAGTTGGAAATATTCTCTCATGTAGCATCAAATTACGTAACCAACCTGTCAGCCTGTTGGCTCAGCCAGCAAAACTGTATAAAATGTTTAACGACGAAATTAATAATACCTTAGCTTACCTGTTGACTGTACGGTACGACTGAGCAGCGGCTGCTGGGCTCAGGCTAAGGCTGCTGTTTGGTTGAGCTGGTCACGTCAGATCTTAACTCTATCGAAGCTTTTTTCTCATTAAAACGACTTTTTTCCCCTTGTATTATTATTACATTATTCTCGTATTATTACAACTTTATTCTCGTAACATTACAACTTTATTCTCGTAACATTACGACTTTATTCTCGTATTATTACGACTTTATTCTCGTAACATTACGACTTTATTCTCGTAACATTACGACTTTATTCTCGTATTATTACGACTTTATTCTCATAACATTACGACTTTATTCTCGTAACATTACGACTTTATTCTCGTATTACTACGACTTTATTCTCGTAACATTACGACTCTATTCTCGTAACATTACGACTTTATTCTCGTAATTTCCCCTCATTTTTTTTATTTTTATTTTTTTTTCCTCTTAGTATGGCCCTAATACTCCGTCGTATCTAGTAAACAAAAACTATTACTTTTTTTTTTTTTTTTTGCAAAGAGGTCAACTAATGTGACTCCAGCTTGTAAATATTTTCTGACTTGTATGCTCTAATATGTACAGTATGGATGGGATGTTTTATGTTTGTTTTTATTTGTAAAATACCAAAATATTATATTGAAAACACCCTTTTCCTTGTAATAAAAACAAAAACTAATCAACTGAAAATGTCTTGTCTTCCTCCCTTATTTTCCTTCATACAGTGCTCTTTTGTTGTCTGTAACACACACCTGTTAAGTGCTTACTGTGTTTTCAAGAGATCCAGATATTTGGAGCAGAGCAGAACCTTCTTTGCAACAAATTCATCCACTAATGTTGGAAGCATATGTGTAAAGTAGAAATTTTGGAGGTGTTTCATGTGTTCATCTGTAAAGACTTTGTCAAATGGAATGTCCAACTCCAGGTGCTCAGTTTGTGTCCAGATAACCAGCTTACAGGTCTGCAGCCGCAGACACATCATTGTCAGCTGGACCTGGATGGATAAATGTAAAATATGGCTTAGTTTATTTTAATGAAGGCTTACAAGTACCCTTTCACATTAGTTCATACATTATAATTAAAATTTACCCACCTGGAGGTAGTATCCACGTGGCCCATTGGGAAGAATGAAATAGCTCCCATCTTCTAAGCATCTAATGTCACCAGTTGGCTGACTTAGAAACTCTGCAAGTGTGCTGCTCTTTAGTGGACACTTGATCTCTAGGAGCTGTGTTGAGTCCAGAATTCCATCTGGGCTCGCTCCAAACCAGGGATGGTCAGGACACAGCACCAGGCCTCTCCGCTCCACAGTGTGCCCTTGAGCCTCCATGAGCTCTATGGCTTTCTCCTCATTCTCTTTGCCATATTTAGTGGCAGTATTGCCAGCGAAGGTGGGGTGCAAGTGTTCACTGAGGAACTTCTGTGGGTTTGTAGTGCTTCGTTTAGGCACTGTCTTTGCCGTGCTCGCAGTCAGTCGCAGCTTCCTTGCATCATGCCAAAGTTGTGATGCACTCTGTATTTGGGTCTCTTCACTCAACTTCTCCACCTGAGCTGGGCTTAGCTGAACATTGGATTCATAAAAACTCAGACACTTCCTGCAAGTCAGCATTGTGCTGTATGGGGTGTCTGTAGATCATTCAGGCTCTGAGAAGACTCATCTATAACTAATCTGTAACACTGTTGAAGGGGGGCATTAGTCTGCAGCTGATACAGTGGGGCCATCACAGAAGAACTGATGTAAGTTTTAAATTCTTTGTGATCCTTGAACAGTTTGGGAGCACACTCTGCTGATGTTGTACCTGTGGGATCTGATGTTGATGCTGATGCTGATGAGCCTTGATGAATGTGGTCTGCTTTATGGCGTTTAAAATTGATGTGCTTCACCCTTTTCAGCTCAGCATTCTTTCTTGTGCCTGCATTCCACTTTCTCTGTGCATCAGTGCATGATATCCCTGTCTTTCCCTGTCTCACAGCATTTTCAACCTGATTTGAAAATAAATTAAAGATTAATTCGTTCATTCATATCTATTTATTCCATTCATAGATTAAATACATTACATGATTATATACGTAACACCATAAATGAAAAGGAGCAGGAAGAAGAAAACTTATGATACCTGCCCCTTTCTATAGTTTTAATTACATTTAATTGACTAATTGACATTTAATTGACTACAAAAATAATCGTTTGTTGCAGCCCTACATTAAAAGCAATGAAAATTAAAGCTGCAAGCAGCGATGAACGGGCCCTCGCAGTCCGCGTGCGTCGGCGAGCGCTGCTGCGCCGTGTGCAGCAGCTGTGGCCTGCTGCCTGTTGTTGCAAGCGTGGGCTTCTACAGGCGGGATGAAAGAAGATACCCAGAAGTTAGAAGAAGTTGAATCAAGTCAGAAGCCTGAGCAAAGAGGATTTTGTTGTGGGTAATGTTCCTCTTTTGGTTGGGACAAAGTATTCTGAGAGACAACTCAACCCCATCTTGTTCCTCACTACTTTGACATGTGTTGGTGGGATTTTCTTCTTAACTGTACGGTGCTGTGCAAAGTGGAGAAACCTCCCTGCATATGCCATGTACATTTGATTCTATTTGTCATCACAGCACATTTATGCAGGTAAGATAATGTGTCAGATCAGATGGCTATTATAGATGGCTAATTCAGTATCTGAACAGGATTTTTGTGACTCACAGTACAACACTGCCATCTAGTGGGCAACTTGTCTAAATACAATGGAATCAATATTGAAAGATGGCAGCGAAAATTAAAATTAAAATGGAGGACTTCCTGTTGGATTGCAATCATGGGTGTAAATGGCTTTTTTCTGCGTCTCCTCATGATACACATTCCTGAGAGATTTGGTTTAGATGGGACCTTTCATGTAGAAGATAGGCTCCCAAGCAAAAAAATCAAAATGGCCGCCGTCACAGCAATATTAAAATGGTTGACTTCCTGTTGGACTGAGCTTTTGGCTGTCAATTGCTTTTTTGTGCGTCTCCGCATGATACACATTCCTGAGAGATTTGGTTTAGATGAAAAATTTCCTGTAGAAGTTATGCAAATTTGAAGCTCCGTGGCGAAGGCTTGACATGTTTGCCTCCACAGCGACCACCAGGTATGACCTATTGTTACAAGTTGTGACAAGTTTTCATCTTCAAGGTTTTTTAAAATGAGACGCACTCACCGTGAAGACTCTGGGGTTAATTTTCTGGTACGAAATAATTTTTTTAAAAACTTGGCAATATTTCAAAATGTCCGCCAAAATAAAAATGGCCGACTCTGTATCAATGTGTAGAAAAATTCAGGGCCACGCCCTCTACATGTGTGAGCAATTTGATGGAGATTGGACTTTGTATGTAGAATTTATGAGAACATGATGACCAATGGCGAAGAAAAAAAAATCAAGGCCACACCACGCCCAGCACGTATGAGGGGCATAACCGCCATTAGCAACTTTTAATCTTCAAGTCATAAGGATTCATAGTGAGTTAATCTGAAGACTGTGGCGTTAAATCTGTAGGACGAGTTAGTTCTCAAAATAGGCCAAAATTGGCCAAAAATAAATTTCACATCAAAATAGCCGACTTCCTGTTGGAGTGACGGTCGTGGTCCTTGAGGGTTTTTTGTGCGTCTGCTCATGATAAATACGCGTACCAAATTTCGTTCACGTATCTGTTTGTTAAAGGCGGGGGCTTTACATTAGGGGGCGCTATAGAGTCACTGAGCCACGCCCACATCCAATGACATTCAATTATCAAATTTTTTGCCCGACAGAATTTTTCTGGCAAGTTTAAATGACTTTTTAGGTATGTTCAGGGCTCCAAACCTGCAGTTAAAGTGCAGAAGTATAATAATAATAATAATTAAAGCTGCAAGCAGCGATGAACGGGCCCTCGCAGTCCGCGCGCGTCGGCGAGCGCTGCTGCGCAGTGTGCAGCAGCTGTGGCCTGCTGCCTGTTGTTGCAAGCGTGGGCTTCTACACGTGGGATGAAAGAAGATCCCCAGAAGTTAGAAGAAGTTGAATCAAGTCAGAAGCCTGAGCAAAGAGGCTTTTGTTGTGAGTAATTTACCTCTTTTGGTTGGGACAAAGTATTCTGAGAGACAACTCAACCCCATCTTGTTCCTCACTACTTTGACATGTTTTGGTGGGATTTTCTTCTTAACTGTACGGTGCTGTGCAAAGTGGAGAAACCTCCCTGCATATGCCATGTACATTTGATTCTATTTGTCATCACAGCACATTTATGCAGGTAAGATAATGTGTCAGATCAGATGGCTATGTGGACAATTAATCATATGAATAGGATTTTTGTGACTCACAGTACAACACTGCCATCTAGTGGGCAACTTGTCTAAATACAATGGAATCAATATTGAAAGATGGCAGCGAAAATTAAAATTAAAATGGAGGACTTCCTGTTGGATTGCAATCATGGGTGTAAATGGCTTTTTTCTGCGTCTCCTCATGATACACATTCCTGAGAGATTTGGTTTAGATGGGACCGTTCATGTAGAAGATATGCTCCCAAGCACAAAAATCAAAATGGCCGCCGTCACACCAATATTACAATGGTTGACTTCCTGTTGGACTTAGCTTTTGGCTGTCAATTGCTTTTTTGTGCGTCTCCACATGATAGACATTCCTGAGAGATTTGGTTTAGATGAAAAATTTCCTGTAGAAGTTATGCGAATTTGAAGCTCCGCGGCGAAGGATTGACATGTTTGCCTCCACAGCGACCACCAGGTATGACCTATTGTTACAAGTTGTGACAAGTTTTCATCTTCAAGGTTTTTTAAAATGAGACGCACTCACCGTGAAGACTCTGGGGTTAATTTTCTGGTACGAAATAATTTTTTTAAAAACTTGGCAATATTTCAAAATGTCCGCCAAAATAACAATGGCCGACTCTGTATCAATGTGTAGAAAAATTCAGGGCCACACCCTCTACATGTGTGAGCAATTTGATGGAGATTGGACTTTGTATGTAGAATTTATGAGAACATGATGACCGACGGCGAAGAAAAAAAAATCAAGGCCACACCACGCCCACCACGTATGAGGGGGTAACCGCCATTAGCAACTTTTAATCTTCAAGTCATAAGGATTCATAGTGAGTTAATCTGAAGACTGTGGCGTTAAATCTCTAGGACGAGTTAGTTCTCAAAATAGGCCAAAATTGGCCAAAAATAAATTTCACATCAAAATAGCCGACTTCCTGTTGGAGTGACGGTCGTGGTCCTTGAGGGTTTTTTGTGCGTCTGCTCATGATAAATACGCGTACCGAATTTCGTTCATGTATCTGTTTGTTAAAGGCAGGGGCTTTACATTAGGGGGCGCTATAGAGTCACCGAGCCACGCCCACATCCAATGACATTAAATTATCAAATTTTTTGCCCGACAGAATTTTTCTGGCAAGTTTCAATGACTTTTTAGGTATGTTCAGGGCTCCAAATCTGCGATTACTTGTGAGAAGTATAATAATAATAATAATAATAATAACAAGAATAATTCCTTCAGTTACAATAGGGTCCTCGCAGGTCCCTGACCTGCTCGGGCCCTAATTAAAGCTGCAAGCAGCGATGATCGGGCCCTCGCAGTCCGCGCGCGTCGGCGAGCGCTGCTGCGCCGTGTGCAGCAGCTGTGGCCTGCTGCCTGTTGTTGCAAGCGTGGGCTTCTACAGGCGGGATGAAAGAAGATACCCAGAAGTTAGATGAAGTTGAATCAAGTCAGAAGCCTGAGCAAAGAGGATTTTGTTGTGGGTAATGTTCCTCTTTTGGTTGGGACAAAGTATGCTAACTGAGAGACAACTCAACCCCATCTTGTTCCTCACTACTTTGACATGTTTTGGTGGGATTTTCTTCTTAACTGTACGGTGCTGTGCAAAGTGGAGAAACCTCCCTGCATATGCCATGTACATTTGATTCTATTTGTCATCACAGCACATTTATGCAGGTAAGATAATGTGTCAGATCAGATGGCTATTATAGATGGCTAATTCATTATCTGAACAGGATTTTTGTGACTCACAGTACAACACTGCCATCTAGTGGGCAACTTGTCTAAATACAATGAAATCAATATTGAAAGATGGCAGCGAAAATTAAAATTAAAATGGAGGACTTCCTGTTGGATTGCAATCATGGGTGTAAATGGCTTTTTTCTGCGTCTCCTCATGATACACATTCCTGAGAGATTTGGTTTAGATGGGAACTTTCATGTAGAGGTTATGCTCAAAAGCAAAAAAATCAAAATGGCCGCCGTCACAGCAATATTAAAATGGTTGACTTCCTGTTGGACTGAGCTTTTGGCTGTCAATTGCTTTTTTGTGCGTCTCCGCATGACAGACATTCCTGAGAGATTTGGTTTAGATGAAAAATTTCCTGTAGAAGTTATGCAAATTTGAAGCTCCGTGGCGAAGGCTTGACATGTTTGCCTCCACAGCGACCACCAGGTATGACCTATTGTTACAAGTTGTGACAAGTTGTCATCTTCAAGGTTTTTTAAAATGAGACGCACTCACCGTGAAGACTCTGGGGTTAATTTTCTGGTACGAAATATTTTTTTTAAAAACTTGGCAATATTTCAAAATGTCCGCCAAAATAAAAATGGCCGACTCTGTATCAATGTGTAGGAAAATTCAGGGCCACGCCCTCTACATGTGTGAGCAATTTGATGGAGATTGGACTTTGTATGTAGAATTTATGAGAACATGATGACCGACGGCGAAGAAAAAAAAATCGAGGCCACACCACGCCCACCACGTATGACTGGCATAACCGCCATTAGCAACTTTTAATCTTCAAGTCATAGGGATTCATAGTGAGTTAATCTGAAGACTGTGGCGTTAAATCTCTAGGACGAGTTAGTTCTCAAAATAGGCCAAAATTGGCCAAAAATAAATTTCACATCAAAATAACCGACTTCCTGTTGGAGTGACGGTAGTGGTCCTTGAGGGTTTTTTGTGCGTCTGCTCATGATAAATACGCGTACCGAATTTCGTTCACGTATCTGTTTGTTAAAGGCGGGGGCTTTACATTAGGGGGCGCTATAGAGTCACCGAGCCACGCCCACATCCAATGACATTAAATTATCAAATTTTTTGCCCGACAGAATTTTTCTGGCAAGTTTAAATGACTTTTCGTGTATGTTCAGGGCTCCAAACCTGCAGTTAAAGTGCAGAAGTATAATAATAATAATAATAACAAGAATAATTCCTTCAGTTACAATAGGGTCCTCGCAGGTCCCTGACCTGCTCGGGCCCTAATTAAAGCTGCAAGCAGCGATGAACGGGCCCTCGCAGTCCGCGCGCGTCGGCGAGCGCTGCTGCGCAGTGTGCAGCAGCTGTGGCCTGCTGCCTGTTGTTGCAAGCGTGGGCTTCTACACGTGGGATGAAAGAAGATACCCAGAAGTTAGAAGAAGTTGAATCAAGTCAGAAGCCTGAGCAAAGAGGCTTTTGTTGTGAGTAATTTACCTCTTTTGGTTGGGACAAAGTATTCTGAGAGACAACTCAACCCCAGCTTGTTCCTCACTACTTTGACATGTTTTGGTGGGATTTTCTTCTTAACTGTACGGTGCTGTGCAAAGTGGAGAAACCTCCCTGCATATGCCATGTACATTTGATTCTATTTGTCATCACAGCACATTTATGCAGGTCAGATAATGTGTCTTTACCTAAATAGGATTTTTGTGACTCACAGTACAACACTACCATCTAGTGGGCAACTTGTCTAAATACAATGGAATCAATATTGAAAGATAGCAGCGAAAATTAAAATTAAAATGGAGGACTTCCTGTTGGATTGCAATCATGGGTGTAAATGGCTTTTTTCTGCGTCTCCTCATGATACACATTCCTGAGAGATTTGGTTTAGATGGGACCTTTCATGTAGAAGATAGGCTCCCAAGCAAAAAAATCAAAATGGCCGCCGTCACAGCAATATTAAAATGGTTGACTTCCTGTTGGACTGAGCTTTTGGCTGTCAATTGCTTTTTTGTGCGTCTCCGCATGATACACATTCCTGAGAGATTTGGTTTAGATGAAAAATTTCCTGTAGAAGTTAAGCGAATTTGAAGCTCCGTGGCGAAGGCTTGACATGTTTGCCTCCACAGCGACCACCAGGTATGACCTATTGTTACAAGTTGTGACAAGTTTTCATCTTCAAGGTTTTTTAAAATGAGACGCACTCACCGTGAAGACTCTGGGGTTAATTTTCTGGTACGAAATAATTTTTTTAAAAACTTGGCAATATTTCAAAATGTCCGCCAAAATAAAAATGGCCGACTCTGTATCAATGTGTAGAAAAATTCAGGGCCACGCCCTCTACATGTGTGAGCAATTTGATGGAGATTGGACTTTGTATGTAGAATTTATGAGAACATGATGACCGACGGCGAAGAAAAAAAAATCAACGCCACACCACGCCCACCACGTATGAGGGGCATAACCGCCATTAGCAACTTTTAATCTTCAAGTCACAAGGATTCATAGTAAGTTAATCTGAAGACTGTGGCGTTAAATCTCTGGGACGAGTTAGTTCTCAAAATAGGCCAAAATTGGCCTAAAATAAATTTCACATCAAAATAGCCGACTTCCTGTTGGAGTGACGGTATTGGTCCTTGAGGGTTTTTTGTGTGTCTGCTCATGATAAATACGCGTACCGAATTTCGTTCACGTATCTGTTTGTTAAAGGCGGGGGCTTTACATTAGGGGGCGCTATAGAGTCACCGAGCCACGCCCACATCCAATGACATTAAATTATCAAATTTTTTGCCCGACAGAATTTTTCTGGCAAGTTTAAATGACTTTTGGGGTATGTTCAGGGCTCCAAAACTGCGATTACTTGTGAGAAGAAGAATAATAATTAAAGCTGCAAGCAGCGATGAACGGGCCCTCGCAGTCCGCGCGCGTCGGCGAGCGCTGCTGCGCAGTGTGCAGCAGCTGTGGCCTGCTGCCTGTTGTTGCAAGCGTGGGCTTCTACACGTGGGATGAAAGAAGATACCCAGAAGTTAGAAGAAGTTGAATCAAGTCAGAAGCCTGAGCAAAGAGGCTTTTGTTGTGGGTAATTTACCTCTTTTGGTTGGGACAAAGTATTCTGAGAGACAACTCAACTCCATCTTGTTCCTCACTACTTTGACATGTTTTGGTGGGATTTTCTTCTTAACTGTACGGTGCTGTGCAAAGTGGAGAAACCTCCCTGCATATGCCATGTACATTTGATTCTATTTGTCATCACAGCACATTTATGCAGGTCAGATAATGTGTCAGATCAGATGGCTATTATAGATGGCTAATTCAGTATCTGAACAGGATTTTTGTGACTCACAGTACAACACTGCCATCTAGTGGGCAACTTGTCTAAATACAATGGAATCAATATTGAAAGATGGCAACGAAAATTAAAATTAAAATGGAGGACTTCCTGTTGGATTGCAATCATGGGTGTAAATGGCTTTTTTCTGCGTCTCCTCATGATACACATTCCTGAGAGATTTGGTTTAGATGGGACCTTTCATGTAGAAGTTATGCAAATTTGAAGCTCCGTGGCGAAGGCTTGACATGTTTGCCTCCACAGCGACCACCAGGTATGACCTATTGTTACAAGTTGTGACAAGTTTTCATCTTCAAGGTTTTTTAAAATGAGACGCACTCACCGTGAAGACTCTGGGGTTAATTTTCTGGTACGAAATATTTTTTTTAAAAACTTGGCAATATTTCAAAATTTCCGCCAAAATAAAAATGGCCGACTCTGTATCAATGTGTAGAAAAATTCAGGGCCACGCCCTCTACATGTGTGAGCAATTTGATGGAGATTGGACTTTGTATGTAGAATTTATGAGAACATGATGACCGACGGCGAAGAAAAAAAAATCAACGCCACACCACGCCCACCACGTATGAGGGGCATAACCGCCATTAGCAACTTTTAATCTTCAAGTCACAAGGATTCATAGTAAGTTAATCTGAAGACTGTGGCGTTAAATCTCTGGGACGAGTTAGTTCTCAAAATAGGCCAAAATTGGCCTAAAATAAATTTCACATCAAAATAGCCGACTTCCTGTTGGAGTGACGGTAGTGGTCCTTGAGGGTTTTTTGTGCGTCTGCTCATGATAAATACGCGTACCAAATTTCGTTCACGTATCTGTTTGTTAAAGGCGGGGGCTTTACATTAGGGGGCGCTATAGAGTCACTGAGCCACGCCCACATCCAATGACATTAAATTATCAAATTTTTTGCCCGACAGAATTTTTCTGGCAAGTTTAAATGACTTTTGGGGTATGTTCAGGGCTCCAAAACTGCGATTACTTGTGAGAAGAAGAATAATAATTAAAGCTGCAAGCAGCGATGATCGGGCCCTCGCAGTCCGCGCGCGTCGGCGAGCGCTGCTGCGCCGTGTGCAGCAGCTGTGGCCTGCTGTCTGTTGTTGCAAGCGTGGGCTTCTACAGGCGGGATGAAAGAAGATACCCAGAAGTTAGACGAAGTTGAATCAAGTCAGAAGCCTGAGCAAAGAGGATTTTGTTGTGGGTAATGTTCCTCTTTTGGTTGGGACAAAGTATGCTAACTGAGAGACAACTCAACCCCATCTTGTTCCTCACTACTTTGACATGTGTTGGTGGGATTTTCTTCTTAACTGTACGGTGCTGTGCAAAGTGGAGAAACCTCCCTGCATATGCCATGTACATTTGATTCTATTTGTCATCACAGCACATTTATGCAGGTCAGATAATGTGTCTTTACCTAAATAGGATTTTTGTGACTCACAGTACAACACTGCCATCTAGTGGGCAACTTGTCTAAATACAATGGAATCAATATTGAAAGATGGCAGCGAAAATTAAAATTAAAATGGAGGACTTCCTGTTGGATTGCAATCATGGGTGTAAATGGCTTTTTTCTGCGTCTCCTCATGATACACATTCCTGAGAGATTTGGTTTAGATGGGACCTTTCATGTAGAAGATAGGCTCCCAAGCAAAAAAATCAAAATGGCCGCCGTCATAGCAATATTAAAATGGTTGACTTCCTGTTGGACTGAGCTTTTGGCTGTCAATTGCTTTTTTGTGCGTCTCCGCATGATACACATTCCTGAGAGATTTGGTTTAGATGAAAAATTTCCTGTAGAAGTTATGCGAATTTGAAGCTCCGTGGCGAAGGCTTGACATGTTTGCCTCCACAGCGACCACCAGGTATGACCTATTGTTACAAGTTGTGACAAGTTTTCATCTTCAAGGTTTTTTAAAATGAGACGCACTCACCGTGAAGACTCTGGGGTTAATTTTCTGGTACGAAATAATTTTTTAAGAAACTTGGCAATATTTCAAAATTTCCGCCAAAATAAAAATGGCCGACTCTGTATCAATGTGTAGAAAAATTCAGGGCCACGCCCTCTACATGTGTGAGCAATTTGATGGAGATTGGACTTTGTATGTAGAATTTATGAGAACATGATGACCAACGGCGAAGAAAAAAAAATCAACGCCACACCACGCCCACCACGTATGACTGGCATAACCGCCATTGGCAACTTTTAATCTTCAAGTCACAAGGATTCATATTGAGTTAATCTGAAGACTGTGGCGTTAAATCTCTAGGACGAGTTAGTTCTCAAAATAGGCCAAAATTGGCCAAAAATAAATTTCACATCAAAATAGCCGACTTCCTGTTGGAGTGACGGTCGTGGTCCTTGAGGGTTTTTTGTGCGTCTGCTCATGATAAATACGCGTACCGAATTTCGTTCACGTATCTGTTTGTTAAAGGCGGGGGCTTTACATTAGGGGGCGCTATAGAGTCACTGAGCCACGCCCACATCCAATGACATTAAATTATCAAATTTTTTGCCCGACAGAATTTTTCTGGCAAGTTTCAATGACTTTTTAGGTATGTTCAGGGCTCCAAATCTGCAGTTAAAGTGCAGAAGTATAATAATAATAATAATTAAAGCTGCAAGCAGCGATGATCGGGCCCTCGCAGTCCGCGCGCGTCGGCGAGCGCTGCTGCGCCGTGTGCAGCAGCTGTGGCCTGCTGTCTGTTGTTGCAAGCGTGGGCTTCTACAGGCGGGATGAAAGAAGATACCCAGAAGTTAGACGAAGTTGAATCAAGTCAGAAGCCTGAGCAAAGAGGATTTTGTTGTGGGTAATGTTCCTCTTTTGGTTGGGACAAAGTATGCTAACTGAGAGACAACTCAACCCCATCTTGTTCCTCACTACTTTGACATGTTTTGGTGGGATTTTCTTCTTAACTGTACGGTGCTGTGCAAAGTGGAGAAACCTCCCTGCATATGCCATGTACATTTGATTCTATTTGTCATCACAGCACATTTATGCAGGTCAGATAATGTGTCTTTACCTAAATAGGATTTTTGTGACTCACAGTACAACACTGCCATCTAGTGGGCAACTTGTCTAAATACAATGGAATCAATATTGAAAGATGGCAGCGAAAATTAAAATTAAAATGGAGGACTTCCTGTTGGATTGCAATCATGGGTGTAAATGGCTTTTTTCTGCGTCTCCTCATGATACACATTCCTGAGAGATTTGGTTTAGATGGGACCTTTCATGTAGAAGATAGGCTCCCAAGCAAAAAAAATCAAAATGGCCGCCGTCATAGCAATATTAAAATGGTTGACTTCCTGTTGGACTGAGCTTTTGGCTGTCAATTGCTTTTTTGTGCGTCTCCGCATGATACACATTCCTGAGAGATTTGGTTTAGATGAAAAATTTCCTGTAGAAGTTATGCGAATTTGAAGCTCCGTGGCGAAGGCTTGACATGTTTGCCTCCACAGCGACCACCAGGTATGACCTATTGTTACAAGTTGTGACAAGTTTTCATCTTCAAGGTTTTTTAAAATGAGACGCACTCACCGTGAAGACTCTGGGGTTAATTTTCTGGTACGAAATAATTTTTTAAGAAACTTGGCAATATTTCAAAATTTCCGCCAAAATAAAAATGGCCGACTCTGTATCAATGTGTAGAAAAATTCAGGGCCACGCCCTCTACATGTGTGAGCAATTTGATGGAGATTGGACTTTGTATGTAGAATTTATGAGAACATGATGACCAACGGCGAAGAAAAAAAAATCAACGCCACACCACGCCCACCACGTATGACTGGCATAACCGCCATTGGCAACTTTTAATCTTCAAGTCACAAGGATTCATATTGAGTTAATCTGAAGACTGTGGCGTTAAATCTCTAGGACGAGTTAGTTCTCAAAATAGGCCAAAATTGGCCAAAAATAAATTTCACATCAAAATAGCCGACTTCCTGTTGGAGTGACGGTCGTGGTCCTTGAGGGTTTTTTGTGCGTCTGCTCATGATAAATACGCGTACCGAATTTCGTTCACGTATCTGTTTGTTAAAGGCGGGGGCTTTACATTAGGGGGCGCTATAGAGTCACTGAGCCACGCCCACATCCAATGACATTAAATTATCAAATTTTTTGCCCGACAGAATTTTTCTGGCAAGTTTCAATGACTTTTTAGGTATGTTCAGGGCTCCAAATCTGCAGTTAAAGTGCAGAAGTATAATAATAATAATAATAATAATAATAATAATAACAAGAATAATTCCTTCAGTTACAATAGGGTCCTCGCAGGTCCCTGACCTGCTCGGGCCCTAATTTAAAGCTGCAAGCAGCGATGATCGGGCCCTCGCAGTCCGCGCGCGTCGGCGAGCGCTGCTGCGCAGTGTGCAGGAGCTGTGGCCTGCTGCCTGTTGTTGCAAGCGTGGGCTTCTACACGTGGGATGAAAGAAGATCCCCAGAAGTTAGAAGAAGTTGAATCAAGTCAGAAGCCTGAGCAAAGAGGCTTTTGTTGTGAGTAATTTACCTCTTTTGGTTGGGACAAAGTATTCTGAGAGACAACTCAACCCCATCTTGTTCCTCACTACTTTGACATGTTTTGGTGGGATTTTCTTCTTAACTGTACGGTGCTGTGCAAAGTGGAGAAACCTCCCTGCATATGCCATGTACATTTGATTCTATTTGTCATCACAGCACATTTATGCAGGTAAGATAATGTGTCAGATCAGATGGCTATGTGGACAATTAATTATATGAATAGGATTTTTGTGACTCACAGTACAACACTGCCATCTAGTGGGCAACTTGTCTAAATACAATGGAATCAATATTGAAAGATGGCAGCGAAAATTAAAATTAAAATGGAGGACTTCCTGTTGGATTGCAATCATGGGTGTAAATGGCTTTTTTCTGCGTCTCCTCATGATACACATTCCTGAGAGATTTGGTTTAGATGGGACCTTTTCATGTAGAAGATAGGCTCCCAAGCAAAAAAATCAAAATGGCCGCCGTCACAGCAATATTAAAATGGTTGACTTCCTGTTGGACTGAGCTTTTGGCTGTCAATTGCTTTTTTGTGCGTCTCCGCATGATACACATTCCTGAGAGATTTGGTTTAGATGAAAAATTTCCTGTAGAAGTTATGCGAATTTGAAGCTCCGTGGCAAAGGCTTGACATGTTTGCCTCCACAGCGACCACCAGGTATGACCTATTGTTACAAGTTGTGACAAGTTTTCATCATCAAGGTTTTTTAAAATGAGACGCACTCACCGTGAAGACTCTGGGGTTAATTTTCTGGTACGAAATAATTTTTTTAAAAACTTGGCAATATTTCAAAATGTCCGCCAAAATAAAAATGGCCGACTCTGTATCAATGTGTAGAAAAATTCAGGGCCACGCCCTCTACATGTGTGAGCAATTTGATGGAGATTGGACTTTGTATGTAGAATTTATGAGAACATGATGACCGACGGCGAAGAAAAAAAAATCAAGGCCACACCACGCCCACCACGTATGAGGGGCATAACCGCCATTAGCAACTTTTAATCTTCAAGTCATAAGGATTCATAGTGAGTTAATCTGAAGACTGTGGCGTTAAATCTCTAGGACGAGTTAGTTCTCAAAATAGGCCAAAATTGGCCAAAAATAAATTTCACATCAAAATAGCCAACTTCCTGTTGGAGTGACGGTATTGGTCCTTGAGGGTTTTTTGTGCGTCTGCTCATGATAAATACGCGTACCGAATTTCGTTCACGTATCTGTTTGTTAAAGGCGGGGGCTTTACATTAGGGGGCGCTATAGAGTCACCGAGCCACGCCCACATCCAATGACATTAAATTATCAAATTTTTTGCCCGACAGAATTTTTCTGGCAAGTTTAAATGACTTTTTAGGTATGTTCAGGCCTCCAAAACTGCGATTACTTGTGAGAAGTATAATAATAATTAAAGCTGCAAGCAGCGATGATCGGGCCCTCGCAGTCGGCGAGCGCTGCTGCGCAGTGTGCAGCAGCTGTGGCCTGCTGTCTGTTGTTGCAAGCGTGGGCTTCTACAGGCGGGATGAAAGAAGATACCCAGAAGTTAGACGAAGTTGAATCAAGTCAGAAGCCTGAGCAAAGAGGATTTTGTTGTGGGTAATGTTCCTCTTTTGGTTGGGACAAAGTATGCTAACTGAGAGACAACTCAACCCCATCTTGTTCCTCACTACTTTGACATGTTTTGGTGGGATTTTCTTCTTAACTGTACGGTGCTGTGCAAAGTGGAGAAACCTCCCTGCATATGCCATGTACATTTGATTCTATTTGTCATCACAGCACATTTATGCAGGTCAGATAATGTGTCAGATCAGATGGCTATTATAGATGGCTAATTAATTATCTGAATAGGATTTTTGTGACTCACAGTACAACACTGCCATCTAGTGGGCAACTTGTCTAAATACAATGGAATCAATATTGAAAGATGGCAGCGAAAATTAAAATTAAAATGGAGGACTTCCTGTTGGATTGCAATCATGGGTGTAAATGGCTTTTTTCTGCGTCTCCTCATGATACACATTCCTGAGAGATTTGGTTTAGATGGGACCTTTCATGTAGAAGATAGGCTCCCAAGCAAAAAAATCAAAATGGCCGCCGTCACAGCAATATTAAAATGGTTGACTTCCTGTTGGACTGAGCTTTTGGCTGTCAATTGCTTTTTTGTGCGTCTCCGCATGATACACATTCCTGAGAGATTTGGTTTAGATGAAAAATTTCCTGTAGAAGTTATGCGAATTTGAAGCTCCGTGGCGAAGGATTGACATGTTTGCCTCCACAGCGACCACCAGGTATGACCTATTGTTACAAGTTGTGACAAGTTTTCATCTTCAAGGTTTTTTAAAATGAGACGCACTCACCGTGAAGACTCTGGGGTTAATTTTCTGGTACGAAATAATTTTTTTAAAAACTTGGCAATATTTCAAAATGTCCGCCAAAATAAAAATGGCCGAGTCTGTATCAATGTGTAGAAAAATTCAGGGCCACGCCCTCTACATGTGTGAGCAATTTGATGGAGATTGGACTTTGTATGTAGAATTTATGAGAACATGATGACCGACGGCGAAGAAAAAAAAATCAACGCCACACCACGCCCACCACGTATGAGGGGCATAACCGCCATTAGCAACTTTTAATCTTCAAGTCATAAGGATTCATAGTGAGTTAATCTGAAGACTGTGGCGTTAAATCTCTAGGACGAGTTAGTTCTCAAAATAGGCCAAAATTGGCCAAAAATAAATTTCACATCAAAATAGCCGACTTCCTGTTGGAGTGACGGTCGTGGTCCTTGAGGGTTTTTTGTGCGTCTGCTCATAATAAATACGCGTACCGAATTTCGTTCACGTATCTGTTTGTTAAAGGCGGGGGCTTTACATTAGGGGGCGCTATAGAGTCACCGAGCCACGCCCACATCCAATGACATTAAATTATCAAATTTTTTGCCCGACAGAATTTTTCTGGCAAGTTTAAATGACTTTTTAGGTATGTTCAGGGCTCCAAACCTGCAGTTAAAGTGCAGAAGTATAATAATAATAATTAAAGCTGCAAGCAGCGATGAACGGGCCCTCGCAGGCCGCGCGTGTCGGCGAGTACTGCCGCCGCGGCGTTCAAAATTGTGGCCTGCTGCGTGCAGTGTGCTGAACTACATGAGACGACTATATTGTGTGAGCCTGAACACTGTTAAACAGAGAATTGTGCCCATCAGCAACGCATCATTTTTGGGCATTTAGCAATAAAAGCGCCACCTATTGGCCGATCTGCACCAAATTTTGCACACACCCTCATCGAGCCATGGAACACAATTAGCCAAAGTTTCGTTGTAATCGGACTGTATTTGGTCAAGATATGCAAGACTTTCTGTTTTCACTACAATGTGCAGGAAATAGTTGTTTTATATTTTGGAGGTCTTTTGCACAATCACAATTGTTTTGATAACTTTTTGTCAGGAGGTTGTACAGATGCTTCATGCAAAGTTTGGTGCAAATCGGTGAAATTGCCTAAGAGGAGTTCGAAAAAGTTAGTTTTTCATGTTTGGCGATTTAGCGAATGGAAAGTTAGGGCAAAAGTGGGAGGGGCCTATGTCAGCAAACTCAGCTCTATTCAAGGAACACAGGGATATAATGGTTTTGAATATGTCATAAAAACTGTGTAACTTACGGGCAAAAACGCGTTTCCGTCAGTTATAGCGCCACCTAGTGGCCAACATTCGCGAAATTGAATTCTTCGCCCCACAGTCACATGGGAACCAAGGATATGAAGTTTGGTGTTAATAGCATGTATTTTGACTAAAATGCGTAATAGGCCACGCCCACATTGAGCGGTCACAACCACCTTCCAGATACGGGCTCAGGAATGCGCCTACATCATACTGAGTGAATTTGGAAGAAATCCGTCCAGCCATTTCAGAGAAACAAACTTCCCATATTTGTAGCGCCCCCTAGTGGGCAACATTCGCCAAATGTAATTGGTAGCCTTACAGTCACATGGCAACCAAGGATCTGAAGTTTGGTGTTAATAGCATTTATTTTGACAAAGATATGCAACAGTTAGCATTTTCATAGCTAGCTACAGAAAGTATTTCGTTAATAATTCGCGCATTTTTGAAACTAATCACCGGGTTCGCACAACTTTAGATGAGCTCTATCAGAAGAGTGTACATGGCAAGTTTCACGCAGATTGCACAAAATCCCAAGGAGGAGTTCGAAGAAGTAGGTTTTACAGTTAGCGCGATGTAGCACGAAAAAATTAAGGCGGAAGTGGGCATTACCGATTCCAAAAAGATTCATCGGTATTCAGACAATGTGTGGATGTCCAAAGTTTTTGAAATTGCAACGTGCCGTAATTCACCTATTGCGGAAAGAAAGAAAGCAACTTGTAGGGGGCGCTATCGCGCCATGTAGCGTCAACCATGTGCAAGCTGGCCCAAATATCGAATTTCGGATCCGGCCGAACAACTTGGCAAAGATCGGTGACTTTTAGAGCACGGGAAAGGGGCGAAATTGGGGCTTGAAAAAAGTAAAGAATAATAATAATAATTAAAGCTGCAAGCAGCGATGAACGGGCCCTCGCAGGCCGCGCGTGTCGGCGAGTACTGCCGCCGCGGCGTGCAGAAATCGTGGCCTGCTGCGTGCTGTGTGCTGCTTGCTGTCAAGGCAGAAAAGCTGACAGGTAAGAGGGCTGAAAGAGCTTAAAAAGGTGAACAGTTTCTCTGGCTGCTGCAGCAGTGGCAGAACCGAAGTTGAAAATGTCCCCATAAGAATGAATGGGAAAACGCCTCCCAAACTCCTGTGATTTTTGAAAAAAGTCCATGGGTTATCACCAGAATATTCATACAGTGAGTAACAGCAGACATTGCTGAGCTTTGCGATATCTTTTTTATTTCTGTAGAGTGAAAAATGAGGTCGCCAGAGCGAGAGACAGAACAGGTAATGTCTGCTCTCTTCCAGAAATTTAGGCTCCAAATTAACATTACGGCTTATGGGGGAGCTGCTGGAGTGCTTGTCACTGTAGGGCTTCTACAGCCAAAACCGTAAGTCCTACATCTGAAATAAGAACATCAGCTGAAAAGCAAGAAGATGTTCTACATGTCTATATATATATTGTCTATGTGAAGTAAAAGATGTGGGATCCACATAAAGCTGAAGAGAATTTTTTCACCGGTGTTTCCAGGTGCTCCCCACTCCAGCAATAATGTCACACACTGTAGCTCCCGCAATACACAGTCATTATAAATTCAGACAGCCACCAGAGCGTCACCTAGTGGCGGATCAGTAAAAGCTTTGACAGGTTTCCTCAGGAGGGCATTGGTAATAAGTCTACCAAGTTTTGTGTTAATCTGAGCAACCGATGTGGAGATATAAAATACTTCAATTTAAAGAGCGCCACCTAGTGGTCATCACCAAATATTTTGCAGAGAGGCTCAGGGGCTCATGGGGAAGTAGTCAACTGAGTTTCATGTCATTTGGACAAACCAATGTGGAGATATGCAACACTTCCTGTTTGGAACGAAATCTGCAGGAAGTTGATATTTAATAACTTGAGTATTGTTTGTGCTATCAAAATTCTTTGCACAACTTTGAGTCATGAGGCTCCACAGATGCTGTGTACAAAGTTTGGTGCACATCGGTGAAATCGTGTAGGAGGAGTTCGAAAAAGTAGGTTTTGGATATACAGTGACTTAGCCATGCAAATGTGCAGCAGAAGTGGGCGTGGCCTGTGTCAGAAAACTCAGCTGTATTCAGGGAATACAGGGATATAATAGTTTTGAATGTGTCATCAAAACTGTGGAACTTACAGGCAAAAACGCGTTTTCGTCAATTATAGCGCCACCTAGTGGAGTACACACGCAATTTTCGATATGGAAGGTCGATGTCCTATTCTATACTTACTGTAAAAATTTCAAAGTCCTCAGCACAACAGTATGCTTAATTGGTAATAGGCCACGCCCACATTGAGCAGTCACAACCACCTTCCAGATTCGGGCTCATGAATGCGCCTACATCATACTGACTGAATTTCGAAGAAATCGGTCCAGCCATTTCAGAGAAACAAACTTCCCATATTTGTAGCGCCCCCTAGTGGCCAACATTCGCCAAATTGAAATGGTAGCCCCACAGTCACATGCCAACCAAGGATCTGAAGTTTGGTGTTAATAGAATTTACTTTGACAAAGATATGCAACAGTTCGCATTTTTATAGCTAGCTACAGAAAGTATTTCGTTAATAATTAGCGCATTTTTGAAACTAATCACGGGGTTCGCACAACTTTAGATGAGCTCTATCAGAAGAGTGTACCTGCCAAGTTTCACGCAGATCGGACAAAATCCCAAGGAGGAGTTCGAAAAAGTAGGTTTTACGGTTTTCGCGACGTAGCACGAAAAAATTCTAGGCGGACGTGGGCATATCCAATTCCAAAGTGATTCATCGGTATTCAGGGAATGTGTAGATGTCAAAAGTTTTTGAATTTGCGACGTGCCGCAATTCACCTATTGCGGAAAGACCAAAACAACATTGTAGGGGGCGCTATTGCGCCATCTTGCGTCGACCATGTGCGAGCTGGTCAAAATATCGAATTTCGGATCCGGCCGAAGAACTTTGCAAAGTTTGGTGAGTTTTTGAGCACGGGAAAGGGGCCAAATTGGGGCTTGAAAAGGGTAAAGAATAATAATAAAAAACATTAGAATAACAATAGGGTCCTCGCAGGTGTACCTGCTCGGGCCCTAATAAACAGAGCAATTACAATAGGGTCCTCGCAGGTGTACCTGCTCGGGCCCTAATAATAATTAAAGCTGCAAGCAGCGATGATCGGGCCCTCGCAGTCCGCGCGCGTCGGCGAGCGCTGCTGCGCAGTGTGCAGCAGCTGTGGCCTGCTGTCTGCTGCCTGTTGTTGCAAGCGTGGGCTTCTACAGGCGGGATGAAAGAAGATACCCAGAAGTTAGACGAAGTTGAATCAAGTCAGAAGCCTGAGCAAAGAGGATTTTGTTGTGGGTAATGTTCCTCTTTTGGTTGGGACAAAGTATGCTAACTGAGAGACAACTCAACCCCATCTTGTTCCTCACTACTTTGACATGTTTTGGTGGGATTTTCTTCTTAACTGTACGGTGCTGTGCAAAGTGGAGAAACCTCCCTGCATATGCCATGTACATTTGATTCTATTTGTCATCACAGCACATTTATGCAGGTCAGATAATGTGTCAGATCAGATGGCTATTATAGATGGCTAATTAATTATCTGAATAGGATTTTTGTGACTCACAGTACAACACTGCCATCTAGTGGGCAACTTGTCTAAATACAATGGAATCAATATTGAAAGATGGCAGCGAAAATTAAAATTAAAATGGAGGACTTCCTGTTGGATTGCAATCATGGGTGTAAATGGCTTTTTTCTGCGTCTCCTCATGATACACATTCCTGAGAGATTTGGTTTAGATGGGACCTTTCATGTAGAAGATAGGCTCCCAAGCAAAAAAATCAAAATGGCCGCCGTCACAGCAATATTAAAATGGTTGACTTCCTGTTGGACTGAGCTTTTGGCTGTCAATTGCTTTTTTGTGCGTCTCCGCATGATACACATTCCTGAGAGATTTGGTTTAGATGAAAAATTTCCTGTAGAAGTTATGCGAATTTGAAGCTCCGTGGCGAAGGATTGACATGTTTGCCTCCACAGCGACCACCAGGTATGACCTATTGTTACAAGTTGTGACAAGTTTTCATCTTCAAGGTTTTTTAAAATGAGACGCACTCACCGTGAAGACTCTGGGGTTAATTTTCTGGTACGAAATAATTTTTTTAAAAACTTGGCAATATTTCAAAATGTCCGCCAAAATAAAAATGGCCGACTCTGTATCAATGTGTAGAAAAATTCAGGGCCACGCCCTCTACATGTGTGAGCAATTTGATGGAGATTGGACTTTGTATGTAGAATTTATGAGAACATGATGACCGACGGCGAAGAAAAAAAAATCAAGGCCACACCACGCCCACCACGTATGAGGGGCATAACCGCCATTAGCAACTTTTAATCTTCAAGTCATAAGGATTCATAGTGAGTTAATCTGAAGACTGTGGCGTTAAATCTCTAGGACGAGTTAGTTCTCAAAATAGGCCAAAATTGGCCAAAAATAAATTTCACATCAAAATAGCCGACTTCCTGTTGGAGTGACGGTCGTGGTCCTTGAGGGTTTTTTGTGCGTCTGCTCATGATAAATACGCGTACCGAATTTCGTTCACGTATCTGTTTGTTAAAGGCGGGGGCTTTACATTAGGGGGCGCTATAGAGTCACCGAGCCACGCCCACATCCAATGACATTAAATTATCAAATTTTTTGCCCGACAGAATTTTTCTGGCAAGTTTAAATGACTTTTTAGGTATGTTCAGGGCTCCAAACCTGCAGATTACTTGTGCAGAAGTATAATAATAATAATAATTAAAGCTGCAAGCAGCGATGATCGGGCCCTCGCAGTCCGCGCGCGTCGGCGAGCGCTGCTGCGCAGTGTGCAGCAGCTGTGGCCTGCTGTCTGTTGTTGCAAGCGTGGGCTTCTACAGGCGGGATGAAAGAAGATACCCAGAAGTTAGACGAAGTTGAATCAAGTCAGAAGCCTGAGCAAAGAGGATTTTGTTGTGGGTAATGTTCCTCTTTTGGTTGGGACAAAGTATGCTAACTGAGAGACAACTCAACCCCATCTTGTTCCTCACTACTTTGACATGTTTTGGTGGGATTTTCTTCTTAACTGTACGGTGCTGTGCAAAGTGGAGAAACCTCCCTGCATATGCCATGTACATTTGATTCTATTTGTCATCACAGCACATTTATGCAGGTCAGATAATGTGTCAGATCAGATGGCTATTATAGATGGCTAATTAATTATCTGAATAGGATTTTTGTGACTCACAGTACAACACTGCCATCTAGTGGGCAACTTGTCTAAATACAATGGAATCAATATTGAAAGATGGCAGCGAAAATTAAAATTAAAATGGAGGACTTCCTGTTGGATTGCAATCATGGGTGTAAATGGCTTTTTTCTGCGTCTCCTCATGATACACATTCCTGAGAGATTTGGTTTAGATGGGACCTTTCATGTAGAAGATAGGCTCCCAAGCAAAAAAATCAAAATGGCCGCCGTCACAGCAATATTAAAATGGTTGACTTCCTGTTGGACTGAGCTTTTGGCTGTCAATTGCTTTTTTGTGCGTCTCCGCATGATACACATTCCTGAGAGATTTGGTTTAGATGAAAAATTTCCTGTAGAAGTTATGCGAATTTGAAGCTCCGTGGCGAAGGATTGACATGTTTGCCTCCACAGCGACCACCAGGTATGACCTATTGTTACAAGTTGTGACAAGTTTTCATCTTCAAGGTTTTTTAAAATGAGACGCACTCACCGTGAAGACTCTGGGGTTAATTTTCTGGTACGAAATAATTTTTTTAAAAACTTGGCAATATTTCAAAATGTCCGCCAAAATAAAAATGGCCGACTCTGTATCAATGTGTAGAAAAATTCAGGGCCACGCCCTCTACATGTGTGAGCAATTTGATGGAGATTGGACTTTGTATGTAGAATTTATGAGAACATGATGACCGACGGCGAAGAAAAAAAAATCAACGCCACACCACGCCCACCACGTATGACGGGCATAACCGCCATTAGCAACTTTTAATCTTCAAGTCATAAGGATTCATAGTGAGTTAATCTGAAGACTGTGGCGTTAAATCTCTAGGACGAGTTAGTTCTCAAAATAGGCCAAAATTGGCCAAAAATAAATTTCACATCAAAATAGCCGACTTCCTGTTGGAGTGACGGTCGTGGTCCTTGAGGGTTTTTTGTGCGTCTGCTCATGATAAATACGCGTACCGAATTTCGTTCACGTATCTGTTTGTTAAAGGCGGGGGCTTTACATTAGGGGGCGCTATAGAGTCACCGAGCCACGCCCACATCCAATGACATTAAATTATCAAATTTTTTGCCCGACAGAATTTTTCTGGCAAGTTTAAATGACTTTTTAGGTATGTTCAGGGCTCCAAACCTGCAGTTAAAGTGCAGAAGTATAATAATAATAATAATTAAAGCTGCAAGCAGCGATGATCGGGCCCTCGCAGTCCGCGCGCGTCGGCGAGCGCTGCTGCGCAGTGTGCAGCAGCTGTGGCCTGCTGCCTGTTGTTGCAAGCGTGGGCTTCTACACGTGGGATGAAAGAAGATACCCAGAAGTTAGAAGAAGTTGAATCAAGTCAGAAGCCTGAGCAAAGAGGCTTTTGTTGTGGGTAATGTTCCTCTTTTGGTTGGGACAAAGTATTCTGAGAGACAACTCAACCCCATCTTGTTCCTCACTACTTTGACATGTTTTGGTGGGATTTTCTTCTTAACTGTACGGTGCTGTGCAAAGTGGAGAAACCTCCCTGCATATGCCATGTACATTTGATTCTATTTGTCATCACAGCACATTTATGCAGGTAAGATAATGTGTCAGATCAGATGGCTATGTGGACAATTAATTATATGAATAGGATTTTTGTGACTCACAGTACAACACTGCCATCTAGTGGGCAACTTGTCTAAATACAATGGAATCAATATTGAAAGATGGCAGCGAAAATTAAAATTAAAATGGAGGACTTCCTGTTGGATTGCAATCATGGGTGTAAATGGCTTTTTTCTGCGTCTCCTCATGATACACATTCCTGAGAGATTTGGTTTAGATGGGAACTTTCATGTAGAGGTTATGCTCCCTAGCAAAAAAATCAAAATGGCCGCCGTCACAGCAATATTAAAATGGTTGACTTCCTGTTGGACTGAGCTTTTGGCTGTCAATTGCTTTTTTGTGCGTCTCCGCATGATACACATTCCTGAGAGATTTGGTTTAGATGAAAAATTTCCTGTAGAAGTTATGCAAATTTGAAGCTCCGTGGCGAAGGCTTGACATGTTTGCCTCCACAGCGACCACCAGGTATGACCTATTGTTACAAGTTGTGACAAGTTTTCATCTTCAAGGTTTTTTAAAATGAGACGCACTCACCGTGAAGACTCTGGGGTTAATTTTCTGGTACGAAATAATTTTTTTAAAAACTTGGCAATATTTCAAAATGTCCGCCAAAATAAAAATGGCCGACTCTGTATCAATGTGTAGAAAAATTCAGGGCCACGCCCTCTACATGTGTGAGCAATTTGATGGAGATTGGACTTTGTATGTAGAATTTATGAGAACATGATGACCGACGGCGAAGAAAAAAAAATCAACGCCACACCACGCCCAGCACGTATGACTGGCATAACCGCCATTGGCAACTTTTAATCTTCAAGTCATAAGGATTCATAGTGAGTTAATCTGAAGACTGTGGCGTTAAATCTCTAGGACGAGTTAGTTCTCAAAATAGGCCAAAATTGGCCAAAAATAAATTTCACATCAAAATAGCCGACTTCCTGTTGGAGTGACGGTCGTGGTCCTTGAGGGTTTTTTGTGCGTCTGCTCATGATAAATACGCGTACCGAATTTCGTTCACGTATCTGTTTGTTAAAGGCGGGGGCTTTACATTAGGGGGCGCTATAGAGTCACCGAGCCACGCCCACATCCAATGACATTAAATTATCAAATTTTTTGCCCGACAGAATTTTTCTGGCAAGTTTAAATGAGTTTTTAGGTATGTTCAGGGCTCCAAAACTGCGATTACTTGTGAGAAGTATAATAATAATAATAATAATAATAACAAGAATAATTCCTTCAGTTACAATAGGGTCCTCGCAGGTCCCTGACCTGCTCGGGCCCTAATAATAATAACAAGAATAATTCCTTCAGTTACAATAGGGTCCTCGCAGGTCCCTGACCTGCTCGGGCCCTAATAATAATAACAAGAATAATTCCTTCAGTTACAATAGGGTCCTCGCAGGTCCCTGACCTGCTCGGGCCCTAATTAAAGCTGCAAGCAGCGATGATCGGGCCCTCGCAGTCCGCGTGCGTCGGCGAGCGCTGCTGCGCCGTGTGCAGCAGCTGTGGCCTGCTGTCTGTTGTTGCAAGCGTGGGCTTCTACAGGCGGGATGAAAGAAGATACCCAGAAGTTAGACGAAGTTGAATCAAGTCAGAAGCCTGAGCAAAGAGGATTTTGTTGTGGGTAATGTTCCTCTTTTGGTTGGGACAAAGTATGCTAACTGAGAGACAACTCAACCCCATCTTGTTCCTCACTACTTTGACATGTGTTGGTGGGATTTTCTTCTTAACTGTACGGTGCTGTGCAAAGTGGAGAAACCTCCCTGCATATGCCATGTACATTTGATTCTATTTGTCATCACAGCACATTTATGCAGGTCAGATAATGTGTCTTTACCTAAATAGGATTTTTGTGACTCACAGTACAACACTGCCATCTAGTGGGCAACTTGTCTAAATACAATGGAATCAATATTGAAAGATGGCAGCGAAAATTAAAATTAAAATGGAGGACTTCCTGTTGGATTGCAATCATGGGTGTAAATGGCTTTTTTCTGCGTCTCCTCATGATACACATTCCTGAGAGATTTGGTTTAGATGGGACCTTTCATGTAGAAGATAGGCTCCCAAGCAAAAAAATCAAAATGGCCGCCGTCACAGCAATATTAAAATGGTTGACTTCCTGTTGGACTGAGCTTTTGGCTGTCAATTGCTTTTTTGTGCGTCTCCGTATGATACACATTCCTGAGAGATTTGGTTTAGATGAAAAATTTCCTGTAGAAGTTATGCGAATTTGAAGCTCCGTGGCGAAGGCTTGACATGTTTGCCTCCACAGCGACCACCAGGTATGACCTATTGTTACAAGTTGTGACAAGTTTTCATCTTCAAGGTTTTTTAAAATGAGACGCACTCACCGTGAAGACTCTGGGGTTAATTTTCTGGTACGAAATCATTTTTTTAAAAACTTGGCAATATTTCAAAATGTCCGCCAAAATAAAAATGTCCGACTCTGTATCAATGTGTAGAAAAATTCAGGGCCACGCCCTCTACATGTGTGAGCAATTTGATGGAGATTGGACTTTGTATGTAGAATTTATGAGAACATGATGACCGACGGCGAAGAAAAAAAAATCAACGCCACACCACGCCCACCACGTATGACTGGCATAACCGCCATTGGCAACTTTTAATCTTCAAGTCATAAGGATTCATATTGAGTTAATCTGAAGACTGTGGCGTTAAATCTCTAGGACGAGTTAGTTCTCAAAATAGGCCAAAATTGGCCAAAAATAAATTTCACATCAAAATAGCCGACTTCCTGTTGGAGTGACGGTCGTGGTCCTTGAGGGTTTTTTGTGCGTCTGCTCATGATAAATACGCGTACCAAATTTCGTTCACGTATCTGTTTGTTAAAGGCGGGGGCTTTACATTAGGGGGCGCTATAGAGTCACCGAGCCACGCCCACATCCAATGACATTAAATTATCAAATTTTTTGCCCGACAGAATTTTTCTGGCAAGTTTAAATGACTTTTTAGGTATGTTCAGGGCTCCAAAACTGCGATTACTTGTGAGAAGTATAATAATAATAATAATTAAAGCTGCAAGCAGCGATGAACGGGCCCTCGCAGTCCGCGCGCGTCGGCGAGCGCTGCTGCGCAGTGTGCAGCAGCTGTGGCCTGCTGCCTGTTGTTGCAAGCGTGGGCTTCTACACGTGGGATGAAAGAAGATACCCAGAAGTTAGAAGAAGTTGAATCAAGTCAGAAGCCTGAGCAAAGAGGCTTTTGTTGTGAGTAATTTACCTCTTTTGGTTGGGACAGAGTATTCTGAGAGACAACTCAACCCCATCTTGTTCCTCACTACTTTGACATGTTTTGGTGGGATTTTCTTCTTAACTGTACGGTGCTGTGCAAAGTGGAGAAACCTCCCTGCATATGCCATGTACATTTGATTCTATTTGTCATCACAGCACATTTATGCAGGTAAGATAATGTGTCAGATCAGATGGCTATTATAGATGGCTAATTCATTATCTGAACAGGATTTTTGTGACTCACAGTACAACACTGCCATCTAGTGGGCAACTTGTCTAAATACAATGGAATCAATATTGAAAGATGGCAGCGAAAATTAAAATTAAAATGGAGGACTTCCTGTTGGATTGCAATCATGGGTGTAAATGGCTTTTTTCTGCGTCTCCTCATGATACACATTCCTGAGAGATTTGGTTTAGATGGGACCTTTCATGTAGAAGATAGGCTCCCAAGCAAAAAAATCAAAATGGCCGCCGTCACAGCAATATTAAAATGGTTGACTTCCTGTTGGACTGAGCTTTTGGCTGTCAATTGCTTTTTTGTGCGTCTCCGCATGATACACATTCCTGAGAGATTTGGTTTAGATGAAAAATTTCCTGTAGAAGTTATGCGAATTTGAAGCTCCGTGGCGAAGGCTTGACATGTTTGCCTCCACAGCGACCACCAGGTATGACCTATTGTTACAAGTTGTGACAAGTTTTCATCTTCAAGGTTTTTTAAAATGAGACGCACTCACCGTGAAGACTCTGGGGTTAATTTTCTGGTACGAAATAATTTTTTTAAAAACTTGGCAATATTTCAAAATGTCCGCCAAAATAAAAATGGCCGACTCTGTATCAATGTGTAGAAAAATTCAGGGCCACGCCCTCTACATGTGTGAGCAATTTGATGGAGATTGGACTTTGTATGTAGAATTTATGAGAACATGATGACCGACGGCGAAGAAAAAAAAATCAAGGCCACACCACGCCCACCACGTATGAGGGGGTAACCGCCATTAGCAACTTTTAATCTTCAAGTCATAAGGATTCATAGTGAGTTAATCTGAAGACTGTGGCGTTAAATCTCTAGGACGAGTTAGTTCTCAAAATAGGCCAAAATTGGCCAAAAATAAATTTCACATCAAAATAGCCGACTTCCTGTTGGAGTGACGGTCGTGGTCCTTGAGGGTTTTTTGTGCGTCTGCTCATGATAAATACGCGTACCGAATTTCGTTCATGTATCTGTTTGTTAAAGGCGGGGGCTTTACATTAGGGGGCGCTATAGAGTCACCGAGCCACGCCCACATCCAATGACATTAAATTATCAAATTTTTTGCCCGACAGAATTTTTCTGGCAAGTTTCAATGACTTTTTAGGTATGTTCAGGGCTCCAAAACTGCGATTACTTGTGAGAAGTATAATAATAATAATAATAATAATAACAAGAATAATTCCTTCAGTTACAATAGGGTCCTCGCAGGTCCCTGACCTGCTCGGGCCCTAATTAAAGCTGCAAGCAGCGATGAACGGGCCCTCGCAGTCCGCGCGCGTCGGCGAGCGCTGCTGCGCAGTGTGCAGCAGCTGTGGCCTGCTGCCTGTTGTTGCAAGCGTGGGCTTCTACACGTGGGATGAAAGAAGATACCCAGAAGTTAGAAGAAGTTGAATCAAGTCAGAAGCCTGAGCAAAGAGGCTTTTGTTGTGAGTAATTTACCTCTTTTGGTTGGGACAGAGTATTCTGAGAGACAACTCAACCCCATCTTGTTCCTCACTACTTTGACATGTTTTGGTGGGATTTTCTTCTTAACTGTACGGTGCTGTGCAAAGTGGAGAAACCTCCCTGCATATGCCATGTACATTTGATTCTATTTGTCATCACAGCACATTTATGCAGGTAAGATAATGTGTCAGATCAGATGGCTATTATAGATGGCTAATTCATTATCTGAACAGGATTTTTGTGACTCACAGTACAACACTGCCATCTAGTGGGCAACTTGTCTAAATACAATGGAATCAATATTGAAAGATGGCAGCGAAAATTAAAATTAAAATGGAGGACTTCCTGTTGGATTGCAATCATGGGTGTAAATGGCTTTTTTCTGCGTCTCCTCATGATACACATTCCTGAGAGATTTGGTTTAGATGGGACCTTTCATGTAGAAGATAGGCTCCCAAGCAAAAAAATCAAAATGGCCGCCGTCACAGCAATATTAAAATGGTTGACTTCCTGTTGGACTGAGCTTTTGGCTGTCAATTGCTTTTTTGTGCGTCTCCGCATGATACACATTCCTGAGAGATTTGGTTTAGATGAAAAATTTCCTGTAGAAGTTATGCGAATTTGAAGCTCCGTGGCGAAGGATTGACATGTTTGCCTCCACAGCGACCACCAGGTATGACCTATTGTTACAAGTTGTGACAAGTTTTCATCTTCAAGGTTTTTTAAAATGAGACGCACTCACCGTGAAGACTCTGGGGTTAATTTTCTGGTACGAAATAATTTTTTTAAAAACTTGGCAATATTTCAAAATGTCCGCCAAAATAAAAATGGCCGACTCTGTATCAATGTGTAGAAAAATTCAGGGCCACGCCCTCTACATGTGTGAGCAATTTGATGGAGATTGGACTTTGTATGTAGAATTTATGAGAACATGATGACCGACGGCGAAGAAAAAAAAATCAAGGCCACACCACGCCCACCACGTATGAGGGGCATAACCGCCATTAGCAACTTTTAATCTTCAAGTCATAAGGATTCATAGTGAGTTAATCTGAAGACTGTGGCGTTAAATCTCTAGGACGAGTTAGTTCTCAAAATAGGCCAAAATTGGCCAAAAATAAATTTCACATCAAAATAGCCGACTTCCTGTTGGAGTGACGGTCGTGGTCCTTGAGGGTTTTTTGTGCGTCTGCTCATGATAAATACGCGTACCGAATTTCGTTCACGTATCTGTTTGTTAAAGGCGGGGGCTTTACATTAGGGGGCGCTATAGAGTCACCGAGCCACGCCCACATCCAATGACATTAAATTATCAAATTTTTTGCCCGACAGAATTTTTCTGGCAAGTTTCAATGACTTTTTAGGTATGTTCAGGGCTCCAAAACTGCGATTACTTGTGAGAAGTATAATAATAATAATAATAATAATAACAAGAATAATTCCTTCAGTTACAATAGGGTCCTCGCAGGTCCCTGACCTGCTCGGGCCCTAATTAAAGCTGCAAGCAGCGATGATCGGGCCCTCGCAGTCCGCGCGCGTCGGCGAGCGCTGCTGCGCAGTGTGCAGCAGCTGTGGCCTGCTGCCTGTTGTTGCAAGCGTGGGCTTCTACAGGCGGGATGAAAGAAGATACCCAGAAGTTAGAAGAAGTTGAATCAAGTCAGAAGCCTGAGCAAAGAGGCTTTTGTTGTGGGTAATGTTCCTCTTTTGGTTGGGACAAAGTATTCTGAGAGACAACTCAACCCCATCTTGTTCCTCACTACTTTGACATGTGTTGGTGGGATTTTCTTCTTAACTGTACGGTGCTGTGCAAAGTGGAGAAACCTCCCTGCATATGCCATGTACATTTGATTCTATTTGTCATCACAGCACATTTATGCAGGTCAGATAATGTGTCTTTACCTAAATAGGATTTTTGTGACTCACAGTACAACACTGCCATCTAGTGGGCAACTTGTCTAAATACAATGGAATCAATATTGAAAGATGGCAGCGAAAATTAAAATTAAAATGGAGGACTTCCTGTTGGATTGCAATCATGGGTGTAAATGGCTTTTTTCTGCGTCTCCTCATGATACACATTCCTGAGAGATTTGGTTTAGATGGGACCTTTCATGTAGAAGATAGGCTCCCAAGCAAAAAAATCAAAATGGCCGCCGTCACAGCAATATTAAAATGGTTGACTTCCTGTTGGACTGAGCTTTTGGCTGTCAATTGCTTTTTTGTGCGTCTCCGTATGATACACATTCCTGAGAGATTTGGTTTAGATGAAAAATTTCCTGTAGAAGTTATGCGAATTTGAAGCTCCGTGGCGAAGGCTTGACATGTTTGCCTCCACAGCGACCACCAGGTATGACCTATTGTTACAAGTTGTGACAAGTTTTCATCTTCAAGGTTTTTTAAAATGAGACGCACTCACCGTGAAGACTCTGGGGTTAATTTTCTGGTACGAAATCATTTTTTTAAAAACTTGGCAATATTTCAAAATGTCCGCCAAAATAAAAATGTCCGACTCTGTATCAATGTGTAGAAAAATTCAGGGCCACGCCCTCTACATGTGTGAGCAATTTGATGGAGATTGGACTTTGTATGTAGAATTTATGAGAACATGATGACCGACGGCGAAGAAAAAAAAATCAACGCCACACCACGCCCACCACGTATGACTGGCATAACCGCCATTGGCAACTTTTAATCTTCAAGTCATAAGGATTCATATTGAGTTAATCTGAAGACTGTGGCGTTAAATCTCTAGGACGAGTTAGTTCTCAAAATAGGCCAAAATTGGCCAAAAATAAATTTCACATCAAAATAGCCGACTTCCTGTTGGAGTGACGGTCGTGGTCCTTGAGGGTTTTTTGTGCGTCTGCTCATGATAAATACGCGTACCAAATTTCGTTCACGTATCTGTTTGTTAAAGGCGGGGGCTTTACATTAGGGGGCGCTATAGAGTCACCGAGCCACGCCCACATCCAATGACATTAAATTATCAAATTTTTTGCCCGACAGAATTTTTCTGGCAAGTTTCAATGACTTTTTAGGTATGTTCAGGGCTCCAAAACTGCGATTACTTGTGAGAAGTATAATAATAATAATAATTAAAGCTGCAAGCAGCGATGATCGGGCCCTCGCAGTCCGCGCGCGTCGGCGAGCGCTGCTGCGCCGTGTGCAGCAGCTGTGGCCTGCTGTCTGTTGTTGCAAGCGTGGGCTTCTACAGGCGGGATGAAAGAAGATACCCAGAAGTTAGACGAAGTTGAATCAAGTCAGAAGCCTGAGCAAAGAGGATTTTGTTGTGGGTAATGTTCCTCTTTTGGTTGGGACAAAGTATGCTAACTGAGAGACAACTCAACCCCATCTTGTTCCTCACTACTTTGACATGTGTTGGTGGGATTTTCTTCTTAACTGTACGGTGCTGTGCAAAGTGGAGAAACCTCCCTGCATATGCCATGTACATTTGATTCTATTTGTCATCACAGCACATTTATGCAGGTCAGATAATGTGTCTTTACCTAAATAGGATTTTTGTGACTCACAGTACAACACTGCCATCTAGTGGGCAACTTGTCTAAATACAATGGAATCAATATTGAAAGATGGCAGCGAAAATTAAAATTAAAATGGAGGACTTCCTGTTGGATTGCAATCATGGGTGTAAATGGCTTTTTTCTGCGTCTCCTCATGATACACATTCCTGAGAGATTTGGTTTAGATGGGACCTTTCATGTAGAAGATAGGCTCCCAAGCAAAAAAATCAAAATGGCCGCCGTCACAGCAATATTAAAATGGTTGACTTCCTGTTGGACTGAGCTTTTGGCTGTCAATTGCTTTTTTGTGCGTCTCCGCATGATACACATTCCTGAGAGATTTGGTTTAGATGAAAAATTTCCTGTAGAAGTTATGCGAATTTGAAGCTCCGTGGCGAAGGCTTGACATGTTTGCCTCCACAGCGACCACCAGGTATGACCTATTGTTACAAGTTGTGACAAGTTTTCATCTTCAAGGTTTTTTAAAATGAGACGCACTCACCGTGAAGACTCTGGGGTTAATTTTCTGGTACGAAATAATTTTTTTAAAAACTTGGCAATATTTCAAAATGTCCGCCAAAATAAAAATGGCCGACTCTGTATCAATGTGTAGAAAAATTCAGGGCCACGCCCTCTACATGTGTGAGCAATTTGATGGAGATTGGACTTTGTATGTAGAATTTATGAGAACATGATGACCGACGGCGAAGAAAAAAAAATCAACGCCACACCACGCCCACCACGTATGACTGGCATAACCGCCATTGGCAACTTTTAATCTTCAAGTCATAAGGATTCATATTGAGTTAATCTGAAGACTGTGGCGTTAAATCTCTAGGACGAGTTAGTTCTCAAAATAGGCCAAAATTGGCCAAAAATAAATTTCACATCAAAATAGCCGACTTCCTGTTGGAGTGACGGTATTGGTCCTTGAGGGTTTTTTGTGCGTCTGCTCATGATAAATACGCGTACCGAATTTCGTTCACGTATCTGTTTGTTAAAGGCGGGGGCTTTACATTAGGGGGCGCTATAGAGTCACCGAGCCACGCCCACATCCAATGACATTAAATTATCAAATTTTTTGCCCGACAGAATTTTTCTGGCAAGTTTAAATGACTTTTTAGGTATGTTCAGGGCTCCAAACCTGCAGTTAAAGTGCAGAAGTATAATAATAATAACAAGAATAATTCCTTCAGTTACAATAGGGTCCTCGCAGGTCCCTGACCTGCTCGGGCCCTAATTAAAGCTGCAAGCAGCGATGAACGGGCCCTCGCAGTCCGCGCGCGTCGGCGAGCGCTGCTGCGCAGTGTGCAGCAGCTGTGGCCTGCTGTCTGTTGTTGCAAGCGTGGGCTTCTACAGGCGGGATGAAAGAAGATACCCAGAAGTTAGAAGAAGTTGAATCAAGTCAGAAGCCTGAGCAAAGAGGCTTTTGTTGTGGGTAATGTTCCTCTTTTGGTTGGGACAAAGTATTCTGAGAGACAACTCAACCCCATCTTGTTCCTCACTACTTTGACATGTTTTGGTGGGATTTTCTTCTTAACTGTACGGTGCTGTGCAAAGTGGAGAAACCTCCCTGCATATGCCATGTACATTTGATTCTATTTGTCATCACAGCACATTTATGCAGGTCAGATAATGTGTCAGATCAGATGGCTATTATAGATGGCTAATTCATTATCTGAACAGGATTTTTGTGACTCACAGTACAACACTGCCATCTAGTGGGCAACTTGTCTAAATACAATGGAATCAATATTGAAAGATGGCAGCGAAAATTAAAATTAAAATGGAGGACTTCCTGTTGGATTGCAATCATGGGTGTAAATGGCTTTTTTCTGCGTCTCCTCATGATACACATTCCTGAGAGATTTGGTTTAGATGGGACCTTTCATGTAGAAGATAGGCTCCCAAGCAAAAAAATCAAAATGGCCGCCGTCACAGCAATATTAAAATGGTTGACTTCCTGTTGGACTGAGCTTTTGGCTGTCAATTGCTTTTTTGTGCGTCTCCGCATGATACACATTCCTGAGAGATTTGGTTTAGATGAAAAATTTCCTGTAGAAGTTATGCGAATTTGAAGCTCCGTGGCGAAGGATTGACATGTTTGCCTCCACAGCGACCACCAGGTATGACCTATTGTTACAAGTTGTGACAAGTTTTCATCTTCAAGGTTTTTTAAAATGAGACGCACTCACCGTGAAGACTCTGGGGTTAATTTTCTGGTACGAAATAATTTTTTTAAAAACTTGGCAATATTTCAAAATGTCCGCCAAAATAAAAATGGCCGACTCTGTATCAATGTGTAGAAAAATTCAGGGCCACGCCCTCTACATGTGTGAGCAATTTGATGGAGATTGGACTTTGTATGTAGAATTTATGAGAACATGATGACCGACGGCGAAGAAAAAAAAATCAAGGCCACACCACGCCCACCACGTATGACTGGCATAACCGCCATTAGCAACTTTTAATCTTCAAGTCATAAGGATTCATAGTGAGTTAATCTGAAGACTGTGGCGTTAAATCTCTAGGACGAGTTAGTTCTCAAAATAGGCCAAAATTGGCCAAAAATAAATTTCACATCAAAATAGCCGACTTCCTGTTGGAGTGACGGTATTGGTCCTTGAGGGTTTTTTGTGCGTCTGCTCATGATAAATACGCGTACCGAATTTCGTTCACGTATCTGTTTGTTAAAGGCGGGGGCTTTACATTAGGGGGCGCTATAGAGTCACCGAGCCACGCCCACATCCAATGACATTAAATTATCAAATTTTTTGCCCGACAGAATTTTTCTGGCAAGTTTAAATGACTTTTTAGGTATGTTCAGGGCTCCAAACCTGCAGTTAAAGTGCAGAAGTATAATAATAATAACAAGAATAATTCCTTCAGTTACAATAGGGTCCTCGCAGGTCCCTGACCTGCTCGGGCCCTAATAACAAGAATAATTCCTTCAGTTACAATAGGGTCCTCGCAGGTCCCTGACCTGCTCGGGCCCTAATAACAAGAATAATTCCTTCAGTTACAATAGGGTCCTCGCAGGTCCCTGACCTGCTCGGGCCCTAATAATAATAATAATAATAATAATAACAAGAATAATTCCTTCAGTTACAATAGGGTCCTCGCAGGTCCCTGACCTGCTCGGGCCCTAATAACAAAGAATAATTCCTAGGGATACAATAGGGTCCTCGCAGGTCCCTGACCTGCTCGGGCCCTAATTAAAGCTGCAAGCAGCGATGAACGGGCCCTCGCAGTCCGCGTGCGTCGGCGAGCGCTGCTGCGCAGTGTGCAGCAGCTGTGGCCTGCTGTCTGTTGTTGCAAGCGTGGGCTTCTACACGCGGGATGAAAGAAGATCCCCAGAAGTTAGACGAAGTTGAATCAAGTCAGAATCCTGAGCAAAGAGGCTTTTGTTGTGGGTAATGTGCCTCTTTTGGTTGGGACAAACTATTCTGAGCGACAACTCAACCCCATCTTGTTCCTCACTACTTTGATATGTTTTGGTGGGATTTTCTTCTTAACTGTACGGTGCTGTGCAAAGTGGAGAAACCTCCCTGCATCTTCTTGTAGGCCTTCAACACTTTCCGGTAACGTGCAATTACCTCATCTGGACCACGTGCTGATTGTGATGAGGAAAGAGAGCAGATATTCGTCTCAGTGACATAAAGGATCTTCCATTCAATAACCTTAAACCATTCATGAAGTTTAGTAACTATGCAACACTAACATCATTCAGTAGGCATAGCCTAACAGTCACAACAGTGTCCCAGCTTTCTTGCACATAGTTGGACTACATAAAGTGTTACTTTCAGCTTTTACCTGCAAGTTCACTAATCTTCACTGAAACTGATGACATTAAGTCACACACCAAATAGCCAGTAACTATCTTCTAAATCTTAGTTTTCATTTACATAAATTACACCTTGAAACACTGCTCCGTCTGTTCTTTTTCCTTCCTCTCTCCCTTGTTCCTTTCTTTCCCTTCTTCTTCTTTATGTTCTTCTTTGACTTCTTCCTCCTCTTCATCTTCTTCTTTCCATCCTCCGAGCTTGAGGAGCTTGGAGAGGAAGAGGAGTGTGAGGAGGAGTTGGTAGAGGATGAGGAACTTGACTCAGAAGATCCAGATAAATCAGAAGCTGATGCAACAGATGCTTCAGGGGTGGCTCATCATCTCTCATGGTGGTGTTTCTTGATCCTGTATGAAGACAACACAGTGAAATATTGACCACAACAGATTGTTAGGAGACAGGTTAAAAATAAAGCTTTAGGCAGTTTAGAAATAGATTGTGTTGTATACTACTGTACTATCACAGTAGGATGGTGTCCCTGATGTTTAGGACACAAAGTGTACACATTTATGAGATGAGATACTTCTATTGTCCCCTAGGGGAATTTTTTCTTGGGCTCAGCACTCTATAACAACATAAGAGTAATCGTGACATTGTCACAGGTTAAAAAGGACAAAGTAAAATATAAAAAGAATATATAAAATAAAAATCAGTTCAGAAAAATAAGTAAAACTAATAAAAACACCATTATTACAAAATATATTAACATAATACTCAACATATTGATTAAAAACAGTAATTATTGACTTACTCTGAGACAGTTGGTCTTTTAAAAAATCTCTCTTGTTGGTTAGCTCTTTGATCAGGTCTTCCTGACATGCTATTTTCATCTTCATCAGCTCCAGCTCATGTTTATGCTTCTGGAGCTTGGCAGTGGGGGCCAATTGGGCAGCACCTGACATTGGCAAAGAAATAACAATTCAATGGATTATGCCTTCCAGGGCTCCAGGAGGGGTGTATACAGATGCAATAATTAAAGACACAGGTAAAAATCACAACACAAACCAAAGTACATGAAGTTAAAGAGGAATGAAATGCCCGTGCTATTAAAATATTCATAACTCACTATGAACTAATTTTCCTGTGGTAACCTAATATTTGTTACAAATATCAGACATGTGGTCATTATACAGGATATTTGGTGGTTACATTAAAAAAGCTGGTTTCCATACAAAAATACCTTAATTTATACAGAGAGCAGCAGTAATGGCTATAAAACCTAATATATTTTTGTTTCCAGCTATATGCATAGATAATGATGCAGTTTACCTTTCAATCTGTGTTTTCATAATAATGACATTAATTTAAAAAAAAAGACCAGAGGGTGTTAATGTAGCACATTTCATTATTTGACTCAAATCACTGCTGTATGTTAAAGTGTAAACGACAGCAAGTATCATGTGCAGAAATGTGTAAAGAACATACCAGACAGTGCACAACTAAAGAGAGAAGATATATATTTTCACAATGTTAATTGCATACAGCATAGCTGAAGACTAAATAAGTTAGCAATTACTGTTACCAGATGCATAAACTAGAGTATTTTAATATGAAAACAGTGTTTTTTTATGTAACCAAGTATTCTATATCATAGCCACATGTCAGGTGTTTGTAACAAAAAAATAAATAAAAAATGTGTGAAAATCGGTTGAGAATTCAATGAATTTGATCATTTTAATTCGGCAGCCAGTGCCTGCCCAGTTAAAAGTGCCTACCAGGCACTTCATTCCTCACTGACCTTCCTCACCGTCTAGCTTTAGCTAGCTAGCTACGTAGCTGGATGCGTGTTTGACTTTGCACTAACTAGTTAGCAGCAGTTAAACTTACCAGAGGAGTCACCGTCACTACGCTTCCTCGTCTCAGCCTCATTTCGAGGTCCACTTCGCGTTTGAATCCGACTTGGGGGAGGTGTTGGGGCCACTGCCTCCATTTTCCAGGCGGGATCAGAATGACGTTCACTCGATCGTGTGTGTAAGTGGGTATAAGCTATCAGCCGGTGGGATGGGCCAAGATGGCTGCCGAGTAGGTTCACTCTCGCTGAGCTCCCGCACCAGGTTGAATTAGATGGTGAAAAAACGAGGAAATTCCAGTTGAAGTGACTTCTTTGGCATCGGAAAACAATTTAATGCCGAACCGGGACAGAAAAAGATCTCACAACAACAAAGCCTTCTCCTCCGAGGCTCACCCAGGTAACATGCTAATAGCCTCTTGTCACGACTATGCTAGCCCCGTGCCACCAGTAACTGTTATCATGGCAGACGAAGATTTTCCGCCGCTACCTGTAACTCCCTCCAAATCCCCAGCTGCTAAAAAAGCCCTGTACAACCCACAGCAGTTATCCACCTCTCCAGACAATGTCATCATATCCACTCTCTCGAAGCTCATTAACGAGAGAGCAGACTCCCTCGAAAAGTTAGTGAGTGAAAACTCCAAGAAAATCGACAGCAACACGCTTAAAATAGAGGGATTAAAGAAAACTCTGGACTTTGCATGTAGTGAAATTAAAGACACGCAGAAAAAAATGGTGAATGTTGATGCACATCTCAAAGAGGAAGAAAGGAATGTTGCCATCCTCCAAACACGTATTTGCAAGATGGACACCTACTCAAGACGGTGGAACTTGAAACTTCATGGCGTCGCCGAAAACCCAACAGAAAATGTGAAAGAAAAAGCCATAGAAGTTTGCCAGAAGATCCTTTCAGATGGTCAGAACATGCCCCAAACTGTTATTGACGTTGCTCATCGTCTTGGAAAATCATCTTCAAACCAATCCACGCCGAGACCCATCATCATTCGCTTCTCCCTGAGATCCTACAGAGATGCGGTTTGGAAGTCTGCAAAAAACCATCCCTACATGCGTGATAACAAGCTCCGTTTTGCTGAGGATCTTCCTCAGCTCGTCAAAGAAGCCAGGTTGAAGACGTGGCCCTTGATAAAAAAGGCACGAAGTGAAGGTAAACCAGCATATTATGTCGGTGCACGGGCCTTCATCAATGGACAAGAAGTTACCTGAGGTAATAGGTGACTGATTTCTACTGAGTCTCTCTATGTCCTGCTGGATACATAGGTCAGTCCCCTATCCTATTAAAACTGATGAACAGTCATTGCTTACAGGGGTACTGAGCTAATTTGAACTTTATAAGTCATTGTGGGCTTTTTTTTTGGTTTTCTTTTTGTTTTTGTTTTTGTTTTTTTCAAAAAGATATCTCCTGATGCCATAACATATGTTGGATATTTATTCTTAAGTTTAATTAATTAAGACACCCTCAGTTTGCTTAATCTTATATTCAAATCTTATCACAATAATGTCACTTGTTCAAGGTGCATATGTTGCTCAGCACTTTAACATAATAACTACTTGTTTCTAAGTATTTTGTAAGTTTTCCACATTTCAATATTTCATTGTCTATTGTTTCCCTAAACGCCAGGGGATTGAGAAATAATTTAAAACGTAAAGCTTTATTTTTGTTCACCAAACAGCTTAATGCCGATTTTTGTTTTTGTCAGGAGTCTCACTCAACTTCAAGTGATGTGAATTTTTGGAGAACCCAGTGGGGCAACGATCTATGGTTTTCTCACTGTTCAGAAAGATCAGCTGGTGTGTTGACTATGAAAAATAGATATAATAATGATATTTTACACACAGACACTGATGCAAAAGGTCATTATATCTGTCAAGTTATTGATGTCAATAAGTTAATTTTGATTTCTGTTAATGTGTATGGATACAACTCTTATTTAGAAAACTCCCAATTATTTAATGTAATAGAAAATAGACTAAAACATTGGCAAACTAAATTCCCGAATTCATACATTATAATTGGTGGAGACTTTAATGTAACATTAGATCCATCAATAGATAGATGGCCACCTACAAGAAATAATAACAGAAACTCTTTCCTTAAAACTTTTATGGAGAGATTTCATTTGGTGGATATATGGAGAGTTAAGTTCCCTGATGCAGTAACATTTACTTGGAGCAATAAGGAAAACACAAGGCTCTCGCGTTTAGACTTTTGGTTAATTTCCAAAGATCTTAATGAACAGGATGTCACAATAAACATTACTCCCTGTCCATTTAGTGATCATAAAGCTATCCATATTTCAATTAATCTTTTTCCCTCTGGTAAAAACTGCAAAGCAATACATTGGAAACTGAATAATACTCTTCTTAAATATGAAGAAGTTAAGACAAAAATTTCTCAGCTTATACATTTTTATTTTAATAAGGCTAAAATAGATAATTCATTTGGTTCAAACTGGGAGCTATTTAAATATGAATCAGGAAAATATTTGAGAGCGTTTGGGAGCAATTTAGCAAAAAACAGGAAACTAGAGGAACAAAACATCATCTCTGATATCTCATTACTCTCTCAACTTCTACCAGACACCCTAACTGAAGAAGACAAATTAAAATTGTTTAATTTACAGGAAAAACTTGATGGGATCTATAGGAGAAGGGCAGAAGGAGCTTATATAAGATCACGGAAGCAATGGTTAGAAAAAGGAGAACAAAACTCCACATACTTCTTTAATCTGGAGAAATATCACGCAAAAATAAACACCATTAATGAACTAATTATTGATGATAATAAAACAGATGACCCGCATATTATATCCAACTTTTGCTCCGCTTTCTATAAAAAATTATATACATCTGAATACTCTGAAAATGACACTCTATTGTTTCTGAATTCATTACAACATACTTCTCATCTAGTTGAGTCTGATACTGAATTCTGTGATCTCCCGTTATCTCAAACAGAAATCAGTGACTGTATCAATCTCCTAAAAAATAACAAATCCCCTGGAACTGATGGTTTATCCTCTGAGTTCTATAAACTATTTTCCCAGCAGGTGGCGCCTTTTCTTTTGCAAGTATTTAATGAAAGTTTAATTTCCAGTACCTTACCTGCAAGTATGACCCAAGGTTTGATTAATTTAATTCCTAAACCTCGCAAAGACCCTCTCTACATTGATAACTGGCGTCCTATTTGTCTTCTTAATAACGATTATAAAATTCTAGCCTTAATTCTTGCTAGGAGAATCAAAAAAGTACTAGATACTCTAATTGATGATACGCAGTCAGGTTTTATGCCCAACAGACACATTACTAACAATATCAGGCTTGTCTTAGACATCCTTGACTATTCACACCTTATTTCTGATAACAGTTTTATGCTTTTCTTAGACTTTTTTAAAGCCTTCGATACTGTGGAGCACAGTTTTCTCTTTCACTCATTAAGAAAATTTGGATTTGGTGATTTTTTCTGTAATGCCATCAAAACTCTTTACAATAATGCTAATTGTTCAATCAAACTCAAATTTGGGTCATCTCCCAGGTTTGCCGTAAAACGTGGTGTTCGGCAAGGTTGCCCAATATCTCCATATTTATTTTTACTAGCTGCCCAACTCCTATGTGATCATATCAAGTGTAGTAATCTGCAGGGTATTTTTATTGCTGATAGAAATGTGTTAATAAGTCAACTGGCAGATGACACAACCTTGTTTTTAAAAGACAGCTCTCAAGTACCTTTAGCTATAGATATTATAAAACAATTTACTAAAGCGTCTGGTCTTTGCTTAAATCTCAAAAAATGTGAACTCTTAGCTATAAAAGATTGTGATGTTGAGTCAATTTCCAATATCCCAATAAAAAACTCTGTTACTTATTTAGGTCTCATTATTGATAAAAATGAATCCCAAAGGTGTCATAATAACTTCACCCCAATAATTGATAAAACAAAAAAAAGATTTAATCAGTGGCTTTCACGTGATTTATCTTTAAGAGGTCGAATACTCCTTTCGAAGGCCGAAGGTATTTCAAGGTTAACATATGCTGCCTTAGCTCTAGGAGTTGAGAGTCGTGTGTGTAAATCAATAGACAAGATTTTATTTGACTTTGTTTGGAAAAACCGGACTCACTATCTTAAAAAATCGGTGCTAATGAATGAATACAGTAAAGGTGGCCTTAATCTTTTGGACTTCACCTCACTAAATTACACCTTCAAAATTAATTGGATTAAACGTTACCTCAAACATCCAACCTCCTTATGGAACTTTATTCCCCATTATGTCTTTTCTTCGGTTGGTGGGCTCCAGTTTTTGTTGCTTTGTACCTATAACGCTGACAAACTTCCCCTCCAACTTTCCTCATTTCATAAACAAATGCTGTTAGCTTGGTGTTTAATTTACAAACACAATTTTACTCCCCATAGGTTTTTTATATGGAACAATAGATATATCTTATATAAAAACAAATCTATCTTCCTCCAACAATGGTTTGATAATAATATACTTTTACTGAGTCAGTTGTTTGATCAGCATGGGCGTCTTTACAGTTATGTTGATTTCATGCGACATTATGGAATCCCTGTTACACCCAAGGATTTTTCTGTTGTTTTTGATGCAGTGCCTTCGGGTATTATCTCCCTTTTTAAAAATCTGAATGTAAACAACAACTTGCCCATACCTTTAAGCATAACTGAAACAGCAATGGGGAAAACTTGTTTCACGGGTAATAATAAAAATAAAAACAAGATTATTCGCCAACTATTTCAACAAGACATTGTGAGTTCACCCTCTGCTTTATCCTATTGGTCTACTTTTATTGGAAATATTAACTGGGAAAAAGTATGGCTTCTGCCTCATAAGTTTTTATTAACCAACAAGGTCAAAGAGATATCCTTTAAGATGCTTCATAGATTTTACCCAACTAATCACTATATACAAAGGCTTAAAAAGGACATTGAGGTGACTTGTATTCACTGTGACTCTGTCAACGAAACCTTGGTTCATTTATTTTGGTCTTGCCCACACACCAGACAACTCTGGAGCAAACTGACACGCTTTATCAGTGTTCATATTTACCCCCAGTTTAACTTATGCTGGAAAAATGTTTTGTTTGGCTATACTGAATATGATAAAAAACTAAGTTCCCAGTTTTATTTGATTAATTTGTTAATTATTTTATCTAAATTTTACATACACAAATCTAAATTTTCTGGTAAGAAACCAAACTTTCTGGAACTGTCTGTATATATTAAACAATACATCTCCTCTCTTGGTGATTGTGAAAATAAAAAAGCTGTTAAAACATATGATCTATGTAAGCTTTACAGAATTTTTACTGAGTAAGTTTTTATTTTATTTTTTCTGTCCTGCTGTCAACCCCTGGCGTGTTTGATTGTATATGATTGTTTGTTTGTGTATTAATGTTGTATACGACATCTCATCATTGTATACACTGTTCTCAGTCTTATGTATACTTT